>CM075734.1:510614-1110614 GCA_037974335.1 Prionace glauca
CACGTGCTCACTGTGTTGTGGATGGGTCTTTTTCGGAATGGAGGTCAGTCACCAGTGGGGTGCCCCAGGGATCTGTTCTGGGACCCTTGCTGTTTGTCATTTTCATAAATGACCTGGATGAGGAAGTGGAGGGATGGGTTAGCAAGTTCGCTGATGACACGAAGGTCGGCGGTGTTGTGGGTGGTCTGGAAGGATGTCAAAAGTTGCAACAGGACATAGATAGGATACAGGAATGGGCGGAGAAGTGGCAGATGGACTTCAACGCGGATAAATGTGTAGTCGTCCATTTCGGCAGAACCAACGGGATGAACGAGTACACTATCAAGGGCAGGAATCTTAGTAGCGTTGAAGAGCAGAAGGATCTCGGGGTCCGGGTCCACAGGACTCTTAAATCGGCCTCGCAGGTGGAGGAGGTGGTCAAGAAGGCGTACGGTGTACTGGCCTTCATTAATCGAGGGATTGAGTTTAGGAGTCGGGAGGTAATGCTGCAAACTTTACAGGGACCCTTCGTCAGGCCTCATTTGGAGTACTGTGCGCAGTTCTGGTCGCCTCACTATAGGAGAGAGGTAGAAGCTATTGAAAGGGTGCAGAGGAGATTTACAAGGATGTTGCCTGGACTGGGAGGCATGCCTTATGAAGATAGGTTGAGGGAGCTGGGACTCTTTTCCCTAGAGAGGCGAAGGTTGAGAGGCGACCTGATAGAAGTTTATAAATGTTGAGAGGAATAGATAGGGTGGACTCTCAGAGGCTATTTCCCCGGGTTGAAATGGTCGCTACGAGAGGACACAGATTTAAGGTGCGGGAGGGAAGTACAGAGAGTGATGTTAGGGGTAAGTTTTTCACTCAGAGGGTGGTGAGTGAATGGAATCGCTGCCGTCGTCGGTGGTGGAGGCGAACTCGCTGGGGTCTTTTTAAAGACTTCTGGATGAGTATATGGGGTTTAATGGATTGGGGGTTATAGATAGGTCTGTAGATTGGTGGGGTTGATGTGGTCGGCGCAACTCGAGGGCCGAAGGGCCTGTTTGTGCTGTTACAGAACATAGAACATAGAACCCTACTGTGCAGAAACATGCCCTTCGGCCCATCGAGTCTGCACCGAACACAATCCCACCCAGACCCTATCCCCATATCCCTACACATTTTACCTGCTAATCCCTCTAACCTACACATCCTAGGACACTAAGGGGCAATTTTAGCATAGCCAATGAACCTAACCCGCACATCTTTGTACTGTGGGAGGAAACCGGAGCACCCGGAGGAAAC
Source organism: Prionace glauca (assembly GCA_037974335.1). Lineage (NCBI taxonomy): Eukaryota > Metazoa > Chordata > Chondrichthyes > Carcharhiniformes > Carcharhinidae > Prionace > Prionace glauca. The sequence goes on from CM075734.1 coordinate 511,878, forward strand.
CCACGCAGACACGAGGAGAATGTGCAAATTCCACACAGGCAGTGACCCGAGCCGGGAATCGAACCCAGGACCCTGGAGCTGTGAAGCAGCAGTGCTAACCCACTGTGCTACCGTGCCGCCCCGTGCCGTAATGTTCTATGTTCTATGACATTCCCAGAAAGACCGCAACATCACAAAGATAACACTGATGTATCCCCCTCTGCAAGGCGTGATGGTGATGTATAGCATCATACACTCGAACTGAGGTCATGACGAGGTACATCAGCGAGGCCCAACCTGTCAGAATGCCAACTCTGGCCACATGCAGCGACTCAATTGCCCTCTCATGTGGTGCCAGGTTGTTTTTGGATGGGGGTGAGGAGTGCTGGTCCTCACCAGTTGCCATGGCACATCAACATTTCTATACCAATAAGTAGGGTAGCCAACTTGACAAGCTCCATAATTCCCCCAGGCCGTACACTGTAATGAGAAGACCATAGTGAGCTATAAAGGTTCGTGAAGGAGTCACTTTTAATGAGCTATATACTTGTAATCCTCCGTCCCTCTGTTCCTCAGCACTCCCCAGAATCCTAACACTCCCTGTATAAGTCTTATCCTGGTTTGAGTTTCCAAAATACAGCACCTCACACTTAGCTGTAGTGAAACCCATTTGTCACTCGTAGAAACCCTACAGTGCAGACAGAGGCCATTTGGCCCATCGAGTCGGGGGTCCTTGTGCATGAGTCGCAAAAACCCAGCTTGCAGGTGCAGCAGGTGGTCAGGAAGGCGAATGGGATGCTGGCCTTCATAGCGAGGGGGATTGAATATAAAAGTAGGAGGTCTTGCTGCAGCTGTATAGGGCATTGGTGAGGCCACAGCTGGAGTACTGTGTGCAGTTTTGGGCGCCGCACCTCCGCAAGGATATTTTGGCCTTGGAGGGAGTGCAGAGGAGGTTTACTAGGCTGATACCGGAGTTGAGGGGGTTGAGCTATGAGGAGAGGCTGAATAAACGAGGCTTGTACTCGTTAGAGTTTAGAAGAATGAGGGGAGATCTCATTGAGACGTATAAGATGATGAATGGGATGGATAGGATAGAGGTGGAGAGACTCTTCCCGCTCAAAAAAGACGGTAGGACTAGGGGGCACAGCCTCAAGATAAAGGGGGGACGGTTTAGAACGGAGTTGAGGAGGAACTTCTTCACTCAAAGGGTGGTGAATCTCTGGAATTCTCTGCCCGTTGAAGTGGTGGAGGCTGTCTCGCTAAATATTTTTAAGACGCGGGTTGATGGGTTTTTGATAAGAGAGGGGATTAAGGGTTATGGGGAGAGGGCGGGAAGGTGGAACTGAGTCACGACAGATCAGCCATGATCTTATTGAATGGCGGGGGCAGGCTCGAAGGGCTAGATGGCCTACTCCTGCTCCTATTTCTTATGTTCTTATATCTGCACCACTTTCTGCGCAAATAGGATGCTCCTCGGGTCCCTTTTTATAACTTTTGCCTCTCACCTTTAAGTCCCATTTTAATTCCCTCACCCTGGGAAATATACCATGTACGTTCATCCGATTTACACCCACCATGATCTTACACATCTCAAGAAGTTCATCCCTCATTTTCCTACCTTCCGAGGAATAAAATCCTAACCGGGCCAAAATCTCCCTGTAACTCGGGGGCCCACGGGTTCTGGAAACATCCTCGTAAATTCTCTCTGCACTCTTCCCAGTTTATCGATGTCTTTCCTGTAACAGGGTGACCAAAGCTGTACTCCATACTCCCAGTGTGGCCTCACCAATGATGTATACAACTGTAATTTAATGTCCCAACTCCCATACCCAGTGCCCTGACTAATGAAGGCCAGTGTGTTAACACCTTCTTCACCAACCCTGTTGATCTGTGACGCCACGTTCAATGAGCTATATCCTCCGTCCCTCTGTTCCTCAACACTCCCCAGAATCCTAACACTCACTGTCTACGTCCTATCCTGGTTTGATTTTCCAAATGCAGCACCTCACACTTACCCGTTTGTCACTCATAGAAACCCTACAGTGCAGACAGAGGCCAATTGGCCCATCGAGTCTGCACCGACCACAATCCCATCCCCATATCCCTACATATTTACCCACTAATCCCTCTAACCTACACATCCCAGGACACTAAGGGGTCAATTTTATCATGGCCCATCAACCTAACCCGCACATCTTTGGACTGTGGGAGGAAACCGGAGCACCCGGAGGAAACCCATGCAGACATGGGGAGAATGTGCAAGATCCTCACAGACAGCGATCTAAGCTGGGAATCGAACTCAGGTCCATGGAGCGGTGAAGCAGCAGTGCTAACCACCGTGCTATTGTGCTACCCTTCGGCCCACTTCCCTAATATCCTCGGTATTGAGCTGACATTTGTCAAGGGCAGGTCGTGCCTTACGAGCCTAGTTGAGTTCTTCGATAATGTGACTGAACACATTGACGAAGGAAGTGCCGTGGACGTAGTGTACATGGACTTCAGCAAGGCGTTTGATAAGGTCCCCCATGCAAGATTTCTAGAGAAGGTGAGAGGGCATGGGATCCAAGGGCCTTTGGCCTTGTGGATCCAGAACTGGCTTGCCTGCAGAAGGCAGAGAGTGGTTGTGGATGGGTCTTTTTCGGAATGGAGGTCAGTCACCAGTGGGGTGCCCCAGGGATCTGTTCTGGGACCCTTGCTGTTTGTCATTTTCATAAATGACCTGGATGAGGAAGTGGAGGGATGGGTTAGCAAGTTCGCTGATGACACGAAGGTCGGCGGTGTTGTGGGTGGTCTGGAAGGATGTCAAAAGTTGCAACAGGACATAGATAGGATACAGGAATGGGCGGAGAAGTGGCAGATGGACTTCAACGCGGATAAATGTGTAGTCGTCCATTTCGGCAGAACCAACGGGATGAACGAGTACACTATCAAGGGCAGGAATCTTAGTAGCGTTGAAGAGCAGAAGGATCTCGGGGTCCGGGTCCACAGGACTCTTAAATCGGCCTCGCAGGTGGAGGAGGTGGTCAAGAAGGCGTATGGTGTAATGGCCTTCATTAATCGAGGGATTGAGTTTAGGAGTCGGGAGGTATTGCTGCAACTTTACAGGACCCTCGTCAGGCCTCATTTGGAGTACTGTGCGCAGTTCTGGTCGCCTCACTATAGGAGAGAGGTAGAAGCTATTGAAAGGGTGCAGAGGAGATTTACAAGGATGTTGCCTGGACTGGGAGGCATGCCTTATGAAGATAGGTTGAGGGAGCTGGGACTCTTTTCCCTAGAGAGGCGAAGGTTGAGAGGCGACCTGATAGAAGTTTATAAAATGTTGAGAGGAATAGATAGGGTGGACTCTCAGAGGCTATTTCCCCGGGTTGAAATGGTCGCTACGAGAGGACACAGATTTAAGGTGCGGGGAGGGAAGTACAGAGGTGATGTTAGGGGTAAGTTTTTCACTCAGAGGGTGGTGAGTGAATGGAATCGGCTGCCGTCGTCGGTGGTGGAGGCGAACTCGCTGGGGTCTTTTAAAAGACTTCTGGATGAGTATATGGGGTTTAATGGGATTGGGGGTTATAGATAGGTCTGTAGATTGGTGGGGTTGATGTGGTCGGCGCAACTCGAGGGCCGAAGGGCCTGTTTGTGCTGTTACAGAACATAGAACATAGAACCCTACTGTGCAGAAACATGCCCTTCGGCCCATCGAGTCTGCACCGAACACAATCCCACCCAGACCCTATCCCCATATCCCTACACATTTTACCTGCTAATCCCTCTAACCTACACATCCTAGGACACTAAGGGGCAATTTTAGCATAGCCAATGAACCTAACCCGCACATCTTTGGACTGTGGGAGGAAACCGGAGCACCCGGAGGAAACCCACGCAGACACGAGGAGAATGTGCAAATTCCACACAGGCAGTGACCCGAGCCGGGAATCGAACCCAGGACCCTGGAGCTGTGAAGCAGCAGTGCTAACCCACTGTGCTACCGTGCCGCCCCGTGCCGTAATGTTCTATGTTCTATGACATTCCCAGAAAGACCGCAACATCACAAAGATAACACTGATGTATCCCCCTCTGCAAGGCGTGATGGTGATGTATAGCATCATACACTCGAACTGAGGTCATGACGAGGTACATCAGCGAGGCCCAACCTGTCAGAATGCCAACTCTGGCCACATGCAGCGACTCAATTGCCCTCTCATGTGGTGCCAGGTTGTTTTTGGATGGGGGTGAGGAGTGCTGGTCCTCACCAGTTGCCATGGCACATCAACATTTCTATACCAATAAGTAGGGTAGCCAACTTGACAAGCTCCATAATTCCCCCAGGCCGTACACTGTAATGAGAAGACCATAGTGAGCTATAAAGGTTCGTGAAGGAGTCACTTTTAATGAGCTATATACTTGTAATCCTCCGTCCCTCTGTTCCTCAGCACTCCCCAGAATCCTAACACTCCCTGTATAAGTCTTATCCTGGTTTGAGTTTCCAAAATACAGCACCTCACACTTAGCTGTAGTGAAACCCATTTGTCACTCGTAGAAACCCTACAGTGCAGACAGAGGCCATTTGGCCCATCGAGTCGGGGTCCTTGTGCATGAGTCGCAAAAACCCAGCTTGCAGGTGCAGCAGGTGGTCAGGAAGGCGAATGGGATGCTGGCCTTCATAGCGAGGGGGATTGAATATAAAAGTAGGGAGGTCTTGCTGCAGCTGTATAGGGCATTGGTGAGGCCACAGCTGGAGTACTGTGTGCAGTTTTGGGCGCCGCACCTCCGCAAGGATATTTTGGCCTTGGAGGGAGTGCAGAGGAGGTTTACTAGGCTGATACCGGAGTTGAGGGGGTTGAGCTATGAGGAGAGGCTGAATAAACGAGGCTTGTACTCGTTAGAGTTTAGAAGAATGAGGGGAGATCTCATTGAGACGTATAAGATGATGAATGGGATGGATAGGATAGAGGTGGAGAGACTCTTCCCGCTCAAAAAAGACGGTAGGACTAGGGGGCACAGCCTCAAGATAAAGGGGGGACGGTTTAGAACGGAGTTGAGGAGGAACTTCTTCACTCAAAGGGTGGTGAATCTCTGGAATTCTCTGCCCGTTGAAGTGGTGGAGGCTGTCTCGCTAAATATTTTTAAGACGCGGGTTGATGGGTTTTTGATAAGAGAGGGGATTAAGGGTTATGGGGAGAGGGCGGGAAGGTGGAACTGAGTCACGACAGATCAGCCATGATCTTATTGAATGGCGGGGCAGGCTCGAAGGGACAGATGGCCTACTCCTGCTCCTATTTCTTATGTTCTTATGAGTCTGCACGAACCACAATCCAACTCCCATATCCTGACACATTTACCCACCAATCCCTCTAACTCCATCTCAGGACGTTAAGTGGCAGTTTTAACCTCACCCACACACCTTTGGACTGTGAGAGGAAAACGCAGCGTCTGGAGGAAACCCACGCAGACACGGGGAGAATGTGCAAACTCCGCACAGACAGTGACCCATCTCCTCTGGTACAACATTCATTGGCAGCACACTCCGTCAATGGCATCCCCCACACCCCTCCGCAGGGACACTACAGACCTGCCTTCACACTGGTCCCAGGAGAATGCAGCTCATGAACCCATCAGGGTCTCAGTGTCGCCAAATGATCACCTTCCCCAAGTCCTCCCCCTCAAGAAACCTGGTGTCACATTAGAGGGCAGCGGAGTGACTACACGTGATTGAGGAGTACAAATACATGGCTTCTTGAAAGCGGTGTCACAGAGTGGGGAAGAAGGCGCTTAGCACACTGGCCTTCATCACTCGGGGCACTGAGTGTGGGTGTTGGGCACATGAGTTCTATATGCCATTGGCGAATCCGCACTGGGATTACAGCGCACAGTTTTTTTTGGTCACCCTGTTACGTTGATAACGTGGAAAGATTGCAGAGGTTTACGAGGATATTTTCAGCTCTGCGGGAGGACCCCGAGGCTGGACCTGTTGCTGGACGGGGAGCAGTATCACAGTCGGGTAGGAAACTGGCCAAGGGTATTTGGACGTTGGTCATTGTATCTGCCAGTGCTGCAGAAGGCTGTGTTCCCCCCCCCCCCCCCCCCCATAAACCTGCCCCCCACAGGGTCTGGTAGAGATGGTCCACTGCCCCTTTAAGAACAAGCACCGCATGGAATTGGGGGACATCCACTGACCGTGACCTTTGAACTTCTATATATGAGTGGTTCATTCCAGAACAGCATGTGTGACTTCTGTGGCATCGCCCGCACAGAAGTACACAAATGTCTCGGGAGGGACCTGGGCTCGGGCCAGGGACCTGGGCTCGGGTCACCGTCTGTGTGAAGTTTGCACATTCTCCCCGTGTCTGCGTGGGTTTCCTCCCGCAGTCCAAAGACGTTTAGGTTGGGCGGATTGGCCGTGCTAAATTGCCCCTTAGTGTCAGGAGGATTAGCTCGGGTAAAGGTACAGGGATAGGGCCTGGGTGGTATTCTGGGCAGTGCAGAATCGATGGGCTGAACTGTATGATACTATGATTAACACAAGAACATAAGAAATAGGAGCAGGAGTAGGCCATCTGGCCCTTCGAGCCTGCCCCGCCATTCAATAAGATCATGGCTGATCTGTCGTGGCTCAGTTCCACCTTCCTGCCCTCTCCCCATAACCCTTAATCCCCTCTCTTATCAAAAACCCATCAACCCGTTTCTTAAAAATATTTAGCGAGGCAGCCTCCACCACTTCAACGGGTAGAGAATTCCAGAGATTCACCACCCTTTGAGTGAAGAAGTTCCTCCTCAACTCCGTTCTAAACCGCCCCCCTTTTATCTTGAGGCTGTGCCCCCTAGTCCTACTGTCTTTTTTGAGTGGGAAGAGTCTCTCCACCTCTATCCTATCCATCCCATTCATCATCTTATACGTCTCAATGAGATCTCCCCTCATTCTTCTAAACTCTAACGAGTACAAGCCCAGTTTATTCAGCCTCTCCTCATAGCTCAATCCCCTCAACTCCGGTATCAGCTGAGTAAACCTCCTCTGCACTCCCTCCAGGGCCAAAATATCCTTGCGCAGCTACGGCGCCTAAAACTGCACACAGTACTCCAGCTGCGGCCTCACCAATGCCCTATACAGCTGCAGCAAGACCTCCCTACTTTTATATTCAATCCCCTTCGCTATGAAGGCCAGCATCCCATTCGCCTTCCTGACCACCTGCTGCACCTGCAAGCTGGGTTTTTGCGACTCATGCACAAGGACCCCGAGGTCCCTCTGCACCGTCGCCTGCTGCAGTTTTTCGCCCCGTAAGTAATAGTCCTTCCTACCATTCCTCCTACCAAAGTGGACCACCTCACACTTGCCAACATTAAATTCCATTTGCCATTTCCTGGCCCATTCGCCCAGCCTATCTAGATCCTTCTGCAGATTATCTTGGACCAGGTGAGTTAGGATACCAGGGCCCTGGGCTTTGCCACCTTAGTAGGCTTGATGCATGTACAAGGTTTGGTTGACTGCATCTATGTTCCAGGGTGCCACGTGGCACCATTCATGAGCCACAAGGGATACTCATCCCTCAGTATGCACTTTGTCTGTGACCCCACGGTATGCTTCACGTAGATACGTGAGCCTGTGCCCGGGGAGCATCCATGATAGCTATATTTTGGGGTGCTCTCAAATCCTAGCCATAGAACATAGAACATAGAACATAGAACATAGAACATTACAGCACAAACAGGCCCTTCGGCCCTCGAGTTGCGCCGATCACATCAACCCCACCAATCTATAGACCTATCTATAACCCCCAATCCCATTAAACCCCATATACTCATCCAGAAGTCTTTTAAAAGACCCCAGCGAGTTCGCCTCCACCACCGATGACGGCAGCCGATTCCATTCACTCACCACCCTCTGAGTGAAAAACTTACCCCTAACATCACCTCTGTACTTCCCTCCCTGCACCTTAAATCTGTGTCCTCTCGTAGCGACCATTTCAACCCGGGGAAATAGTCTCTGAGAGTCCACCCTATCTATTCCTCTCAACATTTTATAAACTTCTATCAGGTCGCCTCTCAATCTTCGCCTCTCTAGGGAAAAGAGTCCCAGCTCCCTCAACCTATCTTCATAAGGCATGCCTCCCAGTCCAGGCAACATCCTTGTAAATCTCCTCTGTACCCTCTCAATAGCTTCTACGTCTTTCCTATAGTGAGGCGACCAGAACTGCGCACAGTACTCCAAATGAGGCCTGACAAGGGTCCTGTAAAGTTGCAGCATTACCTCCCGACTCCTAAACTCAATCCCTCGATTAATGAAGGCCAGTACACCATACGCCTTCTTGATCACCTCCTCCACCTGCGAGGCCGATTTAAGAGTCCTGTGGACCCGGACCCCGAGATCCTTCTGCTCTTCAACGCTACTAAGATTCCTGCCCTTAATAGTGTACTCGTTCATCCCGTTGGTTCTGCCGAAATGGACGACTACACATTTATCCGCGTTGAAGTCCATCTGCCACTTCTCCGCCCATTCCTGCATCCTATCTATGTCCTGCTGCAACTTTTGACATCCTTCCAGACCATCCACAACACCACCGACCTTCGTGTCATCAGCGAACTTGCTAACCCATCCCTCCACTTACTCATCCAGGTCATTGATGAATGATGATATCCATCATTGAGGGATATCATCAGGATGTTGCCTGGAGGGGAATATCGAGGTTATAAAGAGAGATTGGAAAGGCTTGGGTTCTAGAGCCAAGAATGAGGGATGACCTGAGGGAGGTGTAGAACATAAGGAGGCAGAGTGGATAGTGAATTGTTGTTCCCCTTTTTTTGAAGGGTCAGACTTGAGGCGACATAGGTTGGGACAAGGAGATTTAGGGGGGGGATTTGAGGGAAAATGTTTATCCTCAGTGGGTGGCGATGGTTTGGAATGAGTGGGGAGGATGACGGAGGCAGGTTGTCTACCATCCTTGAACAAGTAACTGGAGGAGAACTTGGCACGTCATAACGTTCAAGGCAGTAGGGTGAGGGGGGCTGGGTAATAGACTAATATTAGAGGGCAGTTTTTCACACAAAGGGTAGTGGGGATGTGGAATGCACTGCCGAGTAAGGTGGTGGAAGCAGGCATGCTAGGGTTGTTCAAGAGTCACTTGGACAGCCACATGAGCGGTCTACATATAGGGGGATATAGCAGGCCTTACTAAGCATTGTAGGCTTGGGGTTCAGTTTTAGCCTCAGGGATGTAGAGTCTTTTAATAATGAAATTTTTATCCACAGGCATTTAAGTCCAGCAAGGGGCATGCGGGCGGCAGGTTGTGGTGGGCTGCTCTTGGATATTGCTTCGGGAGTTGCCTACTGCTTCATGTCATTGGTGTGCGTAAACTGGACCATCTCGAGGGCATCATGGCAGCACAGAGGTTATCTCTGTTACTGTGCGGACACATGGATTTGGGCCTGTGTCCGTGGGAGTTTGCGCGTTCTCCCCATGGTTACGTGGGTTTCCTCCGGGTGCTCCGGTTTCCTCCCACATCCCAAAAATGTGCTTTTAGGCTGATTGATTGGGTAACAAATTGTCCCTATATTGGAACTCCCTGATCCTCACACATTGGGCGTAGACTAGAATCATGAATAGGTCACTGACCATGGGACGGCGGCGCGGGCTCGTTGGGCCGAAGGGCCTGTTTCCCATGCTGTGTTGTTGTTTGTTCTTTGTTCTAGTAGGCCAAGTAGTGGCAAGTGGGGTTATTTGGGCAAATGTGTCGGTGCACACACTCGATGGGCAAAATGGCTTCTACTGCACTGTCGTATTCTATGATTATTATGATCCTGAGAGTGGCAGATGGAGGGATGGATCCTCAAGGGCAAGAAGTACCCACTCAGGAGGGGCTGACGACACCAGAACAGAGGCCAAAATCACCAGGACAGACTCAATACAATGAGGGTCACACTTCAACATGTGTGTTGGTCAAGCAGGCCTGATGGAGATACAGTTCCAGTGCCTGGGACACTCAGGGGAGGGGGGAGCCCTCAATATAGGCCCCAGAGGGTCTCCCACATCTGAAGTGCTCTCCACAACTGCAGAGGGGAGACTATCTGGGCCTGGAGGAGATGGAGGATCTCCACATCCCCTCGGAGTGTTCAAGTAGAGATGGATTGTGTCTATTTTTGGACAGAGGTGCGCCTGGTATAGGAATGAATGTAATCTGGGTATGAACACCAGGATTAGTGCACACACGGGCAAGTTACAGATACCAACAACAGATTAAATAATAGGCCCAAGGCCTTTCAGAAGGAATGCTGTATGTATTGTAGACATGGGTTGGGTCTGGGTGTGAACATGATGGTTATTCTAAACACAGAAATGTGTAAACATGGTGGCACAGTGGTTAGCACTGTTGCCCATGTCTTTAGCACATGTTTTTGAGAAGAGAGGGGATTAAGGGTTATGGGGAGAGGGCGGGAAGGTGGAACTGAGCCACGACAGATCAGCCATGATCTTATTGAATGGCGGGGCAGGCTCGAAGGGCCGGATGGCCTACTCCTGCTCCTATTTCTTATGTTCTTATGTTTGCCTCACAGCACCAGGGTCCCAGGTCCCAGCTTTGGGTCACTGTGCGTGTGGAGTTTGCATGTTCTCCCCATGTCTGCATGGGTTTCCTCCGGGTGCTCCAGTTTCCCCCTACAGTCCAAAAGACGTGCTGGTTCGGTGAATTGAGCATGCTAAATTCTCCCTCAGTTACCCAGACAGGCGCTGGGTGTGACGACTAGGGAATTTTCATATAACTTCATTGCGGTGTTAATGTAAGCCTACTTGTGACACTATAAAGTTTATTTATTAGGGGCAGCAGGGTGGCCTAGCGGTTAGTACTGCTGCCTTACCGTGCCAGGGACCCGAGTTCAATTCTGGCCTCGGATCACTTGCTGTGTGGACTTTGCACATTCTACACGTGTGTGCGTGGGTTTTCTCCGGGTGCTCCGGTTTCCTCCTACAGTCCAATGATGTGCGGGTTAGGTTCATTGACCATGCTAAATTGCCCCTCAGTGACAGGGGGATTAGCGGGATAAGAATGTGGGATTATGGGGATAGGGTGGCATTTTGGTTGCTGTCGATGGGGAGAATGGCCTCTTCCTGCACCATAGGGATTCGGGGAAATGTGAATGGGGTGTGGATATTACTGGGGTGGTTAGTGCAGATTTGGGTGGGGTCTGTGTAGGAACAGAGCAGATAGTGTTGACAAATTTGGTTTCTGCTTATTAACATGTAAGTTATTTTAAACATGGATGTTGCCTGGGTGTTAATAGGGGTTGTTAGTGTGACATGGATGGGATGGGCTAGTACTGAGGTCTGGGTATTAATGAGGGGCTTAGTTGAGATGTGAATGGGGTCTTAGCATTAATGGAAATCAAGTTTAGACGTGGATCGAATCTGGATAATAACAGTGAGTCACTCTACACATGGCGACCATCTTCCTAATGGGAATATGTAATGGATGGAGTCTCGGTATTAAATGCAGATTAATGTAGATATTGATTGTGTTTAGACATTGGTGTGGACTTGTGCAGACATTAATGGGGTCTAGATGTTAACAGGGGGATTAGTGCACACATGGGCAAGAATGGATACCAGCAACTGGTTACTTTTGAGATACCGTTTGTCTATTTATTAATGTTAATACCTATTGTCATGGATTGGGTCTGGATGTTAACGTGGAGGTTAGTGTCAACATGTAAAGATGGGGAGCACAGAGGCCAGCATGGCTGCCTCACAGAGTCAGGGACCTGGGGCTCAATTCAGCCTCTCCTCATAGCTCAACCCCCTCAACTCCGGTATCAGACTAGTAAACGGTAGCACAGTGGTTAGCACTGCTGCTTCACAGCTTCAGGGTCCTGGGTTCGATTCCCGGCTCGGGTCACTGCCTGTGTGGAGTTTGCACATTCTCCTCGTGTCTGCGTGGGTTTTCTCCGGGTGCTCTGGTTTCCTCCCACAGTCCAAAGATGTGCGGGTTAGGTTCATTGGCTATGCTAAAATTGCCCCTTATTATCCTGGGATGTGTAGGTTAGAGGGATTAGCAGGTAAAAATGTGTAGGGATATGGGGATAGGGTCTGGGTGGGATTGTGTTCGGTGCAGACTCGATGGGCCGAAGGGCCTGTTTCTGCACTGTAGGGTTCTATGGTTCTATGGTTCTATTTAAACCTCCTCTGCACTCCCTCCAAGGCCAAAATATCCTTGTGCAGGTGTGGCGCCCAAAACTGCACACAGTACTCCAGCTGCGGCCTCACCAATGCCCTATACAGCTGCAGCAAGACCTCCCTACTTTTATATTCAATCCCCCTCGCTATGAAGGCCAGCATCCCATTCGCCTTCCTGACCACCTGCTGCACCTGCAAGCTGGGTTTTTGCGACTCATGCACAAGGACCCCGAGGTCCCTCTGCACCGTCGCCTGCTGCAGTTTGTATGTTCTTCTTGTGTCTGTGTGGGTTTCCTCTGGGTGCCCTGGTTTTCACTCACCATCCAGATATGTGGGGGGTAGGTTGATCTGACCATAATAAATTTCCCCTTAGTGACAGGGGGATTAGCAGGGTAAATATGTGCGTTTATGAGCATAGGGTCTATTTGGGATTGTGGCTGGTGCAGGCTTGATGGGCAGAATGGTCTCTCTCTGTACAGTAGAGATTCTATGGAATATTGAATAATGGTAGGAAGGACTATTACTCACGTGGTGAAAAACTGCAGCAGGCGACGGTGCAGAGGGACCTCGGGGTCCTTGTGCATGAGTCGCAAAAACCCAGCTTGCAGGTGCAGCAGGTGGTCAGGAAGGCGAATGGGATGCTGGCCTTCATAGCGAGGGGGATTGAATATAAAAGTAGGGAGGTCTTGCTGCAGCTGTATAGGGCATTGGTGAGGCCGCAGCTGGAGTACTGTGTGCAGTTTTGGGCGCCGTACTTATGCAAGGATAATTTGGCCTTGGAGGGAGTGCAGAGGAGGTTTACTAGGCTGATACCGGAGTTGAGGGGTTGAGCTATGAGGAGAGGCTGAATAAACTAGGCTAGTACTCGTTGGAGTTTAGAAGAATGAGGGGAGATCTCATTGAGACGTATAAGATGATGAATGGGATGGATAGGATAGAGGTGGAGAGATTCTTCCCGCTCAGAAAGGACAGTAGGACTAGGGGGCACAGCCTCAAGATAAAGGGGGGGCGGTTTAGAACAGAGTTGAGGAGGAACTTCTTCACTCAAAGGGTGGTGAATCTCTGGAATTCTCTGCCCGTTGAAGTGGTGGAGGCTGCCTCGCTCAATATTTTTAGGACGCGGGTTGATGGGTTTTTGATAAGAGAGGGGGTTAAGGGTTATGGGGAGAGGGCGGGAAGGTGGAACTGAGCCACGACAGATCAGCCATGATCTTATTGAATGACGGGGCAGGCTCGAAGGGCTAGATGGCCTACTCCTGCTCCTATTTCTTATGTTCTTAAATTAGATATGAATCGTGTTTGGGTTTGGACATGGGTGTGGGCTTGTGTAAGTATGTATGAGGTCTGGGTATTAACACTGGGATCAGTGCACACGTGATCAAGCATGGATATTAATAACAGGTTATTTCTGAAAGGCCTTTGGACTATTTTTTTGATGACAATAGGTATTGTAGTCATGGACTGGGTCTGGGTGTTTACATGAAAGTTACTGTAAACACAGAAACATGTAAAGATGGTTGCTGCAGCTGTATAGGGCATTGGTGAGGCCGCAGCTGGAGTACTGTGTGCAGTTTTGGGCGCCGCACCTGCGCAAGGATGTTTTGGCCCTGGAGGGAGTGCAGAGGAGGTTTACTCGGCTGATACCGGAGTTGAGGGGGTTGAGCTATGAGGAGAGGCTGAATAAACTAGGCTTGTACTCGTTAGAGTTTAGAAGAATGAGGGGAGATCTCATTGAGACGTATAAGATGATGAATGGGATGGATAGGATAGAGGTGGAGAGACTCTTCCCGCTCAAAAAAGACAGTAGGACTAGGGGGCATAGCCTCAAGATAAAGGGGAGGCGGTTTAGAACAGAGTTGAGGAGGAACTTCTTCACTCAAAGGGTGGTGAATCTCTGGAATTCTCTGCCCGTTGAAGTGGTGGAGGCTGCCTCGCTAAATATTTTTAAGAAACGGGTTGATGGGTTTTTGATAAGAGAGGGGATTAAGGGTTATGGGGAGAGGGCGGGAAGGTGGAACTGAGTCACGACAGATCAGCCATGATCTTATTGAATGGCGGGGCAGGCTCGAAGGGCCAGATGGCCTACTCCTGCTCCTATTTCTTATGTTCTTATGTTCTTATGCAGTGGTTAGCACTGCTGCCTCACAGCACCAGGGTCTGAAGTTCAATTCCCACTTGGGTCACTGTCTGTGTGGAGTTTGCATGTTCTCCCCATGTCTGCATGGGGATGCTCCGGATTCCTCCCACAGTCCATATATATTGGCTGTGCTAAATTCTCCCGCAACATATGTGAACAGTGTGACGACCAGGGTAATTTAAGAAATAAGAACATAAGAACATAAGAAATAGGAGCAGGAGTAGGCCATCTGGCCCTTCGAGCCTGCCCCGCCATTCAATAAGATCATGGCTGATCTGTCGTGACTCAGTTCCACCTTCCCGCCCTCTCCCCATAACCCTTAATCCCTTCTCTTATCAAAAACCCATCAACCCGTTTCTTAAAAATATTTAGCGAGGCAGCCTCCACCACTTCAACGGGCAGAGAATTCCAGAGATTCACCACCCTTTGAGTGAAGAAGTTACTCCTCAACTCCGTTCTAAACCGCCCCCCCTTTATCTTGAGGCTGTGCCCCCTAGTCCTACTGTCTTTTTTGAGCGGGAAGAGTCTCTCCATCTCTATCCTATCCATTACAGTGTCAATGCCAGCCTACTTGTGATACTAATAAATAAACTTTTTTTTTATGGGTGGCACAGTGGCTAGTACTCTGCCTCACAGAGCCAGGGACCTGGGTTCAATTGGGTCTCAGGTCACTGTGTGGAGTTTGCACATTCTCCCGTGTTTGTGTGGGTTTCCTCCCACAGTCAAAAATGTGCAGATTAGGTTGATTGGCCATGCCATATTGCCCCTCTCTGACAAGGGGATTAGCCGGGTAAAAATATGGGGTGAAGGTGCCGGTGTTGGATTGTGGTGGGCACAGTGAAAAGTTGCAAAAGACCAGGTTATAATCGGTTTATATGATATCAAATGCTTTTGGAGCGCTGCCTCTCCATGACGTGAGGGGGAGTTGTGTTCACAAACAGAGCGCATATATTGACTCGATTCCCTGTTAAGACTCGCATTCCAACCATTATCTTGCAATTGAGTCTTTACGGAGACAGACAATGTGAGTGGAGAGAGGGTTAAGTACAGGTTAAAGAGATGTGAATTGTCTCAAGTCAGGACAGTTGGTGAGATTTTGCAAGTCCAGGCAAATCTTGGGGGTTACAGATAGAGTGACATGAACCCAAGATCCTGGTTGAGTCCATCCTCGAGTGTGCGGAACTTGGCTATCAGTCTCTGCTCAGTGACTCTGCGCTGTCGTTGTTGTTTTAGAAGAATGAGGGGAGATCTCATTGAGACGTATAAGATGATGAATGGGATGGATAGGATAGAGGTGGAGAGACTCTTCCCGCTCAGAAAGGACAGTAGGACTAGGGGGCACAGCCTCAAGATAAAGGGGGGACGGTTTAGAACAGAGTTGAGGAGGAACTTCTTCACTCAAAGGGTGGTGAATCTCTGGAATTCTCTGCCCGTTGAAGTGGTGGAGGCTGCCTCGCTCAATATTTTTAAGACCGGGTTGATGGGTTTTTGATAAGAGAGGGGATTAAGGGTTATGGGGAGAGGGAGGGAATCTGTGGATAGGTTTATGGACGAAAAGGGATTGGTTTAGGCTAGTGGGTCATTGTTTTGTAACTGGTCGGCGCAACATCGTGGGCCGAAGGGCCTGTTCTGCGCTGTAATGTTCTATGTTCTATGTGGAACTGAGCCACGACAGATCAGCCATGATCTTATTGAATGGCGGGGCAGGCTCGAAGGGCCAGATGGCCTACTCCTGCTCCTATTTCTTATGTTCTTATGTCGTGTTGTCGTGAAGGCCGCCTTGTAGATTGCTTACCCAAAGATTGGAGACTGATTGCCCGTGACTGCTCAAGTGTTCCCCAATAGGAAGGGAACAGTCCTGCCTGGTGATGCTCAAGCAGTGTCCATTCATCTGTTGTCGTAGCGTCTGCGTGGTCTCACTGACGTACCATGTCTCAGGACATCCTTTCCTGTAGCGTATCAGGGAGATACCTGTGTCCTGGCGGATGGTATTCTCACGTGAGATGATGGTATCCATGTCGATGATCCGGCATGTCTTGCAGAGGTTGCTGTGGCAGGGTTGTGTGGTATTGTGGTCACTGTTCTCCTGAAGGTTGGGTAGTTTGCTGCGAACAATGATTTGTTTGAGGTTGTGCGGTTGTTTGAAAGCAGGAAGTGAGGGTGTGGGGATAGCCCTGGCGAGATTTCGTCTTCGTCAATGATATGTTGAAGACTCTGGAGAAGATGTTGTAGTCTCTCCGCTCCGGGGAAGTACTGGATGATGAAGGATACTCTGTTCACCTTGTCCCGTGTTTGTCTTCAGAGAAGGGCAGTGTGGTTTTTTTGTTGTGACGCATCGGAACTGTCAATCAGTGAGTCGAGCGCCATATCCTGTTCTTATGAGGGTGTCTTTCAGTGTCTGGAGGCGTCTGTAACGATCCTCCTCATCTGAGCAGATCCTGTGTATACGGAAGTCTTGTCCGTAGGGAATGGCTTCTTTAACGTGTTTAAGGCTGGAGAACTGGAGCATCGTGAAGTTATCTGTGGGCTTGTGGTACAGTGAGGTGCTGAGGTGACCATCCTTGATGGAGATGCGTGTGTCTAAGAATGTCACCGATTCCGGAGAGTAGCCCATGGTGAGTCTGATGGTGGGATGGAACTTGTTGATGTCATATCGTTGTTTCAGTGATTGTTCACCGTGAGTCCAAAGGAAAAAAATGTCATAGATGTATCTAGTGTATAGAATTAGTTCAAGGTCTTGTGCAGTGAAGGGATCTTGTTCAAACCTGTGTATGAATTTATTGGCATATTGAGGTGCAAATTTGGTCCCTGTTCCGTGTGTCTGGATGAAGAACTGGTTTTTGAAGGTGAAGGCATTGTTGTCCGGGATTATTGCCCGTTGTTGGGTGGCACGGTAGCACAGTGGGTTAGCACTGCTGCTTCAAAGCTCCAGGGCCCTGGGTTCGATTCCCGGCTCGGGTCGTTGGCCGTGTGGAGTTTGCACATTCTCCTCGTGTCTGCATGGGTTTCCTCTGGGTACTCAGGTTTCCTCCCAAAGATGTGTGCGGGTTAGGTTGATTGGCCATGCTAAAATTGCCCCTTAGTGTCCCGGGATATGTAGGTTAGAGGGATTAGTGGGTATAATATGTAGGGAGATGGAGTAGAGTCTGGGTGGGATTGTGCTCGGTGCAGACTCGATGGGCCGAAGGGCCTCTTTCTGCACTCTAGGGTTCTATGATTAAGTGGATGAGTTGTAGAATTGTGTGTGAGGCTTGGCATTGAGTACTGAGGTAATTGCAGCAATGCCATTGTTTTGGAGAATGCTGAGAGAGAGTGCCGAGACATCCATCGTGATGAGGAGTGCTCCTGGTTCAACTGCTCCATGGGTGCTGTGTTTCTGTAAGATGTCTGTAGTGTCACGACAAAAGCTGGAGGTTCCGTGTAGAACGCAATCAGACAGGTTCTCACATTGTCCCATTGCCTGAAACAATGGGATAGCCTCGTGTTGGCCTTGTGTATTTTTGAGAGGCAGACGAGAACACAGTGAGCACGTGACGTGGGATAAGAGAATGTAAGAACGTAAGAAATAGGAGCAGGAGTAGGCCATCTGGCCCTTCGAGCCTGCCCCGCCATTCAATAAGATCATGGCTGATCTGTCGTGGCTCAGTTCCACCTTCCCACCCTCTCCCCATAACCCTTAATCCCCCCGCTTATCGCTCTAAAAGTCCGGATCAAAAGTCGTAATCAGAGTGTTGAGTTGGCGGGTGTGTTCTTTGGTCAGATCTGTGAGTAACTGTCTGTTAGTATCCCTTGTTGTTCAGTTATCAGTACTCTGTTGTCATCCATTCTGTTCAGTATCATAGTGCCCCTCCTTTGTCTGCTGGTTTGATGACAATGAGAGTGTGGATGACGCTCGGGGCTGTCTTGTGAGAGCGGTTGATGAATCTGGTATTGACGCACCTCTTGATGGCGGGGGTACACATGTCGAGTCGTGGGCAACGGCCTTCTGGGGAATCCGATTGGACTGTTTGGTTGCTGCACCGCGGATCTCTCTGTCGGCTGTTCCAGTTCATTGGCTGTCTCATCATGTTTGCTGTTGGAGTCTTGGGGTTTGTGGGAGAACTCCCGTAGCCTCATTCGCCTGATGAGTTCCTCATGTTGGCAAGTGCGAGGTGGTCCACTTTGGTAGGAGGAATGGTAGGAAGGACTATTACTTACGGGGCGAAAAACTGCAGCAGGCGACGGTGCAGAGGGACCTGGGGGTCCTTGTGCATGAGTCGCAAAAACCCAGCTTGCAGGTGCAGCAGGTGGTCAGGAAGGCGAATGGGATAGAACATAGAACATAGAACATTACAGCACAAACAGGCCCTTCGGCCCCTCGAGTTGCGCCGATCACATCAACCCCACCAATCTATAGACCTATCTATAACCCCCAGTCCCATTAAACCCCATATACTCATCCAGAAGTCTTTTAAAAGACCCCAGCGAGTTCGCCTCCACCACCGATGACGGCAGCCGATTCCATTCACTCACCACCCTCTGAGTGAAAAACTTACCCCTAACATCACCTCTGTACTTCCCTCCCCGCACCTTAAATCTGTAAGGGGATGCTGGCCTTCATAGCAAAGGGGATTGAATATAAAAGTAGGGAGGTCTTGCTGCAGCTGTATAGGGCATTGGTGAGGCCGCAGCTGGAGTACTGTGTGCAGTTTTGGGCGCCGCACTTACGCAAGGATATTTTGGCCCTGGAGGGAGTGCAGAGGAGGTTTACTAGGCTGATACCGGAGTTGAGGGGATTGAGCTATGAGGAGAGGCTGAATAAACTAGGCTTGTACTCGTTAGAGTTTAGAAGAATGAGGGGAGATCTCATTGAGACGTATAAGATGATGAATGGTATGGATAGGATAGAGGACACAGTGAGCACGGAGCTTCCCGCTCAAAAAAGACATTAGGACTAGGGGGCACAGCCTCAAGATAAAGGGGGGGTGGTTTAGAACAGAGTTGAGGAGGAACTTCTTCACTCAAAGGGTGGTGAATCTCTGGAATTCTCTGCCCGTTGAAGTGGTGGAGGCTGCCTCGCTAAATATTTTTAAGACGCGGGTTGATGGGTTTTTGATAAGAGAAGGGATTAAGGGTTATGGGGAGAGGGCGGGAATGTGGAACTGAGCCACGACAGATCAGCCATGATCTTATTGAATGGCGGGGCAGGCTTGAAGGGCCAGATGGCCTACTCCTGCTCCTATTTCTTATGTTCTTATGTGTCCACTGCGAGACTGGGGTCAGTTTTGGTGCCGGGGCAGAAATTGAACCCTCGGCTGAGAACTTCGATTTCATCTGGTTGAAGTGTGTAGCCCAACAAGTTGATAATGGGCTTCCCAGCAGAGGTATTATTTTCTACCCTGGTACCAGGGCAGGTTTGGTTGCTGCTGGTGGTGGTAATGACGTTGAGTTTCTCAAGTTTCCTGCTCTTGCTGTGCATGTAGATGGTGTATTTCCTTTGTCTCACCTGCTTGATAGAGTTTCGCAGCTGGTCTGCGTGTGGAGTGCAAGTTGCAAATATGGATTCGCCGCTCCAGGGACCTGGGTTCGATTCCCGGCTCGGGTCACTGCCTGTGCGGAGTTTGCACATTCTCCTCGTGTCTGCGTGGGTTTCCTCCGGGTACTCGAGTTTCCTCCCACCGTCCAAAGATGTGCGGGTTAGGTTGATTGGCCATGCTAAGAAATTGCCCCTTAGTGTCCAGGGATGTGTCGGTTAGAGGGATTAGCAGGTAAAATATAGGGATATGGGTGGGATTGTAGTCAGTGCAGACTCGATGGGTCGAAGGGCCTCTTTCTGCACTGTTGGGTTCTATCCTATGATCTATCTTGGTTTCCAGGATGTGGCGTTTGCTGTAGAGCTGGTGTATGAGGAGTGTGAGAGAGGTGTGATGGCAAAGTCTCCCACCTTTGCCCGTGTTACAGGTTAACCTGAGTGGGTTCGTGATCTGTAGTTCTTTCGGTATCTTGTCTACTTTCTTGCGTCTTTGTGGAAACTTGACGTCTGTGTCAATAGACGCGATCTGCTTGAAGATCCTCTCCACTTGGAGCCGGCAGTTTGTGGTGTTGGTAAAAGCCGTGATATGGAGATGCTGGCATTGGACTGGGGTGGGCACAGCAAGAGGTCTCACAACACTATTTTGAAAATATGCGGTTAGAACATAGAACATAGAACACTACAGCACAAACAGGCCCTTCGGCCCACGAGTTGCGCCGATCACATCAACCCCACCAACCTACAGACCTATCTATAACCCCCAATCCCATTAAACCCCATATACTCATCCAGAAGTCTTTTAAATGACCCCAGTGAGTTCGCCTCCACCACCGATGACGGCAGCTGATTCCATTCACTCACTACCCTCTGAGTGAAAAACTTACCCCTAACATCACCTCTGTACTTCCCTCCCCGCACCTTAAATCTGTGTCCTCTCGTAGCGACCATTTCAACCCGGGGAAATAGCCTCTGAGAGTCCACCCTATCTATTCCTCTCAACATTTTGTAAACTTCTATCAGGTCGCCTCTCAACCTTCGCCTCTCCAGGGAAAAGAGTCCCAGCTTCCTCAACCTAACTTCATAAGGCAAGCCTCCCAGTCCAGGCAACATCCTTGTAAATCTCCTCTGTACCCTCTCAATAGCTTCTACATCTTTCCTATAGTGAGGCGACCAGAACTACGCGCAATACTCTAAATGAGGTCTGACAAGGGTCTTATAAAGTTGCAGCATTACCTCCCGACTCCTAAACTCAATCCCTCGATTAATGAAGGCCAGTACACCATACGCCTTCTAGACCACCTCCTCCACCTGCGAGGCCGATTTAAGAGTCCTGTGGACCCGGACTCCTAGATCCTTCTGCTCTTCAACACTACTCAGACTTCTGCCCTTGATAGTGTACTCGTTCATCCCGTTGGTTGTGCCAAAATGGAGACTACGCATTTATCTGCTTTGAAGTCCATCTGCCACTTCTCCGCCCATTCCTGCATCGTACCTATGTCCTGCTGCAACTTTTGCCATCCTTCCAGACCATCCACAACACCACCGACCTTCGTGTCATCAGCGAACTTACTAACCCATCCCTCCACTTCCTCATCCAGGTCATTTATGAAAATGACAAACAGCAAGGGTCCCAGAACAGATCCCTGGGGCACCCCACTGGTGACTGACCTCCATTCCGAAAAGGACCCATCCACAACCACTCTCTGCCTTCTGCAGGCAAGCCAGTTCTGGATCCACAAGGCCAAAGGCCCTTGGATCCCATGCCCTCTCACCTTCTCAAGAAGTCTTGCATGGGGGACCTTATCAAACGCCTTGCTGAAGTCCATGTACACTACGTCCACGGCACTTCCTTCGTGGTTGAGGGAGAGGGTGGGATTGTGTAGGTTTGATGGGTGGAATGGCCTCTTTCTGCAAACTGGAGATCCTACAAAACATGGATGGGTTAGTGATTAGTGTTGACATGGTTGTCTTCTGTGTATTAACAGGATATATTAAACATGGATGTTGCCTGGGTGTTAACAGAGGGTGTTAGTGTAGATATGGATGGGGTGGGCTAGTACAGAAGTGGATGAGGTCTGGGTATTAATGGGGCTTATTTTAGATGTGAATGGGATCTCAATATTAACAGGAAGGTATTGTACACATGGCGAACATGGCCTATTAATGACAATGTGTAACGAATGGAGATCTGGTGTTAAAAGTGGACTAATGTCGATATGGTCTAATTATCATAGATCATAGAGCAGCGCAAAAAGAGGCCCTTCGGCCCATCGAGTCTGCACCGAACATAATCCCACCTAGGCCCCATTGCAATATCTCTACATGTTATGCCCACTAATCCCTCTAACCTACGCATCCCTGGACACTAAGGGGCAATTTCTTAGCATGGCCAATCAACCTAACCCACACAACTTATGGATAGAGGTGTGGACTAGTGGTGAAAATGGGTCTGGAAATGAACTGGGAGTTGGTGTAAATATGGATGAGTATTAACGGGGAGGGCTAGTGAAGAAATGGATGCAGTCTGGGTTGGTTACTGCAGACATGAACATAGAACACAGAACATTACAGCACAAACAGGCCCTTCGGCCCTCGAGTTGCGCCGATCACATCAACCCCACCAATCTATAGACCTATCTATAACCCCCAATCCCATTAAACCCCATATACTCATCCAGAAGTCTTTTAAAAGACCCCAGCGAGTTCGCCTCCACCACCGACGACGGCAGCCGATTCCATTCACTCACCACCCTCTGAGTGAAAAACTTACCCCTAACATCACCTCTGTACTTCCCTCCCCGCACCTTAAATCTGTGTCCTCTCGTAGCGACCATTTCAACCCGGGGAAATAGCCTCTGAGAGTCCACCCTATCTATTCCTCTCAACATTTTGTAAACTTCTATCAGGTCGCCTCTCAACCTTCGTCTCTCCAGGGAAAAGAGTCCCAGCTCCCTCAACCTATCTTCATAAGGCATGCCTCCCAGTCCAGGCAACATCCTTGTAAATCTCCTCTGCACCCTTTCAATAGCTTCTACGTCTTTCCTATAGTGAGGCGACCAGAACTGCGCACAGTACTCCAAATGAGGCCTGACGAGGGTCCTGTAAAGTTGCAGCATTACCTCCCGACTCCTAAACTCAATCCCTCGATGATATCTTGGTATGAAAAGGTGGGATAGTGTTGAATTGTTGGGATTTGTTCATTAACAGGGCTTAGTGAAGACATTGGGGTCTGATTATTAATAGGGGTGTGAGCATAGACATGGGAGGATCTGGATATTAAATGTAAATTACTGGGGACATGGGGCCTTAGGCCTGTTAATGGAAATCTGTTAGAACATAGAACATAGAACATTACAGCGCAGAACAGGCCCTTCGGCCCATGATGTTGCGCCGACCAGTTACAAAACAATGACCCACTAGCCTAAACCAATTCCTTTTCATCCATAAACCTATCCACAGATCTCTTAAACGCCCCCAAACTAGGTGCATTTACAACTGCAGCTGGCAGGGCATTCCAGTCCCTCACCACCCTCTGGGTAAAGAACCTACCCCTGACATCTGTCCTATAACTACCCCCCCTTAATTTAAAATCGTGCCCCCTCGTGCTAGCTTTCTCCATCCTAGGAAAAAGGCTATCACTATCTACCCTGTCTAAACCTCTAATCATCTTATATGTTTCAATGAGATCCCCTCTTAGCCGCCTTCTTTCCAGCATAGTTCCCAGTTAGTTCCCATTCTCATCCGTTTCTCAACTACAATGGTTTATGTTGACATGAATTGTGTCTAGTTATGGAGAAGGGTGTGGGATTCAGTAGACATGAGTAGATTTTGGGAATTAAGGGGGTTGATGCACACATGTTTGGGTGGGATATTAACTGTGAGCCACTGTTAACAAGGTTGTTGGCCTACTAATTAATGTTCATATCTATTTGTGAGATGGATGTATCTGGGTATTAGTAAAGAAATAGATGAGATCTGGTTATTACCATTGTGATTAGTGTACATATGAATGGAGTCTTGGCACTAAAAGGTTTAAAGTTGAAGTTTATTTATTCATGTCACAAGTAGGCTTGCATTATCACTACTATGAAGTTACATTAACACTGCAATGAAGTTACTATGAAAATCCCCTAGTTGCCACACTCCGGCACTTGTTCGGGTACACTGAGGGAGAATTTAGCATGATATAACTTAACATCATCAACAGAGGAAACCGGAGCACCCAAAGGAAACCCATGCAGACACGGGGAGAATGTGCAGACTCTGCATAGACAGTCATCGAGGACTGATTGTGAACTTGGGTCCCTGGTGTTGTGAGGCAGCAGTGCCAACCACCCGTGCCACTGTGGGTTAGTGCTAACATGGTTGGTATCTCAGTGACAGCAGAGGGCTTAGTGAAGATAATAGATGGGGTCTGGCTGTTAATATCCAAATCAAAAGCCATGTCTGTACTCATCCACTATTAAAAGCACACCACTGTAGGCTTATTAAAGGGAATGTGTAATTCAGGAATGGATGGCGACGGGTTATTAAAAATGGTTTAATGTAGATATGGATAGGGTCTGGTTATAGGCAGGGGTGCAGGCTTGTGTAGACATGGATAGGTCCTGGATATTAACGGGGTTTGTGTAGACAACATTGGGTCTGCATATTAACAGTGAGTTACTGTTGACAACACCATTGGCCAAATATTAATGGTAATATCTATTGTTGACATGGATTGGGTCTGGGTTTAACACACAGTTTGGTGTAGTTGGGTTTGGGCATTATCATAGCAGTTAATGTGGCATTGCAGAGAGTGACAAGATGGCACAATGGTTAGTAGTGCTGCCTCACAGAGTCAGAGGCATAGGTTCAACTTCTGGATTGGGTCGCTCTCTGTGCAGAGTTTGCACATTCTCCCCTTATGTGTAAATGTGTAGTAGTCCATTTCGGCAGAACCAACGGGATGAACGAGTACACTATCAAGGGCAGGGGTCTTAGTAGCGTTGAAGAGCAGAAGGATCTCGGGGTCCGGGTTCACAGGACTCTTAAATCGGCCTCGCAGGTGGAGGAGGTGGTCAAGAAGGCGTATGGTGTACTGGCCTTCATTAATCGAGGGATTGAGTTTAGGAGTCGGGAGGTAATGCTGCAACTTTACAGGACCCTCGTCAGGCCTCATTTGGAGTACTGTGCGCAGTTCTGGTCGCCTCACTATAGGAAAGACGTAGAAGCTATTGAAAGGGTGCAGAGGAGATTTACAAGGATGTTGCCTGGACTGGGAGGCATGCCTTATGAAGATAGGTTGAGGGAGCTGGGACTCTTTTTCCTGGAGAGGCGAAGGTTGAGAGGCGACCTGATAGAAGTTTATAAAATGTTGAGAGGAATAGATAGGGTGGACTCTCAGAGGCTATTTCCCCGGGTTGAAATGGTCGCTACGAGAGGACACAGATTTAAGGTGCGGGGAGGGAAGTACAGAGGTGATGTTAGGGGTAAGTTTTTCACTCAGAGGGTAGTGAGTGATTGGAATCGGCTGCCGTCATCGGTGGTGGAGGCGAACTCGCTGGGGTCTTTTAAAAGACTTCTGGATGAGTATATGGGGTTTAATGGGATTGGGGGTTATAGATAGGTCTATAGATTGGTGGGGTTGATGCGATCGGCGCAACTCGAGGGCCGAAGGGCCTGTTTGTGCTGTAATGTTCTATGTTCTATGTTCTATGTTCTATGTGTGTGTGTTCCCTCCCATGTGCTGGTTCTGTCCATTGACTCAAACAGGCACTGGAATGTGGTGTCCAGGGGAATTTCACTAACTATACTTATTAGTCACAAGCAAGGCTTAGATTAACACTGCAATGAAGTTTACTTTTTTACTTTGCTTTACTGAAGACATGGGTGGGTCTGGATATTACATAAGAACATAAGAAATAGGAGCAGGAGTAGGCCATCTGGCCCTTCGAGCCTGCCCCGCCATTCAATAAGATCATGGCTGATCTGTCGTGACTCAGCTCCACCTTCCCGCCCTCTCCCCATAACCCTTAATCACTTCTCTTATCAAAAACCCATCAACCCGTTTCTTAAAAATATTTAGCGAGGCAGCCTCCACCACTTCAACGGGCAGAGAATTCCAGAGATTCACCACCCTTAGAGTGAAGAAGTTCCTCCTCAACTCTGTTCTAAACCGCCCCCCCTTTATCTTGAGGCTGTGCCCCCGAGTCGACGTAGATTGTGTTTAGTTATGGACAGGGCCATGGGCTTGTATAGAAATGGAAGTCTGGGTGTTAACAGTGGGGTGGAACGGGGTTAGTGCATACACAGTCATAGAACATAGAACATAGAACCCTACAGTGCAGAAACAGGCCCTTCGGCCCATCGAGTCTGCACCGAACACAATCCCACCCAGACCCTATCCCCATATCCCTACACATTTTTACCTGCTAATCCCTTTAACCTACACATCCCAGGACAATAAGGGGCAATTTTAGCATAGCCAATGAACCTAACCCGCACATCTTTGGACTGTGGGAGGAAACCGGAGCACCCGGAGAAAACCCACGCAGACACGAGGAGAATGTGCAAACTCCACACAGGCAGTGACCCGAGCCGGGAATCGAACCCAGGACCCTGGAGCTGTGAAGCAGCAGTGCTAACCACTGTGCTACCGTGCCACCCAGGTAGTCAGGTCTGGATATTAAAAACACATTAGATATTATCATTACTGTTGAAAGATTTTCAGCCTATTATCTATTGTAGACATGGATTGGGTCTGGATGTTAATGCAGGGGTTTATTTGAGCATCGTTCTGTCTGGGTTCTTTGTTTATTCATTTACAGGATGTGGTTGTCCCTGCCTAGGCCTAGTAATTATTGACCATCCCTATTGCCCTTCAAGTAGGCATGGCTGCTGTCCAACGTTGAACATAAGAACAAAAGAACATAAGAAATAAGAGCAGGAGTAGGCCATCTAGCCCTTCGAGCCTGCCCCGCCATTCAATAAGATCATGGCTGATCTGTCATGGCTCAGCTCCACCTTCCCGCCCTCTCCCCATAACCCTTAATCCCCTCTCTTTTCAAAAACCCATCAACCCGTTTCTTAAAAATATTTAGCGAGGCAGCCTCCACCACTTCAACGGGCAGAGAATTCCAGAGATTCACCACCCTTTGTGTGAAGAAGTTCCTCCTCAACTCTGTTCTAAACCGCATCCCCCCTTTATCTTGAGGCTGTGCCCCCTAGTCCTACTGTCTTTTTTGAGCGGGAAGAGTCTCTCCACCTCTATCCTATCCATCCCATTCATCATCTTATACGTCTCAATGAGATCTCCCCTCATTCTTCTAAACTCTAACGAGTACAAGCCTAGTTTATTCAGCCTCTCCTCATAGCTCAACCCCCTCAACTCTGGGGGGGAGGGGTGGTCCCTGTGCTGTCATGGATGAGGTCAGCGTATAAACATAGGGGTTAGTACAGACATGGTTGGGAACCGTGCATTAATGTGGTGGTTGCGGGGAGTGGTGGGGTGGTGTGAACGATGAGTGGTTGGGTCTGGGTAGTAACAGGGTGGAGTGCTTGGGGATTTTACTATATGGATGTAGTCTTGGTATCAACAGGGTGGTTATTGGTTATTGCAAACATGGATTTGGTCTAGGTATTAACAGTAAATTCCTGGGGATGTGGAAATCTTTGGGATATTAATGTGTAGTTGAGAAATGGATGGGGATTGGACATTAACAATGGTTTAAAGTAGAATATGGATTATGTTTAATTATGGACACGGGTGTGGGCTTGAATAGACATGGGTGGAGTCTGGATGTCAATAGTGCACACATGGTCAGTTCTGGATATTAAAAATTCATTACTGTTGAAAAGCCTTCAGCCAATTTATTAACATTAATCTTTATTGCAGACATGGATTGCATCTGGCTCTTAACACTTGGGTTAATGTAGACATAGTGATTTCTTTTTATTCATTTATGGGATGGGGGTATCGCTAGGTAGGCCAACATTTATTGCCCATTTCTTGTTGCCCTTCAAGTTGACATTGATACTGTCCAAGTGTTAACCGGGGTGTTAGTCGAGGCGTGAATGGGTTAGGATAATAACAGCATGATTATTTTGAACTAAGTTCGCCGGCCTAAGAATGTAAATGTTTCCAATACACACATGAGGCCCAGGTATGAAGGCAGGGGTGCTGGTTTCAATGTGGACTGGGTCTGGATATAAACACAGCGAGGGTAAAGGTAGACATTGAGGTCGTCTGAATTAATGGGGACGGGGTCTGGATATAAAAACAGCGAGGGTAAAGGTAGACATTGAGGTAGTCTGAATTAATGGGAGAGAGGGGTTTGTACAATCATGGATGGGGTCAGTGCACACACATATGGGTTAGTGGAGACATGGTTGGGAACCGTGCATTAACGGGGTGGGTGGTGGAATTAGGTTAGTGTCGTTGGGTCTGGATATTAACAGGGTGATGACTAGAGACATGGTTGGAAATGTATATTAACAGTGAATTATTGTTGATATGGAGGCCTTTGATGAGACATATAAGATGATGAAAGGGACGAGTACAAGCCTAGTTCATGAGGAGAGGCTGAATGAACTAGGCTTGTACTCGTTGGAATTTAGAAGAATGAGGGGAGCTCTCATTGAGACGTATAAGATGATGAATGGGATGGATAGGATAGAGGTGGAGAGACTCTTCCCGCTCAGAAAGGACAGTAGGACTAGGGGGCACAGCCTCAAGATAAAGGGGAGGTGGTTTAGAATGGAGTTAAGGAGGAACTTCTTCACTCAAAGGGTTGTGAATCTCTGGAATTCTCTGCCCGTTGAAGTGGTGGAGGCTGCCTCGCTAAATGCATTTAAGACGCAGGTTGATAGGTTTTTGATAAGAGAAGGGATTAAGGGTTATGGGGAGAGGGCGGGAATGTGGAACTGAGCCACGACAGATCAGCCATGATCTTATTGAATGGCGGGGCAGGCTCGAGGGGCTAGATGGCCTACTCCTGCTCCTATTTCTTATGTTCTTATGTTATTAATGGGAATGTCTAGTTTAGAATTGGGTGGGGCCTGGGTATGAACAAGTGTATCAAGTAGATATGGATTGTGTCTGGTTATGGATATGGGTATGGTGTTCGTAAACATGGGTGGTGTCTGGGTATTTAGAGGGGATTGGTGTATAAATGGTTGGATCTGGATATTACCAATGAGGTTATATTGACAAGGGCTTCAACCTTTAATCAATATTAATATCTATTTTAAACAAGGACTGCATCTGGGGATCAATGGATGGAGCTAGTGAAGAGATGGATTGGGTTTGGATCACAGCGAGGTTTTGTAAACATAGAACATTAGAGCACAGGCCCTCAATGTTGTGCCAAGCTATGCCCAAACCCAGGATCAAGCTATCCCACTCCCTATCATTCAAGCAGTTGTTGGATAGGCACATCAGAAAGTTCCTTAAGTGTCCAACTCCACTATCACAGCAGACAGTCTATTCCACAACCCAACCACTATCTTAGTAAACTGGAATGGTATCCTGTAATTATCAGGTGGGTTAGATTTGACAAGGTTGTGTTCTGGAGATTAACAGAGAGGTTTGAGTAGACATGGATAAGTTGTGAGTGTTAACACAGGGATGAATGTAGATGTAGAAGTGGTCTCGATATTAATGGGCGAGCGAGTGCAAACACGGATTGGGTCTGCATTTGAACACTGCAGTTAGTGGTGACCTGGTTCGGTTCTGGGTATAAGATGATGAAAGGGATGGATAGGGTAGAGGTAGAGAGATTCTTCCCGCTCAGAAAGGACAGCAGGACTAGAGGGCACAGCCTCAAGATAAGGTGGGTGGGGGGGGAAGTTTAGAACGGAGTTGAGGAGGAACTTCTTCACTCAAAGGGTGGTGAATCTCTGGAACTCTCTGCCCGTTGATGTGGTGGAGGCTACCTCAATAAATATACTTAAGACACGGGTAGATAGGTTTTTTGTAGGCAAGGGAATTAAGGGTTATGGGGAGAAAGCGGGAAAGTGGAACTGAGCCACTTCAGATCAGCCATGATCTTATTGAATGGCGGGGCAGGCTCGAAGGGCTAGATGGCCTACTCCTGCTCCTATTTCTTATGTTCACAGTTGAGATTAATGTCGATATGGGGCCAAAGATTATTAGGGATGGTTGTATAATCCTGGATGGAAATCTAGGTATTTATGGGGGATTTGCATAGGCGTGGAATGTGTATTACCAGGTTGGTTAGTGTAGACATGTCTCGTTTGCAGCTATTAACAGTGAGTGTAATGTAGGCATTTTTGGGTCTCGATGTTGAAAATCAGTTACTGTGGACAGGGTGGATTCTATCCTAAGAATGGCATGCTTAGATTAGAAAGGGATGGGGGTCTGGGTATTCACAGGAGTCATAGTGTGGAGATGTCAGCGTTGGACTGGGGTAAACACAATAAGAAGGCTCACAACACCAGTTAAAGTCCAACAGGTTTATTCAGTAGCAAATTTTGTTTGCTACCAACTTTATAAGAATAAGAACATAAGAACATAAGAAATAGGAGCAGGAGTAGGCCATCTGGCCCTTCGAGCCTGCCCCGCCATTCAATAAGATCATGGCTGATCTGTCGTGGCTCAGTTCCACCTTCCCGCTCTCCCCATAACCCTTAATCCCCTCTCTTATCAAAAACCCATCAACCCGCGTCTTAAAAATATTTAGCGAGGCAGCCTCCACCACTTCAACGGGCAGAGAATTCTAGAGATTCACCACCCTTTGAGTGAAGAAGTTCCTCCTCAACTCCGTTCTAAACCGCCTCCCCTTTATCTTGAGGCTGTGCCCCCTAGTCCTACTGTCCTTTTTGAGCGGGAACAGTCTCTCCACCTCTATCCTATCCATCCCATTCATCATCTTATACGTCTCAATGAGATCTCCCCTCATTCTTCTAAACACTAACGAGTACAAGCCTAGTTTATTCAGCCTCTCCTCATAGCTCAATCCCCTCAACTCCGGTATCAGCCGAGTAAACCTCCTCTGCACTCCCTCCAGGGCCAAAACATCCTTGCGCAGGTGCGGCGCCCAAAAATGCACACAGTACTACCGAATAAACCTGTTTTGGACTTTAACTGGTGTTGTGAGACTTCTTACTGTGTTCATAGGAGGCAAGGTGGCGAGTGGAGATTTGGGAGGGACCTGTTTATTAACAGGGTGGGTTTACTGGAGATATGGGTGGGGTCTGGGTATTAATGTGTGGGCTCTTGGAAGCATGGATAGTGTCTAGGTATTAAGGGTGGTTGTTACTGCAAAAATTGATTTGTGTCTGGGTATTAACGGGTGCTTTAGTGGAGACGTGGATAGGGTCTGTGTATTAAGAGGTGGCAGTTAGTGTGGAAATGGATAGTGTTTGGGTATTACTATGGTGGTTATTGGAGATGTGAATGGGGTCTGGGTATTAACAGGGCAGTTAGTGTAAAAATGAATGGTAAATATTAATGGCATTTTCGTTGATAGAATGTCTGGGTCTGAAGACGAACACTGGGAATTGTGTAGAGAGAGCTTGGCCCTGGGAGTTAACATGGGCAGTGTATAACTGAATGATGTCTCCATATTAATGGGGATTAGTCTCAGGATTGGTCTAGGCATTAATAGATAGATTGTGTTCAGATAAATCACGTATATTGTAGAGAAGGATAGGGACTGGTTATTAAAATTGGGAGCAGTGTAAAAACAGACAGGGTTTGGTTAATGACATTGGGAACATTGTAGAGATGTTTCAGACCTAGTTATTATCATTGGGAGTATTAAGAACATAAGAAATAGGAGCAGGAGTAGGCCATCTAGCCCTTCGAGCCTGCCCCACATTCAATAAGATCATGGCTGATCTGTCGTTGCTCAGTTCCACTTTCCCGCTTTCTCCCCATAACCTTTAATCCCTTCTCTTATCAAAAACCCATCAACCCGCGTCTTAAAAATATTTAGCGAGGCAGCCTCCACCACTTCAACGGGCAGAGAATTCCAGAGATTCACCACCCTTTGAGTGAAGAAGTTCCTCCTCAACTCCGTTCTAAAATGCCCCCCTTTTACCTTGAGGCTGTGCCCCCTAGTCCCACTGTCTTTTTTGAGCGGGAAGAGTCTCTCCACCTCTATCCTATCCATCCCATTCATCATCTTATACGTCTCAATGAGATCTCCCCTCATTCTTCTAAACTCTAACGAGTACAAGCCCAGTTTATTCATCCTCTCCTCATAGCTCAACCCCCTCAACTCCGGTAACAGCCTAGTAAACCTCCTCTGCACTCCCTCCAAAGCCAAAATATCTTTGCACAGGTGCGGCGCCCAAAACTGCACACAGTACTCCAGCTGCGGCCTCACCAATGCCCTACACAGCCGCAGCAAGACCTCCCTACTTTTATATTCAATCCCCCTCGCTATGAAGGCCAGCATCCCATTCGCCTTCCTGACCACCTGCTGCACCTGCAAGCTGGGTTTTTGTGACTCATGCACAAGGACCCCGAGGTCCCTCTGCACCGTCGCCTGCTGCAGTTTTTCGCCACGTAAGTAATAATCCTTCCTACCATTCTTCCTACCAAAGTGGACCACCTCACACTTGCCAACATTAAATTCCATTTGCCATTTCCTGGCCCATTCGCCCAGCCTATCTAGATCCTTCTGCAGACTCTCCACACCCTCCGCACAATTTGCCGTTCCCCCAATCTTGGTGTCATCCGCAAATTTCGACACCCTACACTCGGTTCCCTCCTCCAGATCATCTATATAAATGGTAAAAAGCTGAGGCCCCAGCACCGACCCCTGGGGCACCCCACTAGTCACCATCCACCAATCCGAATAGCACCCGTTGACCCCCACTCTCTGCCTCCTATTTGACAACCAATCCTCTATCCACGCTAACACCCTACCCCCAACTCCATGTCCCTCTACCTTCTGCAATAAGCTCTTGTGAGGTACTTTGCCAAACGCCTTCTGAAAATCTAGAAAGACCACATCCACCGGCTCTCCTCTATCCACCGCCCTAGACACATCCTCATAGAACTCCAGTAAATTTGTCAGACACGACTTCCCTTTAATGAAACCGTGCTGCATCTGCTCTATCAAGCAATTCCCTTCAAGATGCCTCGCAATTTCCTCCTTAATGACAGATTCTAACATTTTACCTACCACAGACGTTAAACTAACCGGCCTATAATTCTCCGCCTTTTGCCTGGCACCCTTCTTAAACAATGGCGTAACATTAGCCGTTTTCCAATCATCCGGCACTTCCCCGGAATCCAGCGACGTCTGGAAAATAACCACCAAGGCATCCACTATAACCTCCACCATTTCTTTCAGAACCCTCGGATGCATTCCATCCGGTCCTGGGGACTTGTCCACAATCAGTCCCTCCAGTCTGTCGAGCACCACCTCTCTAGCAACAGTAATTTCATTAAAACCCTCCAGTCCTACCACCTTTCCATCGCTAACACCCGGCAAATTATTCACGTCCTCCTCTGTGAAGACGGAAACAAAAAAGTTATTCAAGACCTGAGCCATATCCCCATCCCCTACCACTAGGTCACCTTTCTCATCCTCTAAAGGACCAACGTTTACCCTAGCCAGCCTCTTCCTTTTTATATATTTATAAAAACTCTTGCTATCCTTTTTTATATTAAGCGCTAGCCCAGCTTTGCAGAGATAGATCGGAGCTACTTATTATCATTGGAGTAGTTTAGGGCTGGATTGGGCCTGGGGGTTATTAACATTGGGAGTAGTGTAGGAATGGATAGGGACTGGATATTAACATTTGGAGTAGTGTAGGAATGGATAGGGACTGGATATTAACATTTGGAGTAGTGTAGGAATGGATAGGGACTGGATATTAACATTTGGAGTAGTGTAGGAATGGATAGGGATTGGTTATGAACATTTGGAGTAGTGTAGGAATGGAAAGGGACTGGTTATTAACATTTGGAGTAGTGTAGGAATGGATAGGGATTGGTTATGAACATTTGGAGTAGTGTAGGAATGGAAAGGGACTGGTTATTAACATTTGGAGTAGTGTAGGAATGGATAGGGACTGGATATTAACATTGGGAATATCGTAGGAATGCATAAGGACTGGTTGTCAACATTAGGACAAGAAATGGATAGGGTCTGGTTCATAACACAAGTCCCTGAAGATGTCGGTGCAGGTGCAGAATGTGATGAGGAAAGCGTATGGCATGTTAGCCTTCATAGGAAGGGGTATAGAATATAAGAGTAGGAGTCTGATGTTGCAGTTGTATAGAACGTTGGTTAGGCCTCACCTGGAGTACTGCGTCCAGTTCTGATCGCCGTACTACCGGAAGGATGTAGAGATCCTGGAGAGAGTGCAGAGGAGATTTACCAGGATGTTGCCTGGTATGGAAGGGCTGTCTTACGAGGAAAGATTGAACGCATTTTGCCTGTTTTCCCTTGAGAGACGTCGGCTGAGGGGGGATCTAATAGAGGTTTATAAGATTATGAAGGGGATAGATAGAGTAAATGGTGGTAAGCTTTTTCCATTATTAGAAATGGATAGAACGAGGGGTCACGGGCTTAGGGTAAAGGGGGCTAGATATAAGACAAATATTAGAGGGCAGTTTTTCACACAAAGGGTAGTGGGGATGTGGAATGCACTGCCGAGTAAGGTGGTGGAAGTAGGCACGCTAGGGTTGTTCAAGAGTCACTTGGACAGCCACATGAGCGGTCTACATATAGGGGGATATAGCAGGCCTTACTAAACATTGCAGGCTTGGGGTTCAGTTTTAGCCTCAGGGATATAGAGTCTTTTAATAATGAATTTTTTATCCACAGGCATTTAAGTCCAGCAAGGGGCATGCGTGCGGCAGGTTGTGGTGGGCTGCTCTTGGATATTGCTTCGGGAGTTGCCTACTGCTTCATGTCGTTGGTGTGCGTAAACTGGACCATCTCGAGGGCATCATGACAGCTCAGAGGCTATCTCTGTTGCTATGCGGACACATGGATTTGGGCCTGTGTCCGTGGGAGTTTGCGCGTTCTCCCCGTGGTTGCGTGGGTTTCCTCCGGGTGCTCCGGTTTCCTCCCACATCCCAAAAATGTGCTTTTAGGCTGATTGATTGGGTAACAAATTGTCCCTATATTGGACCTCCCTGATCCTCACACATTAGGCACAGACTAGAATCATGAATAGGTCACTGACCATGGGACGGCGGCGCGGGCTCGTTGGGCCGAAGGGCCTGTTTCCCGTGCTGTGTTGTTCTTTGTTCTTTGTTCT
Source organism: Prionace glauca (assembly GCA_037974335.1). NCBI lineage: Eukaryota > Metazoa > Chordata > Chondrichthyes > Carcharhiniformes > Carcharhinidae > Prionace > Prionace glauca. The sequence continues at coordinate 546,882 of CM075734.1, forward strand.
TTGTATAACATTGGGAGTAGTGCAGAGAGAGCTTTATGTCTCAGCAATGGAGTTATGTACAGATGGGTATGTTCTCAGTCTTAACAACTTCAATACACCAGGGATGGATCGAGCCTTGGCTCGAACAGGCCAGTCCTCTTCCCTCAGTTACGTTCTTTAGACCTTTCGCAGCCAGGCTCTGTGTAGATGGACAGGGCCTTGGCAATGGGAATCTGCTTTATTCCAGTTCCTGTGGCTTCACTTTGGCATTGATCAGGTTAATACGTTTTTCCCAGGCCAGTTTGTTCCGCTTGAGATGCCGTGCGGTAATAATGGGAATTGCATCATTGAAAAAACTGTGAGGGACACATCTGGCAGGCGGAGAAAGTTGTTGACAATGACTCAGAGACCCGTTCACTTGGGACTGAATCACCCCATTCACTGCGCGAAATAGAAAAACAACTTTTAACAGAGAGAAACATATAGTATTGTATTATACAGTAAAATATAGACAAAATTATTGGAAATCTGTGTTAAAAAGGACATTGAGATATAAATTGTCGTCACAGTCTGTATATGTAACCCATATTTGTCCAATAATTCAAAAAAAAATCAATTCTGAGGCTGTACAGACACACATTGCTCTAAGGCCTCATCGTCACATGTAAACCCGGGCCTAGTGGATTCAGCAGCTACTGAGAACATTAATGTTTCTTATAACCTTTTCCAGACAAGAATCCTTCATTTTCCTTAATGCAAGTTGTCCTCAGGAAGGTAGAGCAAACATTAAAAGAAGTGACTGCAAGATTTAAAGAGAGATTAGTACTAATTTGGCAGTTTTCTTATGAAGACTCAATGTGTTTTCCCACACTTGGAGTGTGAAACTCCTGATAAATCACCCCAGTTAATCTGGGCACTCAGCAAACAAACAGCTACTTGATTAAAAATAAGATCATCGGTGCCAGAAAAGCTCGATTCTCTGGATCAGAATCTAGAGGTCAGATCTGGAACAGAAAACATTGGGTTTGACTCGCAGTGACCCTGGCAAGAGAAACAGAGCGAATGTTTCTATTCGAGACATTGCGTCTGAACCCATGATAAATTTAATTCCAAGTAAGGCTCATGGCCTGAACTATTAACTGGGTTTCTGGCTCCAAACATACTGACTTTCCTGCTGAGTGCTTCCCATGTGTTGTTGTTGAAATCAATGTTAGCGATGCTGGCAGAGAGATAGATATCATAAAGATATAGAGATATACAACACGGAAACAGACCCTTCAACCCAACTCATCCATACCGACTGGGTATCCTTAACTGAACTAGTTCCACTTGCCTGCATTTGGTCCGTATACCTCTGAACCTTCCCTCCCAATGAACCTGTCCAAATGTCTTTTGAATGTTATAATTGTATCGCCATCTACCACCTCCTCTGGCAACAGATTCCATAAATACTCCACCCTAATATCAACATCCTAGAGACTAATATTGACCAGAAACTGAACAGGACAGACCACAGAAGTACCGTGCCTACAAAATGTGGTCAGTTCTAGGACTCCCGTGGCCAATAGCTCACCTCCTGATTCTCTAAGGGTTGTCCAACCATCTACAAAGCACAAGTCAGGAGTGTGGTGGAATACTGTACACTTAGCTGGATGGGCACAGTTCCAACAACACCCAACGAGCTCCACATTATCCAGGATAAAGCAGCTCGCTTGATTGCCCATTCACCCTCTCTATCATTGACTCACATTGGCAACCGTGTGTACCAGATACAAGATGCACTGCAGCAACTCACCAAGGTTCCTTAGACAGCACCTTGCAAATCCACCATCACCGTAATCTAGAAGGACAAGAACAGCAGATGCCTGGGAACTCCACCAGCAAGAGATTCCCCTCCAAGGCACACAGCATTCTGATTTGGAAATATATTGCCGCCCTCTTCACAGTCACTGGACCAAAATCCAGCAACTCTCTCCATAGCAGCATTGTGGGTCTACCTACACCGAACAGAATGCAGTAGTTCAAGAAGGCAGCTCACCGCCATCTTCTCAAAGACAATTAGGAATGGGCAGTAACTGCTGGCTTATACTGCGTTGCTAACATTACATGAACGTAAGAACATAAGAAATAGGAGCAGGAGTAGGCCATCTGGCCCTTCGAGCCTGCCCCGCCATTCAATAAGGTCATGGCTGATAAATCAAAGAACAAAGAACAACCCAGCACGGGAAACAGGCCCTTCGGCCCAACGAGCCCGCGCCGCCACATCACCCTACACCTATTCTACCCTGCATATCTATGAATGGAACCCTACTCAGTCAGATTCAGGGAAGAAATGGTGTCAATTTGGTAAATCTGTCGTGACTCAGCTCCACCTTCCCGCCCTCTCCCCATAACCCTTAATCCCTTTTCTTATCAAAAACCCATCAACCCGCGTCTTAAAAATATTTAGCGAGGCAGCCTCCACCACTTCAACGGGCAGAGAATTCCAGAGATTCACCTCCCTTTGAGTGAAGAAGTTCCTCCTCAACTCTGTTCTAAACCGCCTCCCCTTTATCTTGAGGCTGTGCCCCCTAGTCCTACTGTCCTTTCTGAGCGGGAAGAGTCTCTCCACCTCTATCCTATCCATCCCATTCATCATCTTATACGTCTCAATGAGATCTCCCCTCATTCTTCTAAACTCTAACGAGTACAAGCCTAGTTTATTCAGCCTCTCCTCATAGCTCAACCCCCTCAACTCTGGTATCAGCCTAGTAAACCTCCTCTGCACTCCCTCCAGGGCCAAAATATCCTTGTGTAAGTACGGCGCCCAAAACTGCACACAGTACTCCAGCTGCGGCCTCACCAATGCCCTATACAGCTGCAGCAAGACCTCCCTACTTTTATATTCAATCCCCCTCGCTATGAAGGCCAGCATCCCATTCGCCTTCCTGACCACCTGCTGCACCTGCAAGCTGGGTTTTTGCGACTCATGCACAAGGACCCCGAGGTCCCTCTGCACCGTCGCCTGCTGCAGTTTTTCGCCCCGTAAGTAATAGTCCTTCCTACCATTCCTCCTACCAAAGTGGACCACCTCGCACTTGCCAACATTAAACTCCATTTGCCATTTCCTGGCCCATTCGCCCAGCCTATCTAGATCCTTCTGCAGACTCTCCACACCCTCCGCGCAATTTGCCGTTCCCCCAATCTTGGTGTCATCAGTAAATTTCGACACCCTGCACTCGGTTCCCTCCTCCAGATCATCTATATAAATGGTAAATAGCTGAGGCCCCAGCACCGATGCCTGTGTCGGCTGTTTTTATTTTGAGTGGGACATGTCACATCCACCTGAGAAAGCAAACCAGGCTCCAAATCGATACCCTGTCTCGCCGACAGTGATAATGATTTTGTTTTGTGCAGTGCTGGGGTTGACGAGTTCGGGCCTGGATTTTCTAATCAACTCTCTCAAATTGGAAGCTTGACACCAGATCCTTCTTGAGTCAGAGGTTAGAGTGAGTGGCACGGTGGCACAGCGGTTGGCATGGCTGCCTCACAGTGCCAGGGTACCAGGTTCAACTCCCACCTCGGGTCACTGTCCGTGTGGAGTTTGCATGTTCTCCTCGTGTCTGCATGGGTTCCCTCTGGGTGCCCTGGCTTCCTCCCGCAGTCCTAGGATGCCATCATGGAATCGCTACAGTCCGGCAGGAGGCCATTCAGCCCATTTGGTCACCATAATAATCAGTTCCACTGTGCACTGCCCGTGCATTTGTTGATATGTATCCCAAGGCACTGTGGGAGGCGAGGGAGGAAATTGCGGGTCCCCTAGCCGAAATCTTTGACTCATCGATAGTCACATGTCAGGTGCCTGAAGATTGGGTGGTGGCAAATTTGTTTTAAAAGGGCTGTAGGGAAAAATCTGGGAACTGTCTAAAAGGTAAAGTTGTACCAACTCTCTCTCCTTCGATCTCTTTGAATAAGCTCCCTGCTCAGTCCTTCCCATTAGCCCCATCGCCTTTGTATTTTCTGTTGCTGAATCTGCTCTGCCTTCAGCCTTTTTCCATTCAGCTGTAGCCTCTGCGCTCTCTCTCTGTCTCGCTCCTCTCTCTGTCTCACTCCTCTCTCTGTCTCTCGCTCCTCTCTCTCTCTGTCTCGCTCCTCTCTCTGTCTCGCTCCTCTCTCTGTCTCGCTCCTCTCTCTGTCTCGCTCCTCTCTCTGTCTCGCTCCTCTCTCTGTCTCTCGCTCCTCTCTCTCTCTGTCTCGCTCCTCTCTCTGTCTCGCTCCTCTCTCTGTCTCGCTCCTCTCTCTGTCTCTCGCTCCTCTCTCTCTCTGTCTCGCTCCTCTCTCTGTCTCGCTCCTCTCTCTGTCTCGCTCCTCTCTCTGTCTCGCTCCTCTCTCTGTCTCGCTCCTCTCTCTCTCTCTCTCTCTCTCTTGCTCCTCTCTCTGTCTCTCGCTCCTCTCTCTGTCTCGCTCCTCTCTCTGTCTCGCTCTTCTCTCTGTCTCGCTCCTCTCTCTGTCTCTCGCTCCTCTCTCTGTCTCGCTCCTCTCTCTGTCTCGCTCCTCTCTCTGTCTCGCTCCTCTCTCTGTCTCTCGCTCCTCTCTCTCTCTCTCGCTCCTCTCTCTCTCTCTCGCTCCTCTCTCTCTCTCTCTCGCTCCTCTCTCTGTCTCTCACTCCTCTCTCTGTCTCTCGTTTCTCTCTCTCTCTCTCTCGCTCCTCTCTCTCTGTCTCTCGCTCCTCTCTCTCTCTCTCTCTCGCTCCTCCCTCTCTCTCGCTCCTCCCTCTCTCTGTCTCGCTCCTCTCTCTGTCTCTCTCTGTCTCGCTCCTCTCTCTGTCTCGCTCCTCTCTCTGTCTCTCGCTCCTCTCTCTCTGTCTCTCGCTCTTCTCTCTCTCTCTCTCACTCCTCCTTCTCTCTCGCTCCTCCCTCTCTCTGTCTCGCTCCTCTCTCTGTCTCTCTCTGTCTCGCTCCTCTCTCTGTCTCGCTTCTCTCTCTGTCTCGCTCCTCTCTCTCTCTCTCTTGCTCCTCTCTCTCTCTCTCGCTCCTCTTTCTCTCTCTCGCTCCTCTCTCTCTCTCTCGCTCCTCTCTCTCTCTCGCTCCTCTCTCGCTCTCTCTATCTATGCCTCGCTCCCTCTCTCTCACCTGAAGCAGTTGTCCCCTCAGTTCTTTCCCATTCAGCTGTAGCCTCTGCTCTATTTCTCTCTCTGTGGATGAATGATCTCTCCTCCCAGCCCTTTCCATTCAGCTCCTCACATTAAACCATCTTTCTATTGACTTTTGCCATTAGGTGCCTTGCACTCTGAAACACTTGCACTCAGATAATCTGCCATTTGGCCCATCATTCCGCTGCTTTCTCTGTGCGCTATGACTAAAAAAGGCACTACGGCCAATCTCATTGACTGCTCTTCCATGCCCTTTCCCCATTTGGCTGAGTCCCCCTTCTCTCTGAAATGTACCTTGCCTTCGACCCATTATTCCACATGGTTCATCTCTCATAGTAAAAAGTCTGACAACACCAGGTTTTAGTCCAACCGATTTATTTGATAATATTCCCACAAGCTTTCGAGGTTACCCTCTTCGTCAGGTGAATGGAGAGTTCTGGCCTCAGACAGAGCATATAAAGCACAGACAGTTTAGAGATTGCTGATTAGAATGCGAATCCTTACACCTAACCTGCTGTTCAAGACCTGAAGTGGCTGATAATGTGAGTGGAAGGAGCACTGAACGTTGCAAGAAAGGATGTCCCGAAGCATGGTACGTTGGGGAGACCATGCAGACGCTACGACAACGGATGAATGAACATCGCTCGACAGTCACCAGGCAAGACTGTTCCCTTCCTGTTGGCGAACACTTCAGTGGTCACGGGCATTCAGCCTCTGACCTTCGGGTAAGCATTCTCCAAGGCGGCCTTCACGACACACGACAGCGCAGAGTCGCCGAACAGAGACTGATAGCCAAGTTCCGCACACATGAGGACGGTCTCAACAGGGATCTTGGGTTCATGTCGCAGTATCTGTAACCCCCGTGACTTGCCTGGGTTTGCAAAACCTCACTCACTGTACAGTCTGGAGACAATACACATCTCTTTAAACTGTGATCAGTGCTCCTTCCACTCACATTATCAGCCACTTTAGGACTTGAACAGCAGGTTAGGTGTAAGGATTCGCATTCTAATCAGCAATCTCTAAACTGTCTGTGCTTTATATGCTCTGTCTGAGGCCAGAACTCTCCATTCACCTGACGAAGAGGCAGTCCCCTCGAAAGCTTGTGAGAATATTATCAAATAAATCGGTTGGACTAAAACCTGGTGTTGTCAGACTTTTTACTGTGTTTACGCCAGTCCAACGCCGGCATTTCCACATCATCTCTCATAAACAGCTTATTCCCATTGCTCCTCAGTACAACAGCACTGCAGCCTCCCTAAAACACCTCTTGCCTCATCTCTGCCAATGTGGTTCATCGTCACTCCACCCTCTCTCAAAAATGTTGTTTCCCTTAACTAAAGTATTCCATCTGGCCATCTGCCAGTGTTTCCTCTCTCTGGATAAGTACTTCCTTGAGCCCTATTGCTCCATTTGCTAAGTCATGCGGCTGAAATCTGTCTTGTGCAACACTCCCTTTGTATATGAGTTTCATCCCTTCCTCTGATTCATTTTTCAACTCAGTCTCTCTCTCTCTCCATTCATCACATCATCCTTGTGTCCTCCGTCTGAAAGATTTCACCCTCGAATCCAATCCCTTTGCCACTCCTGTGCATCGCACCTCATTCACTAAAATCTTGGATTCTCTCTTCACACAGAATCCTTGCCATTTTAAATTAGTTTGTCAGCCATGGGCATTACTGGCTGGCTAAAATTTGTTGCCCATCCTTAGTTGCCTGACGATAGCTGAGAGTGAACCACTTTGATGTGGCTCTGAAGTCAGATATAGACCAGACCAGGTAAGGACAGCAAATTTCCTTCTATCATGGATATGAGATGTTTTTTTTCTGACGATTGATGACAATTTCATGGCCATCGTTAGATTCTCAATTATCGCTTTGTTTTGTCGAATTTGAATTCTATCATCTGCCGTGGTGCGATTCGAACCTTAGTTTCCAGAGTCTTAGCTGAGTTCTGGATGAATAATGTAACAGTAAGACTACAAAGGCATTCCCACCTTAAAAATGTGGATGGTGTTATGGGTCAGGGGAGAAACCTCAACGCATTTTATGAGCTCGCTAAATATTTTTAAGAAGCGGGTTGATGGGTTTTTGATGAGAGAAGGGATTAAGGGTTATGGGGAGAGGGCGGGAAGGTGGAACTGAGCCACGACAGATCAGCCATGATCTTATTGAGTGGCTGGGCAGGCTCGAAGGGTTAGGTGGCCTACTCCTGCTCCTATTTCTTATGTTCTTATGCATCTCACCTGAAGCACAAGTTTTTTTTAATGTTGAATTTGGCTAGTTTAAGCATGATATGTTCGACTACAGGTGTTATTTATTTAAAAGACCCTCTCGAGAGCTTCTATCAAAGTTTATTTCAGAGTATAGTTAACATGTATTGTAAAATTAGCAAGAACCCTAAACAAATACAAACAAAAACAATAACCTTAACCAATGGTCCTTAACCAATATATATATTCCAAATAGAACCAATATCCATATTCCAATTAGAACCAATATCCATATTCCAAATAGAACCAATATCCATATTCCAATTAGAACCAATATCCATATTCCAAATAGAACCAATATCCATATTCCAATTAGAACCAATATCCATATTCCAATTAGAACCATTATCCATATTCCAAATAGAACCAATATCCATATTCCAATTAGAACCAATATCCATATTCCAAATAGAACCAATATCCATATTCCAAATAGAACCAATATCCATATTCCAATTAGAACCAATATCCATATTCCAAATAGAACCAATATCCATATTCCAATTAGAACCAATATCCATATTCCAAATAGAACCAATATCCATATTCCAATTAGAACCAATATCCATGTTCCAATTAGAACCAATATCCATATTCCAAATAGAACCAATATCCATATTCCAATTAGAACCAATATCCATATTCCAGTTAAACCAATATCCATATTCCAATGAGAACCAATATCCATATTCCAATTAGAACCAATATCCATATTCCAAATAGAACCAATATCCATATTCCAATTAGAACCAATATCCATATTCTAATTAGAACCAATATCCATATTCCAATTAGAACCAATATCCATATTCCAAATAGAACCAATATCCATATTCCAATTAGAACCAATATCCATATTCCAAATAGAACCAGTATCCAAATTCCAAATAGAACCAATATCCATATTCCAAATAGAACCAATATCCATGTTCCAATTAGAACCAATATCCATATTCCAAATAGAACCAATATCCATATTCCAATTAGAACCAGTATCCATATTCCAAATAGAACCAATATCCATATTCCAAATAGAACCAGTATCCAAATTCCAAATAGAACCAATATCCATATTCCAATTAGAACCAATATCCATGTTCCAATTAGAACCAATATCCATATTCCAAATAGAACCAATATCCATATTCCAATTAGAACCAATATCCATATTCCAATTAGAACCAATATCCATATTCCAATTAGAACCATTATCCATATTCCAAATAGAACCAATATCCATATTCCAAAAAGAACCAATATCCATGTTCCAATTAGAACCAATATCCATGTTCCAAATAGAACCAATATCCATATTCCAATTAGAACCAATATCCATATTCCAATTAGAACCAATATCCATATTCCAAATAGAACCAATATCCATATTCCAATTAGAACCAATATCCATATTCCAAATAGAACCAGTATCCAAATTCCAAATAGAACCAATATCCATATTCCAAATAGAACCAATATCCATGTTCCAATTAGAACCAATATCCATATTCCAAATAGAACCAATATCCATATTCCAAATAGAACCAATATCCATATTCCAAACAGAACCAATATCCATATTCCAAAAAGAACCAATATCCATATTCCAAATAGAACCAATATCCATATTTCAATTAGAACCAATATCCATATTCGAAATAGAACCAATATCCATATTCCAATTAGAACCAATATCCATGTTCCAATTAGAACCAATATCCATATTCCAAATAGAACCAATATCCATATTCCAAATAGAACCAATATCCATATTCCAAATAGAACCAATATCCATATTCCAATTAGAACCAATATCCATATTCCAGTTAAACCAATATCCATATTCCAATGAGAACCAATATCCATATTCCAATTAGAACCAATATCCATATTCCAAATAGAACCAATATCCATATTCCAATTAGAACCAATATCCATGTTCCAATTAGAACCAATATCCATATTCCAAATAGAACCAGTATCCATATTCCAGTTAAACCAATATCCATATTCCAATTAGAACCAATATCATATTCCAGTTAAACCAATATCCAAATTCCAAATAGAACCAATATCCATATTCCAATGAGAACCATATCCATATTCCAAATAGAACCAATATCCATATTCCAGTTAAACCAATATCCATATTCCAATTAGAACCAATATCCATATTCCAGTTAAACCAATATCCATATTCCAGTTAAACCAATATCCAAATTCCAATGAGAACCAATATTCAATGAAAAGAAACAAACAGGTTTATCACTGGGCAGGATAAAGCTCACATGATACTGGAATTCAATCCCCTGCTATGAATGCTGATTTCAAATGATCTTAAAAACTCAGAACAGCTTGTAATCATCAGGTCTCCAAAACACTGATTCTTTATTTCAGACAGATTATCTACTGCAGGATGGGAAACAAGTTGTGCTTTTAGCTAACTGGCAAAACTCTCAAATTAGAAACACAGAGAGAGAGAGGATCCTTCCAGCTCTACTTTCTAACACTGCAGCCAAAATGAAACTGAAAGGTGGAAAAACTTCTGTCACTGTCGAGGAAACTCCTAGCTCAGAATAACTCAGGCAGAGACGTTGAGAGTCAGGCATCAGGAGAGTTTATTGTCGTGATACCACGGAGAGTCCACCTCAGTCAACACCGAGAGAACCCTGACTTTTTTAACAAACCCGTGCTATTTTTATACAGTGAAACAAACAACTCTGCAAGCAGATTACAATAATCCCTATTATCCTTACTAACTCTACTACCCCTTTAATCATTGTCCCTTTAATTAAATCTATGGTCCTCCTCGCTAAATATTTTTAAGACACAGGTTGATGGGTTTTTGATAAGAGAGGGGATTAAGGGTTATGGGGAGAGGGCGGGAAAGTGGAACTGAGCCACGACAGATCAGCCATGATCTTATTGAATGGCGGGGCAGGCTCGAAGGGCCAGATGGCCTACTCCTGCTCCTATTTGCCTGGACTGGGAGGCATGCCTTATGAAGATAGGTTGAGGGAGCTGGGTCTCTTTTCCCTAGAGAGGCGAAGGTTGAGAGGCGACCTGATAGAAGTTTATAAAATGTTGAGAGGAATAGATAGGGTGGACTCTCAAAGGCTATTTCCCCGGGTTGAAATGGTCGCTACGAGAGGACACAGATTTAAGGTGCGGGGAGGGAAGTACAGAGGTGATGTTAGGGGTAAGTTTTTCACTCAGAGGGTAGTGAGTGATTGGAATCGGCTGCCGTCGTCGGTGGTGGAGGCGAACTCGCTGGGGTCTTTTAAAAGACTTCTGGATGAGTATATGGGGTTTAATGGGATTGGGGGTTATAGATAGGTCTATAGATTGGTGGGGTTGATGCGATCGGCGCAACTCGAGGGCCGAAGGGCCTGTTTGTGCTGTAATGTTCTATGTTCTATGTTCTATTTCTTATGTTCTTATCTATAGTGTCCTTGGTCTAAATCATCCTACAGTCCCTGTCCCTTGTGATTTACCGTAACTAGATAGGGGAGAAGAATGGTGGTTTATTTTTCTATCCTCCTTAGTGTCAGATGGCCCGTAATCTGGCCTTTAGACCTTGAGTGTCTTCTAGGCCCCTGTTTTTCTAACCCTGCCTGCTTCAGCTCGTTTCTTGATTTTCAGTATAATGGTGAGTATATAGTGAATCATTAACCCTTTAGCTACTGCTGCAGCCTCAGCCCCGACTATAGTAGGTCCGTTTAAAACAGACTTACTTTTCGATGCAGCCCAGTTGCTTATACGTATCTAATTTCTTCTACAGACGCTTGACTGACCCACACGTTTCCCTTTCCACAATCCCATCACTTACAATGACATTGAGACAGAGAGCATGTTTAAAAAAAAAACTCTAAAGGTACGCTAACATCACAATAGGAAATGCATAAATAAGATCAAAAGAAGGTTTGGAATGTGTCGAAAAAAGTTTCCTGGGACATGGAATTTGCTCTGAGAAGAAATCGAAACAAGGGAAAAACTGCTGAAGATCGATGAGTTTATATAGAACCCTGCAGTGCAGAAACAGGCCCTTCGGCCCATCGAGTCTGCACCGAACACAATCCCACCCAGACCCTATCCCCATATCCCTGCTAATCCCTCTAACCTACACATCCCAGGACACTAAGGGGCAATTTTAGCATAGCCAATGAACCTAACCCGCACATCTTTGGACTGTGGGAGGAAACCGGAGCACCCGGAGAAAACCCACGCAGACACGAGGAGAATGTGCAAATTCCACACAGGCAGTGACCTGAGCCAGGAATCGAACCCAGGACCCTGGAGCTGTGAAGCAGCAGTGCTAACCACTGTGCTACCGTGCCGCACATAATTTGGCAACAATACAGGATGATCTTGGAACCGATGGTCAAGTAAAGACTTCCTCTGGAATGGTGAGTATATACTTTTTATTACTCACCTTTTTTAATCAATGGGGAAACACTCTGAATCACCGGATCCACAATTTTTTTTAATTAAAGGAAGTATATTGGTGCAAAAGTGTGGATAGAAAAAGACACTCTATCTGCATACAGCTGGTTTCTAAAGGGTGTGTGGATTACATGAAAGTATATTGGCTCGAGAGTGTGGGCAGAGAAAGATGTTCCATCCACGCACACCAAGTTTTAGAAGGGGACATGGATTACATTAAAGTGTAATGATGCAAAAGTGTGGATGGGGAAAGACATTCTATCCGCATACAGCAGGTTCCAGAAGGACATGACCAAAGAGGTGGATGGGGGTAAGGCAGTTGATGTGGTGTATATGGATTTTAGCAAGGCGTTTGATAAGGTTCACCATGGTAGGCTTCTGCAGAAAATGCAGATGTATGGGATTGGGGGTGATCTAGGGAATTGGATCAGGAATTGGCTAGCGGATAGGAGGCAGAGGGTGGTGGTTGATGGTAAATATTCATCATGGAGTTCGGTTATGAGTGGTGTGCCTCAAGGATCTGTTTTGGGGCCACTGCTGTTTGTAATTTTTATTAATGATCTGGATGAGGGTATAGTTGGGTGGATTAGTAAATTTGCTGATGACACCAAAGTCGGAGGTGTGGTAGATAGTGATGAAGGGTGTCATAGTTTGCAGGGAGACTTAGACAGGTTGCAGAGCTGGGCCGAGAGGTGGCGGATGGAGTTTAATGCGGAGAAGTGTGAGGTAATACACTTTGGTAGGAATAACAGATGTGTCGAGTATAGGGCTAACGGGAGGACTTTGAATAGTGTGGATGAGCAGAGGGATCTAGGTGTATGTGTACACAGATTCCTGAAAGTTGGGAGTCAAGTGGATAAGGTTGTTAAGAAGGCATACGGTGTCTTGGCGTTTATTGGTAGGGGGATTGAATTTAGGAGTCGCAGCGTCATGTTGCAACTGTACACAACTCTGGTGCGGCCGCACTTGGAGTATTGTGTGCAGTTCTGGTCCCCACATTACAGGAAGGATGTAAAGGCTTTGGAGAAGGTGCAGAGGAGGTTTACCAGGATGTTGCCTGGTATGGAGGGGAGATCCTATGAGGAGAGGCTGAGGGATTTGGGGTTGTTTTCGCTGGAAAGAAGGAGGCTAAGAGGGGATCTTATTGAAACATATAAGATGATTAGAGGTTTAGATAGGGTGGATAGTAATAGCCTTTTTCCTCTGATGGAGAAATGTAGCACGAGGGGGCATGGCTTTAAATTAAGGGGTGGTAGTTATAGGACGGATGTCAGGGGTAGGTTCTTTACTCAGAGGGTAGTGAGGGATTGGAATGCCCTGCCTGCTGCAGTTGTAATTGCGCCTAGTTTGGGGGCATTTAAGAGATCCGTGGATAGGTTTATGGACAAAAAGGGATTGGTTTAGGTTAGTGGGTCATTGTTTTTGTAACTGGTCGGTGCAACATCGTGGGCCGAAGGGCCTGTTCTGCGCTGTAATGTTCAATGTTCTATGTACTATGCTGATTATATAGATTTTAAGAGTATCTGCGCAAAATGAGGGTGGAGAAAGAAACTTTCCACATACAGCAAGTTCAGAAAAGAATGCGCTGATTATATGGTAGTGAAGAGCAGGTAAAACAGGAAACTAGGGTAAGGGGAATTGGTTTCACTAAGACTGCCACGACACAATTAAAACAGATCAGATAACAATATTGGAGAGTTAAATAGTAGTCAAAGGACAAAAGGTTTTTTTTTAAAATATAAAAGATATAACTTAAAGGAAAAGACAAATAAGAGTTAAATGGTAGTTTAATATTGAGAAGTCTTAATAAAGTTACAGCTGAAAATAAGTAATTTCTCTTTAAAAAAAAGTTTTTAACAAAACAATTGTCAAAAAAAATCTTCATATATAAAATAGCAGGAGGAAATAATGCAGATTGGGGAATTACCTTAATTCAAACGTTTGCCAATGAAAATAATAAGTTAATCAAGAAAATGATTAGCAAGGGCTATAATCCTGATGCATCAGACAAAGGGCGGCACGGTAGCACAGTGGTTAGCACTGCTGCTTCACAGCTCCAGGGTCCTGGGTTCGATTCCCGGCTCGGGTCACTGCCTGTGTGGAGTTTGCACATTCTCCTCGTGTCTGCGTGGGTTTTCTCCGGGTGCTCCGGTTTCCTCCCACAGTCCAAAGATGTGCGGGTTAGGTTCATTGGCTATGCTAAAATTGCCCCTTAGTGTCCTGGGATGTGTAGGTTAGAGGGATTAGCAGGTAAAATGTGTAGAGATATGGGGATAGGGTCTGGGTGGGATTGTGTTCGGTGCAGACTCGATGGGCCGAAGGGCCTGTTTCTGCACTGAAGGGTTCTATGAAAGTTCGGTGGAATCAGCAAACTAAACAGAAATCAGAGTCCTTTTCCCCAGCCTCTTGATTTCTTGATGTAGTAGTCAAAAAGAACAGGATCTTCAAAATACAGCTCAGCAAAGCAACAAACAGGGAACAATTAAACATAAAATTAAAAAAGGAAGTCTACAATTCTGAAGTGGAAATTAGTTCTGATGAAATAAACTCATCGTCTAAATCAGATGAGACCTCAGGATCAGAAAATTCTCAGTTTAACAATCGATGTGAGAAGATGAAACAATTTAAGAACAAACTTCCATCTCGTGGCAACAGGGGAATAAACTAAAAAATAAGTAAAGAAAATGTATTAATACTTCCTTCAGTTAAAACTAAATTCATGTCTCCCATCAAGAAAGAAGAGAAAGATCTACTTTTGTAACTGAGGAAGTGCTCTTGTCTCCCTCTGAACAAATGATTACAGAAGCATTGGGACTCTTGAAAAGAAACCAGAAAAAGTCAACCCTTTGGGAGTATATGGCTGAAGCTAGACAATATGTAACTTGAGATGATGTAAGAGTGCTTATTAAAGGAAGATTATCAGGGCCAATATTGGAAATGTTACCCAGTGCATGGAAGAACAGAGATCGGGTAATTAATGGGAGGGACAGATGATGATATCAAATATTTTGAGTACGAAACTGCATTAAGAAACGCGATAGGGGATGGGGCTACAAATTGGATTAGGAGGAAGGTAATTAAACAAAAAAACAGACAAGACAGAAGAGGAAATGCTCAGATAAATTCAGAACTTGTGGAGGTAATGGCAGATTATCCGAGCCATGATGATGACGTCTTTTTACATTTGTTAACAAATGGATTCACCCACAATTGACTCTGATCATGAAAATGGGGATAGCAATGGACATAATTAATTATTATTATAGGAACAAATTATATTAATTATTATTAATTAATAATAATTATAAGACCACTAATAAATAATAATAATTATTATAATTAATTATTATTAAAACTGAGGATTTCCAAGAGCCAGAAGAAGCTAATTCCATTAGAAAGTAGAGCCCAAATGTTTGAGCGTCAGATCTTTTAATGTAAGGGTCCAGGGTTCAAGTCCTTACTTGGGCAATGTTTTAAAACTACCATTCTGTATTGACTCTTAGATATAGATATAGAACCCTACAGTGCAGAAACAGGTCCTTCGGCCCATCGAGTCTGCACCGAACACAATCCCACCCAGATCCTATCCCCATATCCCTACACATTTTACCTGCTAATCCCTCTAACCTACACATCCCTGGACACTAAGGGGCAATTTTTAGCATAGCCAATGAACCTAACCCGCACATCTTTGGACTGTGGGAGGAAACCGGAGCACCCGGAGAAAACCCACGCAGACACGAGGAGAATGTGCAAACTCCACACAGGCAGTGACCTGAGCCGGGAATCGAACCCAGGACCCTGGAGCTGTGAAGCAGCAGTGCTAACCACTGTGCTACCGTGCCGCCCCATCTTGGTGTCGCATAGCATAGAGTGAGTCTAGAGCTGATCACTATGTCTGTCCTGTGCACTTGAATCCAATTTTATCAGTGGGTTCCATGGTGTAGTGGTTATCACATCTGCTTTGCACACACGTCTTGGGTTCAAGCCCCAGTGGGACCAATGTTATTTGGACGGCACAGTGGTTACCACTGCCTCACAGCTCCAGGGACCCAGGTTCGCTTCTCGGCCTTGGGTCACCGTCTGTGTGGAGTTTGCACATTCTCCCCGTGTCTGCGTGGGTTTCCTCCAGGTGCTCCGGTTTCCTCCCACAGTCTAAAAATGTGTGGGTTGGGTTGATTGGCCATGCCAATGGGGAATGGGGAAAGATAGAAAGCGAAGTGAGAACTGTAAAAACAGGTCACTACAAGGCAAGTTGCTGAGCAAAAGGGGAAGGCAGTGAAGGACATTATCCTTGTAAAGTAAGCACAGTAGACAAAATCAGAACAAAATGAGAGACAGGCAAAGGATTTACTTTCAGCATCACTGCAAAATAAATTCAGAGATTAATGAGACCACAATGACTAATAGTACCTCTAGTGTCTCAAAAAGAGGAAGATATCTTTACGTGTGTTGAAAGAGTGTTGGGTGAGTGTAAATGTGATATACTAGTGGACACTGGAGCTTCTATTTCATTAACACATTTTAACTGAAGTACTGAGTATAGTTTTGATCACCGCATTTGCGAAAGGATATATTGGCCTTGGAGGGAGTACAGAGAAGGTTCACCAGGCTGAAACCAGAGATGAGGGGATTAGCCTATGAAGAGAGATTGAATAGACTGGGTCTGTAACTCATTAGCGTTTAGAAGGCTGAACATAGAACATAGAACATTACAGCGCAGAACAGGCCCTTCGGCCCACGATGTTGCGCCGACCAGTTACAAAACAATGACCCACTAGCCTAAACCAATCCCTGAGGAGGATTTTATAGAGACGTATAACGTCTCCATAAAATATAATGTTGTAGATGGGTCTTTTTCGGCATGGAGGTCAGTCACCAGTGGAGTGCCCCAGGGATCTGTTCTGGGACCCTTGCTGTTTGTCATTTTCATAAATGACCTGGATGAGGAAGTGGAGGGATGGGTAAGTAAGTTCGCTGATGACACGAAGGTCGGTGGTGTTGTGGATGGTCTGGAAGGATGTCAAAAGTTGCAGCAGGACATAGATAGGATGCAGGACTGGGCGGAGAAGTGGCAGATGGACTTCAACGCGGATAAATGTGTAGTTGTCCATTTTGGCAGAACCAACGGGATGAACGAGTACACTATCAAGGGCAGAAGTCTGAGTAGTGTTGAAGAGCAGAAGGATCTCGGGGTCCGGGTCGACAGGACTCTTAAATCGGCCTCGCAGGTGGAGGATGTGGTCAAGAAGGCGTATGGTGTACTGGCCTTCATTAATCGAGGGATTGAGTTTAGGAATCGGGAGGTAATGCTGCAACTTTATAAGACCCTTGTCAGGCCTCATTTGGAGTACTGTGCGCAGATCTGGTCGCCTCACTATAGGAAAGACGTAGAAGCTATTGAAAGGGTACAGAGGAGATTTACAAGGATGTTGCCTGGACTGGGAGGCATGCCTTATGAAGTTAGGTTGAGGGAGCTGGGACTCTTTTCCCTGGAGAGACGAAGGTTGAGAGGCGACCTGATAGAGGTTTACAAAATGTTGAGAGGAACAGATAGGGTGGACTCTCAGAGGCTATTTCCCCGGGTTGAAATGGTCGCTACGAGAGGACACAGATTTAAGGTGCGGGGAGGGAAGTACAGAAGTGATGTTAGGGGTAAGTTTTTCACTCAGAGGGTGGTGAGTGAATGGAATTGGCTGCCGTCAGTGGTGGTGGAGGCGAACTCACTGGGGTCTTTTAAAAGACTTCTGGATGAGGATGTGGGGTTTAATGAGATTGAGGGTTATAGATAGGTCTATAGATTGATAGGTGTTGATGTGATCGGCACAACTCGTGGGCCGAAGGGCCTGTTTGTGCTGTAGGGTTCTATGTTCTATGTTCTATAATTTAATGAAGGGGATAGATAGGGTAGAGGTAGAGAGATTCTTCCCACTTAGAAAGGATAGCAGGACTAGAGGGCACAGCCTTAAGATAAGGCGGGGGGAGGGTACAGTTTAGAACAGAGTTGAGGAGCAACTTCTTCACTCAAAGGGTGGTGAATCTCTGAAATTCTCCGCTATTGAAGTGGTAGAGGTTACCTCGCTGAATATATTTAAGTCACGGGGAGATAGGTTTCTGATAGACAAGGGAATTAAGGGTTACGGGGAGAGAGCGGGAAAGTGGAGCTGATCCACTTCAGATCAGCCATGATCTTATTGAATGGCGGGGCAGGCTCAGAGGGCTAGATGGCCTACTCCTGCTCCTATTTCTTATGGTTATTAGCCAGCTACAGAACAAACAATACAGGTAAAGGGAGTGACTGGGGGAACGATGTAGAGTTCTCCAATTAAATTAAAAACAGAGGGGAAAGTGAAACAAATTCAAATCTGGATATGTCAAAATCGAGAGGGAAATGTTCTGGGAATAGATTTTTTTATAGAACAATTGGGAGCAACTGTTGATGTAAGAGGAGGATTAATTAGATGGAAATGAAGTTTCCAGCAAAACAAATGGGGTAAAAAGAAGGAATGTAGGATTGCAGGGATTTCACCCTTCAAAGTAGAATGGAAAGAAAAGGATTAATTTGGGAAGAGATAACTGCACAATACTAATAAATGTGGACAATACATAAACAGGATTGTGGATGTATAGCTTTCTGTCCTGAAGAAAATTCAGGGAGAAGTTCTTCCTCCTCATTGGCAATATCCTCTCAAGAAAGACGAGGCAGATGTCAAATGTATCATTTCAGAGTTAGAGAAACAAGAAGTAGTGACAAAAACTCTCCCTTGGAGCTTCTGTTGCCTGGTTCACCAAACCCCCTGTTTTCTCCCAACTCCAAAAGCATTCCGTGCAGTCAGAGCAGCACTGGGAAATCTTTGCTGTTAAGCCGGGGAGCTGGTTTTAACTAGTTTTACGAACAACCAGCCAAGTTCAGCTGAGAGCTGACTCAGCTTATTCTTGTTGCAGGAATGCACTAAAGTGCAGCTTTTAACTTCCAAATCAAGTAGATAGGGGTGGTTAAGAAGGCATACGGTGTCTTGGCGTTTATTGGTAGGGGGATTGAATTTAGGAGTCGCAGCGTCATGTTGCAACTGTACACAACTCTGGTGCGGCCGCACTTGGAGTTTTGTGTGCAGTTCTGGTCCCCACATTACAGGAAGGATGTAGAGGCTTTGGAGAAGGTGCAGAGGATGTTTACCAGGATGCTGCCTTTTATGGAGGGGAGATCCTATGAGGAGAGGCTGAGGGATTTGGGGTTGTTTTCGCTGGAAAGAAGGAGGCTGCGAGGGGATCTTATTGAAACATATAAGATGATTAGAGGTTTAGATAGGGTGGATAGTAATAGCCTTTTTCCTCTGATGGAGAAATCTAGCACGAGGGGGCACGATTTTAAATTAAGGGGGGGGGTAGCTACAGGACGGATGTCAGGGGTAGGTTCTTTACCCAGCGGGTGGTGAGGGATTGGAATGCCCTGCCTGCTGCAGTTGTAAATGCGCCTAGTTTGGGGGCATTTAAGAGATCCGTGGATAGGTTTATGGATGAAAAGGGATTGGTTTAGGTTAGTGGGTCATTGTTTTTGTAACTGGTCGGCGCAACATCGTGGGCCGAAGGGCCTGTTCTGCTCTGTAATGTTCTATGTTCTATGCTGATTATATAGATTTTAAGAGTATCGGCACAAAATGAGGGTGGAGAAAGAAACTTTCCACATACAGCAAGTTCAGAAAAGAATGCGCTGATTATATAGTAGTGAAGAGCAGGTAAAACAGGAAACTAGGGTAAGGGGAATTGGTTTCACTAAGACTGCCACGACACAATTAAAACAGATCAGGTAACAATATTGGAGAGTTAAATAGTAGTCAAAGGACAAAAGGTTTTTTTTTAAATATAAAAGATATAACTTAAAGGAAAAGACAAATAAGAGTTAAATGGTAGTTTAATATTGAGAAGTCTTAATAAAGTTACAGCTGAAAATAAGTAATTTCTCTTCAAAAAAAAGTTTTTAACAACACAATTGTCAAAAAAATCTTCATATATAAAATAGCAGGAGGAAATAATCCAGATTGGGGAATTACCTTAATTCAAACGTTTGCCAGTGAAAATAATAAGTTAATCAAGAAAATGATTAGCAAGGGCTATAATCCTGATGCATCAGACAAAGGGCGGCACGGTAGCACAGTGTTTAGCACTGCTGCTTCACAGCTCCAGGGTCCTGGGTTCGATTCCCGGCTCGGGTCACTGCCTGTGTGGAGTTTGCACATTCTCCTCGTGTCTGCGTGGGTTTTCTCCGGGTGCTCCGGTTTCCTCCCACAGTCCAAAGATGTGCGGGTTAGGTTCATTGGCTATGCTAAAATTGCCCCTTAGTGTCCTGGGATGTGTAGGTTAGAGGGATTAGCAGGTAAAATGTGTAGGGATATGGGGATAGGGTCTGGGTGGGATTGTGTTCGGTGCAGACTCGATGGGCCGAAGGGCCTGTTTCTGCACTGTAGGGTTCTATGAAAGTTCGGTGGAATCAGCAAACTAAACAGAAATCAGAGTCCTTTTCCCCAGCCTCTTGATTTCTTGATGTAGTAGTCAAAAAGAACAGGATCTTCAAAATACAGCTCAGCAAAGCAACAAACAGGGAACAATTAAACATAAAATTAAAAAAGGAAGTCTACAATTCTGAAGTGGAAATTAGTTCTGATGAAATAAACTCATCGTCTAAATCAGATGAGACCTCAGGATCAGAAAATTCTCAGTTTAACAATCGATGTGAGAAGATGAAACAATTTAAGAACAAACTTCCATCTCGTGGCAACAGGGGAATAAACTAAAAAATAAGTAAAGAAAATGTATTAATACTACCTTCAGTTAAAACTAAATTCATGTCTCCCATCAAGAAAGAAGAGAAAGATCTACTTTTGTAACTGAGGAAGTGCTCTTGTCTCCCTCTGAACAAATGATTACAGAAGCATTGGGACTCTTGAAAAGAAACCAGAAAAAGTCAACCCTTTGGGAGTATATGGCTGAACCTAGACAATATGTAACTTGAGATGATGTAAGAGTGCTTATTAAAGGAAGATTATCAGGGCCAATATTGGAAATGTTACCCAGTGCATGGAAGAACAGAGATCGGGTAATTAATGGGAGGGACAGATGATGATATCAAATATTTTGAGTACGAAACTGCATTAAGAAACGCGATAGGGGATGGGGCTACAAATTGGATTAGGAGGAAGGTAATTAAACAAAAAAACAGACAAGACAGAAGAGGAAATGCTCAGATAAATTCAGAACTTGTGTAGGTAATGGCAGATTATCCGAGCCATGATGATGACGTCTTTTTACATTTGTTAACAAATGGATTCACCCACAATTGACTCTGATCATGAAAATGGGGATAGCAATGGACATAATTAATTATTATTATAGGAACAAATTATATTAATTATTATTAATTAATAATAATTATAAGACCACTAATAAATAATAATAATTATTATAATTAATTATTATTAGAACTGAGGATTTCCAAGAGCCAGAAGAAGCTAATTCCATTAGAAAGTAGAGCCCAAATGTTTGAGCGTCAGATCTTTTAATGTAAGGGTCCAGGGTTCAAGTCCTTACTTGGGCAATGTTTTAAAACTACCATTCTGTATTGACTCTTAGATATAGATATAGAACCCTACAGTGCAGAAACAGGCCCTTCGGCCCATCGAGTCTGCACCGAACACAATCCCACCCAGACCCTATCCCCATATCCCTACACATTTACCTGCTAATCCCTCTAACCTACACATCCCAGGACACTAAGGGGCAATTTTTTAGCATAGCCAATGAACCTAACCCGCACATCTTTGGACTGTGGGAGGAAACCGGAGCACCCGGAGAAAACCCACGCAGACACGAGGAGAATGTGCAAACTCCACACAGGCAGTGACCCGAGCCGGGAATCGAACCCAGGACCCTGGAGCTGTGAAACAGCAGTGCTAACCACTGTGCTACCGTGCCGCCCCGTCTTGGTGTCGCATAGCATAGCGTGAGTCTAGAACTGATCACTGTGTCTGTCCTGTGCACTTGAATCCAATTTTATCAGTGGGTTCCATGGTGTAGTGGTTATCACATCTGCTTTGCACACACGTCTTGGGTTCAAGCCCCAGTGGGACCAATGTTATTTGGACGGCACAGTGGTTAGCACTGCCTCACAGCTCCAGGGACCCAGGTTCGCTTCTCGGCCTTGGGTCACCGTCTGTGTGGAGTTTGCACATTCTCCCCGTGTCTGCGTGGGTTTCCTCCGGGTGCTCCGGTTTCCCCCCACAGTCTAAAAATGTGTGGGTTGGGTTGATTGGCCATGCCAATGGGGAATGGGGAAAGATAGAAAGCGAAGTGAGAACTGTAAAAACAGGTCACTACAAGGCAAGTTGCTGAGCAAAAGGGGAAGGCAGTGAAGGACATTATCCTTGTAAAATAAGCACAGTAGACAAAATCAGAACAAAATGAGAGACAGGCAAAGGATTTACTTTCAGCATCACTGCAAAATAAATTCAGAGATTAATGAGACCACAATGACTAATAGTACCTCTAGTGTCTCAAAAAGAGGAAGTTATCTTTACGTGTGTTGAAAGAGTGTTGGGTGAGTGTAAATGTGATATACTAGTGGACACTGGAGCTTCTATTTCATTAACACATTTTAACTGGAGTACTGAGTACAGTTTTGATCACCGCATTTGCGAAAGGATATATTGGCCTTGGAGGGAGTACAGAGAAGGTTCACCAGGCTGAAACCAGAGATGAGGGGATTAGCCTATGAAGAGAGATTGAATAGACTGGGTCTGTAACTCATTAGCGTTTAGAAGGCTGAACATAGAACATAGAACATTACAGCGCAGAACAGGCCCTTCGGCCCACGATGTTGCGCCGACCAGTTACAAAACAATGACCCACTAGCCTAAACCAATCCCTGAGGAGGGTTTTATAGAGACGTATAATGTCTCCATAAAATATAATGTTGTAGATGGGTCTTTTTCGGCATGGAGGTCAGTCACCAGTGGGGTGCCCCAGGGATCTGTTCTGGGACCCTTGCTGTTTGTCATTTTCATAAATGACCTGGATGAGGAAGTGGAGGGATGGGTTAGCAAGTTCGCTGATGACACGAAGGTCGGTGGTGTTGTGGATGGTCTGGAAGGATGTCAAAAGTTGCAGCAGGACATAGATAGGATGCAGGACTGGGCGGAGAAGTGGCAGATGGACTTCAACACAGATAAATGTGTAGTTGTCCATTCTGGCAGAACCAACGGGATGAACGAGTACACTATCAAGGGAGGGGTCTTAGCAGTGTTGAAGAGCAGAAGGATCTCGGGGTCCGGGTTCACAGGACTCTTAAATCGGCCACGCAGGTGGAGGATGTGGTCAAGAAGGCGTATGGTGTACTGGCCTTCATTAATCGAGGGATTGAGGTTGGGAATCGGGAGGTAATGCTGCAATTTTATAAGACTTTATAAGACTCTTGTCAGGCCTCATTTAGAGTATTGTGCGCAGTTCTGGTCGCCTCACTATCGGAAAGACGTAGAAGCTATTGAGAGGGTACAGAGGAGATTTACAAGGATGTTGCCTGGACTGGGAGGCATGCCTTATGAAGTTAGGTTGAGGGAGCTGGGACTCTTTTCCTTGGAGAGACGAAGGTTGAGATGCGACCTGATAGAAGTTTATAAGATGTTGAGAGGAATAGATAGGGTGGATTCTCAGAGGCTATTTCCCCGGGTTGAAATGGTTGCTACGAGAGGACACAGATTTAAGGTACAGGGAGGAAAGTTCAGAAGTGATGTTAGGGGTAAGTTTTTCACTCAGAGGGTGGTGAGTGAATGGAATCGGCTGCCGTCAGTGGTGGTGGAGGCGAACTCGCTGGGGTCTTTTAAAAGACTTCTGGATGAGTATATGGGATTTAATGAGATTGAGGGTTATAGATAGGTCTATAGATTGGTAGGTGTTGATGTGATCGGCGCAACTCGTGGGCCGAAGGGCCTGTTTGTGCTGTAGTGTTCTATGTTCTGTGTTCTATAATTTAATGAAGGGGATAGATAGGGTAGAGGTAGAGAGATTCTTCCCACTTAGAAAGGATAGCAGGACTAGAGGGCACAGCCTTAAGATAAGGCGGGGGGAGGGTACAGTTTAGAACAGAGTTGAGGAGGAACTTCTTCACTCAAAGGGTGGTGAATCTCTGAAATTCTCCGCCTATTGAAGTGGTAGAGGTTACCTCGCTGAATATATTTAAGTCACGGGTAGATAGGTTTCTGATAGACAAGGGAATTAAGGGTTATGGGGAGAGAGCGGGAAAGTGGAGCTGATCCACTTCAGATCAGCCATGATCTTATTGAATGGCGGGGCAGGCTCGAAGGGCTAGATGGCCTACTCCTGCTCCTATTTCTTATGGTTATTAGCCAGCTACAGAACAAACAATACAGGTAAAGGGAGTGACTGGGGGAACGATGTAGAGTTCTCCAATTAAATTAAAAACAGAGGGGAAAGTGAAACAAATTCAAATCTGGATATGTCAAAATCGAGAGGGAAATGTTCTGGGAATAGATTTTTTTATAGAACAGTTGGGAGCAACTGTTGATGTAAGAGGAGGATTAATTAGATGGAAATGAAGTTTCCAGCAAAACAAATGGGGTAAAAAGAAGGAATGTAGGATTGCAGGGATTTCACCCTTCAAAGTAGAATGGAAAGAAAAGGATTAATTTGGGAAGAGATAACTGCACAATACTAATAAATGTGGACAATACATAAACAGGATTGTGGATGTATAGCTTTCTGTCCTGAAGAAAATTCAGGGAGAAGTTCATCCTCCTCATTGGCAATATCCTCTCAAAAACGACGAGGCAGATGTCAAATGTATCATTTCAGAGTTAGAGAAACAAGAAGTAGTGACAAAAACTCTCCCTTGGAGCTTCTGTTGCCTGGTTCACCAAACCCCCTGTTTTCTCCCAACTCCAAAAGCATTCCGTGCAGTCAGAGCAGCACTGGGAAATCTTTGCTGTTAAGCCGGGGAGCTGGTTTTAACTAGTTGTACGAACAACCAGCCAAGTTCAGCTGAGAGCTGACTCAGCTTATTCTTGTTGCAGGAATGCACTAAAGTGCAGCTTTTAACTTGCAAATCAAGTAGATAGGGGTGGTTAAGAAGGCATACGGTGTTTTGGCGTTTATTGGTAGGGGGATTGAATTTAGGAGTCGCAGCGTCATGTTGCAACTGTACACAACTCTGGTGCGGCCGCACTTGGAGTTTTGTGTGCAGTTCTGGTCCCCACATTACAGGAAGGATGTAGAGGCTTTGGAGAAGGTGCAGAGGAGGTTTACCAGGATGTTGCCTTTTATGGAGGGGAGATCCTATGAGGAGAGGCTGAGGGATTTGGGGTTGTTTTCGCTGGAAAGAAGGCGGCTAAGAGGGGATCTTATTGAAACATATAAGATGATTAGAGGTTTAGATAGGGTGGATAGTAATAGCCTTTTTCCTCTGATGGAGAAATCTAGCACGAGGGGGCATGGCTTTAAATTAAGGGGTGGTAGTTATAGGACGGATGTCAGGGGTAGGTTCTTTACCCAGAGGGTGGTGAGGGATTGGAATGCCCTGCCTGCTGCGGTTGTAAATGCGCCTAGTTTGGGGGCATTTAAGAGATCTGTGGATAGGTTTATGGACAAAAAGGGATTGGTTTAGGTTAGTGGGTCATTGTTTTTGTAACTGGTCGGCGCAACATCGTGGGCCGAAGGGCCTGTTCTGCTCTGTAATGTTCTATGTTCTATGCTGATTATATAGATTTTAAGAGTATCGGCACAAAATGAGGGTGGAGAAAGAAACTTTCCACATACAGCAAGTTCAGAAAAGAATGCGCTGATTATATAGTAGTGAAGAGCAGGTAAAACAGGAAACTAGGGTAAGGGGAATTGGTTTCACTAAGACTGCCACGACACAATTAAAACAGATCAGGTAACAATATTGGAGAGTTAAATAGTAGTCAAAGGACAAAAGGTTTTTTTTTAAATATAAAAGATATAACTTAAAGGAAAAGACAAATAAGAGTTAAATGGTAGTTTAATATTGAGAAGTCTTAATAAAGTTACAGCTGAAAATAAATAATTTCTCTTCAAAAAAAAGTTTTTAACAACACAATTGTCAAAAAAATCTTCATATATAAAATAGCAGGAGGAAATAATCCAGATTGGGGAATTACCTTAATTCAAATGTTTGCCAATGAAAATAATAAGTTAATCAAGAAAATGATTAGCAAGGGCTATAATCCTGATGCATCAGACAAAGGGCAGCATGGTAGCACAGTGGTTAGCACTGCTGCTTCACAGCTCCAGGGTCCTGGGTTCGATTCCCGGCTCGGGTCACTGCCTGTGTGGAGTTTGCACATTCTCCTCGTGTCTGCATGGGTTTTCTCCGGGTGCTCCGGTTTCCTCCCACAGTCCAAAGATGTGCGGGTTAGGTTCATTGGCTATGCAAAAATTGCCCCTTAGTGTCCTGGGATGTGTAGGTTAGAGGGATTAGCAGGTAAAATGTGTAGGGATATGGGGATAGGGTCTGGGTGGGATTGTGTTCGGTGCAGACTCGATGGGCCGAAGGGCCTGTTTCTGCACTGTAGGGTTCTATGAAAGTTCGGTGGAATCAGCAAACTAAACAGAAATCAGAGTCCTTTTCCCCAGCCTCTTGATTTCTTGATGTAGTAGTCAAAAAGAACAGGATCTTCAAAATACAGCTCAGCAAAGCAACAAACAGGGAACAATTAAACATAAAATTAAAAAAGGAAGTCTACAATTCTGAAGCGGAAATTAGTTCTGATGAAATAAACTCATCGTCTAAATCAGATGAGACCTCAGGATCAGAAAATTCTCAGTTTAACAATCGATGTGAGAAGATGAAACAATTTAAGAACAAACTTCCATCTCGTGGCAACAGGGGAATAAACTAAAAAATAAGTAAAGAATATGTATTAATACTACCTTCAGTTAAAACTAAATTCATGTCTCCCATCAAGAAAGAAGAGAAAGATCTACTTTTGTAACTGAGGAAGTGCTCTTGTCTCCCTCTGAACAAATGATTACAGAAGCATTGGGACTCTTGAAAAGAAACCAGAAAAAGTCAACCCTTTGGGAGTATATGGCTGAAGCTAGACAATATGTAACTTGAGATGATGTAAGAGTGCTTATTAAAGGAAGATTATCAGGGCCAATATTGGAAATGTTACCCAGTGCATGGAAGAACAGAGATCGGGTAATTAATGGGAGGGACAGATGATGATATCAAATATTTTGAGTACGAAACTGCATTAAGAAACGCGATAGGGGATGGGGCTACAAATTGGATTAGGAGGAAGTGTAATTAAACAAAAAAACAGACAAGACAGAAGAGGAAATGCTCAGATAAATTCAGAACTTGTGTAGGTAATGGCAGATTATCCAAGCCATGATGATGACGTCTTTTTACATTTGTTAACAAATGGATTGACCCACAATTGACTCTGATCATTAAAATGGGGATAGCAATGACCATAATAATTAATTATTATTATAGGAACAAATTATATTAATTATTATTAATTAATAATAATTATAAGACCACTAATAAATAATACTAATTATTATAATTAATTATTATTAGAACTGAGGATTTCCAAGAGCCAGAAGAAGCTAATTCCATTAGAAAGTAGAGCCCAAATGTTTGAGCGTCAGATCTTTTAATGTAAGGGTCCAGGGTTCAAGTCCTTACTTGGGCAATGTTTTAAAACTACCATTCTGTATTGACTCTTAGATATAGATATAGAACCCTACAGTGCAGAAACAGGCCATTCGGCCCATCGAGTCTGCACCGAACACAATCCCACCCAGACCCTATCCCCATATCCCTACACATTTACCTGCTAATCCCTCTAACCTACACATCCCAGGATACTAAGGGGCAATTTTTAGCATAGCCAATGAACCTAACCCGCACATCTTTGGACTGTGGGAGGAAACCGGAGCACCCGGAGAAAACCCACGCAGACACGAGGAGAATGTGCAAACTCCACACAGGCAGTGACCTGAGCCGGGAATCGAACCCAGGACCCTGGAGCTGTGAAACAGCAGTGCTAACCACTGTGCTACCGTGCTGCCCCGTCTTGGTGTCGCATAGCATAGAGTGAGTCTAGAGCTGATCACTGTGTCTGTCCTGTGCACTTGAATCCAATTTTATCAGTGGGTTCCATGGTGTAGTGGTTATCACATCTGCTTTGCACACACGTCTTGGGTTCAAGCCCCAGTGGGACCAATGTTATTTGGACGGCACAGTGGTTACCACTGCCTCACAGCTCCAGGGACCCAGGTTCGCTTCTCGGCCTTGGGTCACCGTCTGTGTGGAGTTTGCACATTCTCCCCGTGTCTGCGTGGGTTTCCTCCAGGTGCTCCGGTTTCCTCCCACAGTCTAAAAATGTGTGGGTTGGGTTGATTGGCCATGCCAATGGGGAATGGGGAAAGATAGAAAGCGAAGTGAGAACTGTAAAAACAGGTCACTACAAGGCAAGTTGCTGAGCAAAAGGGGAAGGCAGTGAAGGACATTATCCTTGTAAAATAAGCACAGTAGACAAAATCAGAACAAAATGAGAGACAGGCAAAGGATTTACTTTCAGCATCACTGCAAAATAAATTCAGAGATTAATGAGACCACAATGACTAATAGTACCTCTAGTGTCTCAAAAAGAGGAAGTTATCTTTACGTGTGTTGAAAGAGTGTTGGGTGAGTGTAAATGTGATATACTAGTGGACACTGGAGCTTCTATTTCATTAACACATTTTAACTGGAGTACTGAGTACAGTTTTGATCACCGCATTTGCGAAAGGATATATTGGCCTTGGAGGGAGTACAGAGAAGGTTCACCAGGCTGAAACCAGAGATGAGGGGATTAGCCCATGAAGAGAGATTGAATAGACTGGGTCTGTAACTCATTAGCGTTTAGAAGGCATGAACATAGAACATAGAACATTACAGCACAGAACAGGCCCTTCGGCCCACGATGTTGCGCCGACCAGTTACAAAACAATGACCCACTAGCCTAAACCAATCCCTGAGGAGGATTTTATAGAGACGTATAATGTCTCCATAAAATATAATGTTGTAGATGGGTCTTTTGCGGCATGGAGGTCAGTCACCAGTGGAGTGCCCCAGGGATCTGTTCTAGGACCCTTGCTGTTTGTCATTTTCATAAATGACCTGGATGAGGAAGTGGAGGGATGGGTAAGTAAGTTCGCCGATGACACGAAGGTCGGTGGTGTTGTGGATGGTCTGGAAGGATGTCAAAAGTTGCAGCAGGACATAGATAGGATGCAGGAATGGGCGGAGAAGTGGCAGATGGACTTCAACGCGGATAAATGTGTAGTCGTCCATTCTGGCAGAACCAACGGGATGAACGAGTACACTATCAAGGGCAGGAGTCTTAGTAGCGTTGAGGAGCAGAAGGATCTCGGGGTCCGGGTCCACAGGACTCTTAAATCGGCCTCGCAGGTGGAGGAGGTGGTCAAGAAGGCGTATGGTGTACTGGCCTTCATTAATCGAGGGATTGAGTTTAGGAATCGGGAGGTAATGCTGCAATTTTATAAGACTTTATAAGACCCTTGTCAGGCCTCATTTAGAGTATTGTGCGCAGTTCTGGTCGCCTCACTATAGGAAAGATGTAGAAGTTATTGAGAGGGTACAGAGGAGATTTACAAGGATGTTGCCTGGACTGGGAGGCATGCCTTATGAAGTTAGGTTGAGGGAGCTGGGACTCTTTTCCCTGGAGAGACGAAGGTTGAGAGGCGACCTGATAGAAGTTTATAAAATGTTGAGAGGAATAGATAGGGTGGACTCTCAGAGGCTATTTCCCCGGGTTGAAATGGTTGCTACGAGAGGACACAGATTTAAGGTACAGGGAGGAAAGTTCAGAAGTGATGTTAGGGGTAAGTTTTTCACTCAGAGGGTGGTGAGTGAATGGAATCGGCTGCCGTCAGTGGTGGTGGAGGCGAACTCGCTGGGGTCTTTTAAAAGACTTCTGGATGAGTATATGGGATTTAATGAGATTGAGGGTTATAGATAGGTCTATAGATTGGTAGGTGTTGATGTGATCGGCACAACGCGTGGGCCGAAGGGTCTGTTTGTGCTGTAGTGTTCTATGTTCTATAATTTAATGAAGGGGATAGATAGGGTAGAGGTAGAGAGATTCTTCCCACTTAGAAAGGATAGCAGGACTAGAGGGCACAGCCTTAAGATAAGGCGGGGGGAAGGTACAGTTTAGAACAGAGTTGAGGAGCAACTTCTTCACTCAAAGGGTGGTGAATCTCTGAAATTCTCCGCCTATTGAAGTGGTAGAGGTTACCTCGCTGAATATATTTAAGTCACGGGTAGATAGGTTTCTGATAGACAAGGGAATTAAGGGTTATGGGGAGAGAGTGGGAAAGTGGAGCTGATCCACGACAGATCAGCCATGATCTTACTGAATGGCGGGGCAGGCTCGAAGGGCTAGATGGCCTACTCCTGCTCCTATTTCTTATGGTTATTAGCCAGCTACAGTACAAACAATACAGGTAAAGGGGGTGACTGGGGGAACGATGTAGAGTTCTCCAATTAAATTAGAAACGGAGGGGAAAGTGAAACAAATTCAAATCTGGATATGTCAAAATCGAGAGGAAAATGTTCTGGGAATAGATTTTTTTATAGAACAGTTGGGAGCAACTGTTGATGTAAGAGGAGGATTAATTAGATGGAAATGAAGTTTCCAGCAAAACAAATGGGGTAAAAAGAAGGAATGTAGGATTGCAGGCATTTCACCCTTCAAAGTAGAATGGAAAGAAAAGGATTAATTTGGGAAGAGATAAGTGCACAATACTAATAAATGTGGACAATACATAAACAGGATTGTGGATGTATAGCTTTCTGTCCTGAAGAAAATTCAGGGAGAAGTTTATCTTCCTCATTGGCAATATCCTCTCAAAAAAGACGAGGCAGATGTCAAATGTATCATTTCAGAGTTAGAGAAACAAGAAGTAGTGACAAAAACTCTCCCTTGGAGCTTCTGTTGCCTGGTTCACCAAACCCCCTGTTT
The DNA here is from genome assembly GCA_037974335.1 of Prionace glauca. Classification (NCBI taxonomy): domain Eukaryota; kingdom Metazoa; phylum Chordata; class Chondrichthyes; order Carcharhiniformes; family Carcharhinidae; genus Prionace; species Prionace glauca. The sequence continues at coordinate 577,771 of CM075734.1, forward strand.
TCTCCCAACTCCAAAAGCACTCCTTGCAGTCAGAGCAGCACTGGGAAATCTTTGCTGTTAAGCCGGGGAGCTGGTTTTAACTAGTTTTACGAACAACCAGCCAAGTTCAGCTGAGAGCTGACTCAGCTTATTCTTGTTGCAGGAATGCACTAAAGTGCAGCTTTTAACTTCCAAATCAAGTAGATAGGGGTGGTTAAGAAGGCATACGGTGTCTTGGGCGTTTATTGGGAGGGGGATTGAATTTAGGAGTCGCAGCGTCATGTTGCAACTGTACACAACTCTGGTGCGGCCGCACTTGGAGTACTGTGTGCAGTTCTGGTCCCCACATTACAGGAAGGATGTGGAGGCTTTGGAGAGGGTGCAGAGGAGGTTTACCAGGTATGGTATGGAGGGGAGGTCCTATTAGGAGAGACTGAAGGATTTGGGGTTGTTTTCGTTAGAAAGAAGGCAGCTAAGAGGGGATCTTATTGAATCATATAAGATGATTAGAGGTTTAGATAGGGTGGACAGTGATAGCCTTTTTCCTCGGATGGAGAAAGCTAGCACGAGGGGGCATGGCTTTAAATTAAGGGGGGGTAGTTATAGGACTGATGTCAGGGGTAGGTTCTTTACCCAGAGGGTGGTGAGGGACTGGAATGCCCTGCCTGCTGCAGTTGTAAATGCGCCTAGTTTGGGGGCCTTTAAGAGATCTGTGGATAGGTTTATGGACGAAAAGGGATTGGTATAGGCTAGTGGGTCAGTGTTTTTTAACTGGTCGGCGCAACATCGTGGGCCGAAGGGCCTGTTCTGTGCTGTAATGTTCTATGTTCTAAATAAGAACTAATTTAGCTCACCCTGAAAGCAAGTTTAATGATTACATGTGTTAAGATATGGCTAATGGATTTTGGTTTATTCCAGTAGCAAAAGAACATCAGTACAGATTTTCTTTCACAACGGGAAACCAACAATTCTCTTGGCCTCTTGACCACAAAGGTTTCATAATAGTTTAGCCATTCTGTACACACGGCACAAATAATCAAGGCTATTAAATGTGCAGGAACTATAATTTTCAAATATGTAGATATTGTTGTAATTGATTCAAATAATCAGAAGATACACCATTTGGCAACACACAAAGTATTTCAAGCAATTCCAAATGCTGGACTCAAAATCAATGCTAACAAGGCTCAGTGAGGACAAGAGACGGTAACATAGTTGGGACAGGTCATTTTACAAGGCAGAAAAGAAACTCAAGATCAAAAGATGGCTATATTAAATCTACCACAGCCCCACACAGTGAAAAGAGTGATGCAAAGATTAGGATTGTTCGAATATGGTAGGAATTTTGTGGAAGATTATGCAATACCAGCAAAACTGCTGCAAGATTCGATCAAAGGAGGAAGGCCAAAAAGAGAAAAAAAAAAATAGACTGGAAAAATTAGATTTTATTGACAAAATCGGCCTTCGCTCATACTCCAGTGTTAGGATTACCACATTTCAATAAACTCTTTCATATTTTTTATCAAGAAAGTGCTGGAATACAAGCAGCTGTAGTCACCCAGAAATATGCCGATAAATTGAGACCAGTAGACTATTATTCAGCACCATTAGATTTGGTTACTAGAGGAATGCATAGATGTGTAAGCTTGTGCCTCTGGACTGTAACTGTCTCACGCACTGATGGGAAACATAATCCTTCATATTCCACACAACATTGTACAATTGTTAGAAATAGGAAGACTGAAAGGAGTCTCAGATGGAAGAAGATCAAAATGAGAGGCTAATCTCTTACTGGGGAAAACATGCAAATCAGTAAGGACGTGAGAGATAACCCAGCTGGGGGATTCGTAGTACTGAGAGCTGAACATGATTGTGTATCTGAAGTCAATGAAGAAGTTATTAAAGGCATATTAGAAGAATCATTGTCAGAGAGAGATGTGATTAATCTGTATGTTGACAGACCCAGGAAGTACATAGATGGTATACCGCATATTTCATGGGCAGCAGTAAATGAGGAAGGAATAATAGTTGTGGAAGAACAAATTCCAGGAGGAGTGTAAGCTCAAATAGCAGAAAAGATAGCTCTAATTAGAGCTTTAACATGCGGAATCAGGAAAAGAATAAATGTATACACAGATAGCAGATAAGCATTTGATGTAATACATGACTACATGAATGCATGGAAAAGACATAGGTTTCTAATTCCAACAGAGGACATAAATGTGTAGTCGTCCATTTCGGCAGAACCAACGGGATGAACGAGTACACTATCAAGGGCAGGAGTCTTAGTAGCGTTGAAGAGCAGAAGGATCTCGGGGTCCGGGTCCACAGGACTCTTAAATCGGCCTCGCAGGTGGAGGAGGTGGTCAAGAAGGCGTATGGTGTACTGGCCTTCATTAATCGAGGGATTGAGTTTAGGAGTCGGGAGGTAATGCTGCAACTTTACAGGACCCTCGTCAGGCCTCATTTGGAGTACTGTGCGCAGTTCTGGTCGCCTCACTATAGGAAAGACGTAGAAGCTATTGAAAGGGTGCAGAGGAGATTTACAAGGATGTTGCCTGGACTGGGAGGCATGCCGTATGAAGATAGGTTGAGGGAGCTGGGACTCTTTTCCCTAGAGAGGCGAAGGTTGAGAGGTGACCTGATAGAAGTTTATAAAATGTTGAGAGGAATAGATAGGGTGGACTCTCAGAGGCTATTTCCCCGGGTTGAAATGGTCGCTACGAGAGGACACAGATTTAAGGTGCGGGGAGGGAAGTACAGAGGTGATGTTAGGGGTAAGTTTTTCACTCAGAGGGTGGTGAGTGAATGGAATCGGCTGCCGTCATCGGTGGTGGAGGCGAACTCGCTGGGGTCTTTTAAAAGACTTCTGGATGAGTATATGGGGTTTAATGGGATTGGGGGTTATAGATAGGTCTGTAGATTGGTGGGGTTGATGTGATCGGCGCAACTCGAGGGCCGAAGGGCCTGTTTGTGCTGTAATGTTCTATGTTCTATAAACATAAAATTTGATTAAAGAGCTGATTCAAACAGCACGTGCACCCAAGGAAACAGCTGAGCTCAGAGTCCAAGCATTTAGATGAACCACTAGAAAGGACCAAGAAGGGAATTACAAAGCAGATTTAGCAGCAAATGGATTATCAGAACAAAACTTAGAGGAAAGACAATTAGCTGATGTAACTGCGATACAAACTAAAGATAATACAGAATTAGACATAAAACAGATTCAAGGACAGGTCTCAGAAGGTAAAAACTGATGGAAAGAATTGGGAGGAAAGAAAGAATGGGATGGAATATGGAGGAAACATAGGAAAGTAACAGCTGCAGAAGCAACACACCAAACACTGATGAATTTATATCAAGGAGTAGCACACACTAGCAGAGTTTAAATGACTGCCTTAATTATGAATTGTTGTTGGTGGAAGGGAATGGGGGAATTCAATTGCCAAGTTCTGCCAAAAATGCATTCTGTGTGCTCGAGCAGAACCCGGGCAATGTTGCAAAATAAAAATGGGAAACCAAACAAACTTACAGATTGACTTGACAAGAACTTTACTGAGGAAGAAAGAGAAATGTTATTCCTTTGTGAGTATTGATCAATTCCCCCGAAGGGTAGAAGCATTCCCATTGAAAGATGCAACAGCCAAATCTATAGCTTTGATATTAGCAAATGAAATCATACCCCAATTGACAATGCCATTACAATGGGACTTGGACCAGGGAACTCAGTTCACTGGGAGTGTTCTGAGAGAAGGATGTAGAATGTTAGGGATTAAACAAATTTCACTTACCATATCATCCACAGAGCTCAGGGATGGTAGAACGAATGAACAGAATATTGAACATTTTTAGCTACAACCATTTTAGAAGGAAATAAATGTTTGCCGGCTTTACCTACAATTCTATTAAGACAAAGAGTTACTCCATCTCGAGGAACAGGATTAACCCAATCTGAATTGATGACAGATAGGGCGAAACATCTCCCAGAAGATGTGACCATGGGAGGAGGGGAATTAATGAATGGAAAAGAAGCAATCAAGCAGTGCATGAGAGACTTAATAACCCAATTACATTCTTGAAAAAAACAAGTAGTCATTCAACAATAACATAAAGATTGGATGACATCAGCTGAAAAAGAAAATCCAAATTTACCAACTGTAGGAGAAAGGTTCTGGTGCATTCAATTTCTGAATAAAAAAAGGAGTTTTTAAAAAAAAGAGATGATATGCAGAGCTGGGCTGCGAGGTGGCGGATGGAGTTTAATGTGGAGAAGTGTGAGGTAATTCATTTCGGTAGGAATAACAGATGTGTTGAGTATAGGGCTAACGGGAGGACTTTGAATAGTGTGGATAAACAGAGGGATCTAGGTGAATGTGTACATAGATCCCTGAAAGTTGGGAATCAAGTAGATAAGGTTGTTAAGAAGGCATACGGTGTCTTGGCGTTTATTGGTAGGGGGATTGAATTTAGGAGTCGCAGCGTCATGATGCAACTGTACACATCTCTGGTGCGGCCGCACTTGGAGTACTGTGTGCAGTTCTGGTCCCCACATTACAGGAAGGATGTAGAGGCTTTGGAGAGGGTGCAGAGGAGGTTTACCAGGATGTTGCCTGGTATGGAGGGGAGATCCTATGAGGAGAGACTGAGAGATTTGGGGTTGTTTTCGCTGGAAAGAAGGCGGCTAAGAGGGGATCTCATTGAAACATATAAGATGATTAGAGGTTTAGACAGGGTAGATAGTGATAGCCTTTTTCCTAGGATGGAGAAAGCTAGCACGAGGGGGCACGACTTTAAATTAAGGGGGGGTAGTTATAGAACTGATGTCAGGGGTAGGTTCTTTACCCAGAGGGTGGTGAGGGACTGGAATGCCCTGCCAGCTGCAGTTGTAAATGCGCCTAGTTTGGGGGCGTTTAAGAGATCTGTGGATAGGTTTATGGATGAAAAGGGATTGGTTTAGGCTTGTGGGTCATTGTTTTGTAACTGGTCGGCGCAACATCGTGGGCCGAAGGGCCTGTTCTGCGCTGTAATGTTCTATGTTCTATGTTCTATGTTCTATGTTCTATGTTCTATGAGTATACACCAGATGGCAGGGGTCATTTGAAATATTCATTGCAAGAGAAACATGGGCTTTAATTGATGAAAAATATGGCCCAAGATAGAGATACTGGGCACAACTAAAATCTTACCCAAAGGATTAAAAGAATCTGGATAAATTAATTTGTCTAAAATGTTTCAGACTTTTAGTCTAATCAGATAGTATAGGAATGTCATCTAAAACACATGTATACATCAAATGTTGTATTTATGATTTTAGCTTCTAATTGTGAGGCCTCAGAGCCGTATTATGTGTAAAATTACACACTTGTGTATACAAAGAAAAGAAAATCCACTGAAGACAGGAAACATCAGTGAATAATAAGTTAAATAAAATGACAAGGCCAAAAATAAGTACATTGCTGTTATTAACAGAGAGACAGAATTTGAATAATAATAAATGGTGGAAAATGAACATATTTCATCTTGTAAAAACTTGTATGATTTGTACAGTGCAAGTGGATTATCAGGAGCTTAACAGAAATGTTTATCTGTATTTGGTGTACACTTATGCTAGAACAGCTGGTGTATCTAAATGTTGGGTATGTACTCATATACGAAATGATGTAGGGGATGGAATCCCTTGATGACCAATCCCTTTAAGATGGAAAGAATTGAAAGTATGGAATCAGTTCAGTTGTTCAGAAAACCCAAAGGAAGGACAATGGGATTTATAAAAGAATGTGAAAAAGCCGATTTTATCAACGACAGATCATGCACAGAAAACTCGGGTTATTTAAATAGATACTCACCTCTATTCAATACAGCCAATCAAACACCTAATTTGATTCTAATTGATACAGACTTAGAAAAAAAAAACAGGAATATTATGTGTAAAGAATGACAAGGAAGCATAGATATTGAGATTAGTAAATGCAACTGCACCACAAATATCAAGAGTAGGGTTTGTTAAACCACTAGAAGATGATCACTTGTTCAACATTCAGTATAGTTTCAGAGGAGAAAAATATTTACGCGATGCTTAATGGAACTTATTGGATTTGTGGAAACAAAGCTTATCCATGGCTACCCAAAAATTAGAATGGAGTTTGCTGCTTAGGATATGTAGTTCCATATATTTATCACACTGCTCAATTACCAATGGAAACTACCAGACATTGACGTACAGCAGTGGGCACAGAATATTTCTTTGGAATAATGGTGTCAAAATATTTACAGATAAGACTGACAATGGAATTGGAAAATATTGCTCATATCTTAGAAAAAGCAACTAATGACACAGCTACTCTGTTACCATTTCATCATTGATCTGTGATAAAAATGTGTACAGTTGTATTACACAATCAGATGATGTTGGATTTCATTCTTGCAGCAAGGGGAGGAATATGCTCTTTAATTGGATTGAAACGCTGCATACCAGCTATTTCAGAGAATACCACCAATCTGGTAACTCGTATTTGGTAGGAGGTCAAGAAGTTAGGAAAAGCATAGCCATTCTCTCTGGAAAAATGGACAACGGGATGGATCAGAAATTTAGGAAAGAACATATTAATCAGAACAACATATCTTTCTGTTTAATTTTTGCTGCCTATTGTGACTATAGTGCTACTCAGGTGTTTTTGTTCTAGACTGTGGTAAAAATAGCTTCAATCGAGGAAGAGAAGGAAGAAATATTAATGACTTTAACTTATGTAGAATCTCCTATTTACGAGGGTGGAGCATCCTTTTAAAACAATATTATTTTCATTAACTAAAAATGATTAATACTTGATGGGCACCATCAGGAATTAATATAGATACAATAATACATTGATTACATGAAATAATAGAGCTTAATAAATTTGGCCTAGTATTGCTATGACCAATGTGGGAATTATTGATGGGAATTAACAGTCGAAGGGTCTAGGTAGATTAGGAACAATCTAGGTAGATTAGGAATAGTTATCAACTTGCATCAGATAAACAGCTGCTTTAAATAAGTGGGTTATAATAATGTTTTTTATACATCATGAATTTTAAATGAAAAATTATTGTTGAATATTCATTCCAAGTCAATATGCAAGATAAATTCAAACTGAAATGAAAGATGTAGAAACACAATGGATTTTTAAATAAAGAAACTGAAACATAAAGTATGAAACATTGTGGGACAAAAGCCAGACAGCAGGTCAATATCAGAGATTAAAAAAAAATACTTGCCCATGCAATATTAATAACTCAATTTTATTTTCCTCTGGAAGGTAACTCAGTAATTTATCCCAATTTTTAATAACATCCTCATCATCCAATCTAATTTGAGAAATGTCAAATTCAGAATCATCTGGATTTGGTTTTTCACTCTGAGTTATAAACAGTAAAATATTCTCCTTTCGCTCTCGTTCCAGATCAAAATACGTTTTAAACATGAAACATTCTGAGAGTTTTCCTTCTATCTTTTGTTCTTATCAAATAATTCCCTCATCCAGTTTCCTTCCAATTTGATAAGAATCACTAAATCTTGCTTTTTAAAGGTTCTCCTACGACTGGTAAGTGGATATTTAAAGACTTGAGACCTTATCCCCTATAGCAAAACTATGAATTGTTGACACCTCAATCCATCTCCTACCATCAAAGATTATCCTTTCTTTCTCTTTTCCTCCTCCGTCTTTTTTCCTTTATTGCAAATTCTAGTTGCTTTCGTTCTTTTTCATTGTCATTTGTAATTGGATTCGAGCCATTTCCATTGATTCTGACTGTATTCTTGGCAATCTTAAATGCTAAGCTCGTTCCAGAATTATCTTTGCTTTCATTATGGTGTCAGGCAATGTCAGCTGCAATGTTTTTGCCAATTCCAGAAGATTTGTTTTGGTCACCATTTGTAAAGCACCTTACGTGAACTATTCCACTCCCTATAACTACTTCGCCTCTGAAAGAGCCATGATTCCACATAGCATGCTCTACCTGAATATGATACCTGAAAAGAAGACATCAATATGCTCACCACTCATTGGTTTGGGATTTTTGAACCCAACGACAATCAAAAAATATAGAATTTAATTCCACAGGAATCCCCAATTTTTATGGTTCAGTTCAGAAACTCTGGAGTGTTTTATGGACCCCACCTGAGTCATAAGTTTTGTGTCTTCAATTTGTCTAGGATAAGCATGAGATGTTTCATTTCAGATATGATTCAAATGATACACTAGGGAGCTTTTATCAAACAAAGTTTACTTCGAAATATAGTTAACATGTATAGTAAGAAAAATTAGCAATGACTTTTACACATTAGAGTTCTCATGTTGGTTTTGTTGTTTGCAATTGATAAGAGATCTGGCACCTTACCATAGAACCCTACAGTGCAGAAACAGGTCCTTCGGCCCATCGAGTCTGCACCGAACACAATCCCACCCAGACCCTATCCCCATATCCCTACACATTTTACCTGCTAATCCCTCTAACCTACACATCCCAGGATACTAAGGGGCAATTTTAGCATAGCCAATGAACCTAACCTGCACATCTTTGGACTGTGGGAGGAAACCGGAGCACCCGGAGAAAACCCACACAGACACGAGGAGAATGTGCAAACTCCACACAGGCAGTGACCCGAGCCGGGAATCGAACCCAGGACCCTGGAGCTGTGAAGCAGCAGTGCTAACCACTGTGCTACCATGCCGCCCCTTCTTATCAATTAACTTCTGATTTGCACCTTTTTCACTTTAATTGGGCTTTGCTTTACCACTTTAATAAACCCCACTGGTTTATTCTGTTTTACCATGTCAGACTTCCCAGGGCTTTTCTTAAGGCACAAATGGTGGTTTCATCTTCTGTCAGAGGGTCAGTGCTGAGGGAGTGCTGCACTGTCAGAGGGTTCGTACTGAGAGAGTGCTGCACTGTCAGAGGGTTCGTACTGAGAGAGTGCTGCACTGTCAGAGGGTTCGTACTGAGAGAGTGCTGCACTGTCAGAGGGTCAGTGCTGAGGGAGTGCTGCACTGTCAGAGGGTTCGTACTGAGAGAGTGCTGCACTGTCAGAGGGTCAGTACTGGTGGAGTGCTACACTGTTAGAGGGCCAGTGCCTGTGGGAGTGCTGCACTGTCAGAGGGTCAGTACTGAGGGAGCGCCGCACTGTCAGAGGGTCAGTGCTGAGGGAGTGCCGCACTGTCAGAGGGTCAGTGCTGAGGGAGTGCCGCACTGTCAGAGGGTCAGTGCTGAGGGAGTGCCGCACTGTCAGAGGGTCAGTGCTGAGGGAGTGCCGCACTGTCAGAGGGTCAGTACTGAGGGAGTGCTGAACTGTCAGAGGGTCAGTGCTGAGGGAGTGCTGCACTGTCAGAGGGTCAGTGCTGAGGGAGTGCTGCACTGTCAGAGTGTCTGTACTGATGGAGTGCTACACTGTCAGAGGGTCAGTGCTGAGGGAGCGCCGCACTGTCAGAGGGGCAATACTGAGGGAGTGCCGCACTGTCAAAAGTGTGGCAGTCATTGCCAATGATTTATGTACCTTTGCAGCGTGTCTGCATTAAGTGTTCCACTGTCAGTGCTGGGACCTTGTATTTTGAACCCAGGCACCCCCTGCTGTTTCTGGTCGATATCAAACTGCTGACAGACACGACAATATCGCAGATAAGGGTGTGAGGATGAATATTTATACCTGAACCAAAATGTTTGAAACAGGTTAACTCTCACTGCAGGTTATGTGGTGTCAGGTTGCACAGATCATTTGCCACAATTCCTTACACTTGAAACATTGGATCTGCTCTCTCCCCACAGGTGCTATCAGGCCTGCTGAGACTTCCCAGCACCTTGTTTTTGTTCTAGATTCCAGTATCCACGATATTTTATTTTTATATCAAAGCAAAACTTGCTGGTTAACTCTGTTATCTGAGAACTGGTGCATTTTCAGCCATGATCTTATTGAATGGCGGGGCAGGCTCGAAGGGCCAGATGGCCTACTCCTGCTCCTATTTCTTATGTTCTTAACTCAGAGTCCACTTGCCAACCGAAGAACATTCTTTTCTCATGAAATGTAAATTGTTGTTACTTCTGCATTTGATATTCTGGCAAATTGCCCAGATGAATGCAAGGGGATGATCTTTAACAATTTGCATCGGCATAAAAATGAGGCTATTGTTGGACAGATAATATCTCAAAATTTTATTTGTTTACTGAATTGGCATCTAGCCATTGGCTGTGATTGTTTTCCTAGTATTGGTTGTAGATCCACTCAGATAACTGGACGAAAAATAATACAATGCTATTTACCCGGGTTCAGTTCCCGGCTTGGAATTCTGTCTGAGCAGAGACTGTAATTTCTCCCTGTGTCTGCATGGATTTCCTCCTGGGTTCTCCAGTTTCCCCTCTCAGTCTGAAAGGAGTACTGGTTAGGTGCATTGGCCAAGCTAAATTCTCCCTCAGTGTATCTGATCTAGTGCTAAAGTGCGGTGACTAGAGGATTTACACAGTAACTTCATTGCAGCCTACTTGTGACACCTATAAATTAACTTAAACTTATTAGTTTATTACTGTAATTCTGCCACTAAACTATGATTTGTTGTCATTCAGGACAGAAACTCCAAGTATGACTTTAAGTTTTGCACTTTGATCTTTGCTAGGGTGAGCATGAGATATTTCACTTTAAGTATGATTCAACTGACCCATTGGGGAGCTTTTATAAAACAAGGTTTATTTGAGAATACAATAATCACGTACAGAGAGAAAATTAAACACAACTTTTACCAATTACAAACAAGAATAAAACAACAGTGATATTGTATAATCATTAATAAAGATAGGAAATGTTCCAATCAAACAAACATCTCTGTGCAAACCATTGTTACACGTTAACACAGAAAATGCACATGTTCAGGTGATGTTAGAACTTAGTCCTTTGGTTGGAGAACTGAAACTGAAATTCTCTGCCCGTTGAAGTGGTGGAGGCTGCCTCGCTAAATATTTTTAAGAAACGGGTTGATGGGTTTTTGATAAGAGAAGGGATTGAGGGTTATGGGGAGAGGGCGGGAAGGTGGAGCTGAGTCACGACAGATCAGCCATGATCTTATTGAATGGCGGGGCAGGCTCGAAGGGCCAGATGGCCTACTCCTGCTCCTATTTCTTATGTTCTTATGTTCTTATGAAACTCTGATTTCTCAGCTTAAGAACATCGAGCTTCCCTTTTGATATACACTCAGAACAACTTGAAGTCAGAACAGCTTTCCAAAACTCCAGGCAGAGAGAATCTCTGCACGTTGACCACCAGCAGCAGATTTTCCACTCCAGGAAGACCAGGAGACCTGCTTCCAGATATCCGGCAGAATCTATAACACCGGAGAATGAGACAGGAAGGTAAACTGCCTATCATTGGACAACCAGAGTAGCTTCTGACTCTTAAAACCAAAACTGAAAGTAAATCCTTGAATTCTTCTGAAGAGGAACCACCTGACTTTGACTTGTCAGTCAATCTTCCACTCATAACGCAGGGCAATAAAAGATTCCAGAAAGTATCTGAGGCTCAGAGTAAAAATGAACAAAAAAAAACAATTGAAGCAGTAATAAAAGGATGTATAACAGACAACCACTTCCACAATGAAACAAAAAAAGCCAGCTCACAAACTGCACAGAACATGATTTAAAAAAAAACTTAAATATACACTGGCATCAAAAATTGGACAAATCTATAGTTTATTACAGCAAAACAAAATAGGTATTTGCTCTCATGTTTGGACTGAAAAGTCTTAGATATTTAAAGAACAAAGAACAACACAGCATGGGAAACAGGCCCTTCGGCCCAACGAGCCCGCGCCGCCGTCCCATTGTCAGTGACCTATTCATGATTTTAGTCTATGCCTAATGTGCGAGGATCAGGGAGGTCCAATATAGGGACAATTTGTTACCCAATCAATCAGCCTAAAAGCATATTTTTGGGATGTGGGAGGAAACCGGAGCACCCGGAGAAAACCCACGCAACCACGGGGAGAACGCGCAAACTCCCACGGACACAGGCCCAAATCCATGAGTCCGCACAGCAACAGAGATAGTCTCTGAGCTGTCATGTTGCCCTCGAGATGGTCCAGTTTAAGCACACCAATGACATGAAGCAGTAGGCAACTCCCGAAGCAACATCCAAGAGCAGCCCACCACAACCTGCCGCATGCATGCCCTTTGCTGGTCAACAAGGTGGACTTAAATGCCTGTGGAGACAAAAAATTCATTATTAAACAGGCGAAGACTCTACATCCCTGAGGCAAAAACGGAATCCCAAACCTGCAATGTTTATTAAGGCCTGCTATATCCTCCTATATGTAGACCGCTCATGTGGCTGTCCAAGTGACTCTTAAACAACCCTAGCGTGCCTGCTTCCACCACCTTACTCGGCAGTGCATTCCACACCCCCACTACCCTTTGTGTGAAAAACTGCCCTCTAATATTAGTCTTATACCTAGCCCCCCTCACCCTAAGCCCGTGACCCCTCGTTCTATCCATTTCTAATAGCGGAAAAAGCTTACCACCATTTACTCTATCTGTCCCCTTCATAATCTTATAAACCTCTATTAGATCCCCCCTCAGCCGACGTCTCTCAAGGGAAAACAGCCCAAGTTCGTTCAATCTTTCCTCGTAAGACAGCCCTTCCATACCAGGCAACATCCTGGTAAATCTCCTTTGCACTCTCTCCAGGATCTCTACATCCTTCCGGTAGTACGGCGACCAGAACTGGACGCAGTACTCCAGGTGAGGCCTAACCAACGTTCTATACAACTGCAACATCAGACTCCTACTCTTATATTCTATACCCCTTCCTATGAAGGCTAACATACCATACGCTTTCCTCATCACATTCTGCACCTGCACCGACACCTTCAGGGACTTGTGTACCTGCACCCCTAGGTCTCTCTGCGTATCTATACTCCGGATAGTTCTACCTTTTATCGTATAACTCCCCTCCGCATTATTCCGGCCAAAGTGCATCACCTCGCATTTCTCCGGATTAAATTCCATTTGCCATCTATCCGCCCAATCTACCAGCCTGTCTATGTCCTGTTGCATTGCCAGGCACTGCTCCTCAGTACCCGCCAATCCAACCATCTTAGTGTCACAGTCAATTTACTGTGATAAAAGGGCAGTGTGATAATTGTAGTAATTTCATTACATTATTTAACCTCCAATATTAAATATGATTAACAGAATGAAAGATCTTCTGGTTTCTCATGCCAGTGGAATCTTCTGGTCCTCTGACTAGACACTGGCTTTCCCTGCGATATGGGTGGATTCAATGGAAAATCACATTGACAGTGACAGGACAGGAAGATCCCAGTCAGCCAACTCTCACTGCCGAGAGAGATACTGTGGGATGGCCAGAGATTCCCGCCGACTGTGTGTGATTATTGGTGGTACAATAAGTGGGTTTGTGAAGACAGTATTAAAGTGAACATTAATTATATATTTTCACAGTGCTTCAGGATTATAGCAGTTGAATGGTTGACAAAATAAAGCAAATGTAATTTATGGAATGAACAATAATTAAACATGTAATGAGATTAGTAGATAAAAAACATTATTCTGTTCTTTTATCCTGTAATTAGAACAAACATCAGTACATAACTACTATGTGTATTTTACTGAACAATAATCAGATGTCAGTAGTAACTAATGGATTACAATTATAATAATTACAAATTCACTGTGACAATTGGACTGAAAAGCAATTTGCTTTTTCATGTTATTATTGAACTGCCAAACAATATATGCATTTTCATGGGGTATTCAATTGATCAATATTTATACTTATGAAGTATACAATGTTGGGCATTTATTGTAAGTTGTAGACTGAAAGCTTTTACAAAACTAATTATGGCTATTGGACTGAATAATTTAAGAAATGATCGATAATCATTAAACTGAATGTTAGTTAGATAGCTATACTGATCATTGGATTGATAGGTAATGTGAATATTGGGCTGTAATAGGCATTTGGTGTGATTATTCCTCGCATGATGACACAATGGTTAACATTGCTGCCTCACAGTGCAAGAGACCTGGAGGGAGTGCAGAGGAGGTTTACTCGGCTGATACCGGAGTTGAGGGGATTGAGCTATGAGGAGAGGCTGAATAAACTAGGCTTGTACTCGTTAGAGTTTAGAAGAATGAGGGGAGATCTCATTGAGACGTATAAGATGATGAATGGGATGGATAGGATAGAGGTGGAGAGACTCTTCCCGCTCAAAAAAGACAGTAGGACTAGGGGGCACAGCCTCAAGATAAAGGGGAGGCGGTTTAGAACAGAGTTGAGGAGGAACTTCTTCACTCAAAGGGTGGTGAATCTCTGGAATTCTCTGCCTGTTGAAGTGGTGGAGGCTGCCTCGCTAAATATTTTTAAGAAGCGGGTTGATGGGTTTTTGATAAGAGAGGGGATTAAGGGTTATGGGGAGAGGGCGGGAAGGTGGAACTGAGTCACGACAGATCAGCCATGATCTTATTGAATGGCGGGGCAGGCTCGAAGGGCCAGATGGCCTACTCCTGCTCCTATTTCTTATGTTCTTATGGTGGTTAGGTACATTGGGGTGGTATGATAGCATAGAGGTTAGCATTGTTGACTTATAGCAGCAAAGACCCAGGTTGAATTCTAGCCTTGGGTCACTGGCGTTGTGGAGGTGACACTTTCTCCCCGTGTCTGCGTGGGTTTCCTCCAGGTGCTCCAGTTTCCTTCCACGGTCCAAAGTAATGTAGGCTCGGATGATTGGCCATGCTAATGATAAATCAAATCAGAAGGATTAGCACGATAAATGTGTGGGTTTACGGAAATAGGACCTGGGTGGCATTGTGCTCGGTCCAAACTTGATGGGCCAAATGGCCTCTTTGATGGTGAGAGATTGAGAATTGGTAACGTCATTGAACGGGCAGCACAGTGGTTAGCACTACAGCCTCACGGTGCCAGGGACCCGGGTTCAATTCCCGGATTGGGTCATGACCCATTTGGAATATGCACATTCTCCTCGTGTCTGCATGGGTTTTCTCCGGGTGCTCCGGTTTCCTCCTACAGTCCAAAGATGTGCGGGTTAGGTTCATTGGCTATGCTAAAATTGCCCCTTAGTATCCTGGGATGTGTAGGTTAGAGGGATTAGCAGGTAAATGTGTAGGGATATGGGGATAGGGTCTGGGTGGGATTGTGTTCGGTGCAGACTCGATGGGCCGAAGGGCCTGTTTCTGCACTGTAGGGTTCTATAATCTGGTTCTATAATCATTCTCTCCGTTGGTCTTCTCCAAGTGTTCCGGTTTCCTCCCACAATCCAAAGATATGTGGGTTCGACGGATTGGCAATTGCAAATTGGCCCTTATTGTCAGTGAGATTATCAGGGGAAGTGTGGTATAAGACCTGGGTGAGATTGTTGTTGGTGCAGGTTTGGCAGGCGGAATGGCCTCTTTCTGCACTGTCAAAAATCTAAGAATAACCAGGGCTTTCCTCTAATCATTGAACTGAAAAATGGTCAGAGATTTCCTGTAATATTGAATTGAACCAAAGTCGATGTTTGTGCTGACTATTGGACAGAAGAATGAAATATAGATTTATTGTAATCATTGGACTGAACAATAATCACACTGTTCAACTTGTTATTAGGGTCAACATTGATATCTGAAGGGTAGGATTTTGCAGTCGCTTCTGGGTTATTACTGCATGTTCTTACCTCGAATGGACCTTCCAACGATCTGTCAAATGCTCTACTTGCGTCAAATCCTGCAGCGGATGGGATTTTTTTGCATTTTCTCTCCCCCTGCCCCGCCCCCCGCCCCCATGCGTGTTTAGAGCCAACGCAATAAGTAGAAATGAAATGCACACATAACACTGAATAAGGTCCTCTTGCGATCATTGGCCTGGACATTCATTAGTGTCTGTTGAACTTAACAATATATTGGACTTGGAGGGAGTGCAGAGAAGGTTCACTGGGCTGATACCGGAGATGAGGGGGTTAGCCTATGAGGAGAGATTGAATAGACTGGGTCTGTACTCGTTGGAGTTTAGAAGGCTGAGGGGGGGATCTTATAGAGGCATATAAGATAATAAAGGGGCTAGATCGGGTAGAGATAGAGATTCTTCCCACTTAGAAAGGATAACAGAACTAGGGGGCACAGCCTCAAGACAAGGGGCGGGGGGGGGAGGAGTTTAGAACGGAGTTGAGGAGGAACTTCTTCACTCAAAGGGTGGTGAATCTCTGGAATTCTCTGCCCATTGAAGTGGTGGAGGCTACCTCGCTGAATATATTTGAGTCACGGGTAGATAGATTTCTGATAGACAAGGGAATTAAGGGTTATGGGGAGAGGGCAGGAAAGTAGAACTGATCCACTTCAGATCAGCCATGATCTTATTGAATGGCGGGGCAGGCTCGAAGGGCTAGATGGCCTACTCCTGCTCCTATTTCTTATGTTCTCTTTTGATTGTTAGACCGAACAATATCTAGAAAATACATGCAATTTCTGGAATGGCATACACTAGGTAATGAACGCTAATATTTAAGTGTGAAATAATTAAAAGAATACATATTCTAAAATACTTGGACCACTATCAGTTAGACATTTATTGCAAATTGTAAAATAAAAAAACCTGGAATCGACTTATTGCCATTCATGAGCAACAATAAAGTATCACCAGTAGTACATTCATACTGCAGACTAATTAATTGAATGGAAATTCCACTAGATGGCATAGTGGAATATGCATCTAAGTTTCCAGGAAACCAGGCAGATCCACTGGGATTGTTTACCCAGTGAGTACGCCATTGCACCTACAATTGCCCTTGAGCTTAGTTTTTTTCAGAGCCCTGTACTCATCTGCAAAGCATAAATTAAATGCTATCGGGCTCTGATCTGCTTTTACTGTAATACATCAGCATTTACAATTCGTATAGTTTCTGTATGAGGATTATTTCGACACCTTATGTGGTTATTGGAAAGATAACGAATAGAGAGTTAATGCCAGTATTGAGTAATCATTAGTTCCTTTTAAAGACATTTTGGATTGAACCTATTTAGATTTTATCTGTAATGAAGGGACTGAACAACTAAATATGTTCACTGAAATGCATGTACTGATTATTGAACTGATAATTTTACTTTGATAATGTGACTGAACACATTGACGAAGGAAGTGCCGTGGACGTAGTGTACATGGACTTCAGCAAGGTGTTTGATAAGATCCCCCATGCAAGACTTCTTGACAAGGTGAGAGGGCATGGGATCCAAGGGCCTTTGGCCTTGTGGATCCAGAACTGGCTTGCCTGCAGAAGGCAGAGAGTGGTTGTGGATGGGGCTTTTTCTGAATGGAGGTCAGTCACCAGCGGAGTGCCTCAAGGATCTCTTCTGGGACCCTTGTTGTTTGTCATTTTCATAAATGACCTGGATGAGGAAGTGGAGGGATGGGTAAGTAAGTTCGCCGATGACACTAAGGTCGGTGGTGTTGTGGATCGTCTGGAAGATGTCAAAAGTTGCAGCAGGACATAGATGGGATGCAGGAATGGGCGGAGAAGTGGCAGATGGACTTCAATGCGGATAAATGTGTCGTCGTCCATTTCGGCAGAACCAACGGGATGAACAAGTACACTATCAAGGGCAGGAGTCTTAGTAGTGTTGAAGAGCAGAAGGATCTTGGGGTCCGGGTCCACAGGACTCTTAAATCGGCCTCGCAGGTGGAAGAGGTGGTCAAGAAGGCGTATGGTGTACTGGCCTTCATTAATCGAGAGATTGAGTTTAGGAATCGGGAGGTAATGCTGCAACTTTATAAGACCCTTGTCAGGCCTCATTTGGAGTACTGTGCGCAGTACTCACTATTGTCGCCTCACTATAGGAAAGACGTAGAAGCTATTGAGAGGGTACAGAGGAGATTTACAAGGATGTTGCCTGGACTGGGAAGCATGCCTTATGAAGATAGGTTGAGGGAGCTGGGACTCTTTTCCCTGGAGAGGCGAAGGTTGAGAGGCGACCTGATAGAAGTTTATAAAATGTTGAGAGGAATAGATAGGGTCGATTCTCAGAGGCTATTTCCCCGGGTTGAAATGGTCTTTACGAGAGGACACAGATTTAAGGTACAGGGAGGGAAGTTCAGAAGTGATGTTAGGGGTAAGTTTTTCACTCAGACGGTGGTGAGTGAATGGAATCGGCTGTCGTCAGTGGTGGTGGAGGCAAACTCGCTGGGGTCTTTTAAAAGACTTCTGGATGAGTATATGGGGTTTTATGGGATTGGGGGTTATAGATAGGTCTATGGATTGGTAGGTATTGATGTGATCGGCGCAACTTGTGGGCCAAAGGGCCTGTTTGTGCTGTAGTGTTCTATGTTCTAAATGATTAAAAACATATTTCATTTACAGGGCACGATAATTAGATATTTACCTGAATTTTGATTGACCATTTTTAGATACTTTGATCCACAGAATCCCTACAGTGCAGGAAGAAGCCATCTAGCTCATCGAGTCGACACTAAAAAAGCCTCCCCTCTAGCTTTTAACACATGCACTTAATATTCCTAATCCAACTAACCTAGGGAAATGGGCACATTTGGAATGTGGGAGGAAACCCACGCAGACACGAGGAGAATGAACAATAAAGGGGGGGGGCGGTTTAGAACAGAGTTGAGGAGGAACTTCTTCACTCAAAGGGTGGTGAATCTCTGGAATTCTCTGCCCGTTGAAGTGGTGGAGGCTGCCTCGCTAAATATTTTTAAGAAGCGGGTTGATGGGTTTTTGATAAGAGAAGGGATTAAGGGTTATGGGGAGAGCGCGGGAAGGTGGAACTGAGCCACGACAGATCAGCCATGATCTTATTGAATGGCGGGGCAGGCTCGAAGGGCTAGATGGCCTGCTCCTGCTCCTATTTCTTATGTTCTTATGTTCTTATGACACAGATGTTCACCCAAGGCCATAATTGAGTGTGAAGTAATTTATTGCATTTAACTGATGTTTGTAATTCATATGATGGTGGAGAGAACACAGCTTAAACACTTTGTGACATTATTGGAAACACAATAAAATATATTTAACACCACTGATAACAAGCACGAAAAAAAACAAGAACAATCTTTACCATAGTTGATGTAGTGAGCAATAATTATAATCCTTCAGTGCCAGAGGAGCCCTGAAATGGCACCAAACATTATACAATCATGTACGAAACTCCCTGTGGGAGGGGAGTTCTAACCAGCTAATAAGATTTATCAGCAGAGGTAAAGGGATCAGTGAAAAATTAAATGATTATTGGGCAAGATAACACAGGCAGCTTACACATGTGTGAATGCAGTAAATGAAACAAAATGAATAGTTATGTTTTTAAAACATATATGCTGATATTTTACCGCATTTCAATGCAATGTTTGCTTTGGTCAAGCTAAGTTATCAAAATGCTTGGTGGTTAGATTGCGTTGTTGAATATAGTCGTAGTCGTTGAATATTGAACGTAGTCGTCCATTTCGGCAGAACCAACGGGATGAACGAGTACACTATCAAGGGCAGGAGTCTTAGTAGCGTTGAAGAGCAGAAGGATCTCGGGGTCCGGGTCCACAGGACTCTTAAATCGGCCTCGCAGGTGGAGGAGGTGGTCAAGAAGGCATAAGGTGTACTGGCCTTCATTAATCGAGGGATTGAGTTTAGGAGTCGGGAGGTAATGCTGCAACTTTACAGGACCCTCTTCAGGCCTCATTTGGAGTACTGTGCGCAGTTCTGGTCGCCTCACTATAGGAAAGACGTAGAAGCTATTGAAAGGGTGCAGAGGAGATTTACAAGGATGTTGCCTGGACTGGGAGGCATGCCTTATGAAGATAGGTTGAGGGAGCTGGTACTCTTTTCCCTGGAGAGACGAAGGTTGAGAGGCGACCTGATAGAAGTTTATAAAATGTTGAGAGGAATAGATAGGGTGGACTCTCAGAGGCTATTTCCCCGGGTTGAAATGGTCGCTACGAGAGGACACAGATTTAAGGTGCGGGGAGGGAAGTACAGAGGTGATGTTAGGGGTAAGTTTTTCACTCAGAGGGTGGTGAGTGAATGGAATCGGCTGCTGTCATCGGTGCTGGAGGCGAACTCGCTGGGGTCTTTTAAAAGACTTCTGGATGAGTATATGGGGTTTAATGGGATTGGGGTTTATAGATAGGTCTATAGATTGGTGGGGTTGATGTGATCGGCGCAACTCGAGGGCCGAAGGGCCTGTTTGTGCTGTAATGTTCTATGTTCTACATTGAATGTTTTGAATGCATTCAAGAGGCAGCTACTTGGGGTGAATGGGATCAAAGGTAATGGGTAGAAAGCAAGATTAAGCTACTGAATTGGATGATCAGCCATGATCGCAATGAATAGTGGAGCAGGCTCGAAGGGCCAAATGACCTCCTCTTACCCCTGCCTTCTCTGCTATGTCTTTATAGTTTAAAGCCAAAGATCTGGGAACCTGTTAGCAACAATCTAATTTGGTGGCATTTCTAAGAGGGGGCATATTATGCAAAATGATTGATTCATCGCCCAGACACTGGATAATTATGAGCCTGGATGCAGGGACACATGTCTTTTCAACTTGGCAGTAGGCAAAATGCCCATTTTGACCTTGTGGAAATATTTGCCACTGCTGTCAGGGAGGTAGTTAGTGTCGTGAGGGGAGATTACATTTAGAACATAGAACATTACAGCGCAGAACAGGCCCTTTGGCCCACGATGTTGCGCCGACCAGTTACAAAAACAATGACCCACTAACCTAAACCAATCCCTTTTTGTCCATAAACCTATCCACGGATCTCTTAAACGCCCCAAAACTAGGTGCATTTACAACTGCAGCTGGCAGGGCATTCCAGTCCCTCACCACCCTCTGGGTAAAGAACCTACCCCTGACATCCGTCCTATAACTACCCCCCCTTAGTTTAAAGCCGTGCCCCCTCGTGCTAGATTTCTCCATCAGAGGAAAAAGGCTATTACTATCCACCCTATCTAAACCTCTAATCATCTTATATGTTTCAATAAGATCCCCTCGCAGCCACCTTCTTTCCAGCGAAAACAACCCCAAATCCCTCAGCCTCTCCTCATAGGATCTCCCCTCCATACCAGGCAACATCCTGGTAAACCTCCTCTGCACCCTCTCCAAAGCCTCCACATCCTTCCTGTAATGTGGGGACCAGAACTGCACACAGTACTCCAAGTGCGGCCGCACCAGAGTTGTGTACAGTTGCAACATGACGCTGCGACTCCTAAATTCAATCCCCCTACCAATAAACGCCAAGACTCCGTATGCCTTCTTAACAACCTTACCTACTTGACTCTCAACTTTCAGGGATATATGTACACAAACACCTAGATCCCTCTGCTCATCCACACTATTCAAAGTCCTCCCGTTAGCCCTATACTCGACACATCTCTTATTCCTACCAAAGTGAATTACCTCACGCTTCTCCTCATTAAACTCCATCCGCCACCTCTCGGCCCAGCTCTGCAACCTGTCTAAGTCTTCCTGCATACTATGACACCCTTCATCACTATCTATCACACCTCCGACTTTGGTGTCATCAGCAAATTTACTAATCCACCCAACTATACCCTCATCCAGATCATTAATAAAAATTACAAACAGCAGTGGCCCCAAAACAGATCCCTGAGGCACACCACTCGTAACCGAACTCCATGACGAATATTTACCATCAACCACCACCCTCTGTCTCCTATCTGCTAGCCAATTCCTGATTCAATTCCCTAGATCACCCCCAATCCCATACATCTGCATTTTCTGCAGAAGCGTACCATGGTGAACCTTATCAAACTGATTTGGAATCAGTTAGATGAATAATGTATCACTTTGATATTAAATATCTTCGAATTGACAGAGACTTGCATTGATAAATAGTTCTTAAATTGAATTGAGTTTAAACCAATGAAAGGCGGAATTATTATTATCTGTATTTAACTCCGTTCTTTAGTTCTTTCAGAGAAGATTTATAGCTATGTTCGTAGAACTATTTAACCATTCATGAGACTCTAGTCGGCTATATGTTTGCATTGTTTTGCCTTATGTCTCATGTTAAATGCAATTGTTACGTGTTTTGCACAGAGATATTTGCCTTGTGAGTTTTGAATTGTCTTAGTTTAAGACACAATTTGCTTCCTTTCGAAATTTCCCCACAACAATGTTGACTTATGACCCAGTGATGGAAGAAAGAGCGTTGATGAAGTAGCTGATGATGGGCCAATGATTCAACTATTGTATATTCAGGGCAACTGTTGCCCTGAAAAATAATCAAAGATTTCATGCAATTATTGAACTGAACAATAGGCAGGCTTTTGAAGTGATTAATGATTTATTCTAATTGGAATCACAGAATCCAGAATGCAGAATGAACCAGCATGTCTTTCTGACAGGAACTAGAACACCCAGAGAAACCCGCCTTACACCCCACATGGGGAGAATATGCAGACTCTGCATAGAGTATTGACCCAAGCCAGGATTCGAACCATGTTGCCTGGGCATTGTGAAGCAGCAGTGCTACCAACTGTGCGACAGGCTCCTTACTGTGAATAGCGGAATGAAAATCTAAAGCTTATTGGCTTTCATTAACAATCATAACATAAGAAATAGGAGCAGGAGTCGGCCATCTGGCCCTTCGAGCCTGCCCCGCCATTCAATAAGATCATGGCTGATCTGTCATGGCTCAGTTCCACCTTCCCGCCCTCTCCCCATAGCCCTTAATCCCTTCTTTTATCAAAAACCTATCAACCCGCTTCTTGAAAATATTTAGCGAGGCAGCCTCCACCACTTCAACGGGCAGAGAATTCCAGAGATTCACCACCCATTGAGTGAAGAAGTTCCTCCTCAACTCTGTTCTAAACCGCCCCCCCTTTATCTTGAGGTTGTGCCCCCTAGTCCTACTATCCTTTCTGAGCGGGAAGAGTCTCTCCACCTCTATCCTATCCATCCCATTCATCATCTTATACGTCTTACATAAGAACATAAGAACATAAGAAATAGGAGCAGGAGTAGGCCATCTGGCCCTTCGAGCCTGCCCCGCCATTCAATAAATCATGGCTGATCTGTCGTGGCTCAGCTCCACATTCCCGCCCTCTCCCCATAACCCTTAATCCCTTCTCTTATCAAAAACCCATCAACCCGTTTCTTAAAAATATTTAGCGAGGCAGCCTCCACCACTTCAACGGGCAGAGAATTCCAGAGATTCACCATCCTTTGAGTGAAGAAGTTCCTCCTCAACTCTGTTCTAAACCGCCCCCCTTTATCTTGAGGCTGTGCCCCCTAGTCCTACTATCCTTTCTGAGCGGGAAGAGTCTCTCCACCTCTATCCTATCCATCCCATTCATCATCTTATACGTCTTAATGAGATCTCCCCTCATTCTTCTAAACTCTAACGAGTACAAGCCTAGTTTATTCAGCCTCTCCTCATAGCTCAACCCCCTCAACTCTGGCATCAGCCTAGTAAACCTCCTCTGCACTCCCTCCAAGGCCAAAATATCCTTGCGTAAGTGCGGTGATCAAAACTGCACACACTACTCCAGCAGCGGCCTCACCAGTGCCCTATACAGCTGCAGCAAGACCTCCCTACTTTTATATTCAATCCCCCTCGCTATGAAGGCCAGCATCCCATTCGCCTTCCTGACCACCTGCTGCACCTGCAAGCTGGGTTTTTGCGACTCATGCACAAGGACACCGAGGTCCCTCTGCACCGTCGTCTGCTGCAGTTTTTCTACCACGTAAGTTATAGTCCTTCCTACCAGTATTCCTACCAAAGTGGACCACCTCGCACTTGCCAACATTAAATTCCATTTGCCATTTCCTGGCCCATTTGCCCAGCCTATCTAGATCATAAAGCATCACAATGAGAAAACTTATATTCCATATTCATTAAGTGATTGAAAGTCCATTAGGTGTCAGCGTAGCAGTAGAATCCCTGTCTCCAGGGTACCATCCGAGCCCACTGGGATTATTTACCCTGTGACAACACCATTGCACCATCATTTGCCCTCGAGCAGTACTTACCTTTTTTGAGAATCTGTCAACCAACCTGTCAATGTGTTTCTTGTGAATTACAAACTAAATAACAATGGACCCTTAACTACTTTTATTGCACTAAATATTCATTTGAGATTCATATCATTTTTGAATTAACAATATTTTGACGATGTGCAAATTGGAAAGATAATGAGAAAGGCATTAAGGCTGCTATTGACTCATCCTTCTGTTCAAAAACGTTTCGGATTCATAGCTGGAGTACTGTGTGCAGTTTTGGGCGCCGCACCTGCGCAAGGATATTTTGGCCTTGGAGGGAGTGCAGAGGAGGTTTACTCGGCTGATACCGGAGTTGAGGGGGTTGAGCTATGAGGAGAGGCTGAATAAACTAGGCTTGTACTCGTTAGAGTTTAGAAGAATGAGGGGAAATCTCATTGAGACGTATAAGATGATGAATGGGATGGATAGGATAGAGGTGGAGAGACTCTTCCCGCTCAAAAAAGACAGTAGGACTAGGGGGCACAGCCTCAAGATAAAGGAGAGGCGGTTTAGAACGGAGTTGAGGAGGAACTTCTTCACTCAAAGGGTGGTGAATCTCTGGAATTCTCTGCCCGTTGAAGTGGTGGAGGCTGCCTCGCTAAATATTTTTAAGAAGCGGGTTGATGGGTTCTTGATAAGAAAGGGGATTAAGGGTTATGGGGAGAGGGCGGGAAGGTGGAACTGAGCCACGACAGATCAGCCATGATCTTATTGAATGGCGGGGCAGGCTTGAAGGGCTAGATGGCCTACTCCTGCTCCTATTTCTTATGTTCTTATAATAGGTTATACCGAGAACACATGGACTGAAAAACTACATTTTTCACTGACATGAATGGTGGTTCATGGAGGAGGACATGAATAGTTTGCCAGATATTAAAGATAGAAGGATGGTAGGAGTTGAGGGCCTGAATGCGATTACTGTCACTAGAGAGGTAGTGCTTGATAGACTAACGGGACTGATGGTGGACAAGTCCCCAGGACCAGATGGAATGCATCCGAGGGTTCTGAAGGAAATGGCAGAGGTGATAGTGGATGCCTATTATTTACCATTATTTACCACTATTATTATTAGTGATTATTTACCAAAATTCACTGGATTCCGGGGAAGTGCCGGAAGATTGGAAAACGGCTAATGTTACGTCACTGTTTAAAAAAGGTAGCAGACAAAAGGCAGTGAATTATAAGCCGGTTAGTTTAACGTCTGTAGTTGGAAAAGTGCTTGAATCCGTCATCAAAGAAGAAATAGCGAGGCACCTGGAAAGGGATAGTTTGATAGAGCTGATGCAGCACGGATTCATTAAGGGGAAGTCGTGTTTGATGAATTTATTAGATTTCTATGAGGATGTGCCTCGTGCAGTAGACAGAGGGGAACAGGTAGATGTGGTGTTTCTCAATTTTCAAAAGGCATTTGATAAGGTGCCTCACATAAGGTTGCTTCAGAAGGTTAGGGTGCACGGAGTTGGGGGTAAGGTGTTAGCATGGATAGAGGATTGGCTGTCTAATAGGAAGCAGAGAGTTGGTATCAATGGGTGCTATTCGGATTGGCGGTTGGTGACTAGTGGAGTGCCCCAGGGGTCGGTGCTGGGGCCTCAGATATTTACCATTTATATAGATGATCTGGAGGAGAGGGCTGAGTGTAGGGTGACGAAATTTGCTGATGACACGAAGAAAGAAAAAAGACAGTAGGACTAGGGGGCACAGCCTCAAGATAAAGGGGAGGCGGTTTAGAACAGAGTTGAGGAGGAACTTCTTCACTCAAAGGGTGGTGAATCTCTGGAATTCTCTGCCCGTTGAAGTGGTGGAGGCTGCCTCGCTAAATATTTTTAAGAAGCGGGTTGATAGGTTTTTGATAAGAGAAGGGATTAAGGGTTATGGGGCGAGGGCGGGAAGGTGGAACTGAGCCACGACAGATCAGCCATGATCTTATTGAATGGCGGGGCAGGCTCGAAGGGCTAGATGGCCTACTCCTGCTCCTATTTCTTATGTTCTTATGTTCTTATGAGTGGAAAAGCAAATTGCATGGAGGGTGTGCAAAGTCTGCAGAGGGATCTGGATAGGCTGAGCGAATGGGCGAGGACCCGGGAGATGGAATATAATGTTGGCAAGTGTGAGGTTATCCACTTTGGCAGACATAATAATAGGATGTATTACTATTTAAGCTGCAGCATGCTACAGTGCAGAGGGACCTCGGGGTCCTTGTGCATGAGTCGCAAAAACCCAGCTTGCAGGTGCAGCAGGTGGTCAGGAAGGCGAATGGGATGCTGGCCTTCATAGCGAAGGGGGAT
The DNA here is from genome assembly GCA_037974335.1 of Prionace glauca. Classification (NCBI taxonomy): domain Eukaryota; kingdom Metazoa; phylum Chordata; class Chondrichthyes; order Carcharhiniformes; family Carcharhinidae; genus Prionace; species Prionace glauca. The sequence continues at coordinate 604,059 of CM075734.1, forward strand.
TGAATATAAAAGTAGAGAGGTCTTGCTGCAGCTGTATAGGGCATTGGTGAGGCCGCAGCTGGAGTACTGTGTGCAGTTTTGGTCACTGCACTTGCACAAGGATGTCTTGGCCTTGGAGGGAGTGCAGAGGAGGTCCATTAGGCTGATATCGGAGATGAGGGGTTTGGACTATGAAGAGAGGCTGAATAGACTAGGTTTGTACTCATTGGAGTTTAGAAGGATGGGGGGGGGTGGATCTTATAGAGATTTATAAGATAATGAAAGGCATGGATAGGGTAGAGGTAGAGAGATTCTTCCCGCTCAGAAAGGATAGCAGGACTAGAGGGCACAGCCTCAAGATAAGAGGGGGGGGGTGTAGTTCAGATTGGAGTTGAGGAGGAACTTCTTCATTTAAAGAGTGGTGAATCTCTGGAATTCTCTGCCCGTTGAAGTGGTGGAGGCTACCTCATTAAATATATTTAAGTCACGGGTAGATAGGTTTCTGATAGACAAGGGAATTAAGGGTTATGGGGAGAGAGCGGGAAAGTAGAACTGATCCACTTCAGATCAGCCATGATCTTATTGAATGGCGGGGCAGGCTCGAGGGGCTAGATGGCCTACTCCTGTTCCTATTTCTTATGGTTATTAGCCATAAAAATGATTAAATGTTCTAATGTTTGTTCTGAGAAATGGTATTGGTGCATTCAGGACAGAAGTTTACCAGATTTTTCATTGACCATTTTTAGACATTTTTGGCTATGGAATCCCTATAGTGGAGAAAGAGAACTCTGTCCCACCCAGTATGCACTGGAAAAGCCCTCCCCTCCGAACTGATAATCCTGAGCATTTACCATGGCTAGACAAGCTCAGCTACACATCTAATCAGCACAACTTTGGACTGTGAGGCAACTGGAGCACCTGGAGGAAACCCACGCAGACACAGGGAGAATGTGCAAACTCCACACAGACAGTCACCCAAGGCTGGCTTCCCAGCACTGTGAAACTGGAGTGCTAATGAGATTTTACTATGGCAGGATTTACATCCCCTCGTGGTGTTTCACTGTTGTTTACTGCTTGCTAGTCACGGGATATTCCCATGGAATGGACCTCTCATCGGCAGGAAGTCTATGACAGATTGCACCGTCAATGGGAATATAACATTTCTCTGCTTGGATTATTATTTACTTGTTTCCTCTGATGAATGTAAAAAAAAATCTGCGCACTTGCTGAGAACATTCTTTTGATAAATCGTTACAACATCTAATGGGGTAATGGTCTGAACAAAAAGTGACAACTGACAGCCAAGACTGAATTCAGTAATATGCACACATTCACAGTGTGAATTACCCTGAGCATAACTTCACGTTGTCTGAAGAAACCACAGCAAAAGTAATGTTTACTCACAAAATAAGATTGGAAATAAAAATTAGCTATTCATCACAAGCAGTAAGTAAATGTGTTTGTTTTCCTTTGATCATTTGATATTTACTCTCATAACTGGAATCAACATTCTCTGCTTAGGTTGCTGAACAGAAACTGCTTAGTACAGTTATTAACATATATTATCAAAGCATTTTTGACTGATAAATAATTGTTGTGATTATTGTACTGAAAATAAATAAAATCTGTTCAACAGAGCTGACAACTGAAAATGATTTCATTGGGACTGAGCAATAATTCAAATCTGCTTATTGGAGTGAAAACAATTTCTGAAGCTTTTAGCGGGAATAATATTTTTAAATGTATTATGGTTCTTGCACTGAACAGCAATATATACAAATGGACAATAATTATTGGACTGTGGTTATGGAGTAATTTGAAGGCGGTAAGGTTCCCAGATCTCTGGTTTTAAACTTTTGACATTAATCACCATGCCTTTTGATGGCTCTGTTTGGCTAAAGTCAACAATGCATTTAAAATATCAGCATATATGATTTGAAACCGTAACTACTTTTTTTCATTCTTTTTCTGAATCCAGGTTTGTATTAAACTGTTCCTGTTAGCTTGTCTTGTGAATCATTTAACACCTTACTAATATTCTGTCCCCTTGAAAGACTATATTCTGTCCTCTTGAAAGACTTTATTCTGTCTATAAATCTTATTAGCTGGTTAGGAATCCTCTTCTTCACCTGTCAAATGTAGATAATTGCTGCATTTGTTGTGCCAAATATGAATTCCGTATACATTGTTAGATATTTACTATGATTTTGGATTTAAGAAACAATGTGCTATTTCAGGTGTTGATTGGATTACATTGCACTAAATGTAGTCATAAACTATAATTATTAAACTGAATCATTTAAAATATGGAGTGACAATTTCAATTGCAATGAATATTTTGAAAACTGTATACTAATAAATATATATTTGCAAAACCGTCAGAATTATAAAATGTTAGAAAAAAAACATGATTTGTAATTACCGTTCTGAATAATAAGTTCACTCGTACATTCTTTGTGGCACCAATTTGCTGCTTTGTACATGAAAATAATCTCATGTTTACCATCTCAAAAAGTAGGCATTCACTACATTTAGAACATAAGAACATAAGAACATAAGAAATAGGAGCAGGAGTAGGCCATCTAGCCCTTCGAGCCTGCCCCGCCATTCAATAAGATCATGGCTGATCTGTCGTGGCTTAGTTCCACCTTCCCGCCCTCTCCACATAACCCTTAATCCCTTCTCTTATCAAGAACCCATCAACCCGCTTCTTAAAAATATTTAACGAGGCAGCCTCCACCACTTCAACGGGCAGATAATTCTAGAGATTCACCACCCTTTGAGTGAAGAAGTTCCTCCTCAACTCCGTTCTAAAACTGCCCCCCCTTTATCTTGAGGCTGTGCCCCCTAGTCCTACTGTCTTTTTTGAGCGGGAAGAGTCTCTCCACCTCTATCCTATCCATCCCATTCATCATCTTATACGTCTCAATGAGATCTCCCCTCATTCTTCTAAACTCTAACGAGTACAAGCCTAGTTTATTCAGCCTCTCCTCATAGCTCAATCCCCTCAACTCCGGTATCAGCCTAGTAAACCTCCTCTGCACTCCCTCCAAGGCCAAAATATCCTTGCGCAGGTGCGGCGCCCAAAACTGCACACAGTACTCCAGCTGCGGCCTCACCAGTGCCCTATACAGCTGCAGCAAGACCTCCCTACTTTTATATTCAATCCCCCTCTCTATGAAGGCCAGCATCCCATTCGCCTTCCTGACCACCTGCTGCACCTGCAAGCTGGGCACAATGATGTTTGCTGCGATAATTGAACTGAGCAATTGTTATGATGTTAACTGTAATTTTACATTAAACTGTAATTTAAAATTGGTATAATTTTAGAATGAATGATAAGCAGATTTGCCATTACTGGAAACACCATGAATAAGTATTTAATATTATTGAAATGAACAACAATTTGATATTTTCATAAAGATTTGGACTGCTAATCATTCCATATTTACTGTGATCTGTGGGCTAAATTATCTCAGGTATTCGCTACTATTGAAAACTGGAGGAATAATTGGAAACTCTGGTGACTGTTGCACCGAAAAATGATTAAATCCGTGTTGTCTTTAAAAGAAGTAACGTATTGTACAAATAGATATTTAATGTGATTTTCTGATTGCCACTTTGCAGAATCTGATATAATAATTGATGTAATTTGCCAATTATCGCTTAAATATTGAACTACTCATCGTTTAGATATTTACTGTTACTTCTCTATTGCAGTAAGAAGTCTGACATCACCAGGTTTAAGTCCAGCTGATTTATTTGATAGTAAACTCGCAAGCTTTCGGGGTTAGCCCCTTCGTCATTCGCCTGAGTTTACTATCAGATAAATTGGTTGGACTTAAACCTGGTGTTGTCAGACTTCTTACTGTATTTACCCCAGTCCAACGCCGGCATCTCCACATCATTTCTCCATTGCATCAGAAGCCTTTTGTTTTGTCTTAATGAGGAAGCCAAATGCAAGTTTGCAATTTGTCAGAACAGCTACAATTATTTATAGTATTTTTGTTGACTGAAGAATAATTACCAAAGGCTTCCGAATACTATACTTGAATCAAATCAAAATACGTGCAATTTCATTTCAGTAAAACAAATATATTAATTTCATATATAGGCATACAACAAGAATCTGATATGTACTCACTGACCTAAAACGAACGGTGATGGCTGAACTAAACAAAAGCATATTTTGCAGTTATTTATTTCCCTGATAAATATATTACAATTATTGGGACATAACATTAATTGAACGGAAAGTTTGTAATGATGTAAAGTGTAAGTTTATTTTTTTAATCGAATAATGTTGGGCCAATTCTAATTAGATTTTTAAAATCATTATTGGACTGAACAAATCAATAGATATTTATGGGTCTATTGGTTTGGAGGGGTGGGGTGCATTTAGGTGATGATGAACTTAACATGATTGAACTTAACATGATTGAACTTAACATGATTGAACTTAACATGAGTGGAATATTAAAAATGTTCTTTTGACAAAATAGGAACTTGAAACGTACTATTGATGGGACTAATAATTAAAGAAGTGACTATTGAAATGGAATTAGTAAAAGTTGATAGAAGAGTTCAAATGGGTTTTTCTGTTAACAATTGGATATTCGCAGTGGTTACTGGGCTGAAGGAAAATAAAACATATTCAGAGTGGTTTATTTACAAGTAGCCATTCACTGATGTGACTGAACATTGTTTCGATTCTATGCAATAGTTTAAATCTCGCTGGATTTCGGTGTTTCATGTGATGAGTGATTTGAAAAGAAGTGTGATTGTCAGACTGAACCATGACATTTCTCGGGTGTACTGGAATGAATAATCAATAAATTTGTACCGCGATGATTGAACTAAACATGAAGTGAATATAAAATAATGCATTGTATCCACTCTAGTTCATATGAATGTTAGGTAAAACAACATTTAAACAACGTGTGCAGGAAGAGAGTAAACATATACTTAACAAGACCAAAAAAAAACAGAGAAAAAAATGAAGTGATTTCGTAATAATGATAACTTCGCTGTGGATAATGCTGCAACTTTACAGGACCCTCGTCAGGCCTCATTTGGAGTACTGTGCGCAGTTCTGGTCGCCTCACTATAGGAAAGACGTAGAAGCTATTGAAAGGGTGCAGAGGAGATTTACAAGGATGTTGCCTGGACTGGGAGGCATGCCTTATGAAGATAGGTTGAGGGAGCTGGGACTCTTTTCCCTGGAGAGGCGAAGGTTGAGAGGCGACCTGATAGAAGTTTATAAAATGTTGAGAGGAATAGATAGGGTGGACTCTCAGAAACTGTTTCCCCGGGTTGAAATGGTCGCTACGAGAGGACACAGATTTAAGGTGCGGGGAGGGAAGTACAGAGGTGATGTTAGGGGTAAGTTTTTCACTCAGAGGGTAGTGAGTGATTGGAATCGGCTGCCATCGTCGGTGGTGGAGGCGAACTCGCTGGGGTCTTTTAAAAGACTTCTGGATGAGTATATGGGGTTTAATGGGATTGGGGGTTATAGATAGGTCTATAGATTGGTGGGGTTGATGCGATCGGCGCAACTCGAGGGCCGAAGGGCCTGTTTGTGCTGTAATGTTCTATGTTCTATGTTCTATGATAGCTGACTAAGGAATTAAGTGCGCTTATTGCAATTGGTGTGGAGAACAATAATTACACCGCGTTCGTGATGAAACCCCTATATTGCAAAAGGCGGTCGATCGAATATGTCAACTATACCTGCTGTCCCCTCTGCCCGAGTCTCCTAACCCCGAACATTTATGGCGGAGTGTTGGGGAAGGGGGGGAGGGGGAGTGGAGGGGAAGGGACGAGGAGGGGGGAAGGAGTCCACATATCAGACTGTAAAATAAATCATAAAGCACGTTGAATAAAGAAGGAAACTACAGTAGAATTTAATTTTGTTGTTGTTATTGTCAGGAATAGAAATGTACTCTTCCAACTGGATGAAGCAAAATTATATGATCAGTTCGACTCAAAATAATTTGATATTTAATGTTTGTATTGGAGCAAAAAAAACACAGAATATAGTTTTTAAAGTCGTTGAAAAATACCATATTTTGGCATGTGTTATTGCTATTTGTACTGAAAATTAGAACAAAAGTCATTTACTGTGATTTGTGGAGTGAAAATAATTCAATTTTGCTGTGAGCATTACACACAGTACCGGAATATTGGGACGGGACAGTGGTTAGCACTGCTGTTTCACAGCACCAGGGACCCGCGTTCAATTCTGGCTTCGGGTCACTGCCTGTGTGGAGTTTGCACGTTCTTCCTTTGTGTGTGTGTGTGGATTTCTTTCGGGTGCTCCGGTTTCCTCCCACAGTCCAAAGCCGTACTGGGTGGTTAGTGATGCTAAATTGACCATTGTGCCAATGGCAAATGGAATTTAATGTTGGCAAGTGTGAGGTCGTCCACTTTGGTAGGAGGAATGGTAGGAAGGACTATTACTTACGGGGCGAAAAACTGCAGCAGGCGACGGTGCAGAGGGACCTCGGGGTCCTTGTGCATGAGTCGCAAAAACCCAGCTTGCAGGTGCAGCAGGTGGTCAGGAAGGCGAATGGGATGCTGGCCTTCATAGCGAAGGGGATTGAATATAAAAGTAGGGAGGTCTTGCTGCAGCTGTATAGGGCATTGGTGAGGCCGCAGCTGGAGTACTGTGTGCAGTTTTGGGCGCCGCACCTGCGCAAGGATGTTTTGGCCCTGGAGGGAGTGCAGAGGAGGTTTACTAGGCTGATACCGGAGTTGAGGGGATTGAGCTATGAGGAGAGGCTGAATAAACTAGGCTTGTACTCGTTAGAGTTTAGAAGAATGAGGGGAGATCTCATTGAGACGTATAAGATGATGAATGGGATGGATAGGATAGAGGTGGAGAGACTGTTCCCGCTCAAAAAAGACAGTAGGACTAGGGGGCACAGCCTCAAGATAAAGGGGGGGCGGTTTAGAACAGAGTTGAGGAGGAACTTCTTCACTCAAAGGGTGGTGAATCTCTGGAATTCTCTGCCCGTTGAAGTGGTGGAGGCTGCCTCGCTAAATATTTTTAAGAAACGGGTTGATGGGTTTTTGATAAGAGAGGGGATTAAGGGTTATGGGGAGAGGGCGGGAAGGTGGAGCTGAGTCACGACAGATCAGCCATGATCTTATTGAATGGCGGGGCAGGCTCGAAGGGCCAGATGGCCTACTCCTGCTCCTATTTCTTATGTTCTTATGTTCTTATGATTAACAGGGTAGATATGTGGGGTTAGGGGAATAGGGCTTGGGTGGGATTGTGCAGGCGCGATGGACCGAATGAACTCCTCCTGCACTGTAGGGACGCTATGATTCAATTTTAAATATGTTTGTTGTTCTGAACAATAGTTAGAACTTTTCCAAGAACCGGTATTGACCTGGAGATAAAATAGATATTTCCTGTCGTCGTTCGATTGGGCAATATTTAAAAAAAAAACGTAATTATTGGACTAAATGCAACTAGTTTTTGGCTGTGTTCATTAGCCTGAATGATAATCAGATGTTTGCTGTGGTTATTGAATTAAGCGACAATTAAATACTAACTCTGATTATTGGGCTGGAAACTAATTAGATGTTTACCCCGATTATGGAACACAAGGGAATGTTCACGCTGTTAATTGGAGTAAAAAAGTTTGACATTCTGCCAAATTTTTAGTCGGAATTTTTAAATATATTCTGCAATTACAGCATTACAAACAGATTTGAAATTGAAAGTCGTTTGCAATTTTTTTTTACAAAAAACAACACGATTTCATCGCGCTGGAGTTCAGGATACTCATTGTAAACAATAAGTCGATGACTTAAAATAGGTTTAATTCATTCATAAATTCGATGGCTCATTCTATAAACTTTTTATTAAACCCAACGACATTTAAATATTTTCTAATGATTTGATTCAGTCAGAAATGCAATATTTCTTGTTATTTTATTGAATTAAATGTGCATTGTTAATGGCAGTAGTAATAAATAATATATTTGAGTTATTGTGACGTGAGATATAATTCAACATTGTTTGTGTCAAATCCATACACTATTAATATTTATTGAAGCTTAATATTGACGTAAATAATGTATCGTTATTTTCAGAGAGGCAATTGGTATTCATTGTGATATGTAGGCAAAACAGTTGCATACATGGAGTATGAGAAGCTGGGAATGGAATTAAAAAGTAGAACCGAAAAGGTGGTTATCTCTGGGCTACTGCCTGAACCGAGGGCAGACGGGCATAAGGTTGACAGGATTAAGGAAGTGAATGGGTGGCTCAGGGATTGGTGTGGGAGGAATGGGTTTGAATTTATGGGGCATTGGCACCAGTATTGGGGTAGGTGGGACCTGTTCGGGCGGGATAGGGTTGGTCTGAACTGTGCTAGGACCAGAGTGCTGGCGAATCGAGTAAAGAGGACTGTAGACGGGGCTTTAAACTAATTGGGGGGGGGGGGGGGGGGGGAGGGGGGAGGGTGCGAGGGAAGGTTTACGAGGTCTAAAGTTAAGGAGAGGCTACAGGTAAGGGAAGAGGCCGAGGATGTCCCAATAATAGAGGGAGTAGGGGGTGTGAGTAGGGTTGGTGGCATTACGGCAAGTAGGGTCCAGGTGAAGGCTGGGATGAAAGCGCTTTATCTGAATGCACGAAGCATTCGGAATAAAGTGGATGAGCTGATGGCGCAGATCGACACAAATGGATATGATCTGGTGGCCATTACAGAGACGTGGCTGCAAGGTGACAGGGACTGGGAGATGAATGTATAGGGTTATCAAGTGTTCAGGAAGGATAGGCAGGAGGAAAGAGGGGGTGGCGTAGCTCTGCTGATTAAGGATAGTATCAAGGTGGTAGCAAGGGATGATATTGGAGCCAAGGAGCAGAACGTGGAATCGTTGTGGGTGGAGATTAGGAACAGCAAAGGGAGGAAGACGCTAGTGGGTGTCGTCTGTAGGCCCCCGAATAATGATCTGGAGGTGGGGCGGGCTGTTAACGCGCAAATAAGTGCGGCGTGCAGGAATGGGACGGCAGTAGTTATGGGAGATTTCAATCTGCATATTGATTGGTCGACCCATGTTGGACGAGGTGGGCTCGAGGAGGAGTTCTTGCAATGCTGCAGGGATAATTTCCTTGAACAGTGTGTGTTGGAGCCGACGAGGGAGCGAGCTATCTTGGATCTGGTGCTATGTAATGAGGCGGGTAGAATTAGGGATCTTGTGGTGAAGGATCCTCTTGGGGAGAGTGATCATTATATGGTGGAGTTTCTGGTGCAGATGGAGGAGGAGAAAGTGGGTTCCCGGACACGCGTCCTTTGTTTGAATAGAGGGGAATATGGTAGGATGAGGGAAGAATTGGCGAATGTGGACTGGGGGAGTGCGTTGGAAGGTAGGTCTGTTGAGGAGCAGTGGAGGATCTTTAAGGAGATCTTTCTTGGTGCTCAGCGGAAATTTATTCCGATGGTCAAAAAGGACAGTAGGAGGAGAGGTAATAAGCCGTGGATAACGAAGGAGGTGAAGGAAAGTGTTAAATTAAAAGTGGAGGAATTTGGAGTAGCTAAGAGTAGTGGGCGAGAAGAGGATTGGGAGAGGTTTAAATGTCAACAAAGATTGACAAAGAAGTCGATAAAGAAGGGTAGAAGAAACTATGAAGCTGGGCTAGCACTTAATATAAAAAAGGATAGCAAGAGTTTTTATAAATATATAAAAAGGAAGAGGCTGGCTAGGGTGAACGTTGGTCCTTTAGAGGATGAGAAAGGGGACCTAGTGGTAGGGGATGTGGATATGGCTCAGGTATTGAATAACTTTTTTATTTCTGTCTTCACGGAGGAGCACGTGAATAATTTGTCGGGTGTTAGTGATGGAAAGGTGGTAGGACTGAAAAGCTAGAAAGACCACATCCACCGGCTCTCCTCTATCCACCGCCCTAGACACATCCTCATAGAACTCCAGTAAATTTGTCAGACACGACTTCCCTTTAATGAAACCGTGTTGCGTCCGCCCTATCAAGCAATTCCCTTCAAGATGCCTCGCAATTTCCTCCTTAATGACGGATTCTAACATTTTACCTACCACAGACGTTAAACTAACCGGCCTATAATTCCCAGCCTTTTGCCTGGCACCCTTCTTAAACAATGGCGTAACAGTAGCCGTTTTCCAATCATCCGGCACTTCACCAGAATCCAGCGACGTCAGGAAAATAACCACCAAGGCATCCACTATAACCTTCGTCATTTCTTTCAGAACCTTCGGATGCATTCCATCCGGTCCTGGGGACTTGTCCACAATCAGCCCCTCCAGTCTGTCGTTGACAAAATACCTCAAGAGGTTATTGCAGAAGGTCGAGGGACATGGAGTTGGGGGTAGGGTGTTAGCGTGGATAGAGGATTGGTTGTCAAATAGGAGGCAGAGAGTGGGGGACAACAGTTGCTATTCGGATTGGCGGATGGTGACTAGTGGAGTGCCCCAGGGGTCGGTGCTGGGGCCTCAGCTTTTTACCATTTATATAGATGATCTGGAGGAGGGAACCAACTGTAGGGTGTCGAAAGTTGCTGATGACACCAAGATTGGGGGAACGGCAAATTGTGCGGAGGGTGTGGAGAGTCTGCAGAAGGATCTAGATAGGCTGGGCGAATGTGCCAGGAAATGGCAAATGGAATTTAATGTTGGCAAGTGCGAGATGGTCCACTTTGGTAGGAGGAATGGTAGGAAGGACTATTACTTACGTGGCGAAAAACTGCAGCAGGCGACGGTGCAGAGGGACCTCGGGGTCCTTGTGCATGAGTCGCAAAAACCCAGCCTGCAGGTGCAGCAGGTGGTCAGGAAGGCGAATGGGATGCTGGCCTTCATAGCGAGGGGGATTGAATATAAAAGTACGGAGGTCTTGCTGCAGCTGTATAAGGCATTGGTGAGGCCGCAGCTGGAGTACTGTGTGCAGTTTTGGGCGCCGCATCTGCGCAAAGATATTTTGGCCTTGGAGGGAGTGCAGAGGAGGTTTACTAGGCTGATACCAGAGTTGAGGGGATTGAGCTATGAGGAGAGGCTGAATAAACTAGGCTTGTACTCGTTGGAGTTTAAAAGAATGAGGGGAGATCTCATTGAGACGTATAAGATGATGAATGGGCTGGATAGGATAGAGGTGGAGAGACTCATCCCGCTCAGAAAGAACAGTAGGACTAGGGGGCACAGCTTCAAGATAAAGGGTTTAGAACGGAGTTGAGGAGGAACTTCTTCACTCAAAGGGTGGTGAATCTCTGGAATTCTCTACCCGTTGAAGTGTTGGAGACTGCCTCGCTAAATATTTTTAAGATGGGTTTTTGGGAAGAGAGGGGATTAAGGGTTATGGGGAGAGGGCGGGAATGTGGAGCTGAGCCACGACAGATCAGCCATGATCTTATTGAATGGCGGGGCAGGCTCGAAGGGCTAGATGGCCTACTCCTGCTCCTATTTCTTATGTTCTTATGTACATTTAATGTAACTCATTGACGAATTAATAATCAGAGCCTTATACAGTTTATAAAATCAAATTGTCCTTGTTTGGATTATTGCGCTGAAATTTAGTTCAGCTATTTTTATTTTTAATGGTATTGACAAATGTTAAGATATTTACTGTAATGTTTCGGATTGGAAAATATAGGTATATACTTTTATTATTCTGTTGACTGCGATTTAGATATTAACTGTGATAATTACACAAATAGCAATTTGTTGTTGCAGGTTTTTTCTCACAAGGTAACAAAATGCATATTTTCTGGAACTATTTGGTTAATCAGTAATTACATTTACTGTGATTATAACCTGAGCTTTTAATGGAAACTAAGTGCAATTATTTGATGAGGAAGGGTGGTACGGTGGCGCAGTGGTTAGGGCTGCGATCCCACAGGCACAGGGAGCTGGGTTCGATTCCGAACTCAGCCACTGCCTGTATGGAGTTTGCACATTCTCCCCGTGGTTGCGTGGGTTTCCTCCGGGTGCTCTGGTTTCTTCCCACAGTCCAAAGATATGTAAATTAAATGGATTGGCCATGCTAAATTGTCTCTTAGGGCGATGAGAAGGTAAATATGTGGGGTTACGCGAATAGAGTAGGATTGTTGTTGGTGCAGATTTGATGGCCAAATTCGATAAATGAACGATAATTATAGCTGAAACTGCAAAGGAAATTGCCAATTTTTTTATGGGACATGAGCATATATTTAGTTCATGTATTTAATTGTGAAGTTGTAAATGTTGGTTCTGTGCATTGCATCTGACTGTCATTTGAAAATGAATTTGAATGTAGGACTTGAAACAATTCGATACTGCATATTAAATTCGAATTTGAATAACGTCACTATTTTCAAAGCATGTGGGGCAGGCGATGGTTAGATATGCCATGTGATTTTTGATACAGATATTTTAAAGCGTTCTGTTGCCACTTCTGTTAAGCCCCAAATGTTAAAATTTCAGTGTGTGCTCCCCGGACGAAACAATACACGAATTTCAAATGGTTTTGGTGAACTGAACAACAATTACAAGTTAGAATCGTAGAAACCTACAGTGCGGAAGAAGGCCATTCGGCACATTAAGTTTGCACTGATAACAACCTCGCCCACCCCCTACTTAGATAACTCCATGCATTCACCTCAGCGAGTCCCCCTGACGCTCAGGAACAATTTAGCATGGCCAATCCACCATAATACACATCTTTGGACTGTGGGAGGAAATCGGAGGACCCCGGAGGAAACCCACGCAGACATGGGGAGAATGTGCAGACTGTCACTCATGACGAACTCAGGTCCCTGGCACTGGAAGGCTGCAGTGGCGGCACCGAGGGCAGCATGGTGGCAGCACTGTACCACATTGTGCCACTGTGCCGCCTAGATTGCTGCCTACATTGTCCAAGAATGTCGGACTGCCAGTGATTGCACACAATTAGTGTTTTCAACAATGGTTAGAGATTTACTGTGATTATTGTATTCCGTAATATTTAAAATGAACTGATGTTATCTGAAAAAATAATGTAGTATCGCCCACATTTGTGGGACTGAATGATGGTCAGTTGTTTACTGTAGTTATTGAGATAAAAAAATATATAAAAAGTCAAAGATTATATGCTAATAATTGCACTGAAAAATAGTTAAATATGTGTTGTGAACGGTTATTTTGTGCTATGTAATATTTTGAAATTCATACGATTTTAGAAGATTTAGACGTGCAATTGTTGGAAACACTGTTATGAGATATTCAATATTATCATTGAAATGGAAATGACCGTTAATAATTACTGATTCATTGAGTTTTGCAACATTTCCACAGCAATTGATGAGTGAAGGAATAGTTAGACGATGAGTGGATTGAGACAACTTTTGCTGATTGTTGCACTGAACAGGATTAAATTCCTGTTGTCCCTAAAGTTCAAACGCTATTGGGAAATTGCATTTTACATGCGGTTTCCTGTTTGTCTTTTTTATATTTATCACAATAACGGACCAATTACTGATTTTGTTTAGGCTTCTTTTTAACTTTAATCATTCCACAGATAAAAGTTCAGATATTTTCTGTTTTTATTACATAGACAATACCTTGTCATATATTAGATAGTGAAAAGTCTGACAACACCAGGTTTTAGTCCAACCTATTTATTTGATAATATCCTCACAAGCTTTCGAGGATATTATCAAATAAATAGGTTGGACTAAAACCTGGTGTTGTCAGACTTTTTACTGTGTTTACGCCAGTCCAACGCCGGCATACCCACATCATATATATTAGATAGCCAAATTTATTGTATTCAGTGCAATTAGTCAAAGCATCTGTAATTATATTGACCATGATTGTTGTCTGAGCACTACTTATTAACGAAATGTACAGAAAGGAAATAATTCATTTTTTGCGTGAGTGTTGGCTGGAACAAAACAAAAGCTATTATTGAACTGAGCAATAGTGAGAGACTAATAGCAATTGTTTACCAACATGATAAATACATGAATATTGCTCGACTGAATATCTAACAAAATATTGCGATGAATAGAGCATCAATAAGTCTGATTTTTTCAAATTCACTTAGGATTAGAATTTTATAACTTTATTACACAAAAATAATTGCTTTAATGTCCGAAATTATAGACATAAATGATGCGAGAGATTTGCTTTCAAGAACATAAGAAATAGGAGCAGGAGTAGGCCATCTTGACCTTCGACCTGCCCCGCCATTCAATAAGATCATGGCTGATCTAAAGTGGATCAGTTTCACTTTCTCGCCCTCTCCCCATAACCCTGAATTCCCTTGTCTATCAAAAACCTATCTACCCGTGACTTAAATATATTTAGGGAGGTAGCCTCCCCTGCTTCAACAGGCAGAGAATTCCAGAGATTCACCACCCTTTGAGTGAAGAAGTTCCTCCTCAACTCTGATCTAAACTGCCCCCCACCTTATCTTGAGGCTGCGCCCTCGAGTCCTGCTATCCTTTCTAAGCGGGAAGAATCCCTCTACCTCTTCCCTATCCATCCCCTTCATTATCTTATACGTCTCTATAAGACCCCCCTCAGCCTTCTAAACTCCGAGTACAGACCCAATCTATTTAGTCTCTCTTCATAGTTCAACCCCCTCACCTTTCTATATTATAGTCAAATGTGTGATACTATTACTAGGACTAGGGGGCACAGCCTCAAGATAAAGGGGGGGCGGTTTAGAACAGAGTTGAGGAGGAACTTCTTCACTCAAAGGGTGGTGAATCTCTGGAATTCTCTGCCCGTTGAAGTGGTGGAGGCTGCCTCGCTAAATATTTTTAAGAAACGGGTTGATGGGTTTTTGATAAGAGAGGGGATTAAGGGTTATGGGGAGAGGGCGGGAATGTGGAACTGAGCCACGACAGATCAGCCATGATCTTATTGAATGGCGGGGCAGGCTCGAAGGGCCAGATGGCCTACTCCTGCTCCTATTTCTTATGTTCTTATGTTCTTATGCTGATTGCTGAACTGAAAAATAATTTTTTTTTTCACATTTTTGTTCTGATGAATGATCGAATATTATCTGCACATAGAGCCTAGACTGAAATAATTGAGTCTGAAATGTTCACATTGAAGTTAAACATAATTTAGTGATTTGAAATAATTTTGGAGCCATAATAATTACAGACTTTTGTGATTGGAAGACTATTTTTGTTTAGATTTAATTTACAGAGAATCCTTCAGTAGGAGCATACAATTTACAGCAAATATTGGAATAAAGAATGTATTGTGTTTATTTGGCTGAAAAAATAGATCATTTCCAAAACTGAAGACTATGTTGTATCTCAAAATATTTGGCGATGTGGTGCGATTAATTATTTTTGGACAACATTTAGAAAGTGCTGTAAATATTTGTCAGGGGAATAATCCTCTATTCACTGTGTTTACCAGATTGGAGATTAACTGCGATTACTGAAACAACAAATAATTTGAATTTTGTGAGTTCTGGGAATAAAATAACTATTATTGAACTGAGCAATAGTAGAAAATTAAAGCAATTATTGAACAACATACCACATTGAAATACACTAATATTGCTCGACTGAATAACTAACAAAATATTATTATAAATGGAACGTCAATAAGTATATTTTCCTCGAATTTACTTAAGATTAGATTTTTTTCCAAGTGCATTTAATAACATAAGAACATAAGAAATAGGAGCAGGAGTAGGCCATCTAGCCCTTCGAGCCTGCCCCGCCATTCAATAAGATCATGGCTGATCTGTCGTGGCTCAGTTCCACATTCTGGCCCTCTCCCCATAACATAAGAACATAAGAAATAGGAGCAGGAGTAGGCCATCTGGCCCTTCGAGCCTGCCCCGCCATTCAATAAGATCATGGTTGATCTGTCGTCTCTCAGTTCCACCTTCCCGCCCTCTCCCCATAACCCTTAATCCCTTCTCTTATCAAAAACCCATCAACCCGCTTCTTAAAAATATTTAGCGAGGCAGCCTCCACCACTTCAACGGGCAGAGAATTCCAGAGATTCACCACCCTTTGAGTGAAGAAGTTCCTCCTCAACTCCGTTCTAAACCGCCCCCCCCCCTTTATCTTGAGGCTGTGCCCCCTAGTCCTACTGTCCTTTCTGAGTGGGAAGAGTCTCTCCACCTCTATCCTATCCATCCCATTCATCATCTTATACGTCTCAATGAGATCTCCCGTCAATTTTCCCGTCAATAATTGGAATTCGCTATGATGTTTGGACTGAAGAACGATCAGAAATTAGCTACTCGTTACTAGGACGGAACAATATTAACATGTTATTGAAGAACATGTCTTTGGCTCGAATTCACTCTTTAATGCAAGTAGCAGATTGTACAACGATTAGCAAATCACCGTGACTACGGCAGTGAAGAATGATTGGGCGTCTTGTTTTAGACTGCATGAGACCTACACATCTGCAATCGTTGTTGGATTTAAATTGACTTATTATTTGCTCAATTTAGAAATAACATACATTTGATGTTTCCTCTCTTCTTTGCATCGCAAAGTCAATGCGAACCATTGTGAATTATGAAGTCAGCAATAAGTGGGTGACAGAATTGTTTATCGGACTGAGTTATAGCCTGATTGCCGAATTGTTTATAGGATTTAATTATAGCCTGAAATATGTTCCAACAATTGATGTGACCGATACTTGGATACGCACTTCGATGCTTCTACTGGTGTACGTATCGAAGTGAAACAGAAATAAATGTTTAAAACTGTCTGAACTAATAATAGAACATAGAACATTACAGCGCAGAACAGGCCCTTCGGCCCACGATGTAGCGCCGACCAGTTACAAAACAATAACCCACTAGCCTAAAACTTTTCGTCCATAAACCTATCCACAGATCTCTTAAACGCTCCCAATCTAGGTGCATTTACAACTGCAGCTGGCAGGGCATTCCAGTCCCTCACCACCCTCTGGGTAAAGAACCTACCCCTGACATCAGTCCTATAACTACCCCCCCTTAATTTAAAGTCGTGCCCCCTCGTGCTAGCTTTCTCCATCCTAGAAAAAAGGCTATCACTATCTACCCCGTCTAAACCTCTAATCATCTTATAAGTTTCAATGAGATCCCCTCTTAGCCGCCTTCTTTCCAGCGAAAACAACCCCAAATCCCTCAGTCTCTCCTCATAGGATCTCCCCTCCATACCAGGCAACATCCTGGTAAACCTCCTCTGCACCCTCTCCAAAGCCTCTACATCCTTCCTGTAATGTGGGGACCAGAACTGCACACAAAACTCCAAGTGCGGCCGCACCAGAGATGTGTACAGTTGCATCATGACGCTGCGACTCCTAAATTCAATCCCCCTACCAATAAACGCCAAGACACCGTATGCCTTCTTAACAACCTTATCTACTTGATTCCCAACTTTCAGGGATCGATGTACACATACACCTAGATCCCTCTGCTCCTCGACACTATTCAAAGTCCTCGCGTTAGCCCTATACTCAACACATCTGTTATTCCTACCGAAATGAATTACCTCACACTTCTCCACATTAAACTGCATCCGCCACCTCGCAGCCCAGCTCTGCAACCTTTCTAAGTCACCCTGCAAACTATGAAACCCTTCCTCACAATCTACCACACCTCCAACTTTGGTGTCATCAGCAAAGTAATATTTATCTATTCATTATTTCTTGAATTGAGATGTGGAATTATTTCGATTTATGGTCTGGATGTGAAATCAGTTTTATGGTGATTGCTGGAATGAACAGTGTTCGTTGGAGTTCTTTTTTTAAAGGAATTCGGTCAGGAAATAATTAGATGCCTACTATTACGAGTGGGCTAAACAACAGCTGGTAATTGCTATGATTATAAAATCATGTAACATTTGGAAACAAAAAGCTGCAATAAAATAAAAAATACAGTTCACGTTTATTGGATTGAACAGTTGTTTCCATGATTTTTATTTCGAGCAACACCGCGTTTATTGTGACGTCTCAGATTTAAAAAAATGTAATTTTCCATATACAAGATGATACAAATTTGATATATTTAATTGATTGAATTAAACACATTTTAAATTTTAAAGGTATTTATTTAACTTAGTACAAATTTGAAATTCAATTTTATTGATGGAGTGTGATTATATGAAGCACAGTACAAATATTCCTAGGATGGAGAAAGCTAGCACGAGGGGGCACGACTTTCAATTAAGGGGGGGTAGTTATAGGACTGATGTCAGGGGTAGGTTCTTTACCCAGAGGGTGGTGAGGGACTGGAATGCCCTGCCAGCTGCAGTTGTAAATGCACCTAGTTTGGGGGCGTTTTAGAGATCTGTGGATAGGTTTATGGACGAAAAGGGATTGGTTTAGGCTAGTGGGTCATTGTTTTGTAACTGGTCGGCGCAACATCGTGGGCCGAAGGGCCTGTTCTGCGCTGTAATGTTCTATGTTCTATATTGAAACAAGATTCTTATGGTATCATTAGATGTCCTAAGCCGTTTAGACTGAGCATAATTATACTCGGTGTGGACTGAAACATGTAAATATAACTACAAAAGTTAGTTTTATTTTAAATGGCTTTACTGTGACTATTTAAGTGAATAAAGTACAGATATTTCTAACAATGTAGGTATGGTTGGATAACAGTCGCCAGTAGCAGATTTATCAACAATTTCGTAGGAACCCTGACTATAATTGGAAAATGATGGAGTACGTACAGTACTTAATCTGCTAAAATAATGAAAGATAAAATGTTTTACTGTCCCTAGGAAGGAATTCATGTGATTGTTCGAGAAAACTGCATGTGCTCTATGGGAAGATCATTAATAGATATTCATTATTTAATTACAAAAATAATTTATTATTTTGGAAGCGTATTCGATATCGGTTGTGTCTATGGGATGAAAACTTATTAAATTTATTAGAATTCAAGTATTCATCAATAGTTATACATTTATTGTGATTATTGGATTAAACAGACAATGATGCTTTTTTTATTGAACAGAAATATAACTGATTAGAAATGTAATGTTATTTTCCGTGGAACAATCACTGTGGTGAGCCAATTTATTATTAGATAAATGTTTGAACATAAGAACATAAGAACATAAGAAATAGGAGCAGGAGTAGGCCATCTGGCCCTTCGAGCCTGCCCCGCCATTCAATAAGATCATGGCTGATCTGTCGTGACTCAGCTCCACCTTCCCGCCCTCTCCCCATAACCCTTAATCCCTTCTCTTATCAAAAACCCATCAACCCGTTTCTTAAAAATATTTAGCGAGGCAGCCTCCACCACTTCAACGGGCAGAGAATTCCAGAGATTCACCACCCTTTGAGTGAAGAAGTTCCTCCTCAACTCTGTTCTAAACCACCCCCCCTTTATCTTGAGGCTGTGCCCCCTAGTCCTACTGTCTTTTTTGAGCGGGAACAGTCTCTCCACCTCTATCCTATCCATCCCATTCATCATCTTATACGTCTCAATGAGATCTCCCCTCATTCTTCTAAACTCTAACGAGTACAAGCCTAGTTTATTCAGCCTCTCCTCATAGCTCAATCCCCTCAACTCCGGTATCAGCCGAGTAAACCTCCTCTGCACTCCCTCCAGGGCCAAAACATCCTTGCGCAGGTGCGGCGCCCAAATCTGCACACAGTACTCCAGCTGTGGCCTCACCAATGCCCTATACAGCTGCAGCAAGACCTCCCTACTTTTATATTCAATCCCCTTCGCTATGAAGGCCAGCATCCCATTCGCCTTCCTGACCACCTGCTGCATCTGCAAGCTGGGTTTTTGCGACTCATGCACAAGGACCCCGAGGTCCCTCTGCACCGTCGCCTGCTGCAGTTTTTCGCCCCGTAAGTAATAGTCCTTCCTACCATTCCTCCTACCAAAGTGGACCACCTCACACTTGCCAACATTAAATTCCATTTGCCATTTCCTGGCACATTCGCCCAGCCTATCTAGATCCTTCTGCAGACTCTCCACACCCTCCGCACAATTTGCCTTTCCCCCAATCTTGGTGTCATCAGCAAATTTCGACACCCTGCACTCGGTTCCCTCCTCCAGATCATCTATATAAATGGTAAATAGCTGAGGCCCCAGCACCGACCCCTGGGGCACCCCACTAGTCACCAACCGCCAATCCGAATAGCATCCATTGACCCCCACTCTCTGCCTCCTATTTGACAACCAATCCTCTATCCACGCTAACACCCTACCCCCAACTCCATGTCCCCTGACCTTCTGCAATAACCTCTTGTGAGGTACCTTGTCAAACGCCTTCTGAAATTCCAGAAAGACCACATCCACCGGCTCTCCTCCATCCACTGCCCTAGACACATCCTCATAGAACTCCAGTAAATTTGTCAGACACGACTTCCCTTTAATGAAACCGTGTTGCGTCCGCCCTATCAAGCAATTCCCCTCAAGATGCCTCGCTATTTCCTCCTTAATGACGGTTTCTAACATTTTACCTACCACAGACGTTAAACTAACCGGCCTATAATTCCCCGCCTTTTGCCTGCCACCCTTCTTAAACAACGGCGTAACATTAGCCATTTTCCAATCTTCCGGCACTTCCCCGGAATCCAGCGACGTCTGGAAAATAACCACCAAGGCATCCACTATCACCTCCGCCATTTCTTTCAGAACCCTCGGATGCATTCCATCCGGTCCTGGGGACTTGTCCACAATCAGCCCCTCCAGTCTGTCGAGCACCACCTCTCTAGTAACAGTAATGTCATTAAGACCCTCCATTCCTACCACCTTTCCATCGCTAACACCCGGCAAATTAATCACGTCCTCCTCCGTGAAGAGAGAAACAAAGAAGTTATTCAAGAACTTAGCCATATCCCTATCCCCTACCACTAGCTCCCCTTTCTCATCCTCTAAAGGACCAACGTTTATCCTAGCCAGCCTCTTCCTTTTTATATATTTATAAAAACTCTTGCTATCCTTTTTTATATTAAGTGCTAGCCCAGCCTCATAGCTTCTCCTACCCTCCTTTATCAATTTCTTTGTCAATCTTTGTTGACATTTAAACCTTTCCCAATCCTCTTCTCGCCCACTGCTCTTAGCTACTCTAAACTCCTCCGCTTTTAATTTAACACTTTCCTTCACCTCCTTCGTTATCCACGGCTTATTACCTCTCCTCCTACTGTCCTTTTTAACCATCGGAATAAATTTCTGCTGAGCACCAAGAAAGATCTCCTTAAAGATCCTCCACTGCTCCTCAGCAGACCTACCTTCCAACGCGTTCCCCCAGTCGACATTCGCCAATTCTTCTCTCATCCTACCATACTCCCCTCTATTCAAACAAAGGACGCGTGTCTGGGAACCCACTTTCTCCTCCTCCATCTGCACCAGAAACTCCACCATACAATGATCACTCTCTCCAAGAGGATCCTTCACCGCAAGGTCCCTAATTCTACCCGCCTCATTACATAGCACCAGATCCAAGATAGCTCGCTCCCTCGTCGGCTCCAACACACACTGTTCAAGGAAATTATCCCGGCAGCATTCCAAGAACTCCTCCTCGAGCCCACCTCGTCCAACATGGGTCGACCAATCAATATGCAGATTGAAATCTCCCATAACTACTGCCGTCCCATTCCTGCACGCTGCACTTATTTGCGCGTTAACAGCCCGCCCCACCTCCAGATCATTATTCGGGGGCCTATAGACGACACCCACTAGCGTCTTCCTCCCTTTTCTGTTCCTAATCTCCACCCACAACGATTCCACTTTCTGCTCCTTGGCTCCGATATCATCCCTTGCTACCACCTTGATACTATCCTTAATCAGCAGAGCTACTCCACCCCCTCTTTCCTCCTGCCTATCCTTCCTGAACACTTGATAACCCTGTACATTCATCTCCCAGTCCCTGTCACCTTGCAGCCACGTCTCTGTAATGGCCACCAGATCGTATCCATTTGTGTCGATCTGCGCCATCAGCTCATCCACTTTATTCCGAATGCTTCGTGCATTCAGATAAAGCGCTTTCATCCCAGCCTTCACCTGGACCCTACTTGCCGTAACGCCACCAATTGGGACATCCTTTGCCTCTTCCCTTACCTGTACCCTATCCTTAACTTTAGACCTCATAGCGTCACCTACCCTCGCACCCTTCCCCCCCCCTAATTAGTTTAAAGCCTTGTCTACAGTCCTCTTTACTCGATTCGCCAGCACTCTGGTCCCAGCATGATTCAGACCAACCCCATCCTGCCCGAACAGGTCCCACCTACCCCAATACTGGTGCCAATGCCCCATAAATTCGAACCCATTCCTCCCACACCAATCCCTGAGCCACCCATTTACTTCCTTTATCCTATCAACCCTACACCCGTCTGCCCTCGGTTCAGGCAGTAGCCCAGAGATAACCACCTTGTCGGTTCTACTTTTTAATTCCATTCCCAGCTTCTCATACTCCCTTCCCAGATCCGCAGTCCGCATTTTGCCTACGTCGCCGGCACCCACATGTACTACAACGACTGGGTTCTCACCCTCCCACTCCAGATTCCTCTGCAGCCCAGCTGCGACATCCTGTACCCGAGCACCAGGCAGACAACACACCCTTCTGTGCACTTTGTCATTGTGACAAAGGACAGTGTCAATACCCTTCACCCCACTATCCCCAATCACTACTACGTTCCTTTTCCCCTTCTCTTTGCCTATGTCCTGCTGCATCACTGTACCGTGTGCAGTTTGCTCACCAACCTCTCTTGCCTCGTCCTCTTCCAGACTGGAAGCAAGAACCTCAAACCTGTTATGCAGGTTAAGAGGCTGAGGCCTCCTCTCCTCACCCCCCTTCCTCCTCCCAGCAGCCCCCTTTTGTCCCTGACCCTTAGATTTAGCCAGTCTAGGGGCACCCTCTCTCCCCCTGATGAGCCTCAGTGTCTGTAGCTCAGAGGCCAGCTCATCCACCTTGAGCTGGAGCTCCTCCAGCAACCTGCACTTACTGCAGACATGGTCACTGGGATGGACCCTGGGGTCCACCAGTTCCCACATCATACAGAAACCACACATCACATGCCCCTCCATTATTCACTGTAATTTTTATGTGAAAAATTTTTTTTCCTTGTTTCTTGCTTTCCTTGTTTTTTTTTAAACGAACTCACCTGTCCTTTTTTCCCTCCAGCCCTTTTTGATATTAAGCCCTATTAGCTCACTCTGCTTCCCTCTCACTCCACTGCCCGCTCAGACGCTGCCCGCTTCCTACACCAGGCCTCCTTTTAAACCTGGCGCTGATTAGAAGCAGGCTCGTCCACAACTCGTTCTAAACTAGCAGTAAAGACAATAAAATAAATGCTTTAAACAGTTCTACAAAGAACAAAGTGCTTTAAACTTATTTTAAACAGGTTTTTAACAGGTAAATTCTTAGCTCTCTCTCTCTCTGCTCAGCAAACAGTGAAAGGCTTCACCGTGTGGCCCTGATAATTAATTTAAATTAAAGCAGCTTCGTCCACAACTCGTTCTGCTACAAGGAAGCAGCAATTGCCACACTTAGAGGTTCGAAATTTACCCTTTTACTGCTATTATTCGATTGAACAAGAGGAATATCTTCTTTGAGTGTCATCTGAACAATAATCGGGATCGAGTCTGGATAGAGAACGCCTGCAGACGTTATTGATTTGAAAACAAAGATTCCATTGTTGCATTTATATGAAATAATATGATATTTATGTTGTATATTCGACAGAGATGCCAGTTGCACTGTGCTTAACAATAACAGTGTCTGATATTTTAATTGATATTACTAATATGTTGACATTTGTTCCGATAACATGAATGGATAATAATTGGATTATTGGTCTTGAGAGAGAGGGAGAATTTGCAAACAGAATAGGTGTGAAAATAATTATATATTTCCAATGCATGTTGACTATAAGTAATTGGAAATTGATTCTCAGTATTGGACTGAAAATATGAAAAAAAAAATTACCGAGATTAATGGAATAACGCATATTCAGCAATGTTCAATATTCGAAACTGCAGAGTTAAATTTGATTATCTTTTTTTGTAAAATTATTTCCAATGAGCAAATTTTCTATCTACTAAGAATAATTTCATGTTGGTGTTAATTCACTGCATTGCTGAACTGCAAAAAAGAGTTGATTTAAAAAAAAAATGGAAAATCACAATTAAGTTTGCATTTAATGTCATTATTGAAATGTAAAATGGGATATCGCCTGGTTTCATTGCCCTAAACAATTATTTAAAATTGATGTTTTTTTATAATGAATAAATATTTAGAAATTGTGTGTATTTGTTGGAAAGTCAATGAATTTATATTTACTGCCCTTAATGAAGTGAACAATAATTAGCTTCTGTTAGAAGTATTTGAAATTGTTAGTTTCAGGCAAAATTCATGTCTACTTTTATCATTTTGATTCAAAAATCATAAATGTTTGGAACACTCTTTGATAACAACTGAGTCATCGCTTCCCCAAACAGAAGGAAAATTGAAAAATATATTTACTGAGATTCATGCCCTGAAATGATTATATTTCATCTGTTCATGGGAGTAAACAATGCTTGGATTTCACATGTGTGCACTGTATCACAATAAGGCAACATTCTCCAAGAATTTAAGACAATTAGACGTACACTAATATGATATGATTGCAACGTGAAACGAATTGCTATTTACTGCAGTTATTGAACTGAACGTGTTTTGAATTTTGAACGTATTCATTGACTCAGTGCAAATTTTAAATTCAATTTTATTGATGGAGAGGATTATATGAAAGAAAATGCATGTATATTTAAATAACTTTCTTATGGTATAATAAGCTGTTGCGAATTTGGAATGAAGAAATAAACGTCTGGAATAGTATCAGTGCAGCATACTTGAATATTAATTGCCTTTAAGTAATTTAAAAAAAAAACATGTTTTACAATTTCTAGGAAGATTCCTTGGTCAGAACTTAGAATTCAATTGTGCTGATTACATGGAACAGAAATATTGCAATTGATATTTTAGTTTACTTACGAAATGTTTGCATTTGCAGTGATTATTCAATAGAAGCATAACTATATTTTCATTGATCATTTTCTAAGGAATAAGTAGAAACAGACTGTATATTTTGGAATTGGAAAGTATATGCTTATAAACAGTAATCATTTGTTTTGCATATAATATATATGCAAAACAAATGATCTGGAGGAGGGAACCGAGTGTAGGGTGTCGAAATTTGCAGATGACACCAAGATTGGGGGAACGGCAAATTGTGCTGAGGGTGTGGAGAGTCTACAGAAGGATCTAGATAGGCTGGGCGAATGGGCCAGGAAATGGCAAATGGAATTTAATGTTGGCAAGTGTGAGGTGGTCCACTTTGGTAGGAAGAATGGTAGGAAGGACTATTACTTACGTGGCGAAAAACTGCAGCAGGCGACGGTGCAGAGGGACCTCGGGGTCCTTGTGCATGAGTCGCAAAAACCCAGCTTGCAGGTGCAGCAGGTGGTCAGGAAGGCGAATGGGATGCTGGCCTTCATAGCGAGGGGGATTGAATATAAAAGTAGGGAGGTCTTGCTGCAGCTGTATAGGGCATTGGTGAGGCCGCAGCTGGAGTACTGTGTGCAATTTTGGGCGCCGCACCTGCACAAAGATATTTTGGCCTTGGAGGGAGTGCAGAGGACGTTTACTAGGCTGATACCGAGTTGAAGGGGTTGAGCTATGAGGAGAGGCTGAATAAACTGGGCTTGTATTCGTTAGAGTTTAGAAGAATGAGGGGAGATCTCATTGAGACGTATTAGATGATGAATGGGATGGATAGGATAGAGGTGGAAAGACTCTTCCCGCTCAAAAAAGACAGTAGGACTAGGGGGCACAGCCTCAAGATAAAGGGGGGCGGTTTAGAACGGAGTTGAGGAGGAACTTCTTCACTCAAAGGGTGGTGAATCTCTGGAATTCTCTGCACGTTGAAGTGGAGGAGGCTGCCTCGCTCAATATTTTTAAGACGCGGGTTGATGGGTTTTTGATAAGAGAGGGGATTAAGGGTTATGGGGAGAGGGCGGGAATGTGGAGCTGAGTCACGACAGATCAGCCATGATCTTATTGAATGGCGGGGCAGGCTCGAAGGGCCAGATGGCCTACTCCTGCTCCTATTTCTTATGTTCTTATGTTCTTATCAACAATTTAATAGGAGCAGTGATTGTAATAGGAAAATGATGATGTGTGCGCAGTGTTTAATCAGATAAAATAATTTTCCTGAACCTTGGCAGGAATTCATACGATTGTCAGAGAAAACTGCATATGTTCTTTGGAAAGATCATCCATTCATATTCAATATTTAGATACAGTAATTTACTATTTTGGAAGATGAATGCATTGATAGTTGTTTAATATTGGTTGTGCCTATGGGATGAAGAATAATTAAATTCCAAGTACTCATCAATCATTAAATATTTATTGTGATTTTTGGATGAAACAGACTCTGATGTTTGTCTTTTCATTAATCAGAAATATGACTGAATTCGAATAATTGGAAATCTTATGTTATTTTCTCTGGTACAGTCTCGGTGTTTAGCCAACTTAGTATTCGTTAAATACTTGCGCTAATGATGACAAGGAAGGAAAACTTGTCACATTAAGGCGTTCAAAATAATCACTTTTCCTGCTATTATTCTATTGAACAATAGATGCATTTTCTTTGAGTGTTATCTGAACAATGATTAGAATGGATAACTTTTGCATTCCGACAGAAGTTATTAAATTGAAAACGAAGATATAATTTGTTGCAATTATGTGATAAAATATGATTATATTTAGATTGTGCATTGGACAGAGTTATCACTTTCATTGTGTTTAACTATAATCGTGTCCGTAATTTTAATTGATGCTGCAATTAAGTTGAAATTTACTCTGATAAAATGAATGCACAATATATGTTATTGGCCTTAAGAGAGTGAGACATTTCGAAAACAGTATGTGCAGGAAAATAATTATAAATTTTCAATGCATTTTGAAGAAGAACAATTGGAAATTGATTCGCATTATCAAGTTGAAAATACAGAAGACATTGAGTAATGGAATAACAAAGAATCCAAATTGAATACATTTTTTTTGCCAAATTATTTCTAATTAGCAAATTTTATATCTTTTCTTTTTTTTAATGTTAGTGCTATTTCACGGCAATTGCTGAACTGAAAAAAAGACATTTGATAAAAAAAAATGAAAGATTGCATTTAAGTTCATACTTAATCATTGATCCATATAAAACTGGATTTTAAATGGTTTTATTGCACTGAACCATTATTCAAAATTTACATTTTTTTTACAATGGAGAAGTATTTAGCAATTGAGTGTATTTATTGGAAAGACAATGAATTAATATTTACTGCCCGAATTGAAGTGAACAATAATTAGCTTCTGTTAAAGGGATTTAAAACTATTGCATTCAGGAGAAAATCCTTTATCTTTTTGATTGCAAAAAGACAATTAGACGTACACTAATGTTAGATGTCTGAATGCAGGTTAGAAATTTCCTTTGATCATTGGATTGAACACTATGAAAAACGGAACTGAAAGCAAATAGACATTCACAGTGTTTATTGGATAGAACAATGATCAGTTGTTTGCAACATTTACTGAAACTAACAATAAGCATGTTCCTTCAATGTTTATTGGACTGTAGAATAATCCAATTATTTCTGGACAGGGATGAAAAGGTAATTAATAGCGATGATTGTGCAAGGTTTTAACATTGTAATTGTGTTAAACAAATAATGGGAATTCACTATAACAGCTGGGCCTGAGAATTGCGTTATTGTGTGTTGGTTATAATTAGAAGAGAGATTATTTAATGTTAGCATTCAGATGAGGCAATTTGCGGCGATTTCAAATCTGATTGAACAAATCGTAAATGTGTTTTCACAATATTTGCGGACTGAAAAGAAAGTTCAAGGATTGATCATCTGCACGGCAAATTCGCTGATTTCGATGCTGTAACTATTCAAATATTATCTCGGAAAGAACAATACTCAGTAATTTAATATTTACCAAACGTTTACTCAACACACCAAACGGATTTTAAACCTTGTTTTGCAGAATACAGTAAGTTGTCACTGAGACGAGTTTGGAAGGAGTGACAATTTGGCCTCTCCCTGTGGCAATGAGTAGATGTTAGTATTGCAGCGAACAATTATTCGATCCTTAAGCATAATACACCGACTTTATTTGTAATTGTTGGGCGAAAAAAAAAATACTACAATTGAGGAACCGATTAAAATTATACATTTCAACTGATCTTTGAACTGAGGAAATTATGATGCATTTTTTTACTATTCACTGCACCGAACAGATTGAAAATTAATGCACTTACAGCCTGAAAATTATTTAGTTTTTTTTTCAAATTCCAATAATTAGTCATTTATTTTCTTATTATTGTGATCAAAATTTAACGAATGCTGATTTGCAATCCTCATTTAAATGATTTGATTCATTTTCATAAGAACATAAGAAATAGGAGCAGGGGTAGGCCATCTCGCCCTTCGAGCCTGCCCAGCCATTCAATAAGATCATGGCTGATCTGTCGCTGCTCAGTTCCGCTTTCTCCCCATAACCCTTAATCCCCTCTCTTATCAAAAACCCATCAACCCGCTTCTTAAAAATATTTAGCGAGGCAGCCTCCACCACTTCAACGGGCAGAGAATTCCAGAGATTCACCACCCTTTGAGTGAAGAAGTTCCTCCTCAACTCCGTTCTAAACCGCCCCCCTTTATCTTGAGGCTGTGCCCCCTAGTCCTACTGTCTTTTTTGAGCGGGAAGAGTCTCTCCACCTCTATCCTATCCATCCCATTCATCATCTTATACATCTCAATGAGATCTCCCCTCATTCTTCGAAACTCTAACGAGTACAAGCCCAGTTTATTCAGCCTCTCCTCATAGCTCAACCCCCTCAACTCTGGTATCAGCCTAGTAAACCTCCTCTGCACTCCCTCCAAGGCCAAAATATCTTTGCGCAGGTGCGGCGCCCAAAACTGCACACAGTACTCCAGCTGCGGCCTCACCAATGCCCTATACAGCTGCAGCAAGACCTCCCTACTTTTATATTCAATCCCCCTCGCTATGAAGGCCAGCATCCCATTCGCCTTCCTGACCACCTGCTGCACCTGCAAGCTGGGTTTTTGTGACTCATGCACAAGGACCCCGAGGTCCCTCTGTACCATCGCCTGCTGCAGTTTTTCACCCCGTAAGTAATAGTCTTTCCTACCATTCATGTGAATTAAGCTCTTGTACATCTATATATCTTACGTCCCCTCATGACATGAAATGCATTAATATTGTTCGCTGCAATATTGATACAAATTGCAAATAGTTGTGACTGGCAATAATAAAAAAAAATAATAATCACAAGTAATTGTCTATCCAATGCACCCACTGATTAATTGATATATTAGCAATATTAATGCATGGCACGGTGACACATTTGCTTTGTACTGATGCCTCACTTGGCCAGCGATTTGGGTTCAAATCGGGCCTCCTGAGACCACCTGTGTGAAGGGTACACATTCTCCCCGTGGCTGCGTGGGTTTTCTCTGGATGCTCTGGTTTCCTCCCACGCGCCAAAGATATACTGGTAAGGTGCATTGGCCATGGTGAGTTGCCCATTGGTATCGGGGGTCTAGTAGGGTAGATACATGGTTTTACGGATAGGGCCTAGCTGGGATTACTGTTGGTGCAAGCATGATTGTCCAATTGGCCTCCTTCTTCACTTTAGACATTCTACCATTCTCTGATAAAAACGGGTTATTCAAAAGTGTTGTTTGGACTGATAATTAAAATAAATATTTAATTCATACCGGACAAACAAAATCAACTTTACATTGTTGAATCGTCTAATCTCAGGAAACATTTGCCTATTTTTCAGTCCATTAAACTCACCACACATGTTTTCATTTCCAATCCATAAATCATGAGGAGTTTCTAATAAACTCAGTAAAAACGATTTGAAAACAGTGAAATAATAGATCATCCGACTAGAAACTTTAAGTAAATTTTCTACAATTAAGGGAGTGAGTAATAGTAATACATTTATGCTGATTATTGAGCTAAAATAAAATGATAACATAATTTGTCGCATTGTTGCATTGAATTATGATTAGAAGTGAGTATACAGTTACAGACATGTTGTATATAGTGATTAATGACGGAAAAAATTAAAGTTTTTTACTGCAATTAATTATCTTGAAAATATTTAAACATATATAATGATTTTTGGACCAATAAAATGTCAGTAAACAAGTTAAGTATTTTATTGCATCGAATAATGCTTGAATATTGTTTGCATTTGAAGAACCAAAACTAATCAGACATTTATTGTAATATTTCGATTGACATTTGTTATCTTTAAATCCAATAGTTCTCGTTTAGAAATTTGCTGTGATTGCACAGATCAATAATTATTCATTTTCTTATTTTAATTGAAATTTCCATATATCCCTCTTTATTATAATTATTTCGTTGAACAATAATTATACCCACTTTGATTGTTAATTGAACTGTAATTAGGAAATAACTCTAATTTCTCTATTTAATGAGTATGTTTTACATCCGTTATAGGACTAATGTAAAATTGCTTCTTGCATTTATCTGTAATTTACACTTTGTGTGGGACTGATTCTTAAGTGTTATTTTTTCCGATTCTTCAATTAAAAGTAATTGGACCTTACAATTGCTTTTCGGAGTTGGCAATGGTTTGAAATATATTTGTTCTTATTAGAAACTCACCATTATTTGTGAATTGGAAAAATAAACACATTCAGTGCAATTTCATGATCTGAAATGCCAGCCTTCATAGCGAGGGGGATTGAATATAAAAGTAGGGAGGTCTTGCTGCGGCTGTACAGGGCACTGGTGAGGCCGCAGTTGGAGTACTGTGTGCAGTTTTGGGCGCCGTACTTACGCAAGGATATTTTAGCCTTGGAGGGAGTGCAGAGGAGGTTTACTAGGCTGATGCCGGAGTTGAGGGGGTTGAGCTATGAGGAGAGGATGAATAGATTAGGCTTGTACTCGTTAGAGTTTAGAAGAATGAGGGGAGATCTCATTGAGACGTATAAGATGATGAATGGGATGGATAGGATAGAGGTGGAGAGACTCTTCCCGCTCAAAAAAGACAGTAGGACTAGGGGGCACAGTCTCAAGATAAAGGGGAGGCGGTTTAGAACAGAGTTGAGGAGGAACTTCTTCACTCAAAGGGTGGTGAATCTCTGGAATTCTCTGCCCGTTGAAGTGGTGGAGGCTGCCTCACTAAATATTTTTAAGACGCGGGTTGATGGGTTTTTGATAAGAGAGGGGATTAAGGGTTATGGGGAGAGGGCGGGAATGTGGAACTGAGTCACGACAGATCAGCCATGATCTTATTGAATGGCGGGGCAGGCTCGAAGGGCTAGTTGGCCTACTCCTGCTCCTATTTCTTATGTTCTTATGTAAAAGTGTTTGAAGGTTTTGTGAGATTATTATATATTTACTGAGATTACTATACCGAACAATAATTAGTTTTTTCACCTGTTTATTTTAACATAATATCGAAGCTTACATACTTACTGTTGGAGTTCAATTGAACAATGGCAATACTTAATTTGTTGACGTTCCGATCGATAATTTGAAAACAACATACGATTATTCAACTTGATGGAAATTGCACAATTGCAGCCGTTATTATGGTAATCAATCTTTTGAAAAGACGGCTAAGTGGTAGATTGAAAAAAAAGGCTAGATATTTACACTGATGAATAAACAGATGATTGTTGTGTTTATTGAACCTAGCAGCAACGAGATGTTTACAGTCAGAACTCAATATGGATAATTAGATTTTTTTTGCAAGCTGGACTGGAAAGAAATAATTAATATTCTTACAGAATTAAGAATTATTGGGATCTTGAGTGTTTTTAATTAACTATTTGTTTTGATATTTACTATATTTGTTAGACAGAACAGTTAACTATTCATGCCATGTGACTAGGATAATGACAAAGAACAGAATTTTAAATTTGTACTCAAAGTATTTAAAATGTCTATGTTTTATAATTGGTTCTAACTCAAAATAATTAGTTACTCACTGTGATTATGGTCCTTAAAACGCATATATATTTATTGATTCCATTTGTGGAATGTATAACAATTGATTGTTTCATCCAACAATCATGGATGTTTCTGAGCATTTTGATTAATCGGGGATTCGAAACTTAATCCGATGAGTGAACAAAATAATGATGGAATATTATCTGCCTGTTTTGCATAGATTAACTATGTTAAATTCATAAATTCTTCGGAATGAGCATTTTCTTTGATAACTTGGCCATAACCAGAAACACTATCAATAGATATTTAAGGTGAATGCGGAAATTATCCAAGAGTTTTGGCTGCATCATAATCCCAGAAGAGGTGTGATGAGAAGATATTTATTTAAACATCTTTAATGTGCACACATTGTGCATTCTTGGTCGTTAATGAAAAGGAGAAATTATTAGATATTTACTCATTGCAATGAAACAGATTAACAAGGGCAAAAGTAATTGGATATTTACAGTTATTTATTAATTGGAAACATTAAGATGTTCTCTCTGACCATTGAATCGATTATAATTTATATTTATAATATGAAGATTGCACACTACAATGCAGTAACACATTCAAAGTCTCATTGGACTGCTGAAATGGTACTTAGAGTATTACACAAAGATAATTGTATTTGTGTGATTATTGACGGAACATTGTTTAGAAACTAATATTAATGATTGGGCTAAATCATACACATATAATTTTTTTTTACTATTGATGACTGACTGAAGCAAGTAGCGAGTGACTGTGATCAATGCAGTAACCAGCATTGGATATTGGAATTGTTAACTGGACGTGGCAATTACTTGAAATTTGAACTGATAATAACGATTATTCAAGCTGCTGATAACACAATATTATTGAATATTTAGAATTGAAGTGAAAGTAAGTAAGACAAATGATGCATTTTGGAATAATAATAAATCAATCATCATTCGAATTGCTGAACCGAACATTTGAAGAGGGACAGGAGACTAGTTAGCTATTGTGCTGGTTGGAATAGTTGGAATTTGTGGTTGTTTCTTTAACTGAAACATAATTAGAAATAATTCAGGAATTTGGGATGGGAAATCGACAATGTTACCAGTGGTCCAAAATTTAATTTGAAATTTGTTATGATAATTGGGCTGCAGAACAACTAACGATTTTCCTTAATTGGAACAAAAAGTATACCGAAATATTGCAAAGAATGAACTGAAAAAATAACGGCATGGTCACTAGACGTAATTTGTTGAATACAAAACGGAAAATTGATCCCATTGCTGTTGTCTAAATAGTGCAATAAAAACAAATAGATGGTTAGTTATTATTATTATTAGCTGATTGCTAAGTGGTTTTTATTGCCAATCTTGAGAAATGTAGAGAGATGAGTGGTCCGAGGAATGCAAATATATTTAGAGATTTCTGGATTGACAATAAATTGAAATGTTTAATTTGGTTATAGGTTTGAAGTTTCTGCAGGAGTACTTTCGCTCTTGAAAGAACTTATATTTACTGCGCATTACAAACACAACAATAATTTTGAAACACCTCACATTGGACAATTATTTGCAGTTTGTGTTATGATTATTCAACTGGAAAATAATTACTTATTTGTTGCAAGTAATGAATCAAACACCAATCGCATGTCAAAGATGTAATTGTTCTGAACAATTGTTGGAAATGCACATGATTACGAGTGGAAAATTGTGCGTTTTCTTCTGATTATTGGAAAAAACTATCAAGAGAATTTCGATTTTCTCATTGAAGTGAACAAAAACGAAATGTTTTCGAATCAGTTTGAACTGATATTAATTTGATACTTTTATATGATTAGAGGGCTTAACTATTAACTAATTTTTTTCGCAATTGAGCAATTATTAGATGGGTACGGCAATTATTGGGCTATGATTGGAAAGTTTCTGTGATCAAAGCCAGACTTCTCAGGTCCCACTGCCGGTGAGAACGGAGAAGGTATTTCTCTGCCAAATCTCCATTCACAACAACGAGAGAAGTGATTCTCAGCCGCAGACGAGATTGGAGAATTCCAGCCAATGTGTTTGAAAATTAATTAGATTTAACAACATCGAATGTTACTGACTGAATTTTAGATTTCGATTGCCCATTCTTACCCATGATTGTTTCAACTTTTAAAATTAAGACATTAGCTGTGATGTTTACAGGAAATTATAATTTCGACTTTTGTGCAGCTGAATAATTGTCGTGCATATCAAATTATTTTCCACACAATCATTAGAATTTCTGCAGTAAATGCTGCTTAATTCGATTATTGGTTGGACCAATAACATAAGTATGTATCCAATCACAACTGGTAATATGTTATTTGGATTTCAATTCTAGCCACAAACAAATTTACATTTAATGTTCTTAAAATACCATTAAAAAGTAAAATCTAATTATTTTCCAGTCCCCGGATCAAACAGAACAATCTTAAACAGTTTTGTTTAATAATTGAAACAGACCCCAGTAACGATGATCGAAACAAAAAACGTAACATGCCACATTATCGTTCAAATTCAATGCCAATTAAGTCCAACCATTCACTTACACGTCCACACCTTATTCGGCCTACTTCATGAGTAAGTTGTGAATTATTTCCAAGTGCAATAAATAATTACAAAATGTCGGGATGGTTTAGTCAGTAGATCCAACTGAATAGCTCCATTTTATTTTCAGAAAAATAAACAGGTTAAGCATTTGATTGCTATCATGTAAAATGCATCAATTCATTATCAGTTAGAGGAATTTAGCGATCATTTTGTGGAATAGCTACAGTTAATTTCGCATTCCTGTTTCAACAATAATCACACTATGCGATTAGCTTTCTATCAAATTCGATTGTACAATAAAGGCAGCACTATCTAATTACTATTCTTTTCATTTTTTTACACTCTTTATCTAAATATAATCAACGAATATTGTCAATGGTAAAAGCAGGGTAAATATTTAATTAGTTTTCAGCCTCATAACTGCATCAAGTACTTTCAGTTTTCAATTTGAGAAAATAATACGCTTCATCATTTGCCATTTCAATAATTGCATTAGCGTATAATAAATAATTGCAGTGGATAGTAACATGTTCTGTACTTTCATTACAAATATATTCGCAATGTTATTAGTGCAAAAGTAGAAGTATGTCCACTCCAATACTAACACTGCATTTCCACTGTCAGACAAAAGTGTCAAAATATGTTTCATTCAACACTCAAGTGAATTCTAAATTATTCAGACAAAATTGTGCCCATATCAGTAGTAGAGGCGGGTACAATTTTGTATTTTTTAAAAAAGCATTTAGACAGTTAAATAGGTAAGATGGGTATAGGAGGATACGAGGAAACGCGGACAATGGACTAGCTTGGGGTTAAAAAAGGGAAGCATGGACAAGTTGGGCCGAAGGGCCTGTTCCCATGCTGTAAACCTCTATGCCCCTGCTTAAAAAAAACACTCAATATCCCATTGTTGTTTGTTCACTGTTTAATTAAATATTGAACGCTTAGAATTCTTAATTCTTCTTTTACCTTCATTAATTGTAGCATACATCTACAAGTGGAGTGCCCCAGGGGTCGGTGCTGGGGCCTCAACTTTTTACCATTTATATAGATGATCTGGAGGAGGGAACCGAGTGTAGGGTGTCGAAATTTGCTGATGACACCAAGATTGGGGGAAAGGCAAATTGTGCGGAGGGTGTGGAGAGTCTGCAAAAGGATCGAGATAGGCTGGGCGAATGGGCCAGGAAATGGCAAATGGAGTTTAATGTTGGCAAGTGTGAGGTGGTCCACTTTGGTAGGAGGAATGGTAGGAAGGATTATTACTTACGAGGCGAAAAACTGCAGCAGGCGACGGTGCAGAGGGACCTCGGGATCCTTGTGCATGAGTCGCAAAAACCCAGCTTGCAGGTGCAGCAGGTGGTCAGGAAGGCGAATGGGATGCTGGCCTTCATAGCGAGGGGGATTGAATATAAAAGTAGGGAGGTCTTGCTGCAGCTGTATAGGGCATTGGTGAGGCCGCAGCTGGAGTACTGTGTGCAGTTTTGGGCGCCGCACCTGCGCAAGGATGTTTTGGCCTTGGAGGGAGTGCAGAGGAGGTTTACTAGGCTGATATCGGCGTTGAGTGGGTTGAGCTATGAGGAGAGCCTGAATAAACTGGGCTTGTACTCGTTAGAGTTTAGAAGAGTGAGGGGAGATCTCATTGAGACGTATAAGATGATGAATGGGATGGATAGGATAGAGGTGGAGAGACTCTTCCCGTTCAGAAAGGACAGTAGGACTAGGGGGCACAGCCTCAAGATAAAGGGGGGGGGGCGGTTTAGAACGGAGTTGAGGAGGAACTTCTTCACTCAAAGGGTGGTGAATCTCTGGAATTCTCTGCCCGTTGAAGTGGTGGAGGCTGCCTCGCTAAATATTTTTAAGACGCGGGTTGATGGGTTTTTGATAAGAGAGGGGATTAAGGGTTATGGGGAGAAAGCGGGAAAGTGGAACTGAGCAGCGACAGATCAGCCATGATCTTATTGAATGGCGGGGCGGGCTCGAAGGGCTAGATGGCCTACTCCTGCTCCTATTTCTTATGTTCTTATCTAATACTTGTGCTATCCATTATCTCTCCCTCCTATATACACAAAATCCATGCGTAAATCAATGTATTATGAGTCAGATCGCATTTGCTGTAATCAAATATTTGTTCCAGTTCCATTAAAAAAAAAATTCTAATTTTACAAAAATAGGACATGTTTCTTTGTTACCAATAATAGCAAATGTGTTTTGCTTTGTTTCATTCAATAAGCACATTTAACAAAGAAACAACACTTAGTTATAGGATCTGATTATTCTGCTATCCGAGACAGACAAAAGTAATCGCCGTAGATTAGATCAGTAGATTAATCATAGGAACCATCTGTTCATTTCTCAGTTCATTAAACACAGCAAACATCTAATTACTGTTCACTTCATTAAACACAGTAAGCATCTGAGTCGTTCTCACTGCATTAAACTCAATAAGTGCTAACTCTCCCTTGAGCCAAATAAAACGAGTTGAACATCTCATCATGTTGCAACACAATAATTTCAGTCCGTTTCAAAAATTGTGTTCATTGGAAAACACAGGAAATGTCTAAATATTGTTCAGACACTAAAAAAAAATATGCGTCTGCTCATTGCTGATCTAAAATATTAGAAAATGACTTATAATTGTTTCACTCAAGGGGCGGTAAGGTTAGTCGTTAGCACTGCTGCCTCATTTCGCCAGGGATCCTGGTTTGATTCCGGCCTTGGGTCACTGTGTGGACTCTGCATATTCTTCATGTCTGCATGGGCTTCCTCCGGATGCTCCAGATTCCTTCCACGGTCCAAAAGACATGTAAGTTAGGCACAGTGACCGCACGAGATTTTCCTCAGTCTGCCGGAACAGGCATAGGGGTGTGGTAATTCGGGGATGTTCACAGTAACTTCATTGCAGTGGTAATGTAAGCCTACTTCTGTCATTAATAAATACGTTTAAAACTTTTGCAGTAATAACGTTCAATCCAGTTATGATCGGATGATCACTGACCTCGGTGAAATATAATTACATGTTCAGACGATGAATCTCAATAATATTTCTTAAATTACTAGTCCAATGATGAAAACTTTTCAGTTACTATAAATCCAAAACGCTTAGATATTGTTCAAAGTCAGATCTAGCAAGATACTACTAATTGTTTGGTGTCTAATCACTCCAAACTGATCTGAATGGATCCAGTTAATGTTCACTTCATTAAAAAATAAATACACTCTGTTGTGTTTCCAATTAACACACGAAGTGTCAAAATAATATTTATAGTATAATACATGATTGTCAACTTATTGCTATGTTCATTTTTTTGGTTTAGTTCAATAATCACAGTAAACATAAAATATTTGCCATTGTTACATTCTTGGTTATCTTCCAGACAGTATTCCTTCCAATGAACCTCGGGCATTTCCATTTATACCTGCATTATTCAATAATTGCTCTGAACTTCTTGCATGTTCTCATTGTTTTAGCATCAACTGTTTTACTATAAACCGCTTTATCGTTTA
This sequence comes from Prionace glauca, assembly GCA_037974335.1. NCBI lineage: Eukaryota > Metazoa > Chordata > Chondrichthyes > Carcharhiniformes > Carcharhinidae > Prionace > Prionace glauca. Next base: position 642,070 of record CM075734.1, read on the forward strand.
ATTCTGAGTCCACTTAGAACATAGAACATGGAACATAGAACATTACAGCGCAGAACAGGCCCTTCGGCCCACGATGTTGCGCCGACCAGTTACAAAACAATGACCCACTAGCCTAAACCAATCCCTTTTCATCCATAAACCTATCCACAGATCTCTTAAACGCCCCCAAACTAGGTGCATTTACAACTGCAGCTGGCAGGGCATTCCAGTCCCTCACCACCCTCTGGGTAAAGAACCTACCCCTGACATCAGTCCTATAACTACCCCCCTATAATTTAAAATCGTGCCCCCTCGTGCTAGCTTTCTCCATCCTAGGAAAAAGGCTATCATTATCTACCCTGTCTAAACCTCTAATCATCTTATATGTTTCAATGAGACCCCCTCTTAGCCGCCTTCTTTCCAGCGAAAACAACTCCAAATCTCTCAGTCTCTCCTCATAGGATCTCCCCTCCATACCAGGCAACATCCTGGTAAACCTCCTCTGCACCCTCTCCAAAGCCTCTACATCCTTCCTGTAATGTGGGGACCAGAAAGAGTTAAATCCAAGTCAACTTAATTCATGAATTACAGTAAATTAGTTTTGCATTGTCCATGTAATAGTGAAAACGAATGTTGAGTTAATATGAATAGCTTTGAAGATGTTTGATATTTTTTCAAACAGATGTTAACTTAAAGAACCTGACTATTTCGCTCGTAATAATCTACCCGTATATCAATCATTTTTCAGTCCAGTTGCTCGGATCAAATTGAGATAATCTGTTCATTTATTCTTGGAACATGTGTGTCGCTGTCTGGTTAGCATACATTGCCCGTCCCCAGTTGCCCTTTTTCAAAGCGCAATTGAGGGTTAACCACATTGCAGTGACTCTGGAGTCACACGTGGACTCGACCCGCTGAGGACGACAAGTGCAATGAGAGACTTGTTCAATTATTTGATTATTTCGTTCTTCAATTGCAATTTTTTTTAGTCCAATGCTCCATGTAAACATCATGGTATTGTTACAATGGTTTTTACTCAGTCGTGGGTGGGGTTGTGCGTCGTTGGCTCAGCCAGCATTTATTGCCGTTGTGCCGTAGAGCTTGCTTGTTTAGACAACATTTAAGAGCTAACTACATTGCTGAGGATCTGGAGGACATTAGCAAATCATTTGCATTCTTACAACAATTAGCAACGGCATCATGGTTGCTAATGGACTCTGAAAATTAAAATTCGCATTTCACTGTTGCGGGAGTCCAACCGGGATTGCTAATCTATTACTCATAGCACTTTGCCACTGCTTCTTCACATATGCGAACATAAATTATAATATATTACAGATTGCAAACAATCATAAGTCATTTAGCCTATTGATCACAGCTCTTTTCCAATTATACTGATGATAACCAAAGCAATTATAAGTATCATTCAATTGAATATTCACAAGAATTTCATAAATTCTGAATGTTGAATTGGATTAATTATTGCTGTAACTATTACTTCAGTTTGCCATCACTATCATTATCTGAACACTGATCTACTGAATAATCATCGAAAAATTATAGTATTTTGTTCATGTTTTCAAATTTCTTAGTACAATAATGAAAGCTAAACATCCTAACACGTTCAACCAACCCCTCCCCCCCCCCCCCCCCCAAACAACTACAATTCAAAATATTGTGCAATACTTGACTTGCACAATTTATTTTTAGTCCCTTAATTACAATGAGCGCCACATTATCGCCATTGTTTATCTCTCGGAAAATAACCTTTGAATGGCAGCGTTGTACATATTAATATTTATTATCTTCCCAATAATTACACATATTCTTAAAGTTAAATGAGGTGCGATTCAAACTATTGTGACATTAATAAATAAACATATAATTCTATAATTATCAAGCGCATTTGACAATTATCCAGTTCAATCAATACAAATTACTTGGAGCTATTGAATAATATCATAACCCAAATTTCTTCTCAAGTTATCATTCACTTCAGCACGGAAGACAGCAATCTAATTATTTTTAATTTTATGCATTTCCCAAGCATAGAATGATTTGTAGTTTCCATTTCTCAGACCACTATGCACTGTGTGCTCAATATGAATATGATGCATTTCAAAATAATTTAGGAATACCAAATTTAAAATAAATTTATTCTCATTCTTATATTCAAACGAGTTTATTTTATTATTCAGTCCATGAGTCATAGTGAATTTCATTTTCCTTTTTAATTAAACAAACGGCATTCCGTTGTTGTTCCTCTTCATAACTGCAGTAATTGTTTTTAAATTTTCCAATGCATAAGATAATGTCAATTTCAGCCAAAAATCATGGTAAAGTGTTTTATTTCCCATATCAATAATCAGGAAAAAATAAATGCATATTTTTCAGTCTAATAAACACAACATTTTCAACGCAATGAGCATAGATTGTGCCAGCGTATCACCCAATTAAATAAACACAGTATATTTCTGTTTTCCTGTTAAGCCCAGCAATACCAAATACATTTAACTACTGTTAGCCTAACTGCATGGAACATTTTGTGGTAATGTTTCACGTTAATGAACAACAATCAATCACAAGTATTGTTAGTCAATTTACCAAAGCAATATGGATTGGCAAACTAGAAAAGAACAGTAACTACATTTCACATGGTGAATTACTTAAACAGGTATTGATATTATTAATCCAAAACGAATTAAAATATGTAATTTTACTTCACTTCAATGTTCACACTGGATGGACAACCGTTTCCAGTACAATAATTTCAGCATGTCTCCAAATTTGATTCAGTCCAGTTATTCACGCACATTTGAAATTATTACCAAATGTTGTAAACAATTCGAACATCCACTTGTTGTTTTCTTTATTAATCACAATAAATTGTACTGATTTTCCAATACAGTGAGGCGACATCAAATGTATCATCTATTCTGTTAACACAAGACACTTCATTATAGCTCACAACTAAATACTCATTATTCAGTCCAATAAATACTGCTGCTTTCTAATCATAGTGAACACTGTGGTTATTTTTCAATAACTTCATTATTTGGAATATGCAAAGTTCGGCAATGCAACAGAAATATGAAAAAATCATCATTTCCTCTGTGTAATCCACACAGTAAATATCTAACTTCAATTAGCAAAATGATCCTGCTCAAAATCCAAAACACATCAGTCGATCAATTCTAATCATCTAATTATTTTCAACTCTTCAAAGGCAATCATTGGTTCATCATATTACAATATGGATGGTAAATATTGTTTCAAATGTCCAAAAACCCCAACGGCTCTTCAAAAATTATTCCAATATTTGCTGCAAAGTATAACATCGTATTAGTATCGAATTATTAGCAGTTCAAAGTTCTTCAACAGTCGTGGACTTTATACTCACTTTCCTCATTTGTTTATTGTCTTTTCATTCATCGCAAGATACGACTGAGTATTCTTCATCCTAAAAATAAAGCACATATATTATAAACTATTGTTCAGCGTAATAAAATCCTTTAGCACCCCTTCATTATTCAAGACAATCATCAGAGCAATTTTTGAAATGTGGGCAGTTCTGCATTCTTAAAAAATATCTAGCATTGTTTAAAATAATATTGCAGTTAATGTCGACTAATTGTTCAATTAATGAATGCAGAGTTAGGTGTTCGTTTTCAGTAAAATAATGACGACAAAAATTCATTAATCGAAACGGTTTGTGACTATTTAATCGCTTTGTGTACGGGAGTAGAACTCCAGCACTTTTTTTCTATTTAATAATCGCACAATGTGGCCAAATATCGTTCAGTTCAGTTATCCGATCAATGTTCTATGTTTTGATTAGTACAATATGAAATGTAAATCCACTTATTTTGATGGCTAATACAAATCACTGTGATTAAACCAATTTAATTTTCTGTCCAATGCTATGCAGACACTTTAGGTTATTATTACCTATAGGTACAACAAATGAGTGCCGACTATAAACACACATCTAAGTCCAATATATGCAGTTTGCTTCTAATAATTCAATAGTTTATGAGTAAATAAAATATACTTACGCTTCCATTGAATAATCACTGCAAACGCGCAAGTTTTATACGTACAGTAATATATCAAGTGAAATATGTATATTCCATGTAATCAGCACATTGTAATTCTGAGCTCTGACCGGGGAAATTTATCTGCGGATTGTCATTGTGTGTTTTACTTCCTTGAAGACAATTAGCATTCAAATATGTTTCACATAAATAGTTCTAAACGTTATTTTCTTTCAACAGTCACAATGATTGTCCAAATGTTCCTGAGGTTATTGCAAGGAACATGTTTGATTGTTTGGTATGCTTATTAAAGGAAATATCGCAAGTGATTACATCTGATTAAATTTGATCGTGTTTTACTTTCAATGCAATCATTATAAATATATTAGCTGGTTTTTAATAACCACGAACTGAAATCCAGCGTTCATTCTTTAAATCATGCGATATTACAATTGTTACCTTGATCATCAGAATAAACGATAAGTCGATAGAAGCAGAATACTGCGCATGATGGAAAGCTGAAAAAAAAAAGGACCAGGAAATATTGGAAAACCTCAGCAGGTCTGGCAGCATCCATGAAGAAGAAAAAATAATATTGCGAATCCTTATGATTCATCTTCCAAGTGAAATGGTGGGAGATTTGTGAAGGATGCCATACTGTTCGAGAGAGGGTGTTGCAGGTGGAATGAAATCTAAGGTCAATGGTACGTACACACAGGGCGGCATTTTCCTTATGTCTGCATTCTCCCATTATTTGCATCTCTCCCATGATCTGCGGTGGTGGGAGAAATTGCGCCGCCTCCTGGCGACGCGATCTTATTGTTTTCGTCGTTGTCAGTGGGGTGCTCCATTGATCGAACCTCTCACCACCGGGACACCCCCAGCAGAACCATATTCGCACACAACCATAAAAGCCAGCAAGAGTTTCGCGTTAGTTAAAGATTGGAGTCAAATCAATTACTATTTCACTATTTTCAATTTATTATCACTGATCATTATTATGTGTACTGAACAATACTTTGAAACATGCGTCAGAATTCTTCGCTCTGTTACCGCTGCCAAAAATAACGGAGAATTTATCACTCCGCCGAATTTCCCCGCCTGATTCTCCGACCTTGCATGCGGCTGGGATTCTCCGACTCCCTTGCTGTGACACAAGATTTGGCGGGACGCGCTCAATTCGCCTCGCTGGCAGACGTAGTGGGGCGTGAGAGACCGGAAAATTCCAGCCCTATTCACTGTCGCAGGACTGGAGAATCCCAGCTACCAGCGAGATCGGTGAATTCAGGCCGTAAGACAACTTTGGATTTAAATTAATTAAAAAGTCGATTCTATATGTTGGCAAGCGGAATTAGGTGGGCGGTTTAGAACGGAATTGAGGAGGAACTTCTTCACTCAAAGGGTGGTGAATCTCTGGAATTCTCTGCCCGTTGAAGTGGTGGAGGCTGCCTCGCTAAATACTTTTAAGACGCGGGTTGATGGGTTTTTGATAAGAGAAGGGATTAAGGGTTATGGGGAGAGGGCGGGAATGTGGAACTGAGCCATGACAGATCAGCCATGATCTTATTGAATGGCGGGGCAGGCTCGAAGGGCTAGATGGCCTACTCCTGCTCCTATTTCTTATGTTCTTATTAGGTCAGGGACTTTCAAACACAGACTCGATGGGCCGAAGGGCCTGTTCTGTACTGTGATTATGTGATTCATTTACAAAAATGTTAGAATAGTAATATTATAATAATGACATTCATTGGCATATTTCACCACAAAATATAAGACGCATTCATCATCCATAAAAATAATTGCAATTGACTGTTCATTAGACTCAACGATGGATGGACTGATATTACAATTTATGATTGATGGATTTTACAAATCCCTTACGAATTCATTAGTATTAATTAATTATTGAATATAATTTGTGTTCTGAATAATGTTTTCAAATTTGCAGAGAAAATTACACTGACGGACATTTGAAAATAAATTGTAATAACTAGACTGCATACTAATTACATCTATTGCACTTTACATCAAACAGCTATTTATTGTGCTGATTTACTGGAAACATTTTTATCACTGGTTCATCGGATTTTTTCACCTCTTAAGAGATTAGCAACTACATTGCTAATACACATAACAAGAAATCAAATCAAACATCAGGTGCGGAACCGGGATACAGAAACACGCTGAATACTCAGTGTGTAACTGTGGAATCGGAATATACAGTAACACTGAGCAGAGTCAGCATTGTAACTGCAATCGGTGTACACAGACATGCCGAATTGAATCAGCATTGTAACTGTACATCGGGAAAACGCAGACACTTCATTCCTTAAGAGTCAGCTACATTTTCACCTGCAGTGTTGGAACCACATGCAGGTCAATGCTGATTCAGTTCAGCATGTCTGTATATTCCGATTACACAGTTACAATACTGACTGTTCAGCGTGTTTCTGTATCCGGTTACACACCTTATTTTTGATTTGATTTATTATAGTCGTCTGTAATAGCATACAATGAACCTTATTGTTTCTTGCGCGCGATGCTGGCATAACATACGTACAGAGGGAAGCAGAGGGTGTATAATGCAGTGTTACACCCATAGCTAGAGTATCATTGTTATTTAGTTGAAAAAAAAAAGTTAGAATAAAGGTTTTGCAGTACATGGAGCGTAAAAGATAGAATGGGAGGTTAGAAAGAAGCTCGCAAGAAGTCGCTTTGCTCCGATGTCATTTTAAATCATCATTACAACAGTTACGATACTGCAGGTGTTCAGTGTGTCTATGTTTTGTTCATTTACACTTACCATAAAGACTACATTGACTATGTGTCTGCCTACCACTACATTGACGCACCAGATTAATTTACTGCAGTGTGATTGCGCACAGATGCAATACTGTATTTTTCTTAGTGTGCATATGTACTTAAGTTGCACGGCGACAATCTGACTGTTCATTGTGCCTAGTACTGCAGTTCCACATTTAGAATGCTGTTTTTTTTTTCGTGTTTCCATATCTTCTAGTTCCAGAAATACAATACAAAAACTGTTGAATGTATCTCTTCATTCCGGTTGCACAGCATAGAAGTGACACTCTTTCTGTCTATCTATGTATTCCCGCTGCACATATACGATACGGACTGTGTTCAGTTTCTCTCTGTCTTCCAGTTATGTAAAAAAAATCTGCTGCCTGTGCCTATGCATTCCAGTTGCAAAGTTAAAACATTGACATGTTTGCGCGTGTTTTTGCATTCCAGTTTCAGTTACAATACTTACTCTGTTCCTATTAAAAGTTACAATACTGAATTTGATCACTCTGTCTATATATTCCCGTTACACAGTTACAATACACAACCTGCTCACAGTGTGTATGAATTCCGGTTACAATTCTGACTCTTTTTAATGTTTCCATGCATTTTGGTAGCACAGTCATAATACTGGCTGCATTCAACGTGTGTTATGTATTAGAACATAAGAACATAAGAAATAGGAGCAGGAGTAGGCCATCTGGCCCTTCGAGCCTGCCCCGCCATTCAATAAGATCATGGCTGATCTGTCGTGACTCAGCTCCACCTTCCCGCCTTCTCCCCATAACCCTTAATCCCTTCTCTTATCAAAAACCCATCAACCCGTTTCTTAAAAATATTTAGCGAGGCAGCCTCCACCACTTCAACGGGCAGAGAATTCCAGAGATTCACCACCCTTTGAGTGAAGAAGTTCCTCCTCAACTCTGTTCTAAACCGCCTCCCCTTTATCTTGAGGCTGTGCCCCCTAGTCCTACTGTCTTTTTTGAGCGGGAAGAGTCTCTCCACCTCTATCCTATCCATCCCATTCATCATCTTATACGTCTCAATGAGATCTCCCCTCATTCTTCTAAACTCTAACGAGTACAAGCGTAGTTTATTCAGCCTCTCCTCATAGCTCAATCCCCTCAACTCCGGTATCAGCCTAGTAAACCTCCTCTGCACTCCACATTTATAGTACTGGCTCTCGTCAGTATGTTTATATATTCCAGTTCCATATTTATGGTAATTTTCGTCTGCCTAATATTCTGATTCCAGTGTTGCAATGTTTTGTCTTTTAATGTGTTTATGCATTCCGGTTTCATATATGTATGAACTATTGTGGCATAGGAACTATCACAACCCAATTCAGAGTCTTTTTAAACTCAACTTTCTTTGTGATCGAATTGGATACTTTTTCCCTGAAGTTTGACCAGATATGTGCGGGTTTCTGTCACTGAGCAAAAAGGGTTCTGTATTGCATTGCGCTTAAATTGGTGTCTCGAATGTCTTCGGTAGACCGATGGTGTCGAATAAAGTATATCAAAACTTGTCGACAGCCAAACTGCAACGCTATCAATCCTGGCTTAGGATTCGCGCATCAAATATCTTCTGCTGTTTCAGTAAAAATGAGACTGCCCCCTCGAAAGCTTGCTTGCTTGTGAGAATATTATCAAATAAATCGGTTGGACTAAAACCTGGTGTTGTCAGACTTTTTACTGTGTTTCAGTAAAAATCCAGTTGGTGTCTCTGCATCACTGTTGCAGTTACTGGTTTCTCTGTCTCCCTCTGCTGGAGAATAGATGACTTGAACTACTGCTACTGCTGAATTGCAACTTGCACAATGGCCAATTCACTGTTTTATCTATCTCTCTCTGAAGGTAGGAATGCACACTATGTTACCTCTATCTACCTCCTTCTGTAGAATGCCTAGGAATAGCAGATTACACAATTACCGAAAGTGTCGAACAGATACATGCTGTACTTTATGAGCTGAATATTACAGGTGACTCAAAGTTGCCCTCAGCCGTATTATGATCAGTTGAGAGAGCAGGCTACTCAAGGCATGAGACGATATAGCAGATGTTATGAATTTGAACTGTCAGGGCATAGACAATACTTTTGCGTTTTGAACAAGCTTGTATGATAACTTCCTTCGCCATTGATTGGGTGAGGATTCTTATGAAATTACAATGTTATTCCCTAGAGATTTGAATATGCCCACGATTTTCCATCTATTCTTGCAATACTACGTTCAAATTGTGATTGCCAACAGCCGGGAGAAGCAGGCGATGCACTGATGTTTATAAGTCAATATATGCCTAACTGGAGATGACTCTAAAAGTCAGCAGGACAGGAAGCATTTGTTGCAGCAGAGTTAATGTTTCTGGTCAAATATGATTTTTCTTCGAAGAGAGAAGAACGTACTATATTTCAAACTGCTGGAAAAGAAAAGGAAACACATTTCCAGCAAGTAAAAGGTCAGGAATGGGATAAACGTGCAGAAGGCAAAATAACGTAAGACACAATTGAACATAGAACATAGAACATTACAGCATAAACAGGCCCTTCGGCCCTCGAGTTGCGCCGATCACATCAACCCCACCAATCTATAGACCTATCTATAACCCCCAATCCCATTAAACCCCATATACTCATCCAGAAGTATTTTAAAATACCCCAGCGAGTTCGCCTCCACCACCGATGACGGCAGCCGATTCCATTCACTCACCACCCTCTGAGTGAAAAACTTACCCCTAACATGACCTCTGTACTTCCCTCCCCGCACCTTAAATCTGTGTCCTCTCGTAGCGACCATTTCAACCCGGGGAAATAGCCTCTGAGAGTCCACTCTATCTATTCCTCTCAACATTTTATAAACTTCTATCAGGTCGCCTCTCAACCTTCGCCTCTCGAGGGAAAGAGTCCCAGCTCCCTCAACCTATCTTCATAAGGCATGCCTCCCAGTATAGGCAACATCCTTGTAAATCTCCTCTGCACCCTTTCAATAGCTTCTACGTCTTTCCTATAGTGAGGCGACCAGAACTGCGCACAGTACTCCAAATGAGGCCTGACAAATGAAGATGAGGCAAAGGCAGTGACAATGATAATATTGAAGACACACCCCAGAATTGATCTAGAGAAGGAAATAACAGAATAGTGATCGACGCTTTCAGAAAGAAAGGCAGCAGAATATAATTATACGTGTTGATTATATTCAGAGCAGTTTTTACTCTTGGTTTTATCAGACAATTTGATCTGGTTGGGATACTGCAGATTCAATCTCTCCGTGGTTGGTTGGAAGGGGATTCTGAAGAAATCAGCATTATTCCCAATAGTGCAGTCTGCGTCACGGAGAGATTGTATATACATTTTTGAAATCATGAGAAATTTCATACAATCGTTAATGAGCAACTGTTATCAAGGAGTGATAGAAGTGTTGGCAACAAATGATGCATATTAAACACAAGTGCGAAATGATCAAACTAAATCCAGAAAAACGTTATTTCACCTTGAAATTTCTGGTTAAACATGTGGCAGAGACAAATGCTGAAGCATGTTTTGAAATAATACTGGGAAAGTAGTTGAACAGGACAATTTCTTGGACAATAACGAACAGAGGTAATACGAAAAAGTCACATGAGGAATCAGTTGGCAGAATTACTTTGGGGCGGATCAACATCATCTGTATTGTGAAATGTTCCTTTAGCTCTTTTTCACAGCTTGGTAACTCCCGCAAGGTATCATTTGAATGACGGTGTAAAGTTGTCCTTCAAAAGATGTGGTGAGCTACCTGATGAACCTTTGCAGTCCGTGGAATGTAATAGTGTGCAATACTGTTCTCAAGACAGTTCCGGCGACAGTGAATGAACAACGTTATAGTTCCTTATCAACAAAGCATGATACTTGGTTTTAATTTGATTTGAGTTATTTTATAAATAACATCCTGGACATAGCTAGAGATCAGGAAAATGGAAGATGAGGTTGAATCAACAATGCTTATCTGCATAATTTGTCCAATCTGCAAGGGAAAGGGAAACAAGTGTATCGAAAAACATTACCTACAAGATCGCCGCCAAACCGCTCACCATTCTGACTTTGAAATCCATTGCCGATCCTTCCGTTTTGCAGGTTCAAATCCTGATATTCCCGCTGTAAATAGACCGTATGTGCACCTCATGAAAGAGTCTGCAAACGTTCGAGAAGGCAGCTCATCCGTATTGCATTCTGCATAGAAATTAAACAGCTCGCTTTTAGTGCACAGACAGGGGATTTCTTTAGAAATTGTAGCTCTCAGCTAACATGGGAGAATCGAAACTTGCGAGGAGAATGGTACAAATATTCAAGTGGACATACACACGTTTGTGAAATGAGAAATGTTCCATACCCTACATTGTAGGATATGGAACATACCCTACAATGCATAGTGTTTAGTTGCTGAGGAAGTTGTTGGATAAACGGTAAAGCTAATTTTACATTTGTAATGGGCTCTATTAATAGAGAAACCAGCGTAGTCATGAGGGAGGTATGGCAGGTTTGGAGAGCAGTTCCAAAAGCACATTTCATTCCATTCTTCATTAGTAGCAGCGTGTAACAAATGTTAAGAGTTTAAGTTGAGTTGTGCCTCAGCTGTAGGATGTTGCACTTCAGGGACGAGTTGAGTGTATTGGAAAGAGTGCAGAATACATGTGCAAAAATATTTCAGGGATGAAGAATATCAATTATGTAAATATACTGAAGAAGATGTCCTTGATAGTGAGAGAGAGGTTTGATGGAAGGAACAACAAGTGCAGCATGGTGCAACAACGCTTAGCATTTCTGCTCCAGAGACTCGGGAAATCTGGTTCAATTCCCGCTTTGGCTGACTGTTTAGAATTTGGACATTCTCAGCATGTCTGCGTGGATTTTCCTGCAGGTGCTCCGGTTTCCTCCCACAGTCAAAAGGAGGGCAGTTTAGGTATATTGGCCAGAGTAAATTGACGCTAAGTTTCCCAAACAGTTGTCGTTCAGTGGACTTACCAGGGTATATGCATGTAGTGATAAGGCGAAGGCTGGGTCTAATTAAGGTGCTCTGTCAGAAAATACCTGCAGACTCGATGGGTCGAACGGCTGCCTTCTGGACTGTTGGGACTCTATCTATTAACATACATGGAAAATGCAACAATGAAGGCATGATTTCCGTAGGCCGTTGTTTACTCCGCATTGGACTCCCAGTGCATTCAGATGAGGCAGATTCCATCAGGGATTGTGAGTGGATTAGGTTAATGTCTTAACCAAAGAATGAGCTGCCTTCCATAGGAAAGTTATACTCGGGCCATCGCTCATTGGGAGGTCTGGCACACACACACGATAAGGCCACTGGACTCCTTAAAATTTCTAAAACTCTATGATCTTGTGGTTCTCGAAGTAGGAACTGATAACAGTTGTGGCGTGTGTGCGCGGGGGAAGGGAGTCAACAGTGACGCACTCTGAATTAAAACAAACAAGATATCGTTGAACAAGTAACTTTTCCAAGGAGATCTTTACCTATCAGCAGAACATGTGGAATGTGTGGAGATGGAATTCACAATATCTCATAAGAACATAAGAACATAGGAAATAGGAGCAGGAGTAGGCCATCTGGCCCTTCGAGCCTGCCCCGCCATTCAAAAAGATCATGGCTGATCTGTCGTGACTCAGCTCCACCTTCCCGCCCTCTCCCCATAACCCTTAATCCCTTCTCTTATCAAAAACCCATCAACCCGTTTCTTAAAAATATTTAGCGAGGCAGCCTCCACCACTTCAACGGGCAGAGAATTCCAGAGATTCACCACCCTTTGAGTGAAGAAGTTCCTCCTCAACTCTGTTCTAAACCGCCCCCCCTTTATCTTGAGGCTGTGCCCCCTAGTCCTACTATCCTTTCTGAGCGGGAAGAGTCTCTCCACCTCTATCCTATCCATCCCATTCATCATCTTATACGTCTCAATGAGATCTCCCCTCAGCGACGCACTCTGAATTAAAACAAACAAGATATCGTTGAACAAGTAACTTTTCCAAGGAGATCTTTACCTATCAGCAGAACATGTGGAATGTGTGGAGATGGAATTCACAATATCTCCCCTCCGAAAATCGTGGAAGGTGCAAGTGTGCAAAAAAAACCCTCATTCTGATGGGAATAGGTTTCCCTGGGAGCATGTAATAATCAAATTAACAAACAAAAACACATTCTGCGTCACCAAACGCTGCGACATATATTTGGTAAACAACAGAAGTAAAGCTGTAGTGTGTGTATAGACACACAGGACAATTAAGACCCACTCCCAAGAGCGATCAGGCTAAAACAGTCCGTTTATTTCCTACGTTGTAGTACTTTCAATCGTAGATGGGAGTAGATTTTTGTATGTCTTTGTATTTGGTAACAGTGAGCAAAACTGGGGACATAGAACATAGAACATTACAGCGCAGAACAGGCCCTTCGGCCCACGATGTTGCGCCGACCAGTAAAAAAAAACACTGACGCACTAATCTAAACCAATCCCTTTTCGTCCATAAACCTATCCACAGATCTCTTAAACGCCCCCAAACTAGGCGCATTTACAACCGCAGCAGGCAGGGCATTCCAATCCCTCACCACCCTCTGGGTAAAGAACCTACCCCTGACATCAGTCCTATAACTACCCCCCCCTTAACTTAAAGCCATGCCCCCTCGTGCTAGCTTTCTCCATCCTAGGAAAAAGGCTATCACTATCCACCCTGTCTAATCCTCTAATCATCCTATATGTTTCAATAAGATCCCCTCTTAGCCTCCTTCTTTCCAGCGAAAACAACCCCAAATCTCTCAGTCTCTCCTCATAGGATCTCCCCTCCATACCAGGCAACATCCGGGTAAACCTCCTCTGCACCCTCTCCAAAGCCTCCACGTCCTTCCTGTAATGTGGGGACCAGAACTGCACACAGTACTCCAAGTGCGGCCGCGCCAGAGTTGTGTACAGTTGCATCATGACGCTGCGACTCCTAAATTCAATCCCCCTACCAATAAACATGGTACGGAGAACAATAACTTATTTTCAAGCCAAGTCGAGTCCGTATATGTACATTTGATTTACCATAATAATATGTCATGAGTTTATTCCGTTCAATATGGTAAAGAACGATGTATTGCATCTTCCATGAAACAACTTTGAGAAAGCGGCCATAATTTTGCAAAGGCGGCCATAACCGTTAATCATGTGTAAAGGTGAATGAGAAAAGGTGGTTATTCTGTGAGAAACTAAACGATGACAAGATCTCTTGCAGGGAGGTTGTATTTGTGATAGGATTGTTGCAGGAGTGACTGGCTCATCTGAAGTGAAATAGAGGGAGAAGTAATATCCATTACCTCTATGACTGCTTTGTTAAAAATCCTTCACTGTACTTGAGCATTTCTGTCTCGGTCAGCATTCATTGCGCCATCATAATTGTCCTTGAACAGAAGGGTTCTTAAGAGTCAACAACATTTCTGTGGTCTAGGAGTCGCATTTAGGCCAGGCGGGTAAGAAAAGCAAATTTCCTTCCTTGAACAACATTTGATAGCCATTTTTAGGAAAATCAAAAATAGTTCCCTGGTCAGTTTTATTTACAGATTTTTATTGAATTCAAATTTCACCAACCATCGTGGTCTTATTCGATCGCATACTCCATTAACCTGAGTCCCCAGATTCCGGGTCAAGCGATAATTTCCTTTAAGCTACGTCTCAGAATGCATGATAAATGCCAAGGTAGTAGGTGACAAGATCAGATAAAGAGGATGGAGTGGCAAATTAAGCTTATCATACGCAGGTCGCGTCCAAAAATCTGTTTCTGCGCTCTCGGTAACGCGCGATTAAATAAATAGAACATAGAACATAGAACACTACAGCACAAACAGGCCCTTCGGCCCACGAGTTGCGCCGATCACATCAACCCCACCAACCTACAGACCTATCTAGAACCCTCAATCTCATTAAACCCCATATACTCATCCAGAAGTCTTTTAAAAGACCCCAGCGAGTTTGCCTCCACAACCACTGACGGCAGCCGATTCCATTCACTCACCACCCTCTGAGTGAAAAACTCACCCCTAACATCACTTCTGAACTTCCCTCCCTGTACCTTAAATCTATGTCCTCTCGTAGCGACCATTTCAACCCGGGGAAATAGCCTCTGAGAGTCCACCCTATCTATTCCTCTCAACATTTTATAAACTTCTATCAGGTCGCCTCTCAACCTTCGTCTCTCCAGGGAAAAGAGTCCCAGCTTCCTCAACCTAACTTCATAAGGCATGCCTCCCAGTCCAGGCAACATCCTTGTAAATCTCCTCTGCACCCTTTCAATAGCTTCTACGTCTTTCCTATAGTGAGGCGACCAGAACTGCGCACAATACTCTAAATGAGGCCTGACAAGGGTCTTTTAAAGTTGCAGCATTACCTCCCGACTCCTAAACTCAATCCCTCGATTAATGAAGGCCAGTACACCATACGCCTTCTTGACCACCTCCTCCACCTGCGAGGCCTGTTTAAGAGTCCTGTGGATCCGGACCCCGAGATCCTTCTGCTCTTCAACACTACTCAGACTTCTGCCCTTGATAGTGTACTCGTTATCCCGTTGGTTCTGCCAAAATGGACGACTACGCATTTATCCGCGTTGAAGTCCATCTGCCACTTCTCCGCCCATTCCTGCATCCTATCTATGTCCTGCTGCAACTTTTGCCATCCTTCCAGACCATCCACAACACCACCGACCTTAGTGTCATCAGCGAACTTACTTACCCATCCCTCCACTTCCTCATCCAGGTCATTTATGAAAATGACAAACAACAAGGGTCCCAGAAGAGATCCTTGAGGCACTCCGCTGGTGACTGACCTCCATTCAGAAAAAGCCCCATCCACAATCACTCTCTGCCTTCTGCAGGCAAGCCAGTTCTGGATCCACAAGGCCAAAGGCCCTTGGATCCCATGCCCTCTCAGCTTCTCAAGAAGTCTTGCATGGGGGACCTTATCAAACGCCTTGCTGAAGTCCATGTACACTACGTCCACTGCACTTCCTTCGTCAATGTGTTCAGTCACATTATCGAAGAACTCAACTAGGCTTGTAAGGCACGACCTGCCCTTGACAAATCCATGCTGACTAAATGAAGTAAACTTGGGTTAAGATTTCATGATGTAAGAGCGCTGAATTCTCAATCAGAGAAATTTGGTTCCAGGCTGCTGCCGAACAAGCTTGAGATATGTTAAAACATTGCGTCATGTTAAAATATTCCCCATGTGTAAATAGAAGTATCGGGTAGCAAAACGTTATTTTGTGAACTGAGAGAGAAAATGAAGCTTCGAAATGCAGACTAGCTTCTCCACATGAACCGACCACTTAAACGTGCCCAGCTGAGCGCGCACTCTATCCATATCTCGCTTGAGACTCGGTCTTCTTGGACGGCGATTGTAAAACTGCCACCTGCTGGAAATAATGTGTTCATAGATTTTAATTGCACAGCCTCCTCGGAGATTTAGTGGAGATTAAGCAATAATCGAATGTCCTTTCCTCTCAGTTCAACGAACACCATTTGATGTTGTTTTTCACCTGATTGAATTACTCTGAATTTTACATGTGCTGCCAACAGTGATTGTGCTATCAATTTTAATACGAATATTCCAGAGGGAATTTGAATCATTGTGCGGATCGAGCAATTGAATGTGAATAATTGCAGAATGCTTTGAATCATAATTAGTACCGTCATGATCATTTCAATGGCTTAATACTATGTTTACTTATTCTATCATAGGATCGGGTAGTTGCTCTTCAAGCCAGCCTTTGTGTTGCTGCCCATCTCTAATTTCCATTGGCTTTCAAGACACCATGGATTAATTAAGCATAGTTACTTCAACGAAAAACATCAGGAAATCAAATGTAATTTACGATATTTCATTGTACCTCGTGTTAAATTAAATGAACGAACATATATATCACGAATTGCTATGGTGGGATTTTAACTTCAGATCCTTAGTCTAAATATGCAGGTTATACGTTGATTTTCCCACAGCGTTAAAATCATAAACCATTTGCGGCTATTTCGTTTTAGTAAAAGATGACACAGATTTGTTCGGTTTCCAAATTTTTGTTTTTTTTTGTTATGGTTGCTCAGAATCAGCTTTAAAAAAAAATACACTTTCTGGTTCATACATTAGTGAATCTGGGGAAGATTCTCTCAACTTGCAGACATTTTCTAAACTTGCATACTTTTATTGTGGAGTCCAATCGGTGTAGACAAAGGTCACAGGTAGAAGAGGGCACTCACAATGTTAAAAATGGCGGCGTGCGCTTGTTGGGCCGAAGTGCCTATTTCCTGTGCTGTGATGTTCTTTGTTCTTTGGGTGAGTTAGAACATAAGAAATGTAAGGAATAGGAGCAGGAGTAGACCATCCAGCCCTTCGAGCCTGCCCCGCCATTCAATAAGATCATGACTGATCTGTCGTGACTCAGCTCCACCTTCCCGCCCTCTCCCCATAATCCTTAATCCCCTCTCTTATCAAAAACCCATCAACCCGCTTCTTAAAAATATTTAGCGAGGCAGCCTCCACCACTTCAACGGGCAGAGAATTCCAGAGATTCACCACCCTTTGAGTGAAGAAGTTCCTCCTCAACTCTGTTCTAAACCGCCCCCCCCCTTTATCTTGAGGCTGTGCCCCCTAGTCCTATTGTCCTTTCTGAGCGGGAAGAGCCTCTCCACCTCTACACAGCAGGTCAGTGAGTCTGTCAGCTCGGTGATTGGTCAGGCTGGAGAGGGAAGTCCCATGTAGTGTAACGCCTTCGCCGATCTGTGGAACTGACTGTTGGAACGATATTTCAGGGCACCCATCAGTCTGAGCCACAGGGGTCGAAAACTTAGGTCAGTAAGACAATGGGTCATTAAGAACAAAGAACAAACAAAGAACAAAGAACAAAACAGCACGGGAAACAGGCCCTTCGGCCCAACGAGCCCGCGCCGCCGTCCCATTGTCTCAGTGACCTATTCATGACTCTAGTCTATGCCTAATGTGTGAGGATCAGGGAGGTCCAATATAGGGACAATTTGTTACCCAATCAATCAGCCTAAAAGCACATTTTTGGGATGTGGGAGGAAACCGGAGCACCCGGAGGAAACCCACGCAACCACGGGGAGAACGCGCAAACTCCCACGGACACAGGCCCAAATCCATGTGTCCGCACAGCAACAGAGATAGTCTCTGAGCTGCCATGATGCCCTCGAGATGGTAAGTGCCTGTGGATAAAAATTTCATTATTAAAGACTCTATATCCCTGAGACTAAAACTGACCCCAAGCCTACAATGCTTAATAAGGCCTGCTATATCCCCCTATATGTAAACCGCTCATGTGGCTGTCCAAGTGACTCTTGAACAACCCTAGCGTGCCTGCTTCCACCACCTTACTCGGCAGTGCATTCCACATCCCCACTACCCTTTGTGTGAAAAACTGCCCTCTAACATTAGTCTTATATCTAGCCCCCCTCACCCTAAGCCCGTGACCCCTCGTTCTATCCATTTCTAATAGCGGAAAAAGCTTATCACCATCTACTCTATCTGTCCCCTTCATAATCTTATAAACCTCTATCAAATCCCCCCTCAGCCGACGTCTCTCAAGGGAAAACAGCCCAAGTGCGTTCAATCTTTCCTCGTAAGACAGCCCTTCCATACCAGGCAACATCCTGGTAAATCTCCTCTGCACTCTCTCCAGGATCTCTACATCCTTCCGGTAGTACGGCGACCAGAACTGGACGCAGTACTCCAGGTGAGGCCTAACCAACGTTCTATACAACTGCAACATCAGACTCCTACTCTTATATTCTATACCCCTTCCTATGAAGGCTAACATGCCATACGCTTTCCTCATCACATTCTGCACCTGCACCGACACCTTCAGGGACTTGTGTACCTGCACCCCCAGGTCTCTCTGCGTATCTATACTCCGGATAGTTCTACCTTTTATCATATAACTCCCTTCCACATTATTCCGGCCAAAGTGCATCACCTCGCATTTCTCCGGATTAAATTCCATTTGCCATCTATCTGCCCAATCTACCAGCCTATCTATGTCCTGTTGCATTGCCAGGCACTGCTCCTCAGTACCCGCCAATCCAACCATCTTAGTTTCATCAGCAAATTTGCTGATCACACCACCTACCCCCTCTTCCAAGTCATTAATATATACTACAAATAGTAGAGGCCCTAGTACCGAGCCCTGCGGCACCCCACTGGTGACAGACCTCCAATTGGAAAAGGAGCCCTCCACTACTACCCGCTGTCTTCTCCTCCCAAGCCAGTTCATCACCCATCTACATACCTGGCCTTGTATCCCATGAGCCTTCACCTTTTCTATCAGCCTACCGTGAGGGACCTTGTCAAACGCCTTACTGAAATCCATATAGACAACATCAACGGCTTGTCCTTCGTCAACCGTTTTTGTCACCTCTTCAAAAAATTCCAATAGATTCGTAAGGCACGACCTCCCTGTAACGAAGCCATGCTGCGTATCCCTGATCAGATTTCAGAGCTCCAAATGCTCATACATCCTATCCTTGAGGATCCTCTCCATTATCTTGCCTATAACTGAAGTCAAGCTCACTGGCCTATAGTTCCCTGGGTTATCCCTCTGACCCTTCTTAAACAAGTTGGGAGATTCTCGGTTCTTGTGGTTTTAGAACCGAAAGATCTGATCAAAGGAGAAACTATCCCATCCCCGATGATGGGGTTGCCCCGTAAGGGTAGACACAGTGAGGATAACTGATGAGGAATAATTTCATGGGGAATGTATCCCGCCCCCTCATCCAGACGTTACAAACAACGCAGCACATGTGAGGTATTACAAGCCATACCAAGTCCACTCAACAAACTACCTGGACCAAGTACATGGAATTATTTTCCTCTCTCAGTAGAAACAGTTTATCCTTAATTTTTGAGCAAAATGACTGGCAAGTATCAGTGCCTGTCCCACATTTGCTCAATCTCCTTTTCAAATGAAAGCAATGTCAGGGCAACCAGACGCTGGGACCAGACCAAACGCTGCAACCAGGGCTACAGACGCTGAGGCTCATCAGGGGGAGAGAGGGTGCCATTGTTAATGGGGTGCAAGTGACATCCACCCCCCCCCCCCCCCCCTAGACTGGTTAACTCTAAGGGTCAGGGACAAGAGGGGGCTGCTGGGAAGAGGAAGGGGGCTGAGGAACGGAGGCCTCAGCCTCTTAATCTGCATAACAGGTTTGAGGTTCTTGCTGCCAGTCTGGAAGAGGACGAGGCAGGTGAGGTTGGTAAGCAAACTGCACACGGTACAGTGATGCAGCAGGACATAGGCAAAAAGAAAGGGAAAAGGAACGCAGTAGTAATTGGGGACAGTGGGGTGAAGGGTATTGACACTGTCCTTTGTCACAATGACAAAGTGCACAGAAGGGTGTGTTGTCTGCCTGGTGCTCGAGTACAGGATGTCGCAGCTGGGCTGCAGAGAAATCTGGAGTGGGAGGGTGAGAATCCGGTCGTTGTGGTGCATGTGGGTGCCAATGACGTAGGCAAAGTGCGGACTGAGGATCTGGTGAGGGAGTATGAGAAGCTGGAAATGGAATTAAAAAGTAGAACCGACAAGGTGGTCATCTCTGGGCGACTGCCTGAACCGTGTGCAGACGGGCGTAGGGTTGACAGGATTAAGGAAGTGAATGGGTGGCTCAGGGATTGGTGTGGGAGGAATGGGTTTGAATTTATGGGGCATTGGCACCAGTATTGGGGTAGGTGGGACCTGTAGGGGCGGGATGGGGTTGGGCTGAACTGTGCTGGGACCAGAGTGCTGGCGAATCGAGTAAAGAGGACTGTAAACAGGGCATTAAACTAATTGGGGGGGGGGGGGGGGTGGAGGGTGCGAGGTTAGGTGACCTTACGAGGTCTAAAGTTAAGGAGAGGGTACAGGTAAGGGAAGAGGCCGAGGATGTCCGAATAATAGAGGGAGTAGGGGGCGTGAGTAGGGTCCATGTGAAGGCTGGGATGAAAGCGCTTTATCTGAATGCACGAAGCATTCGGAATAAAATGGATGCGATGGTGGCGCAGATCGACACAAATGGACATGATCTGGTGGACATTACAGAGACGTGGCTGCAAGGTGACAGGGACTGGGAGCTGAATGTCCAAGGATATCAAGTGTTTAGGAAGGATAGGCGGGAGGGAAAAGGGGGGGGGGGGGGGGCGTAGCTCTGCTGATTAAGGATAGCATCAAGGTGGTAGCAAGTGATGATATTGGAGCCAAGGAGCAGAACGTGGAATGGTTGTGGGTAGAGATTAGGAACAAAAAAGGGAGGAGGACGCTGGTGGGTGTCGTCTATAGGCCCCCGAATAATGATCTGGAGGTGGGGAGGGTTGTTAACGCGCAAATAAGTGCGGCGTGCAGGAATGGGACGGCAGTAGTTATGGGGGATTTCAATCTGCGTATTGATTGGTCGACCCATGTTGGACACGATGGGCTCGAGGAGGAGTTTTTGGAATGCTGCAGGGATAATTTCCTTGAACAGTGTGTGTTGGAGCCAACGAGGGAGCGAGCTATCTTGGATCTGGTGCTGTGTAATGAGGCGGGTAGAATTAGGGACCTTGAGGTGAAGGATCCTCTTGGAGAGAGTGATCATTGTATGGTGGAGTTTCTGGTGCAGATGGAGGAGGAGAAAGTGGGTTCCCGGACACACGTCCTTTGTTTGAATAGAGGGGAGTACGGTAGGATGAGAGAAGAATTGGCGAATGTGGACTGGGGGAGTGCGTTGGAAGGAGGGTCTGCTGAGGAGCAGTGGAGGATCTTTAAGGAGATCTTTCTTGGTGCTCAGCAGAAATTTATTCCGATGGTCAAAAAGGACTGTAGGAGGAGAGGTAATAAGCCGTGGTAACGAAGGAGGTGAAGGAAAGTGTTAAATTAAAAGCGGAGGCATTTAGAGTAGCGAAGCGGAATGGGCGAGAAGAGGATTGGGAGAGGGTTAAATGTCAACAACGATTGACAAATAAGTTGATAAAGGAGGGTCGGAGAAACTATGAAGCTGGGCTAGCGCTTAATATAAAAAAGGAGAGCAAGAGTTTTTAAAATATATAAAAATGAAGAGGCTGGCTAGGGTGAACGTTGGTCCTTTAGAGGATGAGAAAGGGGACCTAGTGGTAGGGGATGGGGATATGGCTCAGGTTTGAATAACTTTTTTGTTTCCGTCTTCGCGGAGGAGGACGTGAATAATTTGCCGGGTGTTAGCGATGGAAAGGTGGTAGGAATGGAGGGTCTTAATGACATTACTGTTACTAGAGAGGCAGTGCTCGACAGACTGGAGGGGCTGATTGTGGACAAGTCCCCAGGACCGGATGGAATGCATCCGAGGGTTCTGAAAGAAATGGCGGAGGTTATAGTGGGTGCATTGGTGGTTATTTTCCAGACGTCGCTGGATTCCGGGGAAGTGCCGGAAGATTGGAAAACGGCTAATGTTACGCCGTTGTTTAAGAAGGGTGCCAGGCAAAAGGTGGGGAATTATAGGCCGGTTAGTTTAACGTCTGTGGTAGGTAAAATGTTAGAAACCGTCATTAAGGAGGAAATAGCGAGGCTTCTTGAAGGGAATTGCTTGATAGAGCAGACGCAGCACGGTTTCATTAAAGGGAAGTCGTGTCTGACAAATTTACTGGAGTTCTATGAGGATGTGTCTAGGGCAGTGGATAGAGGAGAGCCGGTGGATGTGGTCTTTTTGGATTTTCAGAAGGTGTTTGACAAAGTACCTCATAAGAGGTTATTGCAGAAGGTCAGGGGACATGGAGTTGGGGGTAGGGTGTTAGCGTGGATAGAGGATTGGTTGTCAAATAGGAGGCAGAGAGTGGGGGTCAATGGATGCTATTCAGATTGGCGGATGGTGACTAGTGGAGTGCCCCAGGGGTCGGTGCTGGGGCCTCAGCTTTTTACCATTTATATAGATGATCTGGAGGAGGGAAGCGAGTGTAGGGTGTCGAAATTTGCGGATAACACCAAGATTGGGGGAACGGCAAATTGTGCGGAGGGTGTGGAGAGTCTGCAGAAGGATCTAGATAGGCTGGGCGAATGGGCCAGGAAATTGCAAATGGAATTTAATGTTGGCAAGTGTGAGGTGGTCCACTTTGGAAGGAAGAATGGTAGGAAGGACTACTACTTACGTGGCGAAAAATTGCAGCAGGCGACGGTGCAGAGGGACCTCGGGATCCTTGTGCATGAGTCGCAAAAACCCAGCTTGCAGGTGCAGCAGGTGGTCAGGAAGGCGAATGGGATGCTGGCCTTCACAGCGAAGGGGATTGAATATAAAAGTAGGGAGGTCTTGCTGCAGCTGTATAGGGCATTGGTGAGGCCGCAGCTGGAGTACTGTGTGCAGTTTTGGGCGCCGCACCTGCGCAAAGATATTTTGGCCTTGGAGGGAGTGCAGAGGAGGTTTACTCGGCTGATACCGGAGTTGAGGGGGTTGAGCTATGAGGAGAGGCTGAATGAGCTCGGGTTGTACTCGTTGGAATTTCGAAGAATGAGGGGGGCTCTCATTGAGACGTATAAGATGATGAATGGGATGGATAGGATAGAGGTGGAGAGACTCTTCCCGCTCAAAAAGGACAGTAGGACTAGGGGGCACAGCCTCAAGATAAAGGGGGGGGGGTGGTTTAGAACGGAGTTGAGGAGGAACTTCTTCACTCAAAGGGTGGTGAATCTCTGGAATTCTCTGCCCGTTGAAGTGGTGGAGGCTGCCTCGCTAAATATTTTCAAGAAGCGGGTTGATGGGTTTTTGATAAGAGAGGGGATTAAGGGTTATGGGCAGAGGGCGGGAAAGTGGAACTGAGCCACAACAGATCAGCCATGATCTTATTGAATGGCGGGGCAGACTCGAAGGGCTAGATGGCCTACTCCTGCTCCTATTTCTTATGTTCTTATGTTCTTAACCAGCCGCTCCATATAACTAAACTCGTTCATTCCTGCTCTGTTATCTTCCAGCACACAGACAAGATGCATTCTGTTACAACGGATATTCTGCAAAGTTCAGCGAACCCATAGCATCTTACAGCTTCCCTCTAGCCTTTCCCCATACTTCCATGTTTTATCCTGTCATTATACCGGCGATTCCCGTCGGCTGATGCATTTATATAGTCTGGGCGGGCGAAGTGAGCAGGTGCATGGAAATATCACTTTCGGCACCAAGGCACAAAACATGTTGACTTGGTCATTCCTCAAATCTCACTGAATCGCCATCCTGAAACTTCCTCGCTAACAGCATTGTGGGTTTGCCGGCAACACATGATGTCCAGCGGTCTTAGAACATAGCTCAGCGCCACCTTCTGGGGGGCAATTCGGGATTGGCAATAAAGTCTGATCTATCCGTTGGCACCCTCACCCGCTGGAAAATAAAGCTCCATTGGACTATGAATACACTTGTGCCATGTTAAAACAAAAACGAAATTTCACCTCAAAGTGTAGCTCAGAAAATGAGTTTGTGTCTCTGTAAAAGGCTAAATATGTAGCACGAAATGACACACTTGTTTGAGAGGGAAGGCAAGAATGGGCAGTATATTATACACATCACAACAGATTGACTCCAACTCATTATATTTTTCAATGAGTCCAAAACAGTAGCATAGACTGATATTTAGGCATTGCATTTCCAGCCTCAGAGAGTCCCAAGGCAACGCAATTAATAGTGGGGGACTGAACCACAGAATCTGCTTCGGTTTTCGGAGTAGATTAGAGCCGTCTCAAAAGTGCACATGGGTAGTGGAAAGGAAGGAAGTTGGAACATTGATAATGAATCGGGAAAAAAACATAATACTGAGCAAACGATTCAGATTGAAGGCTCACGCCCTGAGCATCTGATGGCCTCCATCCTATTATCTTTCATGATGTAGCGACACAGATAGTGAATCCATTGGTTACGATATTGCAACATTTCCTGGATGCAGAAGAGGTTATGGTAGATTGGAAGAATGCTAATTTAACAACCTTATTCAAAAGCGGAGGAAGCAGAATGTAGAAATCTATAGACCAGCTGGATTGAAATCTGGTGTGGACGCCTTGTTAGAATTCATCATTAAGAAAATAATAATAGGCCAGTTGGAAAATCGAATTGGAAGAATGCTAATTTAACAACCTTATTCAAAAGCGGAGGCAGCAGAATGTAGAAATCTATAGACCAGCTGGATTGAAATCTGGTGTGGACGCCTTGTTAGAATTCATCATTAAGAAAATAATAATAGGCCAGTTGGAAAACCGAACGCAATCTACCAATCAGTAGGGTTTAATGAATGGTAAATCGTGTTTTACTAATCTCCTGAAGTTCTTCAAAGATGTAAAACGAAAAGTGAATAATCGGTAATATGGAAAGTTAAAACACTTGGGGTTAGTGGCACACACAAAATTCTCTAAATTTGCACACCTTTATTGTGGAGTCCAAGAGGCGTAGGCAAACGTCACGGGTAGAAGAAGGATTGGAATGTCCGCTGAATGTTAAAATGGCGGCGCGGGCTCGTTGGGCCGAAGGGCCTGTTTCCTGTGCTGTGTTGTTCTTTGTTATTAGTGAATCCCAGAGACTCTCAACTCTTTGAGAGAAGTAATTACTCGTCATCTCTGTTTGAAATCTGCCACCACTTCTCCTAATTTTGTGACCTCGTGTTCTAGACGCCTTTTTAGAGATCTTATTGACCTTATGTCCCATCCTTCAAAGAAGGATAACTATGGACACTAAGCTAAAGTTTGAAATTGAACACAATTAATGTTTCCATGGAATTGTTTTTAGGCCAGCGCTGTGTTTTCATATGTAGCATCGATATCATTGGATCCACAAATAGAGAGAAAAAAATGTTTCAGAAAAGGAAGGAGGTCCTGAGAGTTCCGTGGCATTGTTTAATTTCAACCGGACATTAAGAACAACGTATTGAGATTGAATCCGCGCAAAGGCGGCACTGTAGCACGGTAGTTAGTACAGCTGCCCAATTCCAGAAACTAAAGTTCTATTCCCGGCTTGGATCACTGTCTAGGTGGTTTTTGCACATTCTCCCTGTGTTTGCTCCGGTTTCCTCCCACAATGCAAAGATGGGTTAGTGGGTCATTGTTTTGTAACTGGTCGGCGCAACATCGTGGGCCGAAGGGCCTGTTCTGCGCTGTTATGTTCTATGTTCTATGTTCTAAGTGTGGATTCGGTGGATTGGCCAAGCCAAATGGCTTCTTAGTGTCTGGGAACAAGCGTGAGGAAATGCATCGGCTTATGAGGACAGGGCTGGGTGGGAATGTGGTCTGTGATTGGCCTCCTTCTGCACTGTAGACTTCCATGATTCTATGAATGGCTTCCTCTTTCATCTGGAGTATGTAGAATCAAAGATCCACGAAAAAGTCAATGAACAGACATTAACAAATCCTTGCACTATTTTTCCCATGGTACCAGCATTAAGGATGATTTTGGGCAGCGGCAGAACACATTTCTATCACGGGCATAAGCTGAAACGTTTGGGGTAGGGGATGGAGGGTTGAGGGGGAGGGGGTGCAGTTGAAGGGGGAGACGGCAGTGGGATGGCGTGGTCCTGCAGTCAGGCTTTTTGTCGCCAAGTAGAAAATTAGCGGGCAAGCACCCAGAAAATGTAATCTCAGGATTTCTCCCAGTGACGTGCACAAGTGGCTGTCTAACCACGAGGGAGAACCAAATCAATGCATGGCTGGAACGTAGTGCATTGAGAACGGATTGTTCTATCATGGAGGGTTTAAGCAAACAGGACAGCGGGCGGAGAATGTTCGGTAACATCAGAGAAAAACAGTGAGTATATGAAATATTTGGAAAGACAGGATGCACAAGATTGAAAAATCTTAAGGTAATACCTAGGGTCAAATTGGAAAGGGATTAGTTGCACCGTAGGGTATTATGCATGTATTTGAATGCAAGCATGATTGTTATGTGGAAATTTGACCTTTCGGCTGTAACAAACAGATAACTCGAAGAAAGGCAGCACTGGCGTTGAAAAGTGTCTGGATATGGGTTCTATAGGAAAGGAAGATAAATGGAAAGGTTGGCTGCATTGGTCAAGGGTATAATCGCACTGCAAGAGCACTCTGTCCAAAAGGTTCAAGGAGACATTGTATTTTGTTAGAGCAATGGGAAAATAAACGGTGGAAGCAATATTACATAGGTCACCATTTAATGGCAAAGCTGAAGAGGGACACATTTGCAACACAATTGCAGAGTGGTACAAGAAAAATAGAATAGTCAGAACTATTCAATTATCGACGTTTAAATGAGTGGATCAAAAGTCTAAGCCTGGCAGGAGTTCAAAGAGAGCATTCGGGAAAAATAATTCAACCGCAATATATTATAGGACCAGTAAGTTAGAAGGGCTGGATTTACATGTTAATTTTAGGAGGAATCAGATAGTATAATTGGATGAATATTTGGTACCAGCGGTTGTTGCATCATTAGATTCAAATCTCCCACTGCTAAGTACAATGAACATTCGGGATTAAAATAATGAACTGAACAGTCAAGCGACTTCAATGGCTTGACAACGCATTTGAGGGATATTATTTGGAAGGTTGGCCGATAAAATGTACCTCCGTTCACTCTGTGTGTTTTCCACAGCTGAAATGCTAACCTTATACAATCGCTGTATGCATTGTGGTTGCCCAGCTTCAACACTGAGATTGTTCAATATTTTTGTGTATTCTGGTGACACAATTATAATAGTAAACCCGTTGAACGGGTCTGTGCAATACGGTTGCAATGTTACATTGCTGACTCAATTCAGAGCGTCTATGTGTTTTATTTCCACAGCTCCAATTATGATTCTATTCAATGTGTCTATGCATTAATGTTGCACGGTTACAAATCTCACCCTGTTCAACGTGTCGATGCATCCCAGTTTCACAGAAGCAATACTTCTTCTTTCCTGCGTCTCTATATTTAGGTTGTTCAGTTTGCCTAGGTATTGCAATTCCACGTTTACACCACTGAATATTTTTAGCGTCTCCGTATATTCTAGTTCCAAAAATACAAGACAAACACTGTTCAATGTGCCTGTGCACTCCTTTTGCACATTACAAAACCCATACTGTTCTACCCCAATCTACGTGTTCCCTTTGCACATATCAGATACTGAACGTGTTCAGTTTGCCTCCGTTCCAGTTACAAAGTCTAGTGACTGTACCTATGCATTCGGATTGCACAGTTAACGTGCTGTCCCTTTTCATGGTGCCTATGCATCCCAGGTTACACAATCACAATACTGGCTCTGTAAAGTCGTTCTAAATATTCCAGTTGCACGACGCCTGCACTGATTCTGTTCGAGAGCTTCTGACTCCCGTTGTACAGATAAAACTAATACCTGGATTTTTCTATGCACTCTTTTTTCCCCCCTTATTCGAATTTCAAGTTTCTTATTTGTATCTGCACATTCCCTTGGTACAGATCTTACATTGATTCTGTACATCGAGTCTTTGTACTCCAGTTCCGCAGTTTATTTGCTGATTATAATCAGTTTCTTACATTTATATTCTAGTATGACCATGCATGCCTTTTGTGCAGTTGCTTTCATGGCTACTTTTACTGTGCCAATGTATTTCTGTTTCAGTTACTGACGGATACAGTGTGTCAATGCGCAACTGTAACATTGTAACTGTAACATTGACTCTCCTAGCGTTCCTGTTTCATTGTTTATCTGTTAATTCTGTGCGATGCGTCTGTTTTCCTCTTGCGCGTTTTCTTTAATATCTGTGTAAAATGCGTCTATGCATTCCATTTCCAATGTCACTGTGGTGACTGATTATAGTGTGTCTATATAATGCTGTTTCGATATAAGAAACATAAGAACGTAAGAACATAAGAAATAGGAGCAGGAGTAGGCCATCTGGCCTTTCGAGCCTGCCCCGCCATTCAATAAGATCATGGCTGATCTGTCGTGGCTCAGTTCCACCTTCCCGCCCTCTCCCCATAACCCTTAATCCCCTCTCTTATCAAAAACCCATCAACCCGCGTCTTAAAAGTATTTAGCGAGGCAGCCTCCACCACTTCAGCGGGCAGAGAATTCCAGAGATTCACCACCCTTTGAGTGAAGAAGGTCCTCCTCAACTCCGTTCTAAACTACCCCCCCCCCCTTTATCTTGAGGCTGTGCCCCCTAGTCCTACTGTCCTTTCTGAGCGGGAAGAGTCTTTCCACCTCTATCCTATACATCCCACTCATCATCTTATATGTCTCAATGAGATCTCCCCTCATTCTTCTAAACTCTGACGAGTACAAGCCTAGTTTATTCAGCCTCTCCTCATAGCTCAACCCCCTCAACTCCGGCATTAGCCTCGTAAACCTCCTCTGCACTCCCTCCAAGGCCAAAATATCCTTGCGTCAGTGCGGCGACCAAAACTGCACACAGTACTCCAGCTGCGGCCTCACCAATGCTCTATACAACTGCAGCAAGACCTCCCTACTTTTATATTCAATCCCCCTCGCTATGAAGGCCAGCATCCCATTCGCCTTCCTGACCACCTGCTGCACCTGCAAGCTGGGTTTTTGCGACTCATGCACAAGGACCCCGAAGTCCCTCTGCGCCGTCGCCTGCTGCAGTTTTTCTCCACGCAAGTAATAGTCCTTCCTACCATTATTGTATGACTACAGTGACTCTGTGTATTGTGAGTATGAATTATTTTTGTACAGTTGAAATGCTGGCATAGTTTAGTCTGTCTGTGCAGTCACGTTGAATGTTAAGAATATGATTTTTTTTTCAGATTACACATGTAATCTTGTTGCAGTTTGAATAATGTGGATCCTTTTGTTATTACCATTAAATACTACCGTTAAATACTGACTCTGTCAGTGTGTTTAAATATATCTGTTCCATGACATCAGCACTGAGTCTGAGTTCCTTTTGTATGGTTACTAATAGGTCATAGGCAAATTTTTGTGTGTATTTCTTTTTTTCTTTTATCCGATATTGATTTTCTTCAATGCGCCTATGCGTTCCTGTTTAATTGTTTCAATGCAGACTCTGTTCATTGTCTCAGTGTCTCTATGCATTTCTATTGCACAGTAGTGATAATATATCTGTTCAGTGTATCTATGTTTCCTTTTAAAAAGTTACATTCTTTTACACTGTGTCTGTATTGCCCGGTTACATAATTACAATATTGATTCTGTACAATGTACATATGCATTTTGGTTACACAGTGGCAACAGTAACTCCACACATTCCACAGCTACAATACTGACACCGTTTAGTATATTTACCTATCGCAAGTCCACAGTTACAAAACTGACCCTTCAAGTGGGCCTATGCATTGTGCTTGCACTGTTACAATACTGCCTCGATTCAGTATGCCTTTACATTACTGGTGCAAAATAACAATGCTGACTTTGTTCTAGAACATAGACCATAGAACACTGCAGCACAAACAGGCCCTTCGGCCCACGAGTTGCGCCAATCACATCAACACCTACCAACCTACAGACCTATCTATAACCCTCAATCTCATTAAACCCCATATACTCATCCAGAAGTCTTTTAAAAGACCCCAGCGAGTTCGCCTCCACCACCATTGACGGCAGCCGATTCCATTCACTCACCACCCTCTGAGTGAAAAACTTACCCCTAACATCACTTCTGAATTTCCCTCCCTGTACCTTAAATCTGTGTCCTCTCGTAGCAACCATTTCAACCCGTGGAAATAGCCTCTGAGAGTCCACCCTATCTATTACATAAGAACATAAGAAATAGGAGCAGGAGTAGGCCATCTGGCCCTTCGAACCTGCCCCGCCATTCAATAAGATCATGGCTGATCTGTCGTGACTCAGCTCCACCTTCCCGCCCTCTCCCCATAACCCTTAATCACTTCTCTTATCAAAAACCCATCAACCCATTTCTTAAAAATATTTAGCGAGGCAGCCTCCACCACTTCAACGGGCAGAGAATTCCAGAGATTCACCACCCTTTGAGTGAAGAAGTTCCTCCTCAACTCTGTTCTAAACCGCCCCCCCTTTATCTTGAGGCTGTGCCCCCTAGTCCTACTGTCTTTTTTGAGCGGGAACAGTCTCTCCACCTCTATCCTATCCATCCCATTCATCATCTTATACGTCTCAATGAGATCTCCCCTCATTCTTCTAAACTCTAACGAGTACAAGCCTAGTTTGTTCAGCCTCTCCTCATAGCTCAATCCCCTCAACTCCGGTATCAGCCGAGTAAACCTCCTCTGCACTCCCTCCAGGGCCAAAACATCCTTGCGCAGGTGCGGCGCCCAAAACTGCACACAGTACTCCAGCTGCGGCCTCACCAATGCCCTATACAGTTGCAGCAAGACCTCCCTACTTTTATATTCAATCCCCTTCGCTATGAAGGCCAGCATCCCATTCGCCTTCCTGACCACCTGCTGCACCTGCAAGCTGGGTTTTTGCGACTCATGCACAAGGACCCCGAGGTCCCTCTGCACCGTCG
Organism: Prionace glauca; assembly: GCA_037974335.1. NCBI lineage: Eukaryota > Metazoa > Chordata > Chondrichthyes > Carcharhiniformes > Carcharhinidae > Prionace > Prionace glauca. The sequence goes on from CM075734.1 coordinate 673,299, forward strand.
CCTGCTGCAGTTTTTCGCCCCGTAAGTAATAGTCCTTCCTACCATTCCTCCTACCAAAGTGGACCACCTCACACTTGCCAAAATTAAATTCCATTTGCCATTTCCTGGCCCATTCGCCCAGCCTATCTAGATCCTTCTGCAGACTCTCCACACCCTCCGCACAATTTGCCTTTCCCCCAATCTTGGTGTCATCAGCAAATTTCGACACCCTGCACTCGGTTCCCTCCTCCAGATCATCTATATAAATGGTAAATAGCTGAGGCCCCAGCACCGACCCCTGGGGCACCCCACTAGTCACCAACCGCCAATCCGAATAGCACCCATTGACCCCCACTCTCTGCCTCCTATTTGACAACCAATCCTCTATTCCTCTCAACATTTTGTAAACTTCTATCAGGTCGCCTCTCAACCTGGTTGTTTGCATTCCAGCTCCACAGTTACAATGTTGACGATCTTCATTGCATCACTGGATTATGTCTGCTACTTTCTTCTGGTTACACAATACAGATTCTGTATACCTGGCCTATATATTCCTATTGAAAAGTTACAATGCTGCTTTTCAGAGGCAGCGGGAAGGGTGGACAGTGCCAACGGATTGGAGGCTGTTTCGTATCGTGGACTGGGCTTCATTCACAACCCTTTGTAGTTTCTTGTGGTTTTGGGTGGATGATTCCAAACCAAGAAATCATTCCACCACAGTGTTTTTTCTTTGTTTAACTGATTAAAATTATATACTCTTGAAGTTATTCTATTTATTTCTCCTTAGCATCTGGGCGTTACTAAGAAGGACAACATTTGATGTCCATCCCTAAATTTCCCGGAGGTGTGTGGGTTCCTAGGCATGTACAGAGAGCAGTTAAAATATAATTACATTTACTTGAATCTGGAGCCGCATGTAGGCCAGGTCAGGTAATAATGGCAGATTGTTTCTCTAAATAACATCAGAAAAGTCGAGTGTGTTTCCTTTTCTCTCTTCTCTATGTGAGAATTTGGCTCTGCGTGGGCCGAAGGGCCTGTTCTGCGCTGTAATGTTCTATTTAATAGCAGTGACCAGTGGAGCAAATCAGTAACATGAGAAAAACATAAATCAACACAGGGTAAATGATAATTCGGGATATACTTGCATTGATAAAGCTCATTGTGTGATCCCAAAGCCATTTAGAACACATTGGCTCCTTTTAGAACACTTTGGTTCCTTTTAGAACACTTTTGTTCGTTTTAGAACACGTTGGTTCCTTTTAGAACACTTTGGTTCCTTTTAGAACACTTTGGTTCCTTTTGATTTGTCAGTAATCATCCAATTTGTGGCGAAGCACGGGACCTTAATAACAAAAACATCTACCATAGGAACTTGGAGATATTGAAGGTAGTAACAGGAGGGAGCCTTTTGACCTTCGAGCCTGCTCCACCATTCACCATGATCATGACATTTCGTCAAATTCAATTGTCTATTTTTTTCCCCCTGTAACCATTGATGCCATTCACCACAAGAACTATACCTAGCCGCTTCTGGAATACATTTAATGCTTTGGCATCAACTGCTTCCTGTGGCAATTAATTCGACAAGCTCACCACTGTATGGCTGAAGGAATGTCTAATAAGCCATGTAATATCCCATCAACCACATACGTTAAGGCTTCGTAACAAATCCACCAGGACCCGAAAGTTCATCAGCCCCCAGCTTCATAAAATTACACAATGCAGCTTCCCTACAACTTGCAATTTCATAAGGACCTCATTCTGATCTACCTTCCGATTTGCCTTTGGTCCTGGAATGCGACTATTGTGAACACGGATGAAAAATATCACTCCAGTTCATTCCCACTCTCCTCAATATCTACTCTTAACTCCACATTCCTACAATCCAGAGGATGGATACTCATTATTGTTATTTTTTCAGTTCCAGTGGATTAGCTCCACTTCCCAGAAACAGCTGTCAAACTCATGTTCCAAGATGCACCTGCAGGATGAGGATCATCAGGCACGCAAGAACCCACAAAATCCATGACCAGAAACACAAAATTTCTGATACATGAGAGAGTAATAGCAGGTCAAGCAGATCAATAATCATCAAGCTTAATGGTGGACAGGCTGGTGGACTAATGACAGATATTTTCCTTATCAAAAACTAAATAAATTTCTGCTCTAATTCATGCATTAATTTAGATTATTTCCAACAACACCCCCCCCCCCCCCATCACACCCGTCTCCCCTTCCCCCCACCCCCGACAATTCACTAATCCAACCAACCTTCTTTCTTAGCTCCTTCTCTATCCCTCTCAGAAGAACCAACAATCCTCGTCTGGATAATGAAGTTACCCAGTCTGGAAAGTAAGGAGTAGCTCGTTCATCAAAAACATTGTGTACAAGGTCGCCTCGAAGCCACTCACCATTCTGACTTTGAAATCTATTGCCGATTCTTCAGTCTTGCAGGTTGAAATCCTGATATTCCCTCCCTATCCAAAATAGCCTGAGCTCTTTTGGAAAGCAGCTCGTCCATATTGCATCTTAAGAACATAAGAACAAGCAGGTCTAGCAGGTGGTCAGGAAGGCGAATGGGATGCTGGCCTTCATAGCGAGGGGGATTGAATATAAAAGTAGGGAGGTCTTGCTGCGGCTGTATAGGGCATTGGTGAGGCCGCAGCTGGAGTACTGTGTGCAGTTTTGGGCGCCGCACCTGCGCAAAAATATTTTGGCCTTGGAGGGAGTGCAAAGGAGGTTTACTAGGCTGATACCGGAGTTGCGGGGGTTGAGCTATGAGGAGAGGCTGAATGAACTAGGCTTGCACTCGTTAGACTTTAGAAGAATGAGGGGAGATCTCAATGAGACGTATAAGATGATGAATGGGATGGATAGGCAGAAATGTAACAGCTCGATATCAGTGAACAGGCAGAGAAAAACTTCAAATGTCGGGTGAAATGGATGCACTGAGACCTTCAAGGTGAATAGTATAAATATGCCCGTGACCATAGACACGTTGATGAAATGAGCGTACACATGGCACATACTATACAATGCAAAGAAATGAGAAGTGATTCATTGTTTAGGAATAGGTGGGATAAACAGTAAATCTTGAAGTTCACAATTGTAAAGGCGTCTAGTAATAGGGAAAGAAAACGTGGTCAATGATAGTAGCAGGTTTAGAGAGCAATTACTCAAGCAAATGACATGGAAGGACTGAGTTACGAGGAAAGGTTGGAGAAACTGGAACTTTTCTCCTTGGAAAGACGGAGATTGAGGGGAGACATGATAGAGGTATATAAGATACTGAAGGGAATAGATAAGAGTCAATAGTGAGAGACTGCTCCCTAGACTGGGTACAATTACGAGAGTTCATGATCTAAGGGTGAGGGGGGAGAAGTATAATTTGGATGTGAGAAGAAGGTTCTTCACGCAGAGGGTCGAGGGAGGATGGAACGCGCTACCGAGTAGGGTGGTGGAGGCAGGAACATTGGATTTGTTTAAGGTTTACTTCGATAGACACATGAGCGAAACAAGGATGGAGGGTTATAGTAGAACAAAGAGCAAAGAACAAAGAACAAAACAGCACGGGAAACAGGCCCTTCGGCCCAACGAGCCCGCGCCGCCGTCCCATGGTCAGTGACCTATTCATGACTCTAGTCTATGCCTAATGTGTGAGGATCAGGGAGGTCCAATATAGGGACAATTTGTTACCCAATCAATCAGCCTAAAAGCACATTTTTGGGATGTGGGAGGAAACCGGAGCACCCGGAGGAAACCCACGCAACCATGGGGAGAACGCGCAAACTCCCACGGACACAGGCCCAAATCCATGTGTCCGCACAGCAACAGAGATAGCCTCTGCGCTGCCATGATGCCCTCGAGATGGTAAATGCCTGTGGATAAAAATTTCATTATTAAAGACTCTATATCCCTGAGACTAAAAACTGACCCCTACAATGCTTAATAAGGCCTGCTATATCCTCCTATATGTAAACTGCTCATGTGGCTGTCCAAGTTACTCTTGAACAACCCTAGCGTGCCTGCTTCCACCACCTTACTCGGCAGTGCATTCCACATCCCCACTACCCTTTGTGTGAAAAACTGCCCTCTAACATTAGTCTTATATCTAGCCCCCCTCACCCTAAGCCCGTGACCCCTCGTTCTATCCATTTCTAATAGCGGAAAAAGCTTATCACCATCTACTCTATCTGTCCCCTTCATAATCTTATAAACCTCTATTAGATCCCCCCTCAGCCGACGTCTCTCAAGGGAAAACAGCCCAAGTGCGTTCAATCTTTCCTCGTAAGACAGCCCTTCCATACCAGGCAACATCCTGGTAAATCTCCTCTGCACTCTCTCCAGGATCTCTACATCCTTCCGGATGTAGAGGGTATTAAATAGGGTCAGAGCCTCGGGAGACACCGGAAATGCAGACATGCATGTTAACGTTTTTGTCTTTTTATTCCACAGGTGGAGGTCCACCTCGTTGTCAAACGAGGGGCATTCACACGGTGGGTCGTGCCTGGGCTTCTCTTGGAAGTTCCAGGAGTGGCCTAGGACTTCGTGTCGGTGTGTGTGCTTGATCCTGGACCGGTAGACGGGCGCCGCAACAGCTCAGTGACTAGCACTGCTGGCTGTGCAGGCACATGGATTTGGGCCTGTGTCTGTGGGAGTTTGTGCATTCTCCCTGTGGTTGCGTGGGTTTCCTCCGGGCGCTCCGGTTTCCTCCCACACCCCAAAGATGTGCTCTTAGGCTGATTAGTTTACCAAATTGACACTATTCTCCCCTGAATCTGGCTAAGTTAGGGGTTCCACTCACATACACACAGGGCAGGGAGGATGCGGCGGCGCGGGCTCGTTGGGCCGAAGGGCCTGGTTCCCGTGCTGGGTTGTTCTTTGTTCTTTGTTCTTTTGTTCAAATTTCATTCGAGGTTTTATTAGTAGCAACAGATGTTAGGAAGTTCTTTTGAGTTTCTGCCTCAGCTTCAGGATGTTTGTAGAGTGTATTGGAAAGAGTCCAGAATAGATTCACAAGGAATATTGCAGGAATGAGCAACATCAATTGCGTCAATATCTTGTAGAATATATGTGAGAGAGAAGTTTGATGAAGATATACAAAAGCATTTGTCAAATTAGCAGAATTCATTGGAGATAACAAAAGTGTACATTTTGATAGAAGGAACGAGGGCAAGGGCAGCAGGGTGCAACATTGATTAGAATTGCTGACTCAGAGCGTCAGAAAACCTGGTCCGATTCCAGCCTTGGTTGACTGTGTAGAGGTTTGTACTTTCTCTACATGCTTGCGTGGATTTTTCCTGCAGGTGCTCCAGTTTCCTCCCACAGTTTAGGTATGCTGATCATTATAAATTGCGCCGTAGTTTCCCAAACAGTTGAAGTATACGGGAATGAACAGGATACATGCGCGAAGGTACGGGGATAAGCGAGGGCTTTGCCTAATTAAGGTGCTCTGTCGGAACGTGTTTGCAGACATGATGGGCCGAACAATGCTTTTCTGGACTGTAAAACTCTATGCATTAACATCAACGAGGCACGAGGGGGCGCAATTTCGCGCAGGACATTTTCTGCTCTGCACTGGACTGCCGGAGCGTTCGGTGGAGGCAGATTCTATCAGGGATTGTGGAAGAATTAGGTTAATATCTCAAACCAAGGAATGAGCTTTGTTACGTAGAGAAGATGGGAAATTTCCTAGAACATAGAACATTACAGCACAAACAGGCCCTTAGGCCCTCGAGTTGCGCCGATCACATCAACCCCACCAATCTATAGACCTATCTATAACCCCCAATCCCATTAAACCCCATATACTCATCCAGAAGTTTTTTTAAAAGACCCCAGCGGGTCAGCCTCCACCACCGATGACGGCAGCCGATTCCATTCACTCACCACCCTCTGAGTGAAAAACGTACCCCTAACATCACCTCTGTACTTCCCTCCCCGCACCTTAAATCTGTGTCCTCTCGTAGCGACCATTTCAACCCGGGGAAATAGCCTCTGAGAGTCCACCCTACCTATTCCTCTCAACATTTTATTAACTTCTATCAGGTCGCCTCTCAACCTTCGCCTCTCTAGGGAAAAGAGTCCCAGCTCCCTCAACCTATCTTCATAAGGCATGCCTCCCAGTCCAGGCAACATCCTTGTAAATCTCCTCTGCACCCTTTCAATAGCTTCCACGTCTTTCCTACAGTGAGGCGACCAGAACTGCGCACAGTACTCCAAATGAGGCCTGACAAGGGTCCTGTAAAGTTGCAGCATTACCTCGCGACTCCTAAACTCAATCCCTCGATTAATGAAGGCCAGTACACTTACATTTCTGCTCGGGGCACTGCACCATAAGAGATCTGACGCACACACGATGAAGCGACTAGACTCCTTACAATCTCTAACATTCTTTGTGGTTCTGGAAGTAGGCACTGATAAGATGCCACACTTATGGTGGCTGTGCAGGAGAAGGGAGTCAACAGTGACACACTCCGAATTAAAATGAACAGGGTATAATTTAACAAGTAACTTTTTCCAAGGAGACATTCATCCAGCAGAACAAAAAACACATGGAATGTGTGGCCATAGAATCCACATTTTCTCCTCGTCTGAAAATCGTGGCAAGTGCCAGTGTGCAAAGAAGAAAGAAAATGATCCTGATGGGCATAGATTTTCCTGGGAGCATGTAGTCATCAAATTAACTTTTAACAAACAAAAATCCATTCTGTGACACCAACAGCTGTGACATATATTTGGCAAAGAATTGCAAAAACAAAACAGTATTGTATATCTACACACATTGGACACTTATGGCCCATTCCCACATCTTCCTGGCTGAAGCAGTACGTTTGTTTACATACTCCTAAGGACACTTCTCTAAACCTGGACAAGAGTAGGTTTTTGCACATTTTTGCATTTTGTAAAACTGAGGAAAATGGGGACTTGTGTAAGTCGAATAATAACTTTCGTAAAGCCAATTCGAGCACGTAAATATACGTTTGATTTACTATATTAAACTGTGTGGCAAGCGCTTATTCCGTTCAATGTGGAAAAGAACAATGCATTGCATCTTCCATGAAACATCTTTGGGAAGGCGACCCTAATTTTGCAAAGCACGGCCATAGTCGTTAATCTTATGTAAAACTGATTGAGAAGACGTGGTGAGACTGTGAGAAAGTAAATGATGAAAGGATGTCTTGTTCTTGCAGGAAGGGTAGATTTATGATGGGGTTGTTGCAGGAGTGACTGACCCCTTTCACGTGTAAGAGAGGGAAAAAAAATACCTACCTATTTCCTCTACGATTGTTGTTTTTTAATCCTTCGCGGGTCTTGGCCATTTCTACCTCGGTCAGCATTTATTGCCCAATCATAATTGCCCTTGAATTGAGAGGTTGTTCAAAATGAACAACATTGCTGTAGGTTTGGAGTCAAATGTAGCACCGTCGGATAAGGAACGCAAATGCACTTCCAGTAATGGCATTAGTTAGGTTTTTACAACAATCAACAGTAGTTAACTGGTCATCGTTGAACTTTTAATGCCAGATTTTTATGGAATTCAAATTTCACCAAACCCCGTGGCATTATTCGATCCCACACCCCATTAACTTGGGTCTCTGGCCCAGTGATAATTTGCTTAATGTAAGACTTTTAATGTATGATGAAATATATGGATGAGTATATGGGGTTTAATGGGATTGGGGGTTATAGATAGGTCTATAGATTTGTGGGGTTGATGTGATCGGCGCAACTCGAGGGCCGATGGGCCTGTTTGTGCTCTAATGTTCTGTGTTCTATGTTCTATGAATGGCCTAGATGGTAAATGACAAGGTTCGGTAAAGAAGGGTCACGGAAGGCTTGATTGGCGAATGACGAACACAGTTCGCGTCCAAAAGGGCGTTTCCTTTCTTTCGGTAACTTGCTTTTCAACGACCGGTTTAGTGAAATGAACGAAAACTTGAGTGAAGTTTTCACCATGTAAGAGCACTGAGTTCTCAGCCACAATAATTTGCTCTTTCCAGAATGCTGCCGAACAAGCTTGAGATCAGAGAAAGCGTCAAGTTGAAATATCTCCTTCAGAGCTGGGCCGAGAGGTGGCGGATGGAGTTTAATGTGGAGAAGTGTGAGGTAATTCATTTCGGTAGGAGCAACAGATGTGTCGAGTATAGGGCTAACGGGAGGACTTTGAATAGTGTGGATGAGCAGAGGGATCTAGGTGTATGTGTACATAGATCCCTGAAAGTTGGGAATCAAGTAGATAAGGTTGTTAAGAAGGCATACGGAGTTTTGGCGTTTATTGGTAGGGGGATTGAATTTAGGAGTCGCAGCGTCATGTTGCAACTGTACACAACTCTGGTGCGGCCGCACTTGGAGTATGCATTGGTGAGGCCGTAGCTGGAGTACTGTGTGCAGTTTTGGGCGCCGCACCTGCGCAAGGATGTTTTGGCCCTGGAGGGAGTGCAGAGGAGGTTTACTCGGCTGATACCGGAGTTGAGGGGATTGAGCTATGAGGAGAGGCTGAATAAACTAGGCTTGTACTCGTTAGAGTTTAGAAGAATGAGGGGAGATCTCATTGAGACGTATAAGATGATGAATGGGATGGATAGGATAGAGGTGGAGAGACTGTTCCCGCTCAAAAAAGACAGTAGGACTAGGGAGCACAGCCTCAAGATAAAGGGGGGGGGGGGGCGGTTTAGAACAGAGTTGAGGAGGAACTTCTTCACTCAAAGGGTGGTGAATCTCTGGAATTCTCTGCCCGTTGAAGTGGTGGAGGCTGCCTCGCTAAATATTTTTAAGAAACGGGTTGATGGGTTTTTGATAAGAGAAGGGATTAAGGGTTATGGGGAGAGGGCGGGAAGGTGGAGCTGAGTCACGACAGATCAGCCATGATCTTATTGAATGGCGGGGCAGGCTCGAAGGGCCAGATGGCCTACTCCTGCTCCTATTTCTTATGTTCTTATGTTCTTATGTATTGTGTGCAGTTCTGGTCCCCACATTATAGGAAGGATGTGGAGGCTTTGGAGAGGGTGCAGAGGAGGTTTACCAGGATGTTGCCTGGTATGGAGGGGAGGTCCTATGAGGAGAGACTGAGGGATTTGGGGTTGTTTTCGTTAGAAAGAAGGCGGCTAAGAGGGGATCTTATTGAAACATATAAGATGATTAGAGGTTGAGATAGGGTGGACAGTGATAGCCTTTTTCCTCGGATGGAGAAAGCTAGCACGAGGGGGCATAGCTTTAAATTAAGGGGGGGGGGTAGTTATAGGATAGATGTCAGGGGTAGGTTCTTTACCCAGAGGGTGGTGAGGGATTGGAATGCCCTGCCTGCTGCAGTTGTAAATGCGCCTAGTTTGGGGGCGTTTAACCGTTGATAGGTTTATGGATGGAAAGGGATTGGTTTAGGTTAGAGGGCATTGTTTTTGTTTTAACTGGTCGGCGAGACATCGTGGGCCGAAGGGCCTGTCCTGCACTGTTATGTTCTATGTTCACGAAAATACAAGTGTAAGGGGACAAAACGCTATTTCGTGACTTAAAAGCGAAACCGAAGCACGAAATTTCGAAAGCGGAAATGCAGACTAGCGTCCACCACATAAAGAGACAACTTAAAATTGCGTAGCTGTGAGCGCACTCTACCCATGTTTTTCTTGAGCCATAGTCTTATAGGCCGGCATTTTATACTAGCGCCAGTTGCTGGAAATCATGCACATTGTCTTCATCGATTTTACTTCCAGTAAATTTCCCTCGGCGCTGCGCAATTATCGAATTTCTATTCTCGCAGTTCAACGAACACGAGCTGATGTTGTTTTCCCCTTTTTGTACAGCTTTGAATTTTACATGTAATGCCAAAAATGATTGTGCAAACAATTTTAATAGTAACATTCCAAAGGGAATTTGGAGCCTCTTGGGAATCGAGCAAGATATTGCGAATAATTACTGAATGCTCTGAAAGATAATTAGCACCGACATGATGATTTCAATGGCTTAATATTTTGTTTATTTATTCTATCATAGCATCTGGCTATTGTTTTCCAGCCCAGATTTTGTGCTACTCTTCTTTAATTTCCATTGGCTTTCATGACATTATGGATTCACATGTAACTAAGCATATTTATTTCCACGAAGATCATCAGGAAACCAAATGTGATCTTACAATCATTTCACCTCAGATCCTTAGTCTAAAGCGCTGATTTACGTGCCCGCTGATTTTCCCACAGAGTCAAAGACATCACTGTTGGGATTGTCATAGAAAATTATCGCGTCGTACAGGCCCTTCGGCCCTCGATGTTGCGCCGACCAGTGGAACCAATCTAATGACCCTCTAACCTAAACGATTCCAATGTTATCCATATGCCTATCCACTGGCCATTTGAACGCCCTTAAAGTAGGCGAGTCCACAACTGCTGCAGGCAGGGCATTCCACACCATAGAACCATAGAACCCTACAGTGCAGAAACAGGCCCTTCGGCCCATCGAGTCTGCACGGAACACAATCCCACCCAGACCCTATCCCCATATCCCTACACATTTTACCTGCTAATCCCTCTAACCTACACATCCCAGGACACTAAGGGGCAATTTTAGCATAGCCAATGAACCTAACCCGCACATCTTTGGACTGTGGGAGGAAACCGGAGCACCCGGAGAAAACCCTCGCAGACACGAGGAGAATGTGCAAACTCCACACAGGCAGTGACCCGAGCCGGGAATCGAACCCAGGACCCTGGAGCTGTGAAGCAGCAGTGCTAATCACTGTGCTACCGTGCCACACCCTTAGTACCTTCTGAGTAAAGAACCTACCTCTGACGTCCGTCCTATAATTACCACCCCTTAATTTGAAGCTATGTCCCCTTGTGTTAGCCGTCACCATCCAGGGAAAAAAGGCTCTCACTATCAATCCTATCTAACCCTCAAATCATCCTGTATGCCTCAATTAGGTCACCTCTCAACCTTCTCGTTTCTAATGAAAACAACGTCAAGTTTCTCAGCCTTTCCTCATAAGGCATTCCCACCATATCAGGCAACATCCTGGTAACCCTCCTCTGCACCCTTTCCAATGCCTCCACATCCTTCTTATCATTTGGCGACAAGAACTGTACACAATACTCCAAGTGCGACAGCACCAGAGTTTTGTACAGTTGCAACATGACCTCACGGCTCGGAAATTCAATCCCTCTACCAATAAAAGCACCGTACGCCTTCTTAACAACCTTATCAACCTGGGTGCCAACTTTCAGGGATCTATGCACATGTACACCGAGATCTCTCTACTGGTCGATGCTACCAAGAGTCCTTCCATTAGCCCTATATTCTGTACTCCTGTTACTCTTACCAAAGTGAATCACCTCACACTTTTCCGCATTAAACTCCATTTGCCATCTCTCAGCCCAGCTCTGGAGCTTATCTATGACATTTTATTAAAAGACGGTACATATTTGTTCTGTTTCCAAATGCGTTGGCTTTTGTGTTACGATTGCTCAGAATTAAGTAAAAGCTCAATGCTGTACTTTCTGATTAATAAATCCGTGAATCAAGGGGAAAAATAGTCAGTTCATGGAATGGGAAATAGCTGCCCAGGAATTCTACCAGTTTGGTGTTCGTTCAGACTGGAGACATCGTGGAATCCCCATGTAGTTTCCTGCCTGCCAATCTATGGCGCCGACAGCAGCTGATAGTAAGACAATTCAGGGTGAGTGCCCATCAGTCTGGGCGACAAGGTCGAAAACTTAAGTCAATAGGACAATTGTTGATACCGTTGAGGGGGGTTTCTGTTCCTGTGGTTTTTGAAATTAAATATGCGATCAGAGGAGAAATTATCCCATCCCTGGTGATCCTGTTGCCCAAGAGGTAAAGAGTAAACTCAGCCTGGATAACTGATGGAGAACGGTTTCCAGCAGGATGTATCTCGACCTCATCCAGACGTTACATACATCTCAGCACGCGTGAGACATTACAACACATATCAAGTCCACTGACTAAAATTATCTAGGAAGTTGCATGAAATTATGTTCCTCTCTCAGTAGGACCGTTAATCCTTAATTTCTCGAGCAAAACGGCTTATAATTTTCAATGTCTGTACCAAATTTGCTCAACCTCCTTTTCGATGAAAAATACTGCGAGGTCAGTGAGCCTCTACAGATAACTAAATTAATTCATAAGAACATAAGAAATAGGAGCAGGAGTAGGCCATCTGGCCCTTCGAGCCTGCCCTGCCATTCAATAAGATCGTGGCTGATCTGTCGTGGCTCAGTTCCACCTTCCCGCCCTCTCCCCATTACCTTTAATCCCTTCTCTTATCAAAAACCCATCAACCCGCTTCTTAAAAATATTCAACGCTCCTTTGTTAACTTCCAGCCCACAGATAAGGAGTATACTGTGACAAACAACATTCTGCAATGTCTAGCGAACCCATGCTATTTTGTAGCTTCCTCTAGCTTTCCTTCGTAGTTCCACGTCTAAAGCTATCACTCTAACCCGCAATTCCATCGGCCCATGCATTTATATAGTCTCGGCGGGCAAAGGCAGCAGTTGCATGGAAGTAGCATGATGTATAGAATGGAAGGGTCTTAGAATTTACATAGTGAATCGGAAAAAAATGCGTTGAGCAAACGATTGGGAAATGGAGATCGTCACGTTCCCGGGACCTGGTAGCCTCCATCCTACTGTTTTTATTGATGTCGCAGCACAGGTAATAGATCCATTGGTTACGATACTGCAACATTTCCTGTATGCAGAGAAGGTTCCAGTAGATTGGGAGAATGCTAATTTAATACCCTCATTCAAAAACGGAGGAAGCAGAACGTAGAAATCTATAGACCAGCTAGATTGACATCTGCTATTGGCAACTTGTTAGAATCCGTGATTAATGGCGTAATAACGGAGCATTTGGAAAGTCAAACGCAATCCATCAGTCAGGAGGGTATTAAGAATGGGAAGTTGTGTTTTACTAATCTCCTGGAGTTCTTCAAAGATAAAAGAGAAAAATGAGTGAATGCTAATATGAAAAATAAAATCACTTGGAATTAGTAGCAAATTATTAGCTCAGCAAGAGGACTGGCTAACCAATAGGAAACACAGACTGGGATCGATGGGCATTTCTCAGCATTGTAAGGTGTAACTAGTGGGATGCCACAGGTTCGCCCATTGGGCCCCTATTATTTACAATCCATACTAAACACTCAGTTATATAAGTTATCAGAGCCAAAGTTGCAGCTGGCACTAAAATAGATGCGATAATAATTTGCGAATGAGAAGAACTTGGAGTCGGAATAGACAATTCAGCTCCTCAAACCTGCTTCACCACTTAGTACGATCATGGTTGATCTCATTTTGACCTCTACCCAACTTTCCAACCGGCTCACAATAACCCTTCAAACACTTACTAATGTACACTCTGTTCACGACATACTTACATTTGCCCAATGTATCAACACGCACCACACTCGGCGGGGTAGCGAATTCCAGAGATTCACAACCCTTTAAGAAAAGTAATTATTCATCTGTTTTAAACCTGCCAATCCTGATCCTAAAGCTATGACCTCTTGTCCGAGAAGGCCTTATTGGCTTTATGTCCCATCCATATAAGAAGGATAAGTATGTCACTAAGCTAAGTTTTGAAATAGAACACTCTGTTAAAGTTTCCATGGATTTTGTTTTGGGGGGGGGGGGGGGGGGTGCGTGGAGGGGGCAGCCCTATGTTTTCATATGCAGCATTGATATCATCGGATCCACAAATGGCAGAACAAAATCAGAAAAAAAGGTGGAGGTTCTCAGAGATAAATTGTTATAGAGACATAGTAACTGTTGAAACACACAGGGAAAATACTTGAACGTGCAATTTCCGGCTATGGATATATAGAAGAGAGGTGAGACGAACAGGCCACATCATTAATCAGTTGTCAGAATTACTTTGGGCCGAATGAACATCTCATTTGCGAGATTTTCCTTTAACTTGTCATCGAATCTTGGTGTCCCTGGCAAGGCACCATTTTGATGGTCATGTCAAACTGACCCCAGAAGTTGTGGGTGAGCTATCTGATGAACCTCTGGAGTCCATAAAGTGTAAGCATAATGCACTACTGTCAACAAGGTTGGACCAGGCATGAGCCTCAAAGGCAATAAATGAACAGTGATATCGTTCCATCTCAGGAAGGTATGATACTTTGTTTTGATTTGATTAGATTTATTATAGAATAAGAAGTAGCTGTACATCAGAAAAAAAATAGAAAATAAGGAGGTGGATACTTGTGATAAATACAATCATTTTATTTGATTTTATTTGGTTTGATTTATTATTGTCACGTATTTGCATACAGTGAGAAGTAATTTTTTGCGCTCTATAAGAACATAAGAACATAAGAAATAGGAGCAGGAGTAGACCATCTAGCCCTTCGAGCCTGCCCCGCCATTGAATAAGATCATGGCTGATCTGTCGTGGTTCAGTTCCACCTTCCCGCCCTCTCCCCATAACGCTTAATCCCCTCTCTTATCAAGAATCCATCAACCCGTTTCTTAAAAATATTTAGCGAGGCAGCCTCCACCACTTCAACGGGCAGAGAATTCCAGAGATTCACGACCCTTTGAGTGAAGAAGTTCCTCCTCAACTCCGTTCTAAACCGCCCCCCCTTTATCTTGAGGCTGTGCCCCCTAGTCCTACTGTCGTTTTTGAGCGGGAAGAGTCTCTCCACCTCTATCCTATCCATCCCATTCATCATCCTATACGCCTCAATGAGATCTTCCCTCATTCTTCTAAACTCTAACGAGTACCAGCCTAGTTTATTCAGCCTCTCCTCATAGCTCAATCCCTTTAACTCCGGTATCAGCCTAGTAAACCTCCTCTGCACACCCTCCAGGACCAAAATATCCTTGCGCAGGTGCGGCGCCCAAAACTGCACTCAGTAGTCCAGCCGCGGCCTCACCATTGCCCTATACAGCTGCAGCAAGACCTCCCTACTTTTATATTCAATCCCCCTCGCTATGAAGGCCAGCATCCCATTCGCCTTCCTGACCACCTGCTGCACCTGCAAGCTGGGTTTTTGCGACTCATGCACAAGGACCCCGAGGTCCCTCTGCACCGTCGCCTGCTGCAGTTTTTCGCCACGTAAGTAATAGTCCTTCCTACCGTTCTTCCTACCAAAGTGGACCACCTCACACTTGCCAACATTAAATTCCATTTGCCATTTCCTGGCCCATTCGCCCAGCCTATCTAGATCCTTCTGCAGACTTTCCACACCCTCCGCACAATTTGCCTTTCCCCCAATCTTGGTGTCATCAGCAAATTTCGACACCCTACACTCGGTTCCCTCCTCCAGATCATCTATATAAATGGTAAATAGCTGAGGTCCCAGCACCGACCCCTGGGGCACCCCACTAGTCACCAACCGCCAATCCGAATAGCATCCATTGACCCCCACTCTCTGCCTCCTATTTGACAACCAATCCACTATCAACGCTAACACCCTACCCCAAACTCCATGTCCCCTGACCTTCTGCAATAACCTCTTGTGAGGTACCTTGTCAAACGCCTTATGAAAATCAAGAAAGACCACATCCACCGGCTCTCCTCTATCCACTGCCCTCGACACATCCTCATAGAACTCCAGTAAATTTGTCAGACACGACTTCCCTTTAATGAAACCGTGTTGCGTCCGCCCTATCAAGCAATTCCCTTCAAGATGCCTCGCAATTTCCTCCTTAATGACGGATTCTAACATTTTACCTACCACAGACGTTAAACTAACCGGCCTATAATTCCCCGCCTTTTGCCTGGCACCCTTCTTAAACAACGGCGTAACATTAGCCGTTTTCCAATCTTCCGGCACTTCCCCGGAATCCAGCGACGTCTGAAAATAACCACCAAGGCATCCACTATAACCTCCGCATTTCTTTCAGAACCTTCGGATGCATTCCATCCGGTCCATCGGGACTTGTCCACAATCAGCCCCTCCAGTCTGTCGAGCACCACCTCTCTAGTAACAGTAATGTCATTAAGACCCTCCATTCCTACCACCTTTCCATCGCTAACACCCGGAAAATTATTCACGTCCTCCTCCGTGAAGACAGACATATGTGTGCTATACAGACATAGCACACCATTCACAGAGAAGGAAAGGAGGGAGTGCAGAATGTAATGTTACACTCAACATGACACAAGAAAGTTCCATTCAAAAATTTGGTGACAGCAGAGAAGGAGCTGGTTTTTTTTTTGACAGTTGGTATTGACCTGAGACTTCTGTATCTTTTCCCAGATGGAATATAGTGGAAGATTATGCCTGGGGTGCATCGGGTTCTTTATTATGCTGGCTGATTTTCCGAGGCAGCGGAAAGTATCGATAGCATCAATGGATGGGAGTCTGTTTCGCATGATGGACTAGGCTTCATTCATGACCCTTTGTAGTTTCTTGCGGCCTTGGGTGAATGATTGCACGCGTTGATGTTCAAACCAAAACATCATTCTACCAGTTAAATGTGTAAAACAAAACATATTCTGGACCTTATTTTATTTATTACTCCCCAGCACGTGCGCATTACTGAAAAAGACAACATTTATTGTCCATCCCTAATTTCCCCTGAGCCGTTTGGGATTGCAGTTATGTACAGAGGGCAATTCGAAGTAAATTACATTTATTTGGGTCTGGAGTCGCATTTATGCCAGGCCAGGTAATAATGACAGAGTTCCTTCTCTGAATAACATCAGAAAAATCGATTGTATATCTTTTCTTCTCTTGTCACTGTGTGAGAATTGGACTCTGCAACTATATGCCAATTCATTGTGGCAATGACCAGTCAATCAAATTGGTAAGATGAGAAAATCATTAATCATCATAAGGCGAATAACGCCATTGATATAGCACATTTCGTTAACCCAGAGCAATTTAAAGCCGATTAGTTACTTCTTTTTGGCCAGTAGTCATCAGATTTGGGGCGAAACTTTTATTTGAATGCCTATAAACAAGGGACTTTACAGGTCAAAGCATATAACATAGAAACATAGAAAACTAGGAACAGGAGGAGGTTATTTGTCCATTCCAAACTGCTCCGCCATTCATCACGATCATGGCTGATCTTCCAACCCCTAATCCTGTTTTTACCCCCGGACCTTTGATGACATTCACCCCAAGAACTATAATTGGCCGTCTCTTGAATACATTTAATGTTTTGGCATCAACAACTTTCTGTGGTAATTAATTCGATAACCTCAACATTATTTGGGTGAAGGATTTTCTCTAATAAATGATCTGATATCCCATTAGCCAAATATGTTAAGGCGTCAATATGAAATCCATCAGGACCGGAAGACTCGTCAACTCAATTTACCCAAAGCAGCTTCCCTACTGCTTGTAATTTCATATGGACCTTCCTCTCAACTAACTTCTGATTCGCTACTGTTACTGTTCATCCGCAATTTCCTTACTATCTATTCTTAACTCCACATTTCCACAATCCAGAGGACAGTTACTCAGTGTTGTTGTTAGTTCCAGTGGATCAGGCCCACTTCCCGGAATATTTCTGCTCAGTGTATAGTCAAAAATGCGGTTCCAAGATGAGGATCATGAGCCTTGGAAGGACCCATAACCTGTAACACAGAATTTTCTTAGGTTGACAATCATACTCATGAGTGATCACAAAAAGTAAAGCAAGCAGGTTAGTAATCATCATGTGTAATGACGGAACAGGACGAATGACATGCATATTCCTTGTTTAAGCAAAAATAAATTTCTCTGCAAACCCTTACATTCATTTAGGCTCCTTCCAACCACCGCCACCCTCCCCATCTCCAACCACGCCCCCACCCCTCCCCGACAACTCACCCAAGTCAACCAACTTTCTTCATTCGCTTCGTCTCCAACTCTCTCAGAAGAACCAACAAACCTCGTCTGCATCGTGGAGTTATCCAGATAAAGGATAGCAAGTGCATCGCAAACATACCTACAAAGTCGCCTCCAAGCCACTTACCATTCTGACTTTTCAATCTATTGCCGATCCTTCAGTGTTGCAGGTTTAAATCCGGGCATTGCCTCTGGAAATACAACGTGCGTCTCTCTCCACAAAAGGGTCTACAAGCCTTCTGGAAAGTATTTGTATTGCATCCTGCATAGAAATTAAAGAGTTCGCTATTCGTGCACAGGCAGGACATTTCTTCAATAGTTGGATCTATTGGGTAACGAGGACACAGCGTAAACTGTGAGGAAATAGTACAAATATTCAAGTGAACATTGACACGTTGATGAAATGAGAGAACACATTACTTCTTTGCATTGTCCGGTATGTTTGAAGTGTTTCATTGTTTAGGAAGAGGTGGGATAAACCGTAAAGCTTAAACGTTATAATTATTGAGGAGGTCTAATTAACGGAAAACGAGCTTCGTTATTGAAGCTGGCTTGGCAGGTTTAGACAGCGGTTATAGTACTTGTACATATACAAATGTTAGGAGGTTATGTTGAGTTTTTGCCTCAACGTCAGAATGTTGCACTTTAGGAATGATTTGTATGTTTTGGAAAGAGTGCAGAACAGATGCAGAAGAAATATTTCAGGGATGACCAGCATCAGTGACGGAAATATATAGATGTTCTTGATAGTTGAGAGGGAGGTTTGGTGGAAATATTAAAACGTATTTGGCAAATTCGCAGGATTTTCGCGGGGGGGGGGGGAGGAGGGATAACAACATTGTACTTATTGCTGAAGGAACGACAGAAAGGGTAGCACGGTGCAACAACTTTTCGAACTTCAGCCTTAGAGAGGCTGGAGCCCGAGTTCAATTCCAGCTTTCGGTGACTGTGTGGAGTTTGCACGTTCTCCTCGTGTCTGCGTGGATTTTCCTGCAGGTGCTTCAATTTCCTCCCACAGTCCAATGATGTGCAATTTCGTTACATTGACCATTACAAATAGCCCCTTAATTTCCCAAACAATTATATTTGGGGTGAATTTCCAGGATATAGGCGTGAGATTACAGGGATAAAGCGAGGGCTGCGCCTAATTAATGTGCTCTGTCGGAAAGTTTTTGCAGACTGATGGGTCGAACGGCCTTCTTAGAACATAGAACATAGAACATTACAGCACAAACAGGCCCTTCGGCCCTCGAGTTGCGCCGATCACATCAACCTCACCAATCTATAGACCTATCTATAACCCCCAATCCCATTAAACCCCATATACTCATCCAGAAGTATTTTAAAAGACCCCAGCGAGTTCGCCTCCACCACCGATGACGGCAGCCGATTCCATTCACTCACCACCCTCTGAGTGAAAAACTTACCCCTAACATCACCTCTGTACTTCCCTCCCCGCACCTTAAATCTGTGTCCTCTCGTAGCGACCATTTCAACCCGGGGAAATAGCCTCTGAGAGTCCACCCTATCTATTCCTCTCAACATTTTATAAACTTCTATCAGGTCGCCTCTCAACCTTCGCCTCTCCAGGGAAAAGAGTCCCAGCTCCCTCAACCTATCTTCATAAGGCATGCCTCCCAGTCCAGGCAACATCCTTGTAAATCTCCTCTGCACCCTTTCAATAGCTTCTACGTCTTTCCTATAGTGAGGCGACCAGAACTGCGCACAGTACTCCAAATGAGGCCTGACGAGGGTCCTGTAAAGTTGCAGCATTACCTCCCGACTCCTAAACTCAATCCCTCGATTAATGAAGGCAAGTACACCATACGCCTTCTTGACCACCTCCTCCACCTGCGAGGCCGATTTAAGAGTCCTGTGAACCCGGACCCCGAGATCCTTCTGCTCTTCAACGCTATTAAGACCCC
The DNA here is from genome assembly GCA_037974335.1 of Prionace glauca. Taxonomy (NCBI): domain Eukaryota; kingdom Metazoa; phylum Chordata; class Chondrichthyes; order Carcharhiniformes; family Carcharhinidae; genus Prionace; species Prionace glauca. The sequence goes on from CM075734.1 coordinate 693,007, forward strand.
TGCCCTTAATAGTGTACTCGTTCATCCCGTTGGTTCTGCCGAAATGGACGACTACACATTTACCCGCGTTGAAGTCCATCTGCCACTTCTCCGCCCATTCTTGCATCGTATCTATGTCCTGCTGCCTATCTATGTCCTATCTATGTCCTATGTTCTACTGGGCTGTAGAGGCATCATGCATTAACATAAATGGAATATGCTCCAAGGGGGCACGAGCAGACTAAGTGTCGCAGAGTCCGTTGTCGACTCTGCATTGGACTGCCAGAGAATTCAGTGCAGGTAGATTTATCAGGATTGTGAGTGCATTAGGTAAATATCTGAAACCAAGCAATGGACTGCGTTATGTAGAGAAGTTGGGGTAGTTATCCTCGGGGCACTGTGTTATGGCAGATCTGGCACACACGAGATGAGGTGACTACACTCCTTAAAATATCTAAAATTCTATGATTATGTGGTTTTGGAGGTATTAACTGATAACCTGTCCTTGTTATAGTGCATGTGCAGCGGAAGGGAGTCAACAGTAACACAATCTGCATTAAAATAAACAAGTTATCATTTAACAAGTAACTTTCTCCAGTGGAACTGCACGCAGTAGGAGAACATGTGAGATGTGTGGACAGAGAACCTACATTACCTCGCCGTGTGAAAATCGGGGAAAGTTCCAGTGTGCAATTTGCAACGGGTCTTGGGCTTTTCGAATTAGGTTAGGATTTATTGCCCAATCAGAAATGTTCATGAACTGACGGTATATTAAGAGTCAACAAAGTTTTTGTGGACTGGCAATCAAATTTAGGCCATACGTGTAAGGGAAGCAAATTCCCTTCCCGAAAGGATACGAGGCAAGTTTTTATGACAATCAACAATTGCTCAGTGGTCATTGTTAAATTTTAATTGCAGATTTTTTTTTCTGAATCCAAATGTAACCAAACAGCGTCGGACAATTCGGGGCCACACTCCAGTAATCTTAGAAGGGGAAGGGAGGAGAAGGAGGGGAGGGGAGGAGAGATGTCAATTTCCTTAAGGGAGGTCTTCGAATGTATGATACATGGCAAAGGTCGTGCGTGACAAGGTCGGATAAGTAGGGCTCACTGAAGGCTGGAATGGTAAATGAAGCTGATGCTATCCAGCTCGCGTCCAAAAATGTGTTTCGGTGCTCTCGGTAACGTGCTATTCAACGTAAGGTTAGTAACATGACGTAAACTTGGGCGAAGCGTTCACCATGGAAGAGCGCCAAATTCTCAACAATAATAATTTAGTGGTTCCATGCTGCTGCCGGGAAATCGGAGCAGACGTCATAAGAACATAAGAAATAGGAGCAGGAGTAGGCCATCCAGCCCCTCGAGCCTGCCCTGCCATTGAATAAGATCATGGCTGATCTCAAGTGGATCAGTTCCACTTTCCCGCTTTCTCCTCATAACCCTTAATTCCCCTGACTATCAGAAACCTATCTACCCGTGACTTAAATAATTTCTGCGAGGTAGCCTTTACCATTTCAATGGCCAGAGAATTCCGGAGATTCACCACCCTTTGAGTCAAGAAGTTCCTCCTCATCTCCGATCTAAACTGCAACCCCCCCCCCCCCCCCTTATTTTGAGGCTGTGTCCTCTAGTTCTGCTGTCCTTTCTAAGCGGGAAGAATCTCTGTACCTCTATCCCATCTATCCCCTTCGTTATCTTATATGTCTCTATAAGAACATAAGAACATAACAAATAGGAGCAGGGGTAGGCCAACTAGGCATTCGAGCCTGCCCCTCCATTCAATAAGATCATGGCTGATCTGTCTTGGCTCAGTTCCACATTCCCGCCCTCTCCCCATAACCCTTAATCCCCTCTCTTATCAAAAACCCATCAATCCGCGTCTTAAAAATATTTAGCGAGGCAGCCTCCACCACTTCAACGGGCAGAGAATTCCAGAGATTCACCACCCTTTGAGTGAAGAAGTTCCTCCTCAACTCCGTTCTAAACCGCCCCCCGTTTATCGTGAGGCTGTGCCCCCTAGTCCTACTATCCTTTCTGAGCGGGAAGAGTCTCTCTACCTCTATCCTATCCATCCCATTCATCATCTTGTACGTCTCAATGAGATCTCCCCTCATTCTTCTAAACTCTAACGAGTACAAGCCTAATTTATTCAGCCTCTCCTCATAGCTCAACCCCCTCAACTCCAGCATCAGCCTAGTAAACCTCCTCTGCACTCCCTCCAAGGCCAATATATCCTTGCGTAAGTACGGCGCCCAAAACTGCACACAGTACTCCAGCTGCGGCCTCACCAATGCCCTATACAGCCGCAGCAATACCTCCCTACTTTTATATTCAATCCCCCTCGCTATGAAGGCCAGCATCCCATTCGCCTTCCTGACCACCTGCTGCACCTGCAAGCTGGGTTTTTGCGACTCATGCACAAGGACCCCGAGGTCCCTCTGCACCGTCGCCTGCTGCAGTTTTTCTCCACGTAAGTAATAATCCTCCCTACCATGTTCCTACCAAAGTGGACCACCTCGCGCTTGCCAACATTAAATTCCATTTGCCATTTCCTGGCCCATTCGCTCAGCCTACATAAATCCTGTTGTAGGCTCTCACCACCCTCTGCACAATTTGCCCTTCCACCAATTTTGGTGTCGTCAGCAAATTTCGACACCCTACACTCGGTTCCCTCCTCCAGATCATCTATATAAATGGTAAATAGCTGAGGCCCCAGCACCGACCCCTGGGGCACTCCGTTAGTCACCATCCGCCAATCCGAATAGCATCCATTGACCCCCACACTCTGCCTCCTATTTGAAAACCAGTCCTCTATCCACTCTAACACCCTACCCCCATTCCATGTCCTCTTACCTTCTGCAATAACCTCTTGTGAGGTATCTTGTCAAACGCCTTCTGAAAATCCAGAAAGACCACATCCACCGGATCTCCTCTATCCACCGCCCTAGACACATCCTCATAGAACTCCAGTAAATTTGTCAGACACGACTTCCCTTTAACGAAACCGTGTTCCGTCTGCTCTATCAAGCCGTTCCCCTCAAGATGCCTCGCTATTTCCTCCTTGATGACGTCTTCTAACATTTTACCTACCACAGACGTTAAACCAACAGGCCTATAATTCCCCGCGTTTTGCCTGGCATTCTTCTTAAACAACGGCGTAACATTAGCCGTTTTCCAATCTTCCGGCACTTCCCCGGAATTCAGCGACGTCTGGAAAATAACCACCAAGGCTTCCACTATCACCTCCGCCATTTCTTTCAGAACCCTCGGATGCATTCCATCCGGTCCTGGGGACTTGTCCACAATCAGCCCCTCCAGTCTGTCGAGCACCACCTCTCTAGTAACAGTAATGTCATTAAGACCCTCCATTCCTACTACCTTTCCATCGCTAACACCCGGCAAATTATTCCCGTCCTCCTCCGTGAAGACAGAAACAAAAAAGTTATTCAAGACCTCAGCTATTTCCCCATCCCCTACCATTAAGTCCCCTTCTCGTCCTCTAAGGGACCAACGTTAAGATCCCCCCTCAGCCTTCTAAACTCCAACGAGTACAGACCCAGTCTGTTCAATCTCTCCTCATAGGCTAACCCCCTCATCTCAGGTATCAGCCTTGTGAACCTTCTCTGCACTCCCTCCAAGGCCAATATATCTTTCCGCAAATGCGGTGACCAAAACTGCACACAGTACTCCAGCTGCGGCCTCACCAGTGCCCTGTACAGTTGCAGCAAGACCTCCCTACTTTTATATTCTATCCCTCTTGCTATAAAGGCCAACATTCCATTCGCCTTCTTGATCACCTGCTGCACCCGCAGACTGGGTTTTTGCGATTCATGTTAAAATATTCTGTATACTAAAGAAGTATAGGGCAGCAAGACGATGTTCTGTGACCAATGAGCGAAAATGAAGCATGAAATTTGGAAAACAGAAATGCAGGCTAGCATCTCCTCATAAACAGACAACTTAAAATAGTTTTGTCCATGCTTCGCTTGAGACTTGGTCTTTTTGGACGGCAATTGTTAGACTGGCGCCACCTTCTGGATATCAGGCACAATGTGTTCATAGATTTTACCTCTAGTATATCTCTGCGGAGATTGTGTAATTGCACAATCATATAATTTCCTTTCATTTCAGTTCAACGAACAACCATCTGGTGTTGTTTTCAACTTATTGAATTATTTTGAATTTTCCATGTGCTGCCGAAAGTGGTTGTGCAATCCATTTTAATCATAATATTCCAAAGGGAATGCGAAGCCTTATGGGAAATTGAGAGCAAGAGAGTGTAAATAATTGCCGAATGCTCTGAAACATAATTAATACCGGCATTATTATTTCAATGGCACAACATTTTTGCTAACTTATTCTATCATACAATCTGGCAATTGTTCTGAAGGCCTTTGTGTTACTGCTGACCCGTCATTTTCCATAGTTACATGTCAATCCATGGTGTCATGAAAGCTAAGCACACGTACTTCCACTCAGGACATCAGGAAACCAAATGTAATTTTATAACCATTTCATGATTGCAACTACTGTCCTGTTAACACATGTTTAAAAAATTGAACATACATACATGTTATACATACACACATGATCGGCGCAACTCGTGGGCCGAAGGGCCTGTTTGTGCTGTAGTGTTCTATGTTCTATGTTCTATACCACGAATTTCTGTGGTGCGATTTTAACCTCGGATCCTGAGTCGAAATCTCGAGATTTGCTTTTCTCACAGAGTCAAAATTATCTTCAAACCATTTGGGACTATCTCATTGTAGTAAAAAGACGGTACAGTTTTGTTGGGTTCCCAAATTTGTTGGCTTTTGTTCAGAATCAAATAAAAGTTCGATGTTGTTCTTTCTGCTTTATAAATCAGTTGACCTGGGAAAAGGATGCGTACGTAGAACGGGAAATAGCTGGCCAATGATTTTGTCAGTTTGGTGTTTGGTCAGACTGGGGAGGCCTTGAAAAGCTTCTGGAAGGCTCATGCAGTTTCAAACCTTCCCCGATCTATGGAACCAGCTGCAAATGATGGAACATACTTCAGTGAGTGCCCATCAGTCTGCGCGACAGAGTTGAAAAAAAAACTTCGTAGGAGAATTAATCTTCAGTTGGGGGATTTTCGGCTTTTGTGGTTTTCGAAATTAAATATCAGATCAGAGAAGAAACTATCCCGTCCCCGATGATTGGATTGCCCATTCCGTCAGGATAAACAAAAGGAGGGTAATAGATTTAATGCAGAATCTATCTAGGCCTCATCCAGAAGTCACATATATTGCAGTCTGTGTGTCAATACAAGCGATACCATGTTTATGAACTAAATTTCCTTCGGCTAATCACATGAAAGTGTTTTCCCCTCTTAGTAGAAACAGATAATACTTAATTTCCTGAGCAAAACGATGACAATTTTCATCGTCTGTACCACTTTGTTTAATCTCTTTTTCAATGGAAAAGAACATGTCAGACCAATAAGCCTCTCGACAGAAGTAAATTAATTCGTTCCTGTTATAAGAACAGAAGAACATAAGAACATAAGAAATAGGGGCAGGAGTAGGCCATCTGGCCCCTCGAGCCTACCCCGCCATTCAATAAGATCATGGCTCATCTGTCGTGGCTCAGTTCCACTTTCCCGCCCTCTCCCCATAACCCTTCATCCCATCTCTTATCAAAAAACCCATCAACCCGCTTCTTGAAAATATTTAGCGAGGCAGCCTCCACCACTTCAACGGGTAGAGAATTCCAGAGATTCACCACCCTTTGAGTGAAGAAGTTCCTCCTCAACTCCGTTCTAAAACGCCCCCCTTTATCTTGAGGCTGTGCCCCTTAGTCCTGCTGTCTTTTTTGAGCGGGAAGAGTCTCTCCACCTCTATCCTATCCATCCCATTCATCATCTTATACGTCTCAATGAGATCTCCCCTCATTCTTTGTCATCCAGCACACTGGCAAGTCGTATTTTGATACATGGAACATAGAACATGGAAAAAGTACAGCACAGACAGGTCCTAGAAGTGACTCATTATTGTAACCGTGGAATGGAATATAGAGACACACTGAAGAGAATATTTACTGAATCTGGAAATTACATAGCTTGACAGACATTGCAGAGATGGCATTGTAACTGTGCAATGTGTGGGCCCATTAAACATGGTAAATATTCTAATTGTGTAACCAAAGCTTACAGACACGCTGAACAGAAACAGTATTGAAATTTTGCAATGCGTAGAGTGAGTGAACAGATTTGGTACTGTATATTGAGAAAGTTAAAACAAGAGATTGTAAATGTGGAACCGGAACAGAAACACACTGAACGGCGTCTGCATTGCAAATCTGGTACTAAAATATAGTCACACGCAACACAACAATATTATAACTGAGGAACTGGAATACATTCACAGAAAAGAGTGCCAGTGTTGCGACTGTGCAACCACAGTCCAGGGTTGCACTGAACAGAGTCAGAATTGTAAATGCAATTCATACACACAGTGAAAAATTTCAGTGTTGTAACATTTTAATCGGAATACAGAGACCCACTGAACAAAGAAAGTATTGCAACTGTGAAACTGGGCTGCATAAACACAAGAAACAGTGTCACTATTGCAACTAGGCAACCACAATCCATGGATCTAATGAAGAGTATCAACACTGTAACTGTAGAACTGGAATGCAGACATAAGGAAGAAAGTCAGATATAATTATACATTAGTAAGGAAAAGACACATTGAACAGATTAATTATTGCACCCACGCAAACACAAGGCACAAACCTATTTAAGAAGGTCAGTACTGTAACTGTGGACCTGGAATAGGGAAATAAACTGAACGGTTTCGATAGTGTAATTGTGGAACTGGAATATGAGCACTTTGCATAGAGTTATATTGCCACTGTGTAACCGCTATGCATAGGCACATTGAACAGAATCAGTATTGTAACTATGTAACCGGAAAATACAGACGCATTGTTCACTTTATCTACGTCTTCCTTTTAAAAATTGTGTTTTTTTTTTACAGAGTTGTTAGCACAGCCGTGTAAGAAATATATAGACACACTGAGACGATGAACAGAATCTACACTGAAACAACTAAGCAACAATGCATAGGCTCAGTGAAGAAAATCAATATTAGAACGAGGACAATGAATGAGCCCAACAATGCATATAAACAATTAATAACCATACAACAGGTATTTATAAACTCAGTGCCGGTGTCGTGGAACAGAAATATATGGACTCACTAACAGGGTCGGTACTTAACAGTATTATTTCATTGACACACTGAAATTATGCAAACTACACCACGATTACAGTACAATCTGAGAATAATCAATATTCTTAACATACAACGTGAATGCATAGTCAAACGAAAATTTACCAGCATTTTAACTGCACAAAAGTAATTCATAATCCATTTGCACAGAGTCATCGTAGTAATATGGAAATAGCAATATATGGACACTTTGCAAGGAGTCACCATTATGAAGTTGGAATTGGAATGCGTAGTCCCATTTTACACAATCACCATAGAAAATTCGGAACAGGAATATACAGTCGCATTGCACAGAGTCACCAGATAAACATGGGAACAGGAACACGGTGCAATAACAGTTCATATGTCAATATGTAACTCCAACACTGTACCAGTCAGTAATCGTGAAGCAGAAACACGTAGGCATAGTAAATGTAGCCACGAAAGCAACTGCGCAAAAGACATGCATGGTCACCCTGGCTTATAAATTTAGGGGAAAAAAATTACAATCAGCAAACTATGGGACTTGAATACGAAGACACGATGACAGAGTCTATGTCGGAACTGTGCCGCGGGAATGTGTAAACACAATTAAGAAACTCAATGTTCAAACAATGAAAAAGGAATCCATAGAAAAACACAGATGCTAGCTATATATGTACAACGGGAAAACATGAGCACACTAACCGAAATCAGACAATAACAAATCAAACCAAATCAAATCAAATCATATGATTGCATTTTTCCAAGTGTCTACCTCCACATTTTCCATTTTCCTGATATATAGTTACTTCTAGGAGATTAGGAGTGCAGAGGAGGTTTACTAGGATGATGCCGGAGTTGAGTTATGAGGAGAGGCTGAATAAATTAGGCTTGTACTCGTCAGAGTTTAGAAGAATGAGGGGAGATCTCATTGAGACGTATAACATGATGAATGGGATGGAAAGGATAGAAGTGGAGAGACTCTTCCCGCTCAGAAAGGACAGTAGGACTAGAGGGCACAGCCTCAAGATAAAGGGGGGCGGCGGTTTAGAACGGAGTTGAGGAGGAACTTCTTCACTCAAAGGGTGGTGAATCTCTAGAATTTTCTGCCCGTTGAAGTGGTGGAGGCTGCCTCGCTAAATATATTTAAGACGCGGGTTGATGGGTTTTTGATAAGAGAGGGGATTGAGGGTTATGGAGAGAGGGCGGGAATGTGGAACTGAGCCACGACAGATCAGCCATGATCTTATTGAATGGTGGGGCAGGCTCGAATGGCTAGATGGCCTATTCCTGCTCCTATTTCTTATGTTCTTATTAAAACAAATCGAACAAGTATCACATCTTGTTGAGATGGAACTGTATCGTCGTTCATTCACTGTTGTTGAGACATTTGCCTGACACACACTTGCTATAAATATTGCGCAATGCCTACACTTCATGGACTGCAGAGGTTCATCACATAGCTCATTCACATCTTCTGAGGGAGCATTTGATCACATCATCAAAATGGTCCCTTGCCAGTGACGCCAAGATTCAAAGCAAAATCTTGCAATAGAGAAACTGTACATCCTGCCAAAGCAATTCTGACAACTGATCAATGATGCGGCCTGCTCATCACACCTCTCTGCTCTTTGGCCATAGTCTAGAATTTCCGCCGTTCAAGAATTTTCCCAGTATCGTTTCAAAAGTTACTTCAGCAATTGCAGACAGAAATTTCAAGCCCAAAGAACGATCTTCGCGATTTGCTTTTATTATTTCACGCTTATGTATAAAATGTGCGACTGGTTGCCAAATTCTACCACTCGTTAATAAGTTGTTAATTAAGAAACAGATAAAATCACTCATGATTTCAAAAATCTACGTAGAATCTCTCGGTGACACAGAATAAATGTTCGTTTCTTCAGTGTCTCCTTACAACCAACTGTGGTGAGATTATTTCTGCAGTATCACAAGTAGGTGAAAATGTCTGGTAAAATCAAGAGTAAAATTGATCTTTCAATAGAAACAAAGAGAATGATTATATTCTGTTGTTTCCCTTTCACAGAGGGTTGACCAATATTCTGCGATTGCCTACTCTAGATCAATGATGGGGCATGACTTCAAAATAACCACTGTCACTGTTTTTTCTTTGTCTTCTATTGCCTCCATGTCACTCCGTCTTCTGTATCTTATCCCCAATCCTGAACATTTGCTTACTGGATATCTGTCTCCTTTCTTCAAGAGTTTAAAATCCATTACATTCTTATCACCCCAAAGAAGAATTGGCCCATAAGCATTAACCGTGTTTTCCATTCAACAAATGCCATCAGTCCTCCTGACCTTTAACTTCACCATCACTTTGGCTCATAATGCCTGATACACATACAATGGACTATCTGCTTTCCCCAGCTGTTGGCAATGCCAACTTGAACGTAGCATTGTACGAAGGGATGGAAAGCCTTTGCACATAGAAGGATGGAAAGCCTTTTACCAGGATGTTGCCTGGTATGGAAGGGCTGTCTTACGAGGAAAGATTGAAAGAATTTGGGCTGTTTTCCCTTGAGAGACGTCGGCTGAGGGGGGATCTAATAGAGGTTTATAAGATTATGAAGGGGATAGATAGAGTAAATGGTGGTAAGCTTTTTCCGCTATTAGAAATGGATAGAACGAGGGGTCACGGGCTTAGGGTGAGGGGGGCTAGGTATAAGACACATATTAGAGGGCAGTTTTTCACGCAAAGGGTAGTGGGGATGTGGAATCCACTGCCGAGTAAGGTGGTGGAAGCAGGCACGCTAGGGTTGTTAAAGAGTCGCTTGGACAGCCACATGAGCGGTCTACATATAGGGAGATATAGCAGGCCTTACTAAACATTGTAGGCTTGGGATTCCGTTTTTGCCTCAGGGATGTAGAGTCTTCGCCTGTTTAATAATGATTTTTTTTGTCTCCACAGGCATTTAAGTCCACCTTGTTGACCAGCAAGGGGCATGCATGCGGCAGGTTGTAGTGGGCTGCTCTTGGATGTTGCTTCGGGAGTTGCCTACTGCTTCATGTCGTTGGTGTGCTTAAACTGGACCATCTCGAGGGCAACATGACAGCTCAGAAACTATCTCTGTTGCTGTGCGGACACATGGATTTGGGCCTGTGTCCGTGGGAGTTTGTGCGTTCTCCCCGTGGTTGCGTGGGTTTCCTCCGGGTGCTCCGGTTTCCTCCCACATCCCAAAAATGTGCTTTTAGGCTGATTGATTGGGTAACAAATTGTCCCTATATTGGACCTCCCTGATCCTCGCACATTACGCGTAGAGTAAAATCATGAATAGGTCACTGAGACAATGGGACGGCGGCGTGGGCACGTTGGGCCGAAGGGCCTGTTTCCCGTGCTGTGTTGTTCTTTGTTCTTTGTACATATTCAAATTTGCAGGGATTTACACTGTCAGTTGATCATGGTCCTCACCCTATTAATGGCGAGACAAGTTACCATTCAGAGCTTGTTCAAAACGCAAAAGTCTTTTCTGTGCCATGACAGTTCAATCTTCATAACGTCTGCTGAATTATCTCATACCTTGGATGGCTTCCTCATTCAACTGATGTTAATATGGCTGAAGGCAATTTTGATCACCTATTATATTTATCTCATAAATGTGCAGGATTGATTTATTTGAAACTTTCGCTAGTTGGGAAATCTGTTATCCCTATACATTCTTTAGCAGGAGGTAGATAAATGTAACATACTGTGCATTTCTACTTTCAGAGAGTGTTAGATAAAACGGTGAATTGACGACTGTGAAACATAGAGTTAAGCATCAGCAGAGGGAAACATTTCGAGTATTATCAAAAGGCTCATGGAGGTGGCAATGCAGGTAGAGAAGGTTGTCAAGAAAGCAGATGGCATGCTTGCTTTCATCGGCCAGGGCATTGAGTTTAAAAATGGGAAGTAATGTTGCAACCTTATAGAACCTTAGTTAGGCCACACTTGGAATATAGGGTTCAATTCTGGTCGCCACACTACGAGAAGGATGTGGAGTCATTGCAGAGGGTTCGGAGAGTGTATAGAAAAGATTTACCAGGATATTACCTGGTATGGAGGGCATCAGCTATGAGGAGAGTTTGAAGAAACTTAATTTGCTCTCACTGGAATGGCAGAAGTTGAGGGCAACCTGATAGCAGTCAACAAGTTAATGAGAGGCATGGACAGAGCGGAAAGTCAGAAGCTTCTTCCGAGGTTGGAAAAGTCAATTACCTCTGGACAAAGGTTTAAGGTGCGATAGGCAAGGTTTAAATGAGATGTACGAGGTAGATAGTTTTTACACAGAGAGTGGCGGCTGCTTGAACTCTTTGCCGGGGGAGGTAGTGAAATTGGACTTTTAATAGGGCATCTTGACAAGGATATGAATAGGATGGGAGTAGATGTAGTGTGATCCTCGGAAGCATAGGGGATTTTAGTAAAGTCGGGTGATATTGTCGGTGCAGGCTTGGAGGGCCTAAGAGCCTGTTCCTGTGCTTTAATTTTCTTTATTGGTTTTACTTTGACCCCAGCAGAGGGAGATATTGAAACCAGCCATTAAGTCATTGATACAGAGACAGCAACTGATATATTGCTGAATCAGAGGAAGATACTCAATGCAAGACTGCTATGCCATCATTCACAGTGTTGCAATTTGTTTGTAAAATATTTCTAATATATTTTATCTGTGACAAAGAGTTTCAGTGGAAGACACCAATTTATGAAAAATGAAATATAAAAGCCTTACGCTCAATAACAGCCCACACATATCTGATACAATTTCCAGGGAAACATCATTCAGTCCGACCAGAAAGAAAGATGAATGTAAAAACACATTCAATCGGGTTGCGATAGGGTCTATATCACAATAATTCACAGCTATTTGAAACAGGAATACATAGACACACTGAAAAGACTGAACGTGGCAACTGTGGAACTTGAATACCAGAAAGACTGACAATTATTGTAAATATGGAACTGTAATATATAGGCATACGGACGGGAGTCAGTACTGAACTGAGGAACCAGAATACAAATGACACCTAAACAGAGTCAGTATTGTACAACCAGATACACTGATTAGACTCGATGTTGTAACTGTGCAAACGGAATATGTAGGCAATAGTAAGCAAATGCAGTACGGTAATGTTTATCAGGAATACATACACACACTGAACAGAGTCCATGTTGTGAACATGTTACTAAAATAAATAGATCGGCTGAACAGACACATTTTATGTGTAACAGGAGCACATTCAAACACCGCAAAGTCTCAGCACTGTCACTTGGGAACTACAATGCATAGACTGAATAAACAGAGTCTGTAACTTAACTGGCAATCACAATCCATAAACCTCATTAGTCATGTCAGTGCTTTAACTGTGGAACTGGAATATAGAAACAGCGAACAGGCTTAGTAGTGCACATGTAAATTGTAATGCATACACACTGAACAGATGCAGTATTGTGAATGTACGTCAAGAATGCAGAGGCCAACTGAACAGAGTCAACATTGTTATTGTGGAACTGGAATACAGAGTCTTTCAACAGTGTTGTTAATGCAAATGTAATACTGTCATCCAGACAGACCGAAATTTGTTAGTATTGTGTTTATGGAGCTCGAACACAGAGGCACAAATTCAGATTGTAGTTGTGGAAATGAAATACATAGGCACATTGAACAGAATCAGTACCCTATCTATGCAACAGGAACGCATAGACGGAATGAATAGAGACATGATTGAATCATGATTAAATGATTGAAACATTGTGACACACAAAACTGTCAGAAGTGTAATTGTACTGCTGGAGTACATGGAAAAAAAAACGAGCAGACTTAATATTGAACAGATTTAATAATGTAAGGGTGCATGTGGAATAATAGACACGCTGCGCAGTAACAGTACTGTAACTGTGCAACAGCAATGCCTCCATATTGAAGAGAGTCATAATTGTGACCATAAATGGAATATATAGATACACTGAACAAAATAAGTATTGAACCAGTGGAAATTAAATGACTTGTGATACGTAGCAGAGATAGCATTGTAACTGCGCAACGTGCAGACCCGTTGAACATGGTGAATGTTTTAATTGTGTAACCAGAATATACAGGCACGCTGAACAGAGCCAGCATTGAAATTGTGCAGAGCATAAAGTTCGTGAACAGGATCAGCATTGTACACTGATGCAATGAAAAATAAACAGTAGTTGTAAATGTGAAACCAGAACAGAAACACATTGAACAGTGTCCTTATTGAAAATGCAGACACACTGAACAGAACAGTATTGTAACTGTCTACGTAGAATCATGTACCCTAAAGTATCGTGACCGCAACCACAATTCAGGATTGTAACCGGAATTGATACGCACAGTGAGCAGGGTTTTGTATTGGAACTTTGTAACTAAATACATAGTTAAAGTGAACAAATTCAGTATTGTAATAATTTAATAAGAATACATAGAGCCACTGAACACAGTCAGTATTTTAAATAGGATAGAATACATTAAATAGTGCTAGTATTGTAATTGGAACAACGCAACCCATAGATCCCATGAAGAGACTCAACATTGTAACTTTCGAACTGGAATATCCCCCCCAAAAAAAAACAATTTTGTAATTTTGCACCCGTAATGAAAAGACATACTGAACAGAGTCAGTATTATAACTATGCAAGCACAATGCATAGACCCATTTAACAAGGTCAGTATTGTAATTGCAGACCTGCAACAGGTAAATACAATGAACAGTGTCAACACTGAAAATGTGTACACAGCACAGAGTTACTATTGCCATTGTGTTACCGCAATGCGTATGCACATTGAACACAATGAGTGTTAGAACATAGAACATAGAACACTACAGCACAAACAGGCCCTTCGGCCCACGAGTTGCGCCGATCACATCAACACCTACCAATCTATAGACCTATCTATAACCCCCAATCCCATTAAATCCCATATACTCATCCAGAAGTCTTTTAAAAGACCCCAGCGAGTTCGCATCCACCACCACTGACGGCAGCCGATTCCATTCACTCACCACCCTCTGAGTGAAAAACTTACCCCTACATAGTGTTGTAACTATGTAACGGAAAAATATAGGAAGACATAGATACTTTGAATAAAGATATTATTAGAGCTGCGTAATAGAAATGCATAGAGACACTGAGGCAATGAACAGATTCTGCATTGAAACAATTAAACAGTTAAGCCGAGACTCATTGAAAGAAAATCAATATTGCAACAGAGAAAAAGAAATGGAAGCAAAAATTCGCATCTGACTTATTAATAACCAGACAACAGGAAATCATAAACTCAGTACCGATGTCATGGAACAGAAGTACATAGACACACTAAGAGAGCCAGTATTTAACGGTAATAGTTATTGGACATACAGAACAGATTCATATTATGCAAATTGCAACAAGATTGCACATACAATCTGTAAACAAACAGTTTTCTTAACATGCAATGTGAATACATGGGCAGACTAAAATATGCCAACATTTTAACTGTACAAAAATAATTCATAGTCACATTACACAGAGTCACCGTAGTAACATTGAAACAACAGTTACAGACACATGGCAAGGAGTCACCACTGTGACATTGGAAGTGGAACGCACAGAGAGATTTTACACAGTCACCATAGAAAATACGCAACAGCAATACAAAGCCGCATTGCAGAATCAACAGACAAACAACGGAACAGGAACATGGTGAAATACTGGGGCAGTAAATATAATAACAGTTTCATAATTGCATATTGACGCAATGAACTGCACCAGTCAATAATTGTGAAGCAGAAGTACATAGGCACATTAAGTGTAGCCATAAACACTGTACAACTGCGCAAAAGACATGCATAGTCACACTAGATTATGAATTTTAAAAATAACCGACTACAACCAACAAAGTAACTGTGGAAGTGGAACACAAAAAGACGATGACAGAGACAATGTAGGAACTGTCCCACAGGAGTGCGTAGACAGAAGTAAGAAACTCAATGAAAAGGAAAAGCTCAGGAAAATCCAGATATTAGCTATTTCTGTACAATGGAAAATATAAGCACTCTAATCGGAATCAGTAGACGTCGTGCAACTGGAATGTACAGTACTACTTTTTAATAGAGTTGTAACTGTGTACCTGGGATTTATAGGCACACTGAATAGGGACAATATTTTAATTGTGCAATTGGTATGCCTAGGCACAGTCAGCAGACTTTGTAACTGGAAGGCGGAGGCAGACTGAAATATTTAGTATCCTGTATGTGCAACTGCAATACAAAGAGAACAGTGTCAGTTGTGTATTGTGTAACTGGAATGCAGTGATATATTGAACAGTGTTTGTATCCATATATTCTAGTTCCAGAAAAAATAAAACAATGAAGCTATTCAGTATTGTAAATGTGGAACTGCAATACTTAACGACACGGAGCAGGGTCACTTTTGTGACTCTGCAACCTAAATATATCGACGCAGTCAAAAAAAGTATGTGTCTGTGAAAGCGAAATACATGGATACACTGAGCAGAGTATTGTAACCGCACATCAGTAATTTATACTCGCATTGAATAGAGTCATAATTGGAGCTGTGGAACTAAACTAAATAGGTACTCTGAACAGAGGCAATGTAACATTGCAAGCGCAATACTCGACCCGTTAAATACGTTTAGACTTGTAAAAGTGTCACCAGAATACACAGAAACAGTGTGAAAATTCAGTGTTGAAATTGGGCAATCACAATACATAGTCTAAGATTAGTATTTTAATTGTGGAATGAAAACAAAAAAACAGAATGAACTGTTTTGTCAGCCAAATTTCCAACTAATATCTCCCATTGAAGTTGCACTGCTGTTCAGTTCATTATCTTAATCTCGAATGTTCATTGTGTTTTAACGACGCAGACCTAAATCTATTGATGCAACAAGGACTGGCACAAAATGTACTCCTATTGAAATTTTATCCACTTTTACCATCTCATTCTCCGCCCCCCCCCCCCCCCCCCCCCGCCCCACCTCTCAAAAAAAAGGTAAATCCGGGCCGTCTACCCTAATCGTCTTCAAAATATACTGTTGTCCAAACATTTCCTGAATGCTCTGTTTGAAGTCATGCCAGTCTCAGATTTAGGCTCCACTCTTTTTCAGGTCAATAAAGGAATCGTTTTGATGTACCACTCTGCAATTTTGTTGCAAATGTGTTCCTCTTCAGCTTTGTTCCTAAATGGCGAATTATATAATGGTGGTGCTTCCACTGTTTATGTTTCCATAGTTAAAGCCAAATATAATGTTTTCTTAAATCTTCTGGACTGATTCCTGCAATAGCAGGGAGAGTACCTCCTGAATCGATACCGCCAACTCTTTCATTTGCCTTCGCTTCCTGTGAACCCCATAACCAGGCACTTTTCAAACCCACTACTGGCTTTCTTCGAGCTGTTTATTATAGCAGAAAGGTCAAATTTCCACATGACAATATGTTTGCATTCGAATACATGCATAGTATCCTACTGTGCAACTAGTCATTTTCCAATATGACCCCAGCAGCCTGCCTTTCCAAATATATCATAGACTCGGTATCTCTCTCTGGTGTTATGAATTTTCTCCGCCCAAAGTCCGGTTTGATTAAACTCTTCCTAGTAGAGCAACCCGTCCCAATGCACCGATTTCCAGCCATGCATTGACCTGTTTCTCTCTCGTAATTCGATACTCACTTGCGCACGACACTGGGAGAAAGACTGAAATAACATTTTTGGGTCCCTCCTCGCTAATTTCCTACCTAGTGGTAGATATCTGACTCCAGAACTACGTCATCGCACCCCCAACTGTACCCCCCCCCATCCATCCCGCCCAGCCTCCATCCCACGATGCAACAAGGACTGTCACAAATTGTTCTCCTATTGAAATTTGATCACTACTGCAATCTCATTCCCTCCAAAAAAATAGGTAAGTCCAGGCCTTCTATCTTACTCGGCGTCAAAATATACTGTCGTTGAAAAATTTCCTGAATGCTCTTTTTGAACTCGTGCCAGTCTCAGATTTGGGTTCCACTCTTTTTCAGGTCAATAAAGGAATCGTTCTGATATACTGTTTTCTTGTACCACTCTGCAATTTTGTTGCAAATGTGTTCCTCTTCCGCTTTGCCATGAAATGGCGACCTATGTAATGGTGCTTCCACTGTTTGTATTTGGCTTTAACTATGGACAAATAATGTCTTCTTAAATCTTCTGGACTGATTCCTGCAATAGCAGAGGGAGTACCTCCTGAATCAATGCCACCAACTCTTTCATTTGCGTTCGCTTCCTGTGAACCCCATATGCAGGCACGTTTCAAACCCATTGCTGGCTTTCTTCGAGCTAACGGTTTAGTATAGCCAAAAGATCAAGTTACCATATAACAGTATGTTTGCATTCGAATACATGCACGGTACCCTACGATGCAACTACTCACTTTCCAATATGACCCCAGCAGCCTGCCTTTCCAAATATTCCATATATTCGGTATTTCTCTCAGGTGTTATGAATTTTCTCCGCCTGATGCCCGGTTTGATTAAACCCTCCATAATAGATGAACCCGCCTCCAATGCACCGATTACCAGCCGTTGATTAACCTGTTTCTCTCTCGTAATTTGATACCTACTTGTGCACGACACTGGGAGAAACACTGATATACCATTTTGGGTCCCTCCTCGCTAATTTCCTACCGAGCTACAGAAATTCTGACTCCAGGAATACGCCATCACCCCACCCCCTCGCCCCCAGCTTCCCCATGCCCTCACCCCGCTCTCCATCCTGCTCACCCTCCATTCCACACTTTCTGCTGATGCCTATGGTATCAATCTGTATTCCCGCTGCCGAATGCCATCCTTGACACTGGCACCATGGGGATAATTTCACAACGTGTTGTCAGTGTCTGTTCATTGACTTTTCCATGTGCATTTGATTCAGCATATTCCAGATGAAGAAGAGAGACGTTCATAGAATCATGGCAATCCACAGTGCAGAAGGAGGCCATTTAGTCCTTCGGGTCTTCACAGGCCACAATCACAGGCCTCATAACCCGACGCATTTCTCCAAGCTAGTCCTCCTGACAGTAAGGAGCAATTTAACATGGCGAATCCACCTAACAAACACATCTTTGCACTGTAATTCAGAACCGCTGGACGAAACATGGGGAGAATGTGATTTCGATGCTGCGTATGAAAACATAGGCCTGACTCAAAACCAATTTCATGGAAACATTACAAGAGTGTTTCATGTCAACGCAAAGCCAGGTGCTTCCTCCATTGTCGAATTCAATAATTCACTTTCTGTTTGCTTGGAAGGTACCTTTGCTTCAGGATGAATGCATTGTTCTCTCTCTCTCTCTTTCCCCGCAACCCCACCCTCCACCCCCCCGGATATTCTAAACTCTGCAGGCTAGCTGGAAGCCCATCTCCTTGACTACTGAGAGTACAAATTCCGCCATTGGTGGTTTGCAAGCTAGTATGTACTTTGATTCCGTCTTTTGAAGTTGCTCAGAAAACCTTGAAGCCAGTAGCACTGGGATGCACAATGGCAGAGTAATTAGCACTAAGGCCTCAGAGCGCCAGGGATCGGCTTCAATTCCACTGTCTGAGCGGAATAGTCTGGTCTAGTCTGCTCTAGTTGGACCAATGAGCGGCGCAGGCTTGGAGGGCCGAAGGGCCTGTTTCCTGTGCTGTATTGTTCTTTGATTCTGCACGTTCTCCCGTGTTTCCTGGGTTTATTCCGGGTGCTTTGGTTTTCTCCCAGAGTCCGAAATATCTGCTGATTAAATGCATTGACCATGCTCAGATTCTCACTCAGTGTCGCCAAATAAGCGCTGGAGTGTGTCAGCTAGGGGACTTTGAGCGTAACTTTCATAGTAGTGTTTATAAGGCCGTCTGTGACAACATTAAGTACATTTAAATCAACCTAAATCATCGCGGTTCGCTGGAAATTACAAAGCTGGGAATTCGGAGTTCGATTCTCTCACAAAAGTGCCAATTTTCTGCAGAACACAAGCATTCCTATTGCCTGTGTTAAACCTGTGGCAGGCTATGTTTTAAGGAAAATTGTTTGGTTGGAACACTTCATATATTGGTAATATCATTGTTGTTTCTTTTTCTTGCTTGTAATTGGTAAAAGTTATTGCTACCTTTTAACTGTATCCTAAAATAACATTTGTTTAATAAAAGCTCCCCAGCGGATCATGTGAATCAGAGCTGAAATGAAACATCTCATGCTTATCCTACCCACACAGTAATTTAAATAAAGTGAAATGAATAGGAGACCCAGCCCAGATCTCCGTTGGACACGACTGGATACTGTATTCAAGTCATTAAATTAAACTTCTGTTATTATTCGCTGGCTCCTACAACTGTACCAATTTCGAATCCATGTTCTCAAAGTACCCTGAATTCCACGCGTATTTACTATCTTTATAGGTTTCCCATGCAGGTAATTATCAAAGACTTTGCTGAAATCCATATGAACTACATCAACTTCAATATCCTCCTTCATACATTTCGTCACCTCCTGAAAAAGTTCAACCAAACGTGTTAGTCATGATCGCCGCCTGACAGATCCATTGCCTATCCCTAATCAAGAGAGATGCCCTTCTTCAGAATTTTCGCCCCCTCATCCTTCTAAACTCCAACGATCCCCCCTCATCCTTCTAAACTCCAACGAGTGCAGACCCAGTCTATTTAGCCCCTCTTTATAGTCCAACCCCTCATCTCCGGGTATCAGCAAGAGAATGAGATTAACACAACTTTAATGGTAGTTATTTTTGCTGCCGTTCTGGCAGTACGACACGGAACGACTGTATGACTCAATGACTATGACTCGATAGATAGTTATCGTTGCCCTTGATAATCTCAAGATCCTCACTCCATCTTCATTGGCGTTGAAACCCTGGTACTTGTTGGAGTTCAGAAGGCTGAGGGGGGACCTTATAGAGACCTATAAGATAATGAAGGGGATGGATAGGGTAGAGGTAGAGAGATTCTTCCCGCTTAGAAAGGATAGCAGGACTAGAGGGCACAGCCTCAACATAAGGGGGGGGGGGGGGAGCAGTTTAGATCGGAATTCAGGAGGAACTTCTTCACTCAAAAGGTGGTGAATCTCTGGAATTCTCTGCTCGTTGAAGTGGTGGAGGCTACCTTGCTAAATATATTTAAGTCATGGGTAGATTCTGATAGACAACGGAATTAAGGGTTATGGGGAGAAAGCGGGGAAAGTGGAACTGATCCACTTCAGGTCAGCCATGGTCTTATTGAATGGCGGAGCAAGCTCGAGGGGCTCGATGGCCTACTCCTGCTCCTATTTCTTATGTTCTTACGTACTTAGATTAAAGGAAGCAAATAGCATCTGGCTCGTGAGATCGAGATGATCAGATATCAAATTCACACCCTGGCGTTCACAATGCACATTGAGCCGTTCACATTTAATTTCGCTGTTGTACTGTCTCCATAGTTCGTTACTCAGAGCAACACTTCGTGTTTATCACAGGCACGTGTGGTACAAATATTCTCACATCCGTCACTTCACGTCGATTGAGAGTGGAACGAGACAATGGCAGAATGGAGAAAGAATTTTTTAAAAATCTGCATCAAAATATTCCACATTCTTTCTGCGTCAGCGAGGAAGATAAATAATCTTTATTTTGACTTATGAAGCTTTCAATAAAAAAAATGATGAAATTGACATGTTAATGCTTACTAATTGTCAATCTGGGAAAAAAAAATGAACGTTGTGACTAACAGCCTGGTGTGGTCTCGTTAAATGAAATCATGGAATATTAGAATAATATCGCAAAAAAACTGGGCATTAGACATTTAGGGACTGTCCCATGTCTTAAAAGTGAATACACTTCCCCGCCGTTTGACATAATCACATACATAATAACATAAGAAATAGGAGCAGGAGTAGGCCATCTGGCCCTTCGAGCCTGCCCCGCCATTCAATAAGATCATGGCTGATCTGTCGTGACTCAGCTCCACCTTCCCGCCCTCTCCCCATAACCCTTAATCCCTTCTCTTATCAAAAACCCATCAACCCGTTTCTTAAAAATATTTAGCGAGGCAGCCTCCACCACTTCAACGGGCAGAGAATTCCAGAGATTCACCACCCTTTGAGTGAAGAAGTTCCTCCTCAACTCTGTTCTAAACCGCCCCCCCTTTACCTTGAGGCTGTGCCCCCTAGTCCTACTATCTTTTTTGAGCGGGAAGAGTCTCTCCACCTCTATCCTATCCATCCCATTCATCATCTTATACGTCTCAATGAGATCTCCCCTCATTCTTCTAAACTCTAACGAGTAAAAGCCTAGTTTATTCAGCCTCTCCTCATAGCTCAATCCCCTCAACTCCGGTATCAGCCGAGTAAACCTCCTCTGCCCTCCCTCCAGGGCCAAAATATCCTTACGCAGGTGCGGCGCCCAAAACTGCACACAGTACTCCAGCTGCGGCCTCACCAATGCCCTATACAGCTGCAGCAAGACCTCCCTACTTTTATATTCAATCCCCCTCGCTATGAAGGCCAGCATCCCATTCGCCTTCCTGACCACCTGCTGCACCTGCAAGCTGGGTTTTTGCGACTCATGCACAAGGACCCCGAGGTCCCTCTGCACCGTCGCCTGCTGCAGTTTTTCGCCCCGTAATTAATAGTCCTTCCTACCATTCCTCCTACCAAAGTGGACCACCTCACACTTGCCAACATTAAATTCCATTTGCCATTTCCTGGCCCATTCGCCCAGCCTATCTAGATCCTTCTGCAGACTCTCCGCACCCTCCGCACAATTTGCCTTTCCCCCAATCTTGGTGTCATCAGCAAATTTCGACACCCTGCACTCGGTTCCCTCCTCCAGATCATCTATATAAATGGTAAATAGCTGAGGCCCCAGCACCGACCCCTGGGGCACCCCACTCGTCACCAACCGCCAATCTGAATAGTTTCCATTGACCCCCACTCTCTGCCTCCTATTTGACAACCAATCCTCTATCCACGCTAACACCCTACCCCCAACTCCATGTCCCCTGACCTTCTGCAATAACCTCTTGTGAGGTACCTTGTCAAACGCCTTCTGAGAATCCAGAAAGACCACATCCACCGGCTCTCCTCTATCCACTGCCCTAGACACATCCTCATAGAACTCCAGTAAATTTGTCAGACACGACTTCCCTTTAATGAAACCGTGTTGCGTCCGCCCTATCAAGCAATTCCCCTCAAGATGCCTCGCTATTTCCTCCTTAATTACGGTTTCTAACATTTTACCTACCACAGACGTTAAACTAACCGGCCTATAATTCCCCGCCTTTTGCCTGGCACCCTTCTTAAACAACGGCGTAACATTAGCCGTTTTCCAATCATCCGGCACTTCCCCGGAATCCAGCGACGTCTGGAAAATAACCACCAAGGCATCCAGTATCACCTCCGCCATTTCTTTCAGAACAAGTATCCCTTCAATTGTTGACCCAATTCTGTTTTGAATTTAACAATTAGATCTGACTGCGCCACTCTTTCAGAGATTGCATTTCAGGTTATATTAATTCCCTGCGTCAGAAAATATTTCCGCATGTCACCTGCCATACCATAACACGTCAATTTATGGGTGGAGAGGAGACTCACAATGTTGAAATGGCGGCGCGGGATCGTTGGGCCGAAGGGCCTGTTTCCCGTGCTGTGTTCCTCTTTGTTCTATGTTCTTAAATTTGTCCTCTCTGGATTGCAAACATATTTCGCAATTGTTTTTTTTTTGGCTTATTAATACCGTCAAAGAAATCACGATTTTAAGTAACAATTCCCCTCTTAAACATCAGTGCACTAACAAATACCCTCTACTTCTAGCTTGTCTCCACTGATCACCAGCTCCTAATCTTTGGCAAGATTCCAGCAAACGGAATCAAATTAGATTTATAATCCAGTATGGGCACAAGACATTCGACCAAGCTGTTCCACATACCTGGGATTATGCCCCCCTCCCGTTTTTTTCCCTTATTTCCCAATACCCGCTTTAGTAAATTATCAGTATTACCCTATATTTCGTACGATATGATGTTTATCTCGCCAAGAAACTATTCACACGTCAATTAAAACGTCATGTTGTTGAGACTAATACATGTTTTTGCCCTGAAACTGCCTCCAAAATGACACTGAGAGTGCACCAATACCTCAGAGACGGCAGCGGTTCAATACGGCAACCCACCCTCCCTACTCACGGATGAGGGGACATGGGCAAAAGAAAGACAGCCGATCCAACGGCGCCAACATCCGGTAAATGGTTATTTAAACATAAGGGGAAACACATCTCTTGGAGTGGACTTTGACAGATAAACATTTGGATGATATTGGAATAGTGCAGGTTAGATGGGCTTTAGATTTGTTTCACAGGTCTGTGCTAAATCGAGGGCCGAAGGTCCTGTATTGCTCTGTACTGTTCTATGCTCTGTGCTCTAGTAGTGAAGGACACATGTGAACAATCTAGCATGGTGCAATTGACCTGAACTAATTATTCAATTCGTTTTCCAATGTCTTTGGGTACTTCGTGATGCACCAAGGAAGATTTTGTCTTCTTTTGTTATAGCCACAAGACATTCTACTGAATGTGCTGAGTTGAAACAAGTTTGCATCAGCTGCAATGTTCAGACGGTAGAAAAGGTTAAGCCTCATGGGATACAAGGACAGGTATCTAGATGAACTGAAAACTGGCTGGGCAACAGGAGACAGAGAGTAGCAGTGGAAGGGTCCTTTTCTAGTTGGAGGTCTGTCACCAGTGGTGTGCCGCAGGGCTCAGTACTGGGACCTCTTCTATTCGATATATATATAAATAACTTGGAAGAGGGCGTACGTGGTGTGATCAGCAAGTTTGCAGAAGACACAAAGATGGCAGAATTGGCGGATAGTGAGGAGGAGTGTCAGGTGACGCAGCAGGATAGAGGTAGGCTGGTATATTGGGCAGATAAATGGCAGATGTAATTTAATCCTGGTAAATGCGAGGTGATGCATCTTGGAAGGAATAATGTAGAGAGGAGTTACATGATAAAGGGTAGACCGATTAAGAGTATAGAAATGCAGAGGGACCTGGGAGTGCAAGTGCACAAGTCTCTGAAGGTGGCAACACAGGTGGAGGAGGTTGCGAAGAAAGCTTATGGTATGCAAGCCTTTATAGGAAGGGATATAGAGTACAAGAGCTGGCGTCTAATGCTGCAGTTGTACAGAACGTTGGTTAGACCTCATTTGGAGTACTGCGTCCAGTTCTGGTCAGCTTATGACCGGAAGGACGTGGAGACCCTGGAGAGAGTGCAGTGGACGTTTACCAGGATGCTGCCTGGTATGGAAGGACTGGGTTATGAGGAAAGATTGGGTAAACCGGGGCTCTTTTCCTTAGAAAGACGGAGATTCAGGGGGGATCCGATAGAGATGTATAAAATAATGAAGGGTATAGATAGAGTAAACAGTGGCAGGCTTCTTCCTAGATTGGAGACAAATATTACGAGGGGCCACGAGCTTAGGGTGAGGGGGGAGAGGTATACTTTGGATGCTAGAGGGAGGTTTTTCACACAGAGGGTCGTGGGGGTATGGACTGCACTGCCAAGTAAGGTGGTGGAGGCAGGCACGCTGGACTTGTTTAAGGTTTACTTAGATAGGCACCCGAGCGAAACAGGGATGGAGGGTTATAGGAGACTGTTTTAAATAAGGATCAGAGGCTCGGGACGTTCCTGGAAATCTAATGCTACATGTGTTGATGTTTTTTCTCTTTTACTCCGCAGATGCGTCGGTCCACCTTGTTGTCTAACGCGGGACATGCACACAGTGGGTCGTGCGTGGGCTGCTCTTGGATGTTTTGAGAATGGCCTAGTATTTCGCATTGTTTGTTTATGCTTAAAACTGGACGAGCAGATGGGCACCATAACAGCTCAGTGACTATCATTGCTAGCTGTGCAGATACATGGATTTGGGAAGGTCTCTGTGGAATTTGCGCATTCTCCCTGTGGATGCGTGGGTTTCCTCCCACACTGCAAAGATGTGCCCTCAAGCTGATTGTTCCCTAAATTATTCTCCCCTGAATCTGGTTTCCAATGGGGGTACCATAAGCAGAGACATGGGTCAAGGGAGGTGTCGGAAAAACACATTGTTAAGATGGCGGCTCGTTGGGCCGAAGGGCCTGTTTCCCGTGCTGTGTTGATATTTGTTCTTTGAGAGTGAGAGTGTTGTAATTCTCTATGTCCGCCACATGTTGTCGCTGTTTTAAGAGGAGTTTTATTAAATATACTTAATTGCTGTGTTAACGTAAGCTTTATTTGTGAACACAAATGAAGGTACTTTCAAATTCCCCTTGTCGGGTAAATGCATCTAACCAGCACGTGTTTTAGAATGCGGGAGGAAACCGGAACAAGGAGAGGAAAAACCCACACAGACACAGGGAGAACTGCAAACTGCACACAGACAGTGACTCAAATCGGAAACCGAACCTGGGTGCCTGTCATTGTGAAGCAGCCTGTCATTGTGAAGCATTGTGCTATCGTGTCTCTGTCTCTAGTCCTAAATCACTGCCTTCAAAATGAATCTGGATTAGAAAAATCGGCTGTTAGAGAAATCACTCGAATATTTTGATGGGTTTAAGGGAAGAGATGAACCACCGACTTGTATTGATGATGTTGGGTCTTCGGCACAAAGGATAGTCCATTATATGCCGTGTAGTTCAGTTGGCTGGACAGCTTGTTAGTGTTGCAGAGCGACGCCAACAACAGGTGGACTTAGGTTGAAGGCCTCCCTTCTAAATCTCTTCCATCGCTTGAGGTGTGGTGATCATCAGATTTAATCACAACCAGTCACATCAGAAGTTCATCTGGGACTATAGGGACTTCAATTTGCACTCATTGACACAGGGGACTTCAAGCAGGTCAGCACACTGACATACATGGTTTCTGCCATGGAGACTCATACAATCCACAGGCGATGAAGACATTCATAGTTACAGGAGCTCTTCCTTTCTCTGACTCTGTCTCACGCACACACAAACACCAAAAATACGCATTCACAACAATGAAATCAACACAATGTGGATGCTGCAAATAAAAAAAAAGTTGGAAATAATCAGACATCTGAAGATCAGTAATACGGAGTTGAAATATTAACTTTGTTTATCTCTAATCATTAGCAGTCAGGCCTGATGAGATTTTCATGCACTTTCTGATCATTAGAGAATCACGTATTCTCGCCCAACACAGGCGCATTGAGAGACTCATACATAAGTCACACAAACATCCTCTCACAGGTGAACAAACTTGTAAGCAAACCTTGTCACTTAAACACAGTCACATACACTCCCACAAAGTGCAAACTCTCTCATTGACACATGCAGAGTCTCAGTAAAGACTTGATTAGTCCGGAGGAATATAAATTTGCCTTGAGAATCTGTGTTTAGTATTCACTATCTACTGGTGCTCTAAAATCGAACCGATACATACTTCCACTGCCCTTATCATGGTAACTTCAGTTTTGATACGCGCAGGCCTGCTTTTCCACACATCTTGCGGTATGGAACAATATTTTACAATATTAAGAAATGTATTGAGCACCTCCCCTGATGCTGTGATGAGCTGCAAGGCTCCGCACATGTTTGAGAAACACCAAGGGGGACACCGTCATATAGAACCCAAACTGTAGTGGCAATGTTGTGAATGGATTTAAATAGGGAACAGAGATTGTTGCAATAAAGAAACATACTTCAGCAAGGCGTTTGATAAGGTCCCCCATGCAAGACTTCTTGAGAATGTGAGAGGGCATGGGATCTAGGGGGCTTTGGCCTTGTGGATCCAGAACTGGCTTGCCTGCAGAAGGCAGAGAGTGGTTGTGGATGGGTATTTTTCTGCATGGAGGTCAGTCACCAGTGGAGTGCCCCAGGGATCTGTTCTAGGACCGTTGCTGTTTGTCATTTTCATAAATGACCTGGATGAGGAAGTGGAGGGATGGGTTAGTAAGTTCACTGACAATGCGAATGTTGGTGGTGTTGTGGATAGTCTGGGGGGATGTCAGAATTTGCAGTGTGATATAGATAGGATGCAAAACTGGACGGAGGAGCGGCAGATGGACTTCAACGCGGATAAATGTGGCGTGGTCCATTTTGGCAGGACCAATTGGATGAAGGAGTACAATATCAAGGGTAGGGTCTTCGCAGTGTTGAGGAGCAGACGCATTTTGGGGTCTGGGTCCACAGGACTCTTAAATCGGCCTCGCAGGTGAAGGATGTGGTCAAGAAGGCGTATGGTGTACTGGCCTTCATTAATCGAGGGATTGAGTTTAGGAGTCGGGAGGTAATAGAACAAAGAACAAATAACAAAGAACAACCCAGCATGGGAAACAGGCCCTTCGGCCCAACGAGCCCGCGCCGCCACATCACCCTGCACCTATTCTACCCTGCATATCTACGAATGGAACCCTACTCAGTCAGATTCAGGGAAGAAATAGTGTCAATTTGGTAAAAACCGATTAGCCTGAGAGCACATCTTTGGGGTGTGGGAGGAAACCGGAGCACCCGGAGGAAACCCACGCAACCACAGGGAGAATGCGCAAACTCCCACAGACACAGGCCCAAATCCATGTGCCTGCACAGCCAGCAGTGCTAGTCACTGAGCTGTTGCGGCGCCCATCTACCGGTTCAGGATCAAGCACACACACCGACACGAAGTCCTAGGCCACTCCTGGAACTTCCAAGAGCAGCCCAGGCACGACCTGCCGTGTGAATGCCCCTCGTTTGACACGAGTTGGACCTCCACCTGTGAAATAAAGTCAAAAATATTAATCTTACAGCCTGCCTTTCCGGTGTCTCCCGAGGTTTAACCCTATTTAATATCCCCTACCATATCCCTCCATTCTCGTTTCACTCATGTGCCTATCTAACTGCATCTTAAACGAGTCCAATGTTCCTGCCTCCACCACCCTACTCGGTAGCGCGTTCCAGACCCCTACAACTCTCTGCGTAAAGAACCTTCTTCTCACCTCCAAATTATACCTCTCCCCCCTCACCCTTAAATGATGACCTCTCGTGTTTGTATCTAGTCTAGGGAGCAGTCTCTCACTATTAACTCTATCCATTCACTTCATTATCTTATATACTTCTATCATGTCCCCTCTCAATCTCCGCCTTTCCAAGGAGAATAGTCCCAATTTCTTCAACCTCTCCTCGTAACCCATGCTGCAACTTTATAAGACCCTTGTCAGATCCCACTGGGAGTACTCTGCAGTTCTGATCGCCTCACTACAGGGAGGATGTGGAAGCTATTGAGAGGGTGCAGAGGAGATTTAAGAACATAAGATATAGGAGCAGGAGTAGGCCATCTAGCCCTTCAAGCCTGCCCCGCCATTCAATAAGATCATGGCTGATCTGTCGTGGCTCAGTTCCACATTCCCGCCCTCTCCCCATAACCCTTAATCCCTTCTCTTATCAAAAACCCATCAACCCGCTTCTTAAAAATATTTAGCGAGGCAGCCTCCACCACTTCAACGGGCAGAGAATTCCAGAGATTCACCACCCTTTGAGTGAAGAAGTTCCTCCTCAACTCTGTTCTAAACCGCCTCCCCTTTATCTTGAGGCTGTGCCCCCTAGTCCTACTGTCTTTTTTGAGCGGGAAGAGTCTGTCCACCTCTATCCTATCCATCCCATTCATCATCTTATACGTCTCAATGAGATCTCCCCTCATTCTTCTAAACTCCAACGAGTACAAGCCTAGCTCATTCAGCCTCTCCTCATAGCTCAACCCCCTCAACTCCGGTATCAGCCTAATAAACCTCCTCTGCACTCCCTCCAGGGCCAAAATATCCTTGCGCAGGTGCGGCGCCCAAAACAGCACACAGTACTCCAGCTGCGGCCTCACCAATGCCCTATACAGCTGCAGCAAGACCTCCCTAATTTTATATTCAATCCCCTCGCTATGAAGGCCAGCATCCCATTCGCCTTCCTGACCACCTGCTGCACCTACAAGCTGGGTTTTTGCGACTCACGCACAAGGACCCCGAGGTCCCTCTGCACCGTCGCCTGCTGCAGTTTTTCGCCACGTAAGTAATAGTCCTTCCTACCATTCTTCCTATCAAAGTGGACTACCTCACACTTGCCAACATTAAATTCCATTTGCCATTTCCTGGCCCATTCGCCCAGCCTATCTAGATACTTCTGCAGGCTCTCCACACCCTCCACACAATTTGCCTTTCCTCCAATCTTGGTGTCATCAGCAAATTTCGACACCCTGCACTCGGTTCCCTCCTCCAGATCATCTATATAAATGGTAAAAAGCTGAGGCCCCAGCACCGACCCCTGGGGCACCCCACTAGTCACCAACCGCCAATCCGAATAGCACCCATTGACCCCCACTCTCTGCCTCCTATTTGACAACCAATCCTCCATCAACGCTAACACCCTACCCCCAACTCCATGGCCAAGGATGTTGTCTGGATTGGGAGGCATGCCTTACTAAGAAGAGGGAGCTAGGTCTCTTCTCCCTGAAGAGACGAAGGATGAGAGGCAACCTGATGAGGTTTATAAAATGTTGAGAGGAATAGATAGTGTGGATTCTCGGAGGATATTTCCCAGGGCTGAAATGGTCGCTATGAGATTCACAGGTTTAAGGTGCTGGGAAACAAGTACAGAGGACATGTTAGGAGTAAGTTTTTCACTGAGGGGGTCGTGAGTAAGTGGAATCGGCGGCCATCGGTGGTGGTAGAGATAGAACATAGAACATAGAACATAGAACATTACAGCACAAACAGGCCCTTCGGCCCTCGAGTTGCGCCGATCGCATCAACCCCACCAATCTATAGACCTATCTATAACCCCCAATCCCATTAAACCCCATATACTCATCCAGAAGTCTTTTAAAAGACCCCAGCGAGTTCGCCTCCACCACCGACGACGGCAGCCGATTCCAATCACTCACTACCCTCTGAGTGAAAAACTTACCCCTAACATCACCTCTGTACTTGCCTCCCCGCACCTTAAATCTGTGTCCTCTCGTAGCGACCATTTCAACCCGGGGAAATAGCCTCTGAGAGTCCACCCTATCTATTCCTCTCAACATTTTATAAACTTCTATCAGGTCGCCTCTCAACCTTCGCCTCTCCAGGGGCGAGATGAACTCGCTGGGGTCTTTTAAAAGACTTCTGGATGACTTTATGGAATTTAATGGGATTGGGAGTAACAGATAGTTCTATGGCTTTGTTGGTATGGATGTGATCGGTGCAACTTGTGGGCCGAAGGGCCTGTTTGTGCTGTAGTGTTCTATGTTCTATGTTCTATCTGCAATTATGAGCGACATTAACTTTGAGATAGATTGTTGTAGTAAAATTGGCAACAGCAACAGAGAGACGGAATTCCTGGTGTGTATGGAGGAGGTTCTTCTGGTCCAATATGTTGAGGAGACAATTAGAAAACAGACCACATTATTTTTTAATGAAAAAGGAGAAATTTGGTGATCTAATTGTGCGTGACCCCTTGGAGATGAGAGACCATAATATGGTTGAATTCTCCATCAAGGCTGCGAGTGGTATGGTTGATGTTGAGACAAGGGCCCAAAGTAACTAAACAAAGGAAATTGCAATTTCATGAGTCTTGAGCTGGCTACGATATATTGGGTAATGTAAGACAGTGTAAATTATGGTAAACATTGAAAGGATGCATGGGATAACTGCAACAACTGTTCATATCTCTTTTGACATTTAAAAAAAAAATTAGTGCCAAAGTGAGCAAGCAATAGCTTGCAAGGCAAGTTTGAGGTGGGAAGAAGTGCAAGGATTGGCTACATTGAAAAAAACAAATATGTTCACTGGAGCAGTTTAGAATTCAGCAAAGAAAAACTAAATGCTAATCAAAAAAATAGAATACAGCAATAAACTTGGGCTAAACTTACTGTAAAGATTTCTACAGTAACATGAAAAGCAAACAAATGTTGAAGACAAATGTAGTGCCTTACAGTTAGAAATGTGGAAATTTAAAACTCAAACAAATCTGTGGCTGATCAAATAACTACAAAGATGAGTTGTGCAGTCACAGAAGAGGGCAAAGAAACTTACCAGAAACATAGGGTAACTCATGGTTTAGCGAAAGGGAGGAACTGAAAGAAATCAGTATTAGCAGTAAAATAGCATTGTGAAAGTAATGCGATTGAAGGCGAGGGCCTAATAATGTACATGCCAGTGTACTTATGTAAGTGGCCCTAGGGGAAAAAAAATGAATGGGCGAACATCATCCAAGATTCTATAGACTTTGAAGTCTATAAAAATTCTATATACTTTCCTGCAAACTTGAAGGTTAGCAAATGTAACCACATATATATTGTGAAGTCAGTCCACCAGTCAGCTCCTTGTTGGTAGCTAGGAAAAGGCGACTCCAGAAAAAAAGTGAATAGCAGAGCACTTGGAAACCAATCCAGGTTCGGAGAGATTCAGCGTCCATTTACAAAAGGGAAATCAAGCTTGACAAATGTAGTTGAATTCTTAGAGGGCATGATTATCACAGTTGATGGGGAAGTGGGGAATACTGGGTGCTGTATATCTGTACATTCAGAAGGCTTTTGACAAAGTCGCAGGAAAGACATCAGCGTGCAAAATTAAAACATGCGGGATATCCAGTATTATGCTGGATAGACAAGTGGTTAGCAAACTGGAGATAAAAGATGGGGATAAAAAGATCTTTATTTTCAAATTGCCAACAGTGATTCATAGAGTACCCACCGGGATCAGTGTTAGGACCAGCAGTGGCATAGACAGGCTCGAGGGTTAGGGGGAGCACGCACATAAAAAAGACGCCAGGAGATTCAACAAAAAATGACCACCCTCTCACTAATGTTGCGCCAATTCTGGCCCGCCATGTCCAGGCCCCGCCCTGTGCTGATGTCATCACACTCTGGCGGCAACACATCGCGCACAAAATATTTTTCAAAAGGTCCACTTCTGAAAAATGACTACCGCTGAATCCCAATGTTCCCCCATAAATTGGGCCCTTCCAAACACAGAGCGGGACTGAGGAGCGCCGTCGGGAGCTTGTGGAGGCGCTGTACTGTGATTGGTGAACACAGCTATTAGTCAGCACTAAGTGAGGTCCCTTGTACAGGCCAAGGGCGGACGGGCGGGGGGAGGAAATCGTCCTAGGATTTGCTTATTGTGCTGTCAGTCAGGAGGTTGTGTGTGGGCGGAATTTATTTAGGAAGCAGCCCTGCTCCAGATTAGTTCATCGAACTGCCAGTCAGGAGGTTGGCTGTGGGTGGGAGCTACTGAGTAAGCAGCCCTGCTTTCGATTGGCTCGCCGAGCTGTCAATCAGGAGGTTGTATGTGGGCGGGAGGTAGTGAGTGAGGGGTCGTGCTTCCGATTGGTTCATCGAGCTGTCAGTCAAGTGGTTGTGTAAGGGCGGGAGTTAGTGCGTGAGGGACTGTGGTCCGGATTGGTTCATTCAGCTGTCAGTCAGGAGGTTGCGTGTGGGCGAGATTTAGTGAGTATAAAAGGCGCCATTTCTGAAAAATGTGCCCAGGGGTAGCAGGCGCTCCTCCTGCAAACCCCTCCGACCCCCCCCCCCCACCCCCCACCCCCCCCCCCCCACCCCCCACCCCCAACACAAATGAAGACCACATTTATTCACAATATATATTCATGATTTAGAGTAGGGTTTTAAATGAAACATTTTCATATTTGCATATTATGCAGTGAGGAGACTGCAGAGGTACTTTAGTATAATTCGGACACGCTGAGTGACTGGCCAAGTGCGTGCCAGATCCACAACAATATAATTAAGTGTGAAGTTATCCACTTTGGTAGCAAAAACGTTGAGACATGTTATTCTTCGAATCGTTAGAAATTGGGAGGGGAAAATATCCAACCAGACCCTGGTGTGCGGACACCAGTTGCTCAAAGTAACCATGCAGGTGCAGTAAAGTTGACCAATAGCATGTTGGCCTTCGTAGCGCGAGAACTGGAGTATACTGGCAGAGATGACTTGCTGCAGTTGGGGTTTTGCCGCTTTGGAGTGGCAGTGATTAGCACTGCTGCCTCAGAGTGCCAGGAACCCGGATTTGATTCCTATTTTGCATCAGTGTCTACGTGGAATTAACACGTTCTCTCTGTGTCTGCGTGGCTTTCCTCCCAGCACTCTGGTTTCTTCCCATAGTCTGAAAGATGTTTGGATTAGGTGGATTGGCCAGGCCAAATTGCCCCCTTAGTATTAGGGGGACTAGATTGGGTAAATGCTTGGGGTCATGGGGATATGGCCTGAGTGGTAAGTGCAGAGTCGATGGGTCGAATGACCTGCTCTGCACTATAGGATTCTATAAATTATCTATACAAATAATAATGGTTGATCTATACGACTCATTCTTCCTTTCTAAACATATTCAGCGTATATTGAAGTATGTTGTTTCTTAATGCAAGATAAATGTCACAGACTATTGAGACTTTTTTATTCCTTTTATTGCGTATTTGCCAATCAAGCTAGTTCTCGTTGCCATTTTAATGAGTTACAGCATAATGAAGCATTTCACAAAAGTACAACATATTTTATGATCGCAATGTAATTTCCTGTAAATTTAGAAGCAGGACAATCTTAAAGGTAGAATTGAAAAGTCTTTCAAGAAACTAAAAAATCAAGTCTTTAAAGGAATTCTGAAAATGACAAGTTGCTGATAACTTAAATATTTACAGAATCCCGAGTTTTATAGACAGGGGTGTTGATTGCTCAGATAAAGGCAAATTACTGCCGATGCTGCAATCTGCATTGAACACAGAAAGTGCTGGAAAATCCCAACTGGCCTCACAGCATATTTTCTTTACACATGCATGGTACATGGGCGTCGCTGATTGGCCAACATTATTGCCCATCCCTTGTTGCCTTTGAGAAGGTGCTGGTGAGTTACCTTCTTGAAGGGCTGCATTGCACGTGTCGTGGGTTGTCCCACAATGATGTTAGTGAGGGAATTCCAGGATGTTAATCCAGTGACTGCGAAGGAAAGGCGATTTTTTTTCCCCCCCAAGGCGAGTGGCTTGAGGGGAACCTAAAGGTGGTGGTGTTTCCTATGCGTCTGCTGTCTTTGTCCTTCTATATGGAAGGGGTCGTGGGTTTGGAATACACTCTCTAAGGATCTTTGGTGAGTTGTTGCAGTGCATTTTGTAGATGCACTGCATCTACACGAGATACGCAGGGCTGCCACAGAGCGTCGATGGTGGAAGGAGAGAATGTTTGTGGATGTTGTGCCGTTCAAGTGGGCTGCTGAATCCTGGACTCTTGAGTCTTATGAGAGCTGCACCCATCCAAGTATGTGGGGAGAATTCCAACCCATCCCTGACTTGTGCCTTTTATATTTGTGGGGTCAGGAACTGAGTGACTCGCCGCGGTATTCCAAGGTTCTGACCTGCTCTTGTAGCCATTGTCATTATGCGCCGAGCCTAGTTGAGTTTTCTTTCAATGCTAACCCCAAAGATATTTTCAGTGTGGAAGTCCATAATTCTAAAACCAACGAATGTCAAGGGAGAGTGGTTAGATTGTTTCTTATTGGTGATTGTCACTTAACTGGCAAGTAATATTGACGCCACACATCAGCCCAAGCTGCATACTGTCCAAATATTAAAGATGGACTGCTTCTGTGGAGAGAGCATCGAGGCAACGTCAGCGCTGATGAAAAGCTACCCTGATTCGAAACTTTGGCTCTATTCTCTCCCCGCAGATGCTGTCAGACTTATTGAATGTTTCCAGCACTTTTACTTTTCCAGCGTCCGTTCATAAATCCACGCTGATGAAATGCTATTAAAAAAACTAATGCTGTCTTAAGTGGAGTGTTGCATTCCGTCTGGCTGCCTTACATTAGGAAGGATGTGACCATATGGTAACGGACGCGAGAAAGACCTGGGGGGGGGGGGAATAATTACAGAGCTGGGAGGCCTTGAAGTTTGGGGTTGTATTACGTCCCTGCCTTTCACCCAGGGATAACGTTTCGAGTCCAGCTCCGGAACGTGATGCCTTGACCTCTCAACATGTGTAATACTTCTCACACTTGCTAAGAGTGAAAATTATCCCAGTCAGCCTAAATCACGCTATGAATGTGCAACAAGGATATTCTGATGTCAACGATCTCTGGAGCAAGCAGGCTTCAATAGCGTGATTGCAATGTGCTTCTATTGGGTTGTGTCATCCATATTTTGAGTTGACATTTGAAGTTTCATTAATGATTTTTTTTTAATCCAGTGCTCCTTTAAGCGCCTACTCATGTGATTAGACTCAAGGTTTGGTTACGTTAGTTTATTTGGTTTGTCCAAAAGAAAATCTCGGGCATGAAAGACTTGGGCTACCCGGAGGAGTCCAAGAAGTTGTTCCTCTTAAAGAGGCAATTGATTGTTTTTCCGAATCATAGTGTCGTTGTGCAGAATGTATAGATAGAATTGAGTCGCCAGAGCAAAGGAAGAGATCCAATTGAGAAAAAAAAAGTGATTCAAAGAAAACGCGGGGGAAAACATTCATATCTACCAAGAGCTTAGGATTTGGACGCCATTGCTGCAGACTGTGGTATTGGCAGACTCAGGGGTGAGTGCTGACGCATACAAGGGAACACTAAAGGTATTTTGCTGACTTCACTATGGACAGGTCGGAATATATACTATCATTGATATAATTGCCTCGGAATAGGTGAAGAAGACCTTGGTGTTAGTTGGCGCTACGTACTTTTGTACATATCCAAGTATGAACTCGTACTAACATGCACATGTACATGGGGTGCATAGGGACCTCGGGGTCCTTGTGCATGAGTCGCAAAAACCCAGCCTGCAGGTGCAGCAGGTGGTCAGGAAGGCTAATGGGATGCTGGCCTTCATAGCGAGGGGGATTGAATATAAAAGTAGGGAGGTCTTGCTGCGGCTGTATAGGGCATTGGTGCGGACGCAGCTGGAGTACTGTGTGCAGTTTTGGGCGCCGTACTTACGCAAGGATATTGTGGCCTTGGAGGGAGTGCAGAGGAGGTTTACTAGGCTGATACCGGAGTTGAGGGGAGTGAGCGATGAGGAGAGGCTGAATAAACTAGGCTTGTACTCGTTAGAGTTCAGAAGAATGAGGGGAGATCTCATTGAGACGTATAAGATGATGAATGGGATGGATAGGATAGAGGTGGAGAGGCTCTTCCCGCTCAGAAAGGACAGTAGGGCACAGCCTCAAGATAAAGGGGAGGGGGGGCTGTTTAGAACAGTGTTGAGGAGGAACTTCTTCACTTAAAGGGTGATGAATCTCTGGAATTCTCAGCCCGTTGAGGTGGTGGAGGCTGCCTCGCTAAATATTTTTAAGACGCGGGTTGATGGGCTTTAGATAAACGAGGGGATTAAGGGTTATGGGGAAAGGGCGGGAATGTGGAACTGAGCCACGACAGATCAGCCATGATCTTATTGAATGGCGGGGCAGGCTCGAAGACCTGGATGGCCTACTCCTGCTCCTATTTCTTATGTTCTTATGTACTGACACAGACAAGTGGTGGGATATTCACAACTGTTATTGGCTGCCAAAGGAACAGATGGAGACTTCTGCTGGAATACACAGTGACAACGACGAACACTACAAGGTAAGACGTGGGGATAGGTGATGACAATCACGTCTACATATTGGAATTTGCAAGCAAATAGAGACACGGTTTGTCATGCATCATGACAGATTCTGACATGAGTAGCGACAATTGTCAAGCATGGTGTAGCAATTACCAAGCGTATCTTTTCAAATATTAGTTGTGATTGCTAGTTAGCAAAGAGATGTTAGCCATGTAAAGCTGCAACAGAACTATTTGCATGTGCAATGGCGGGGGCAATTGCCCTTTCCTTTTTTGACGATAAGTGCATCATTTTTCAGTTGCACGGTCACTGTCTTGCCCTGACACCCTGTGGCTTCTAGATGAATGATCCGGTAGGCCTTTTGGCTTTTCGTATCCACTGTTTTCACCTTAAAAATTTCAGTGGGTGGGATGAAGACCTCCATGCCACGTTCTTCAGCGAATTTTTCGATTTGAACGCCGAGTTTGGTATTTATTTTGAAGAGTGTGTTTTTCGATGAACTTTTATTCAAGGATTCTATCGCTCCGCCCTGCTCAAGGTAGCTTGTGGAGAACTGTCCCAACCGAACTTTTGTTCCCTCCTTGACGTTGAATAGAAGCGAAACTGCAGAGAAGGTTGTACGCTCTGTGTCGCCTTTGAGCACTTCCATGGCCACAGACAGAAGGTAGTGGAAGCATTTGAAATGGAATTTCTTGCTATAAGTGGAATCAGAGTTGCCGTACATTCTTACTGCTTCATTAAAGTCTCCATACAATAAGGAACCTTGAGTATAAGCACGAATGGCGATTAGGTGTTCCTTTCGCAATCCAGATGGAATTTCAGCCTCAGGATTCATACTTTTCGCTGCCGCTTTCCAATCATCTAGATATTGTGGCATGTTAGCCCATTCCTTTGAGATGCATTCATTGATCGCCTCGTCCGCTTCGGTGGTCGCGGTGAATATATATGCGGCTGACTTTTTGGCCATATCCAGTTGGACGCCCTTTTTCCCAAGTTCAAAAGTCTGCATTATTGGATCTGTGAAAAGGAAGAGATATTCCTAAAAACTCACAAAGACTGGAGCAGAGTATCGAGTCGCTCAGTGACCATCTGAACCTCTGAACCTCAATAACGGGGGAAAAAGGGAGAAGCATGTACCATCCTGACTTGAAGTAACATTGTTTTATTTTCGATAGAATTCTGCCTAACATCTGAACATTCTCTGCCCAAAAGTCTCCGGAAGGCTTTTACTTGGTGTTGCATGACATCATATATTGAGGACTGAGAAATCAAGTTCAGAATTCACCTCTGTATGTCTCCATGGACTTACCATTACTGACAGTCCTTAATTAAGTGAATGGGTACATTTAGAATGCTGTTTCTGGCGTTGCTAAAAGCTACTGTCAAATTTGAGGATTGGAACAGCTTTAGACGAGGGAACAAAAATCATTAATAACGGCCAATAAAAGTGAAGAGTAAAACAACATGTGCAGAGAAAGAGTGTAACTGCTTCTTAAGGAATTTAAAAGGAAGCAGGCCACCAAAAGTGAATGCCAATTCGTTCCACTCTGACTTAGCTGAAAAAGATGACAGAAAATAAGGACATAACGGAAAATACGCTGTCTAACTCTTCAAACGTGAAGGCACACATGGGATACCAGGAGTAGCAGGGAACTGTGGGGGGGGGGGGGGGGGGATGATCATGATAGTCTCTGCTGCTGTTGATCAGTTTAGAGTTAAGTGTCAGAGATATAAATGATTGTAAAGTCCAATAAATCTGCGGGTTTGATGACTTATACTCTTCGTGTGGTAGGCTAGAGACTATAGATATGGCGCCTGCATTGGTTCTCACCTTCAAAAGTTTCCGAGATTCAAGGCTTGTCCCAAGAGATTAACAAGGGAAGCCGCGTCACACAAAACGATGGACGGATAAAACATCAAAGTCAACATCAGTTATCTTGCTATCGTTTGTCCGTGAAACATTGGCATCTACCTCCAAGTAGGCACTTGAACGTTTAGAATACATTAAGGCAGAGCAATTTTGATTTTAGCAAAGGTAACTTCAGTGTGAAGAGTCGATAGATGTCGTTTTTGGATTTAATAGATAAAGTGGTACCTTTGAATGTAATGCTATTGGATTTCCAGAAGAAACTCGAGCGGGCGTCACGTAGACGTTTATTGCATGAGACAGGGCTCAGGTGATTAGGATAAAACATTGGCATGGATAGGTAGCTGGGAGCAGAAAAAATGGGAACGTGTGGATTTAAAACTGGCATTTGCAAGTGGAAAGCTTGCACTTGGTGGAGTGATGCAATGATCTTAATTGGGGTATCAAGTATTTGCAAACTAAATCAACAATGGAGACATTGTGCTGAGCAATATACAATCGTGTTCGCTGATGATAGGTAGCAAAGCGATTGATTAAGGAGAACATTAATGTTCTACAAAGGGACATAATCAGATTAGCTGAGTGTGCAATCGGGTGACAGATGTGGCAAATTGGACCAAACTAATATTATGCACTTTAATCGAGTGAATAGAAAAAAAAATATTTATTCAATTGTAAGACACTTCAAATATTGAAGTTCAGGGAGCTTTTCGTGCAGTGGTACAAGGAAGTGCATCAGGCACGTGGACACATGTCTCTTAATTCAATGAGGCTGGTTTATATGACTAAGGAATCGTTCTTGCAACAGTGCACACCTCAGCAGCACGATTTGTTCAAGATGGAGTCGATGTGTGTTCAGGAATGTCAAATTAAATGCAAATAATGCATTTAGTTTTCTATGGATATAAATAATGGTGTAGAAGTGAAACGAGTGAATGCAATGTCATTTGGTTTCCAGTAAAATCAACAAGACATCACCCAAAAGTTCATTATGCAATGTCTAATGACACTGGGAAGAATATGTTGGCACGAATAGATAATTGGTTAAAAGAAGGTAAGGAGAGAGTGGACTTCAAACTGATATCTGTAATGTACGCCTAATGGAGAAATGCTCGGATTAGTGGGGAAGAATCAGCTATTCGCAAGTTGCACAATTTTGGTCTACTTAACACATAAGACGATATACTTGTCTTGACGCCACTGCATATGTATTCCGACTGTTATAACTATGCAAACATTTGAATAGAAACTACGTGCAGCATTACAGGGAAAGGTAGGAAGAATACAGTAAGTCTGATTATGAATTTAGACAGCCGGTTAGGCCGAACTGTTGACACCTATGCCACAATTGTTCTGTGATGATATTACAACATTGCCCTCCCATGACTGGTTGACAAGACGAGAGTGTCGTCTTTGCAAATTGAATCAAAAAGCGACGATCAACTGTTTGAGAGTTGATAGAAAATCATGTTGTCCAAGTAGCTTAACAACAACAGAACACTGCAGTGATCATTTGTCGAACATATTAAAGATTTATGTAAATGTATTTTTGCACTCCCAGTGAATGCTTGGATCTGGCGATCATGGGAGCAAGTGGAACGAAGGCCCAAATGCAAATGTGAACTCATGGAGCAATAACTCATTTCAGAGGTGGATATGAGCAACTACCACAATGGTGTATTACGCTACTATGTTCTTCGATTATCGTGTTATACTGCGCAGCTCTATGAATATAAGTTCACTTGCTGGGGGAAAAAAGCGTTCGGGGACACCTGATGTAATAAAAGACGCATTATAAACGCAAGTCACTTCATTTCGAATTAAATGTTGAAACGTGTTTCACTCCTCGGAGTTCGACCCATAGGACAATACCCTTGGTAAACGAATCGTGGAACTGGCAGAAGATTCCTTTCTCTTACAAATGTAAATAATGTAAACCTGGCAGGAGGTCAAATGTAAATGCTGCGAGGAGGAGTCATTCGTCTTCATTGGGGCTCTGAATTGGAAGTACTGCAGATATTATTTTATGGCAAAAACCAACATTTTGTCCCACATGGGAGACTTATAAAGAAAGTAACTGTACATGGATTACAGGCCACTTTGTTCTACAGTCACAAATCTTATTTCGACGAGTGGCTGCCTTTTGGTGAGTGTGCTGCCTTGGAATTACTGCATTTTGACTTACTTCTAGTTCGGGAGGGTTTTTGTTTGTTTTGGTGCTCCGTAGCGGGAGATAGGCGCGGGGGCTGCTGGGAAGGGAGCGCGGGAGTATAAAAACAAGGCCAAGGGAGGTAGCGGGCAGCGGAGTGAGGGGGGAAGCAGAGTGAGAGGTAAAAGGGCTTAAGCTCACTGGGCTTGGCCGAGCGCAGGCTTGATAACAGGGCTTAACACCTGAACAGGGGTCAAACATAATGGCAGGGTCTAGGGTTACACGTGTTCACTGTGTTCGTTGTCATATGTGGACATTTCTGGAGACAGCACATCTCCCGAAAGCCCACACATGCGGGAAATATCTAGAGGTGCAGCGATTAAGGGCCCGGGTGAGGCAGCTGGAACTGAGACTGGAGGATATGTTTTTAGTTAGAGAAAATGAGGAAGTAATGGAGAGGAACGGCAAAACTGAGCTAATACCAGAACCTACAAGTAGAGATGGATGGGTTACAGTTAGGAAGAGCAAAAAGAAAAGGAGTCATGGCACTAGTAACGCCCCGGAGGAATTACCCCGGAATGTCAAGGGTGGGGTGACAGTTGGGGTAGAGAAGGCAAGGGAGGGAGATCGGAAAGTGAAGAGTGCAGGGTGTGAGATAGTGGTGGGGGATGGGAATGTCAAGGGGATTGACAGGCGGTTCTGTGGGCAAATGCGGGACTACAGGATGGTAGTCTGCCTCCCTGGAGCAGGGGTACAGGATGTCTGAGAAAGGGTAGAGGGAATTTTGAAGGGTGGAGGGACTGAGTCGGATGTGATAGTGCATGTAGGAGAGAAGGATGTAGGAACAAAGTGCAGCGGGGACATACGCAGGCAGTTCAGGGAGTTGGGGGCCAGGCTGAAATGTAGGGCCTCCAGGGTGGCGTTCCCTGGGCTGCTGCCGGTGCCTGGGGCTAGCAGGGCTAGAAATAATGAAATAATCCTATTAAATGCTTGGTTGAAGGATTGGTGTAGGGCAGAGGGATTTATATTCATAGACCACTGGGAAGTCTTTATGAAAGAACGGCAAATATACAAGAGGGATGGGGTACAGTTAATTGGGAAGGGCATACATATCTTAGCTGGAAGGTTAGCTGGAGTGTATCGGCAGGGTTTAAACTAATATGGAGGGGGGGTGGGGAGGTAGACGGAACTGGGATTGGGGATAGGGTATGCCCGGAGGGTAGGAAGAAGGATCGGGTTGTTTCTGAGGGTCTTCGGTGCATGTGTTTCAATGCTAGGAGTGTGACTGGCAAAACAGATGAACTGAAGGCATTAATGTTCGAAAGGAAGTTGGAAGTGGTGGCGGTGACAGAGACTTGGTTAACGGAAGGGCAGGATTGGCAGTTGAATGTTCCTGGGTATAAGTGTTTCAGGCGAGATAGGGGTGGGTCGCTGAGAGGTGGGGGAGTGGCGTTGTTAGTTAGGGATTGCATCGTAGCAGTGCAGAGGGAGGGAGGTACGGAGGATATAGGAATTGAGTCGCTATGGGTGGAGTTGAGGAATAGGAAGGGAGATGTTACTATGTTGGGTGTGTATTACAGACCGCCCAACAGTCCGAGGGCTGTGGAAGAAGGGATAAGCATGGACATTCTAGATAAGTGCAGGAAGAATAGGGTGGTGGTAGTGGGAGATTTTAATCTCCCCAGGGTAGATTGGAATGTACTGAGATCAGAGGGTGCTGACGGGGAGGAATTTGTACAGTGTGTAATGGAAGGATCCCTGGAGCAGTACGTGGATAGACCGACCAGGGAGGGGGCTATACTGGACTTGGTTCTGGGGAATGAGCCTGGGCAGGTGGTTGACGTTGAGGTAGGAGAGCATGTGGCTAACAGTGACCACAACTCTGTCTGGTTCAAGATATTAATGGATAAAGATGAAGCCTGTCCTAAGGGGAGGGTGTTAAATTGGGGGAGGGCTAGATACAGCCGGATTAGGCAGGATCTTAAAGATACGGACTGGGGTACGCTGTTTAACGGTAGGTCGACGCTGGGTATGTGGGAGACTCTCAAGGGAAAACTAAAATCTTTACAGGAAAGACATGTGCCGGTCAAGAGGAAGGATGGGAAAGGTAGGATTAGAGAGCCGTGGGTAACTAGGGATATTGAGGACCTGGTCAGGAGAAAGAGGGAGGCGTACACTAGATCGAGGCATTTGAGGACAGAGATAGCGTTAGAAGAATACAGAGAATGTAGGAGAGAACTTAAAAGGGGCATCAGAAAGGCAAAAAGGGGCCACGAAATGGCTTTGGCGGGTAGGATTAAGGAAAATCCTAAGGCATTTTACTCCTATATTAGAAACACAAGGATGGTTAGAGGGAACATTGGTCCTCTCAGGGACAGAGGAGGGGAACTATGCTTGGAGCCTGGGGGAATGGGGGAGATCTTGAATGAATACTTTGCGTCGGTATTCACTCAGGAGAGGGGTCAGTCCTCTGCTGCTGTGCTTGAGAAGTTTGAGGATCCGTTGAGGGAAATAGTCATCACGAGGGAAGAGGTGTTGGGACTTTTAGACAGTATAAAGACGGACAAATCTCCGGGGCCTGATGGCATCTATCCTAGGCTGCTAAGGGAGGTGAGGGATGAAATTGCTGGGCCTCTGACGCAAATCTTTGTCTCTTCTTTGGACACAGGTGAGGTCCCAGAGGATTGGCGGATTGCAAATGTAGCACCGTCGTTTAAGAAGGGTCAGAGGGATAACCCAGGGAACTATAGGCCAGTGAGCTTGACTTCAGTTATAGGCAAGATAATGGAGAGGATCCTTAAGGATAGGATGTATGAGCATCTGGAGCGCTGCAATCTGATCAGCGATACGCAGCATGGCTTCGTTACAGGGAGGTCGTGCCTTACGAATCTATTGGAATTTTTTGAAGAGATGACAAAAATGGTTGACGAAGGACGAGCCGTTGATGTTGTCTATATGGATTTCAGTAAGGCGTTTGACAAGGTCCCTCACGGTAGGCTGATAGAAAAGGTGAAGGCTCATGGGATACAAGGCCAGGTATGTAGATGGGTGGAGAACTTGCTTGGGAGGAGGAGACAGCGGGTAGTAGTGGAGGGCTCCTTTTCCAATTGGAGGTCTGTCACCAGTGGGGTGCCGCAGGGCTCGGTACTAGGACCTCTACTATTTGTAGTATATATTAATGACTTGGAAGAGGGGGTAGGTGGTGTGATCAGCAAATTTGCTGATGACACTAAGATGGTTGGATTGGCGGGTACTGAGGAGCAGTGCCTGGCAATGCAACAGGACATAGATAGGCTGGTAGATTGGGCAGATAGATGGCAAATGGAATTTAATCCGGAGAAATGCGAGGTGATGCACTTTGGCCGGAATAATG
The DNA here is from genome assembly GCA_037974335.1 of Prionace glauca. Classification (NCBI taxonomy): domain Eukaryota; kingdom Metazoa; phylum Chordata; class Chondrichthyes; order Carcharhiniformes; family Carcharhinidae; genus Prionace; species Prionace glauca. The sequence continues at coordinate 737,122 of CM075734.1, forward strand.
TGGAAGGGAGTTATATGATAAAAGGTAGAACTATCCGGAGTATAGATATGCAGAGAGACCTGGGGGTGCAGGTACACAAGTCCCTGAAGGTGTCGGTGCAGGTGCAGAATGTGATGAGGAAAGCGTATGGCATGTTAGCCTTCATAGGAAGGGGTATAGAATATAAGAGTAGGAGTCTGATGTTGCAGTTGTCTAGAACGTTGGTTAGGCCTCACCTGGAGTACTGCGTCCAGTTCTGGTCGCCGTACTACCGGAAGGATGTAGAGATCCTGGAGAGAGTGCAGAGGAGATTTACCAGGATGTTGCCTGGTATGGAAGGGCTGTCTTACGAGGAAAGATTGAACGCACTTGGGCTGTTTTCCCTTGAGAGACGTCGGCTGAGGGGGGATCTAATAGAGGTTTATAAGATTATGAAGGGGACAGATAGAGTAGATGGTGATAAGCTTTTTCCGTTATTAGAAATGGATAGAACGAGGGGTCACGGGCTTAGGGTGAGGGGGGCTAGATATAAGACTAATATTAGAGGGCAGTTTTTCACACTAAGGGTAGTGGGGATGTGGAATGCACTGCCGAGTAAGGTGGTGGAAGCAGGCACGCTAGGGTTGTTCAAGAGTCACTTGGACAGCCACATGAGCGGTCTACATATAGAGGGATATAGCAGGCCTTACTAAGCATTGTAGGCTTGTGGTCAGTTTTAGCCTCACGGATATAGAGTCTTTTAATAATGAAATTTTTATCCACAGGCACTTAAGTCCAGCAAGGGGCATGCATGCGGCAGGTTGTGGTGGGCTGCTCTTGGATATTGCTTCGGGAGTTGCCTACTGCTTCATGTCGTTGGTGTGCGTAAACTGGACCATCTCGAGGGCATCATGGCAGCTTCGAGGCTATCTCTGTTGCTGTGCGGACACATGGATTTAGGCCTGTGTCCGTGGGAGTTTGCGCGATCTCCCCATGGTTGCGTGGGTTTCCTCCGGGTGCTCCGGTTTCCTCCCACATCCCAAAAATGTTCTTTTAGGCTGATTGATTGGGTAACAAATTGTCCCTATATTGGACCTCCCTGATCCTCACACATTAGGCATAGACTAGAATCATGAATAGGTCACTGACCATGGGACGGCGGCGCGGGCTCATTGGGCCGAAGGGCCTGTTTCCCGTGCTGTGTTGTTCTTTGTTCTTTGTACAAATGGGTCAATTTGGATCGACTTCGTCAGTGTCCTTTGGTGATCCACAGTGATCTGTGCTTGGTCCTCTACTATTTGTCATTTATATAAATGACATAGATCACTAATTGGGGGTGGGGACATAATTTGTAAGTTTGCGGATGATAAAAATACTGAACGGGTTCTTAACAGTGAGGTCGAGATTGCTGGGCCACAGAAAGGTATAGGTCGATTGGTCAAATGGGCAGATGAGTGGCAGAAGTTATTTAACCTGAGAAGTGTGAAGTGATACACTTGGGAAGGAATAATTTGACGAGGAATTATTCAATGAATGGTACGGTATACAAAGTTATGTAGAACAGCTGGTCCTTGGCACATTTGGACATAGATCTCTGAAAATGTAAAGACATGGTAACAGGGTGGTGAAAAAGTCATATGGGACACTTACTTTTCTCAGTCCAGACATTGGTTACAAGTCACGTTGGAGCAGTATAGTACTTCGTTGAAGATACAGTGAGAGCACCTTGTGCAGTTCTGGTTGCCACATTTTAGGAATGATTGCACTAAAGAAGGTGCAGGGGAAGTTCACGAAGAGTGGAGATGGGATGGAACATTCAAGTTATGGGTTGTGTCAACTTGAGTTGTTTTCGGTGGAGACAGAAGACTGAGAAGCGACATGATCAAGCTCTAAAGGTTTATAAGGTCCATGTACAGTGTCAGTAAGGGTCTTCCGTTCTCTTCAATTGAAGAGTAGATCACGAGAGGACAGAAGTTCACGGCGAGGACAGAGATTTAGGGGTATGTAAGGAAAATATTTTCACCCAAAGGCAATCTGAAGAAATGGTTTGATACAGGTTTTCATGTTTTGGGACCACGTCAGAAGTAACTAATATGTTCAGCTTAAATCTCAAGATCAACATCACCAAACGTCAATGTTCTCAATACAGCAATTGATCGAGATCAGATACGTGTTAATTGAAACTGCAGTGAAAGAATGTTTGATTGTCAATTCTAAAATAAAAATCGGTCAATAATTGAAAGACAATCGATTCATAGGTCTGAAGGGGAAAAAAAAAACTGGAAAGTTGCTGTAGGGGTAACGAGAGGCCACACAAGTCAATCGGCATTGATAAAGAAATGCAGTGGCAGGCAGAGATGTATTGATGGAATAATGAAATACTTGTCTTCGATATACAACTATCATGTTTGAATTACTGCAGTGAATCTGGTGGGGCAAAGGACTTTGAGTATCCTTTATGCAATTCGCAAAGGACCAGTTCACTCCTCGGAACAATAATCAAATACTATTTGTGAGTTTGCCTGTCTTAAACTGTACCATTTCATGAATGTGATTTGGAAGGATGGGCTCACGCAAAGTTCAGTAGAAAGAAATAATTTACTTCAAAGATCTGCCTGTCTTCAGGGTGTCCTGACATTATCAGGGTTATGATTGGCGCATAGAGCCAATCCAGTGTCAGGTCTCCATGAAGGAACTAAACACATAACACGGTCAATGGACGTCACTATCATTTCCTGTTATTGGGGAACACTGTGTAATAATCCAAAAAGCCACTGCGTAACAAATTTCAGAATCAGCATGATAGCCTGGTTCTGCCCTCATTTAGACGACAATTAAAGTTGTCTTTTCTCTTACTTCATCCTGCAGCTGCAGAAGAGAGATTTGGGAATAAAACGTCTGCCTTAGTACTTTACTTGCCTGGTGGTCCAAATGCAGAACTACAATACTTACTGTCCAACAACAGAATAAGAGTCATGATGTAAGCTGACAGCTGCATTCCGCCTCTGTTCTGGTAACTCATGATGGAACACTTAAGAGCAACTGCTGTCCCTTCGGATCCTGGCCCTGTAATCTGATCACGCGAATCCCACAATCAATGAATCTCAGTGACACTGAAACAAAATAAACAAGAAAATTGGTCACGGTGACTGGCAAAAGTAGAATCATGGAATGATGGACCACGAAAGGGGACATCTATACACCACATGCCTGTCCCGTTGCTCCTTAACAGCTTTTCAAATCATTGCAAATCTCCCCGCTATATATTGTCACTAATACCTTCATTAAAGTCTTTGCATAATTTACTTGCAATTTCGGATGTGAATCTATTTGTCTTCCAAAGCAGGCATTTCTGATTACAACAATTCGTTATGTAATAAAACACTTCTCTCCTGGCAATACTATCTCTTCAGCCAGCTGTTTTCAATATTTCTCCTTTGGATTCGATTGTTCTGCGATTGCGACGAATTTCCCCTTTCATTATCCATCAGGACCTATTGTCACTCGCCCATTCTGCTCAAAGGATCGGTGTTCCTTGCCAATATTTTGTCCCCCTATTCTTGGATCGAAGACAAGTTGGGCAGCAACTCATGAGTCCCTTCGAACAAAATTTTAATGGAGATTGTGCAGTGTGGATTTCCATATGCATAGACAAGGGTCATGGGTGGAGAGGGGACTCACAATGTTAAAATGGCGGCGCGGGCTCGTTGGGCATGTTTCCCGTGCTGTGTTGTTCTTTGTTAATACTATGGTACTTCTCCCTCCTCAAATTTCAATTTCCCAAACAGGAAATGAATAAATTAGACGGAGTCCCTGCATCTTAGGAATTGGCCAATTATTTGACTTTGCGATGATCATGAACTCTTAATTTTTGCTATAATGTTTTCTGTGGCAACTTAGCAAATGATTTATGCACACAAGACCAATAATTACATTTTGTCCTTAAGCACGAGCATTCTTTACCATATCAACTCGATTGGTTACTTATGTGCTGCACAAGACATCTCTCTTCTAGCACTCACTGGTAACAAAATTTGATTAACTTATGTCCATTTTTCATCTGTGTGAATACGTTACGATCTCCATTTCCTGAGAAGGAAATCATTCCTAAGTGTATAACATTCCGGTGTAAACTCGGATCCTTCTTCCATGTATGTTTCTTGATACAACAACTTTATCTCTGTATACTTCTTCTGAAATCCTGTCAATATTCCTGGACTAAAAACTGCCATTTCACCTTCCAACTGTTCTTATTATTTTCCAACCCTCCACTCAAAAAGGTTCTCTGATAATTGAAGTCCAGCTGCTTTCTCTCTATTATTTGCCATCTTCTCCCGTCTTAACCTAGGGGTTTTGATCTTGTTACCACAAATTAGTAAAAGTCCCAGGATATGTTTCCCGTAACATCTTAGTTGCTTAATTTAGCACTTGCTTTTCAAATACATTAGGCATCACTCCCACCTACTATCCACCTGTATCGTTACCCAAGGTTCACTGTATTCGTGGAAAATATGCTTTCTCTATTTTCTTTCTACCAGCTCTTCAACACATTTCATTGGAGTCTCCAAGCTCACCTTATGTAATGGAATATTATTCTTCTCGCCCCGAATCCCACATATTGCCATCTTTTCTGGCAATTCGTCTAAGCTACGTAACTCATCATCTCTGACCATTAAACATTTAATCTACCCCATATCTGTAACTTATTTAACGACTCCTGCTGATACACATGAGTAAACCTTCCCCTCACAAGTAAATTCTTTGCACAGCATAGTCAAGGTGAAATGATAGCTAATGCCAGACTTATTTAGTCTATTTCACCTCTTTGGCTTCAACTGGGGTTTACTTCACCCCTTCGAGAAAGCCGACAGACTTCATGTTTTTGCATATGTCTCTTCCTCGGGCTTTTCTTAAATTACAAACACTGCGACTTTGTATTTCCTACTTAATTAAATGAAAACATTTGATTATTTTTATTTGTTTTCCACCCTCATGCATTTGCTATTCAAACTGAGGTAAACTATATTCACCTGCTCACATGAGAATAGATTTGCCTTTCCCCGCTAAGGATTTCTCTTTTCCTCAGCCTAAATCTGATGGTGGAAACCTGAATTTGATTTGTGAACTAATTCGTAATCATCAGCTACTTCTGCTGCAGAACTCGCAGTTTTAACCTTCTTCTGCTCCACCTGAGCTCTCGTGACTTTGGCAAGTTATTTATTAAGATCCTCCAAAATAATCATGCCTTTTCGAGCTTCATATGTCTGATCCATTTCCAACACCTTTCCTCCACCTATCAAATTTACATTGTTTGACCCTTTCATACTCTCTATCATTTGGGCCAGATTCATTCCTTAGATTTCTAAATCACCATCTCTCGGCTTTTGACACTTGTTTATATGAACTTAAGATTTTTTTTCGACTCTATTATCATCCCCAGAAAAATATTCTGATAGTGATGCAAGCACCTTACTCGCTCCGCCTACCAACTTTCCTTGAATCAGAATAGTCAGTGGAACATTTCTTCTGCTACATCTTCAAATGAAATGAAATAAAAGTGTTTTCTATTCTTCTCGTCAAACATTGACAATCTTTGGACATATTTAATAGATCCCAATCACATCTGTGAGTCGAATGGGTTCGGTCTGCCTCACTATCCTCAGCAGTACTCTCAGACTTTGCCTTTATCTCTGCCATTGTAAGTTGACATTCGTATTTCAGTTCCAGCTGCTGAACTCAATTCTTTCTTTCGTTCTTTTTCCTTCATTACGACTATTCTTTTCCTGCTTTTTTTCCCCCTTGGCTGTAATTCAGGCAGTTCCCATTCATTTGCTGTGATTCCTCTCTCCTTCCCTTGCGTTCTCTACTGCCTCTCTTTCTATTGCACTTGATTCAAGCTCTTTCCTTTGCAAACTACTGCTAACATTGTACAATTAATCTAATTGTGTTTCGGGCAATTTCAAATGCAGAGTTATCACTCCAGTTATCTACGTCTTCCTTACCCTTGCAGGTAATGTCAAGTGCAGATTATTTGCCAATTACAAAAGATTTGTTTTGACAACCTATTTTAAACTACGCTGAGTAACTTCTTCCACTCCGAGGGAAATTTTGGTCACTGGTGGAGCTTTATTGCACAAGCCATTCCTTATTCAAACCATCCGAATGCAAAAGATGAAAACAAAACGCAAATATAATCAATACTCACTGTGTTTGATTTCCAGAATCCTAAACTAAACCCTATTATTATCCCACAAAGAGTCCTTGTGTTAAGTGTAAGACCATAAACTGCAAGCCGTTTTATGAACTTGGCCAAGACTTAAGCTTTGACATTTTATTTGTGCATTAATTTTACACATTAGGTATTTTATTCCGGGGATTATTCAAGTGATCCACTAGGAAGTTATATTTTAAAAAAAACTTTTTATTTTGTATTTTTGAATAATTAGCACCTGTTTACCAATTAAAATATGATTAAAATAAAGTCCTTAACAGTTAGCTAGCTCTATTGCTCCCATTCACAGAGTCTCCAGAGACATGAATACTTTCTGTAAACCAGTCAACACAGCAACCAAAGGTGCTTACATGATGCTCACTTACAGCAATTTAGCACTTTTAGACAGTAATCCAAACAGCAGATCTCAAAGAGGGACCTATCCTGGAAACACCAAACTGCAGAGAATTAACCCTAATCTCTGGCAGCTCCCAGTCTCCAGACCTCAGAGAGGGGAAAGGAGAGGCACTCCTGCCTTGCATAGCCAGAACAAAAAGACATCTCAGCTTGAATGTTATGTGTAAACCCAGCTCCAGACCGTGACATGGCCATACCTGTCAATTAATTCCAATCAAGCCCCACTCTGCATAATCCCATTGAACAAGAAGAACCACATACATAATTAGTTCAGAGTAAAATCGACAATTTAGCAAGGAAATGCAATTAGGCTGCTGCGGTGGCAAAACGGGATGTCGGCTGCAGACAGAAGAACACTGACAAAAAGGGGTAGTGAGAAAACTAATGCCCAGAATGTGATTTTAAATGTTTCTGAAACTGACACTGTCATCTCGAATAGAGAAGCGCCAATACCGTCGATAGTGTTTATAATAATCTTGCCTAATATCCCAAGGTGACACGTTGTGAAGTTTTGTCTGAGTAATGTTCCTGTGAAACAGATAGGGTCGATTGATCATCAGAATAATCGTAAGTTCTTTGTGTTGCCAATCCACTCTAAAAACTTTCATCACCCCTGGAAACGACCCTTGTATTCTTCCTTGCCCTGGGTTGGCTGATCTGACCCTATGGCTCTCAGTTAATTTCTTTCTCTGCATTGTAATCTCTTGTTTGATATTGCCCACCATTGTACTGTTTGATTTTCGTTCTTTCTCATTGTGTTTGTATGTGTCGCTTTGTGCCTGTGTCTATATCAGTGGGTGTGTGCGTGTGTTTTAACGCGCATCTGCAGTTATTAGCCTCAAGAAATTTGAAGGGCCGTAGAGAAAGTCGGGATCAATACATTAGTGACTCTCTTAGCATTACTTACTTGTAAATTTATGGTGGAATTTGAAGCAATGTTTAGCTCTACAGAGTTCTTCTCTGTGAGTATATTCGCTGCTGTGGCATTTTAAATAATTGATAGAATTCTAAGTTTTCTGTGTACATCATCAGATAAGAATTATCTGAAAGAATGAATTTCAGCTTGTATGACTGGTTGAACTTACATGGAGGACACTTCCCGCCTCCGCCCGCCCTGCCCCCGCTCAAAACGTCCCTAATAAGATGTGCAAGTTGTCGCAAACTTAGAAAACACTGAATTGTTGCAATGTACAAAATACATTTGAAGTAACATATGAATAATATAAATTAACATCAAATCATGTCAAAATTCAAACGGCTTTTGTAAGAGGAAGGTGATAGGAAGGGCGTTCATAACCAGCAGAGTGACACCTTAATCCTTCTTTCTCTCTCTCTCTGACCATGGAATATAGCACGTCCAGTCATTTCATCTGTGTGAATCTGATTTTCAAAGTGACATAAAGACGAAATTTGCTTCCTCGTTCTCTTTAAGCACACCTTTGTCTTTGAAATGAACACAACTTTCTAAAATAAAGAACACTTCACCCCATCCCCCAACTCCACTTCCTCTCTCTCCTATTCACCGTTTCTTATGTCACACCTCATGTCTATATTTCTCTCTGCCTTCCCACTAACTACCTGTTTCCCACTATCTTCCTCTTTTTGCCTCGCTTTCTTTTATTTTTGTTCTGCTTCTCTTGCAGTCCCTCTCTTTCCGTCTCTGATCCTACGTTTATCTCTCGTTCTTTACCTCCTCTCTTCACCATTTCTCTCTCTTCGCTTCCCATGATGTTAAATGCCTTTTCAATCACATTCTCAGAGTGAAGCATTTTTTAATGCGTGACATAATCTCATATTCACACAAATGAAACAAATACATCGCGAGGCCAATGGTCTTACGTGGGATTTCAAGTGGTTCTAACACTAAAATTATCACTAATAATTTAAGTGCCACCAGATTTGATGGTGTTAACTGTGTGCTTTATCAGACAGCGTTGAGGTTCTGTTTGGGACAAGGAGTGATTGTGGAAGATGAGGTTTTGAGGAATTAGTTAATATTTAGGTTGCTTCATCGCTTGCAGTTGTGCTCTTTATAGCAGCAACGCGCATAGGCTGAAATGAAAAATCAATGAAAAAGGTACAGCCAATACATACAATTAAAATTTAGACACTATTCTCTCGCAGGGCGAATATCGAATGATGTTCCTTTGAAAACATACATACATAGGCGCAGCAGAACGTCATTTCGCCCTTGTAATTCTTCCAACGCTTGAATGCTAATTTTTGATCCGAATCCTAACCCAATGGTTGCACTTCTATTCTCTATCTGTCAACAATATTGTCTGCCAAGGGTCTATTTGCTCAGCAACTGTGCATCTACACTCAGACATACTGTCCTACCTTTCACTGGAAAATTGCCTGTGCGCCGAACATAAAATGATTGTTTCCAGAACCGCTATTGACATCATCACGACTGACAATCTTCCCTCTACAGCGTCCAACCTCAATGTCGTCACTCTCGCACAGCCCTCTTCTGTTTCCTACCCAAAACCCGTGAACGGGACTATACTGATAGATCCAGCGTATCAGCCGGTTCCTGTCTAAACTGAACTAATTTCGGGCTTTCTGGGCTCCATCCATTCTCTTCTCTAGTTTATCTCCACATAAATTCATAATCCCTCTGAAGCCCTATCTCATATCCACAATGTCCAGCTATCTGGCCTTAAATGCCCCCACTTTATTATGAGTATCTAGGACTTCGACGACACCTTGCCCACAAGTAGTGAGGGGGATTGAATTTCATAGCGAGGGGGATTGAATATAAAAGTAGGGAGGTCTTGCTGCAGCTGTATAGGGCATTGGTGAGGCTGCAGCTGGAGTACTGTGTGCAGTTTTGGTCGCCGCACTTATGCAAGTATATTTTGGCCTTGGAGGGAGTGAAGAGGAGGTTTACTAGGCTGATACTGGAGTTGAGGGGTTGAGCTATGAGAAGAGGCTGAATAAACTAGGCTTGTACTCGTTAGAGTTTAGAAGAATGAGGGGAGATCTCATTGAGACGTATAAGATGTTGAAAGGGATGGATAGGATAGAGGTGGAGAGGCTCTTCCCGCTCAGAAAGGACAGTTGGACTAGGGGGCACAGCCTCAGGATAAAGGGGGGGGGGCGGTTTAGAACGGAGTTGAGGAAGAACTTCTTCACTCAAAGGGTGGTGAATCTCTGGAATTCTCTGCCCGTTGAAGTGGTGGAGGCTGCCTCGCTCAATGTTTTTAAGACGCGGATTGATAGGTTTTTGATAGGCAAGGGGATTAAGGGTTATGGGGAGAGGGCGGGAAGGTGGAACTGAGCCACGACAGATCAGCCGTGATCTTGTTGAATCGCGGGGCGGGCTCGAGGGGCTAGATGGCCTACTCCTGCTCCTATTTCTTATGTTCTTATGTTCTTAGTGTTTCAGAATCATCTGCACCTTTCCATAGCAGAGGTCAAAACCAAAGAACCAATCATAGAACATGTAGAGCAGAAACAGGCCCTTCGGCCCATCGAGTCTGCACCAACCACAATCCCATCCAGGCCTTTTCCCCATATCCCTATACAGTTTACCTGCCAATCCCTTTAACCTGCACATCCCAGGACACTGGCCAAGCTAAAATTGCCATTAATCAACCTAACCTGCACATCTTTGGACTGTGGGAGGAAACCGAAGCATCCAGAGGAAACCCACGCAGACATGAGGAGAATGTGCAAACTCCACGCAGACAGTAGACCGAGCCGAGAATCGAACCCAGGTCCCTGGCGCTGTGAAGCAGCAGTGCTCACCACTGTGCTGCCGTGCCATCCATGGCCGCCACCAATCTCCTCGGCCAACCTTAACTCGCACTCAAATATTTCTGCTTCGAAATAGCTTGCTCTATGCAAAGAAAATGTGCATCTATGGATATTTGCATGTGCCCTACTAACACCTATCATTCTTATGGGACATACAGGCAATTCCTGGTTCCAGTTCTACTCAGGTCCGCTCCCACAGCTCATTACATCAAATAAGATGTTGGTGCTACTTCATGCTCTCGCCTGAATGTGGGAACACATATCGATGTTGCCTCAAATTTCCATCACTTTCACACCTTCACTTGACATACTTCCAACACTTTTGTTCTCTTCATTCAACTTTCTGTCTCCCCATATTTCCAACCATACACAGGCCATCAATATTCTTTTCAAATCGACTAATCCCATCCCATTCTCCTATTTCTTTTTCTCTATCGGCTCCTTATCTGTTCCAATTATGTCGTTTGTATGACTTTACCCCTTTCCTACATTGTGGAGCCCCATGTAGGGTGTTGTGTCCCATCAGACGCCCAACCAGTAGAGAACATAGAATACACAGCGCAGAACAGGCCCTTCGGCCCACGATGTTGCGCCGACCAATTAAAAAAGCAATGACCCTCTAACCTGAACCAATCCCTTTGCATCCATGAACCTATCCACGGATCTCTTAAACGCCCCCAAACTAGGCGCATCTACAACTGCAGCAGGCAGGGCATTCCAATCCCTCACCACCCTTTGTGTAAAGAATCTACCTCTGACATTCGTCCTATAACTACCACACCTTAATTTAAAGCTATGCCCCCTCGTGCTAGCTTTCTCCACCCGAGGAAAAAGGCTATCACTGTCCACCCTATCTAAACCTCTAATCATCTTGTATGTTTCAATAAGGTCTCCTCTTAGCCGCCTTCTTTCTAACGAAAACAAACTCATATCCCTCAGTCTCTCCTCATAGGACCTTCCCTCCATACCAGGCAACATCCAGGTAAACCTCCTCTGCACTCTCTCCAATGCCTCCACATCCTTCCTATAATGTGGGGACCAGAACTGCACACAATACTCCAAATGCGGACGCACCAGAGTTTTGTACATTTGCAACATGACGTTGCGGCTCCTAACTTCAATCCCCCTACCAATAAACGCCAAGACACCGTATGCCTTCCTAACAACCTTATCTCCTTGATTCCCAACTTTCAGGAATCTATGAACACATACACCTTGATCCCTCTGTTCATCAACACTATTCAGAGTCCTACCGTTAGCCCGATACTCTACACATCTGTTATTCCCGCCAAAGTGAATTACCTCACACTTTTCCGCATTAAACCCCATCCGCCACCTCTCGGCCCAGCTCTGCAACTTGTCCAAGTCTCTCTGTAAACTGTGACACCCCTCTTCACTACCTACCACTCCTCCGACTTTCACATATTTCACATATTTGACAGATTAGCAAAGTGACTACTGAAAGACGACAATAATTATTGTTTGTCCAATATTTCCCAGCAGTTTATTTTATATTCCTTTTATTCTGCACTTCCATCGCCGATAATCCCTGTAAAATGATAATTACCGAAAATATTACCCACTCCTTCGACTGAACCCTTCGCTGCCATTTACTGCTGTAGTGGAATCGGGTGTGGCATTCATTTTGACAATGTTTTCAGTACAGACGAAAAAAAAAGGCTGAGAATGTACTTGAACAATTTAAACTTACCACAGTGAAGAATGCAGCTAATCGACAAAAATAAGCTTTACCTTCAAGTGGAGGACTAACCTGTTGCTGCCCCAGCGCTGCAGTGTGAGGGGTGCAGCACACGTTCACAGAATTTAAGCAGAATTTGTGCTTTCCTGATAAGATATCTGTTGTGGTCACCAATGATTGGTTACCTAATAAAAATACGTTGACAGAAATATCAGATTTTGTTTCGTGTGGCAAGGAGTGCAAATCGGAAGCAAAGGCTCTAGAGATCTTTGCCACCTACAGGCAACATGTAGAGATTTAAATGTATTACATTAATTGTTATATGAACAAATATTTCTTTCAAATCGGAGCAAAATTTCTTGCTTTAACATTCTTCTAAAAATAGAATGAAGCAAAAAAGAAAGTACAATCTGGATCAGGCTAATTTACAGGAGCAGATTATTTATGCTGCCACTGTAATGAGGGACTAAATTGGAGCATTACTTAGGAGCAAATCTTGTTCCAGCTCTGTATCTGGCACCAAATTCGAGTGAAAGTTTAACTATTTCGAATTCTTCCTTCCAAATGTCCCGCATTTCGTTTTGGGAAATGATTTCTGAAGTGATCAGAGTGGCATTGTAGATGCAAATTCAACTTCAGCTTAAAGGAGAAAAGTTTACTTTGCCATCTGTAGTGTTATGCTGCTAACTCCTTTAGCCCATTATGCTTTCACTCGGAACTTGACTCCATGGCATTCCGGATACAGTGACTGGAAGGACTTCACTTGCTGATGAATCTTCCAGGCACAAGGGAACACAAAACGGCCTCTCAAGCAATTGGTACAGGTTCATTTTCTGAGTTGTAAAGAAGGAACATGAACACACTAGCGATTTCAAAGACATGGCGTCTAGAGATTTTATGAAAATAACACAGCAGAAATGGCTGTGGTGGGGTGGACTCAGATAGAAATCAGTTGGATCGAGAGTGAGAAGACAAAGAGAGAGCTATATGTAAAAAGATGAAAAAATATATATCTGAAACTATAAATTAGAATGCATAAATATTGAAAAAAAATGTATGAATACAAAAGTGTTTTTACTCGTTATTTGAATTTCGTTCATTGCTTCACTTCACATATCGACTTAGTTCCCCTTCCTTCAGTGTAATATTACCTCAAAGGTAATTATAAGTTTCTGCAGATTTAATGTTGTTTAATATCATTTCTTGAATGGGGTGGGGTGCGGAGTACGGCCAAATCACCTGGATTTCTTAATTTCTTCGGAAGTGTCAATGTTAGCTCAACTAATGGAATGTACCTTTCATGATTGATTCAGGCAGTTGTAGCACAAATTGTGCAGGGAACGCATCAGTGCAATTCCGAGGTATAAATAGATTGTCAGATCCGACAGACTCTATAAATTGCTGGTTTACAAATGGATTAAAATTATTCATTCATTGGGTTGTCCATCAATCCGCCACTCAATTGAATTGAAGGCGCGAAAATTGCAACCATTCGCAAAAGAAATACGTAGTCCCTCTGGCACTGAAGCCCAGTGGAGGTAGTGTTCAACATCTCCAAGGGGTGTGGCAGAAGCTCGCCAACTTTCCTTGGAAAACACCTTCCAAGCCCACGCCCGCTACCATCTAGAACAAAAAGTAAAGCTGGCATCTCGGTACACCTACATCTGGAATTTCCCCTCCAAGTATCTCACGATCCCGACTTGGAGATATATTATCACCCCTTCATTGGTACATAAGAACATAAGAAATAGGAGCAGGAGTAGGCCATCTGGCCCCTCGAGCCTGCCCCGCCATTCAATAAGATCATGGCTGATCTGTCGTGGCTCAGTTCCACTTTCCTGCCCTCTCCCCATAACCCTTAATCCCCTCTCTTATCAAAAAACCATCAACCCGCGTCTTAAAAACATTTAGCGAGGTAGCCTCCACCACTTCAACGGGCAGAGAATTCCAAACATTCACCATCCTTTGAGTGAAGAAGTTCTTCCTCAACTCCGTTCTAAACCGCTCCCCCCTTTATCTCGAGGCTGTGCCCCCTAGTCCTACTGTCCTTTCTGAGCGGGAAGAGTCTCTCCACCTCTATCCTATCCATCCCATTCATCATCTTATACGTCTCAATGAGATCTCCACTCATTCTTCTAAACTCTAACGAGTACAAGCCTAGTTTATTCAGCCTCTCCTCATAGCTCAACCCCCTCAACTCCGGCGTCAGCCTAGTAAACCTCCTCTGCACTCCCTCCAAGGCCAAAATATCCTTGCGTAAGTACGGCGCCCAAAACTGCACACAGTATTCCAGCTGCGGCCACACCAATGCCCTATACAGCCGCAACGAGACCTCCCTACTTTTATATTCAATCCCCCTCGCTAGTATCCTCCTCGTTACAAGTCAACATCACGTAAATTCATTCAAATTTCGGCATTTATTTTCGTTGTTTTTGTTACCAAAAAAAAAGGGGTATTACTTTCTGACTCCTGACTGCAGAAGACCATCTTATATCGCTCTGAAGTGCAACGGGACTCAGCATGTTTGAGGCGGTAAAGAGGAGACGGAGAGAAATTATTTCCTGTGGTGAACAAAATAAAACACTGGACCCAACGCATCTTTAGCACTAGGTTATTTAGGAATGAAAATAGAGAGTAATTCATCTCAAAATATGCAAAGCAAGTCTAGCATTATCTCCATCCCATCTTCATCCCCTTCAAGGACCTTCAACCCATCCAGAAAAAAAAGTGTGTTCCAATTTATGGGGAGAAATATCAATTTTCAAGGTGGCTTGTTAAAGGTAACACCTATCGGGCTCTTCAGCCATCAAGGCCATTCGGGACACAGAATTCAAAAGTGACCATGAGTTAAAATTTCAAATTCAATTAGAAATACTTAGGAGAGCCGGTGGATGTGGTCTTTCTGGATTTTCAGAAGGCGTTTGACAAGGTACCTCACAAGGGGTTATCACAGAAGGTCAGAGGGCATAGAGTTGGGGGTAGGGTGTTAGCGTGGATAGAGGACTGGTCGTCAAATAGGAGGCAGAGAGTGGGGGTCAATGGGTGCTATTCGGATTGGCGGTTGGTGACTAGTGGAGTGCCCCAGAGGTCGGTGTTGGGGCCTCAGCTATTTACCATTTATATAGATGATCTGGAGGAGGGAACCGAGTGTAGGGTGTCGAAATTTGCTGATGACACCAAAATTGGTGGAAAGGCAAATTGTGCGGAGGATGGGGAGAATCTACAGAAGGATCTAGATAGGCTGGGCGAATGGGCTAGGAAATGGCAAATGGAATTTAATGTTGGCAAGGGCGAGGTGGTCCACTTTGGTAGGAATAATGGTAGGAAGGATTATTACTTACGTGGAGAAAAACTGCAGCAGGCGACGGTGCAGAGGGACCTCGGGGCCCTTGTGCATGAGTCGCAAAAACCCAGCTTGCAGGTGCAGCAGGTGGTCAGGAAGGCGAATGGGATGCTGGCCTTCATCGCGAGGGGGATTGAATATAAAAGTAGGGAGATCTTGCTGCAGCTGTATAGGGCATTGGTGAGGCCGCAGCTGGAGTACTGTGTGCAGTTTTGGGCGCCGTACTTACGCAAGCATATTTTGGCCTTGGAGGGAGTGCAGACGAGGTTTACTAGGCTGATGCCGGAGTTAAGGGGGTTGAGCTATGAGGAGAGGCTGAATAGATTAGGCTTGTACTCGTTAGAGTTTAGAAGAATGAGGGAAGATCTCATTGAGACGTATAAGATGATGAATGGGATGGATAGGATAGAGGTGGAGAGACTCTTCCAGCTCAGAAAGGATAGTAGGACTAGGGGGCACAGCCTCAAGATAAAGGGGGCGCGGTTTAGAACAGAGTTGAGGAAGAACTTCTTCACTCAAAGGGTGGTGAATCTCTGGAATTCTGTGCCAGTTGAAGTGGTGGAGGCTGCGTCGCTAAATATTATTAAGATGTGGGTTGATGGGTTTTTGATAAGAGAGGGGATTAAGGGTTATGGGAAGAGGGCGGGAATGTGGAACTGAGCCACGACAGATCAGCCATGAATTTATTGAATGGCGGGACAGGCTCGAAGGGCTAGATGGCCTACTCCTGCTCCTATTTCTTATGTTCTTATACCAATCGAAGCAGAGGAGTTATTGCCATCCGCTCACAATTATTGATTGATGTTTCTCATGCAGAAATATGGGTATAGCGTCCAATGATAACTTCTGCATGTTATATAATCAAGTCAACATAGCGACATTTCTGACTAAAGTTACATCGATTTCGCTTTCTATTATTCCTTGTTTTTGTGAGATGAACTGAGCTGCAGTTGCACTTTGTCCAATTAATTTTTTCCTCGACACTTGTCTGTGTCTGCATTAATTAAGACCTGTGGTTTGCACACAACTTCCTTGGGTGGTTAATATTCAGCATACAGCTGATGCGATTTCTAAACTTTTGTGATTATTTACACTTCAAAGAGATTCAGGCAATAACTAATGGGGTGCCACAGGGATCGGTGCCGGGATCCTAGCTATTCATCTTTTTAAAAGAAATATTTATTTATCATTTGGATGAGGCAAGAAAAAAGCAACATCTGAAAGTTTGCCGATGATACCAAGTTGGTTGGAAGGGTGAACTCTGAGAAGGATGCAGAGATCCTTCAGAATGATTTGGACAGATCAGTTAAGTGGGCTAACCAATGGCAAATGCAGTTTCATTGAGGTAACTGTCAGTTTATTCACTTTGGAAGCAAAAAGAAAGGCAAATTATTATGCAAATGGCTGTAAATTGGGAGGGGGAGTGTGCGACTGGACCTGGGTGTCCCTGTGCATCAGTCATTGAAAGTAAGCATGCAGGGGAAGCAGGCGGTAAAGAAGGCAAATGGCATGTTGCCCTTCATTGCGAGAGGTTTCGAGTACAGGAGCAGGAATGTTTTGTTGCAATTATGGAGGGCCTTGGCGAGGCCCCACTTAGAGTACTGCGTGCAGTTATGGTCACCTTTTTTGAGGAAGGCTATCCTTGATCTCGACGGAGTTCAGTGAAGGTTTCCCAGGCAGATGCTGGGCATGGTAGTACTCATGTATGAGGAGAGAATGACTAGGTTAGTATTGTTTCCGCAAGAGTTCAGGCGAAAGAGTGGAGACTGGAAATCCTATCAGGACTAGACAGGGTAGATATGTGGAGGATATTCCTGAAGGTGGGGGAGTCCAGCACCAGGGGTCATAGGTTGAGGATTCTGGGAAGACATTTTGGACGGAAATGAAGAGACATTTCTTCACGCAAAGAATAGTGAGCCTGTTGAATTCATTACCACAGGAAATAGTTGATGCCAAAACATTGAATATATTCAAGAGACGGCTGGATATAACGTTTGATCCCATTCACCACAAATGTTATGTGGAGAAAGCAGGATTATGCTATTGAGCTGGATGATCAGTCATGATCGTAACAAATGGCGGAGCAAACTCGGAGAATTAAAGAGCCTCCTCTCCTGTTCCTCTCGTCTATGTTTTTACCTTATTTCTCTGATGCTCGCAATAATTGATGCAGAAATTTAGCAAAAGTAATTTCAAAATAACTTGGTTGGAGCTACATTGTAGCCTGAAACAAATTTGTTAGAACATGATTTTAAAAATAGTCAGATGTCGCTCACATATCCTTATCGATTCAATTCACACGTTGGAAATATTTGACTTCAAATCTACATTGCACTGTTCTCCCAAGAATGAAGGATAGCAATGTCCATTTCAGCCTAACATCTATTTAACACCGCAACATTCATTATTCTTCCATGGAGTACTCGAAACATTTTGCCGCTTTGGGCGAAGGTTTTTCTTCCCACCTCAGTCAAGTATGATTAACCCCTTAATCTGAGACAGTATCACAAAACTGCGGATTGCTCATGCAGTTCAAACAACTTTTTGTCTAATCTGTGAATCTCTTATTGCCCTGAACATCAGAATATAAGGACATTATTAATTCAAGCTATCATCATGGTGCAAACCTCTCATGCCAGTATCCTGATTATTCACTGTACTGGTTCCAATCTAAATGCATCTTCCAAGAATATGAATGAAAGATCTGCTCACATTACTAGAGAAGTGCAACTGGTACCTAGCATGTTTATTCCAATGGATTTTATTGATTGATCGGCGTAGCTGCAGGCGAACATGTTGCATCCATGTTACGACACCAGTCAAGCCCCTCTGACAGAAGAAGAGCACATAGACAGAAGGATGCGTATCAGAGAGCAACCGTTTGAATTGCTTCACAGCGAATTGTGTTATTTTCCGTTAGTAGTGGGCCACATTCTTATCATATACCAACATTCTCCAATTACCTAATGGCGTGATTTCACAGTTTACTTTCTGTAGTGCAACTTCTTGATGATAAATGATCGATTCTTTGTCAAATAATTGAATTCTGCGATTTGAAATGAACTAAGATATCTAAGTCAGATAAGTCCATGAAGCTACTGTACCTTTACAAAATGCATTTTTTAATCATGTTTTCTGCAATTTGTTTTGGCGTTTTGTTTTCCTCGTGGGACCGAATGCCTGTACAAACCACCTTTTTTGATGCTTAAGTTGCTTAAAAGGTGTTTTGTTCATTGAGGTGTTGGGAAAAGATTGATTATCAAGTCAACATTCGGTGTTTCATTAACACTTTCAGTTTGGTTCGATGGTATTTTTAATTCAGGCGGAATGTACTGTTCTCTCTTTCTCTCTCTCCTAGTATTCTAAATTTTGGTGGATAGCTGGAAGCATATCTTCTTACTTTCTTGGAATTAAAAAAAGTTGAGATTTGCTAGCTTGCATCTATAGTGATTCTGCCCCTTGAAGTGGCTCAGAATCCTTGGAAGCCAGCAATGTCGTTAGCTGTACTCGATAGTATGGTGGCATAGTTATTAGCAATGCTGCCTCAGAGAGTCAGAGACCAACTTCAACGTTCGGCTTGGGTCACTGATTGTGTGGAGTCCTCACATTCTCCCGTGTCTCCGTGAGTTTACTCCTGGTGTTCTGATCTCTCTCATAATCCGAAATTCATGCTACTTTTGTGCATTGGCCATGCTAACCTTCTCCTTCAGTGTACCCAGACAGGCGCTGGAGTATAGCAACCAGAGGATTATCACATCAATTCAATTGTATTGTTTAAGAGGCTACTTGTGACGCGAATGAATAAACTTAAAACCTCGAGGTTTGCTGAAAGTTACAAGGTTGTGAGATCAGAGTTTCAATCCTCCAAAGAAAATACTAAGCTTGAGCGTCGTGTGAGCATTATTATTTTCTGCAATAAACCTGTGCCAGGGTATGTTTCAAGGAGATTTGTTTATTGGAACACTTCATGTACTTCCTTTAGAATCATAGAACCCCACAGTGCAGAACGTGCCCCTTCGGCTCATCAAACACAAAGTCTGCACCAAACATAATCCCACCCAAGTCCTATCTCCATATCATACCCACTAATCCACGCATCCCTGGACACGAAAGGGCAATTTCTTACTATGGCCAATCGACCTAACCCACACATCTTTCGACTGTGAGAGGAAACCCACACAGACAGGAGGAGAATGTGCAAACTCCACACAGAGAGTGACCCGAACAGGGAATCGAACCCAGGACCCTGAAGCTGTGAAGCAGCAGTGTTAACCACTGTGCTACCGTGCCGCCCTTGTCAACGTTATAACCGTACTTGTTAATGGTTATACAATACCCTGGCTGTGTGTGTTTTTGTTTTGGCTTAGATTGTATCAATAACCTTTACTTATTGTAACGTTATGTTGGAACAACTCTTCTTTGATGAAAGCTCGCTGCTGTTCGTTTGAATCTTATCTGAAGTGAAACATTTGATGTGTACACTAGCGACAAATTGATTTATGTCATTTAAATAAAGGACCTATAAGATAATGAAGGGAATGGATAGGCTAGAGGTAGAGAGACTCTTTCCGCTCAGAAAGGACAGCAGGGCTAAAGGGCACAACATCAAGATATGGGGGGGGGGGGGGGGACAATTTAGAACGGAGTCGAGGAAGAACTTCTTCACTCAAAGGCTGGTGAGTCTCTGGAATTCTCTGCCCGTTGAAGTGGTGGAGGCTCCCTCGCTGAATATATTTAAGTCACGGGTAGATAGGTTTTTGATAGACAAGATAGTTAAGGGTTATAGGGAGAAAGCCGGAAAGTGAAACTGATCCACTTCAGATCTGCCATGATCTTGTTGAATGGCGGGGCAGGCTCGAAGGACTAGATGGCCTACTCCTGCTCCTATTTCTTATGTTGTAACTGAGAGCATTTCCAGTGCCTAGGACAGCAGGCGTGCTGAAATTGGTTCCAGCTATTGCTGCTGCAGCCTGGAGTTTGACGCTTGAGCGGCGAATCTGGACTCTGTGGGGCATCTGCAAAGCTGACAGTATTGTAGATGGCATGTATAGAGAAATGGTCACAACGGAGGCAAAGACACCCAGAAGCAGACATGGAATGGCTGACCAGCAGCCATAGTGAGATGAACAGGAACAATATGCAAAACTCACTGAGGTCATTCTCCCCGCATAAAATATATACCACTTTGAACAAAAGAATTCATTACACCATGGTTGGCTCTGCTGCATAGGAGAGAAGAAAGTGTGGCAGTGCAATAGTTAACGCGTGTATAATTGAATTGGCATTGGATAGGCATTCCTGTGTGGGGTGAGAGAAAAGCCAGTGGTCGTGATACACATCGGTATAAATGGAATCGGTAATAAATAAAGAATGATGCTTTAAGAGCCGAATAAAGGGACTTTGGAAGTATTTTGAAGTGTAGGTGAAGTGATCTCAGGATTACCATCTTTACCACCTGACAGTCAGAGTCGAAACCCCAGGCAATTTAAAAGAGTACTTGGCAAGAAAGATAGTGAAACGAGGAGGGTTTCTCTTTCTTGGGATTTTGGGGCCAGTTCCGGGGAGGTATAACATGCACAAACTGGATGTGAACAAAGAACAAAGAACAATCCAGCACGGGAAACAGGCCCTTCGGCCCAACGAGCCCGCGCCGCCACATAACCCTACACCTATTCTACCCTGCATATCTATGAATAGAACCCTACTCAGTCAGATTCAGGGAAGAAATAGTGTCAATTTGGTAAAAACCGATTAGCCTGAGAGCACATCTTTGGGGTGTGGGAGGAAACCGGAGCGCCCGGAGGAAACCCACGCAACCACAGGGAGAATGCGCAAACTCCCACAGACACAGGCCCAAATCCATGTATCTGCACAGCTAGCAGTGCTAGTCACTAAGCTGTTGTGGCGTCCATCTACCGGTCCAGGATCAAGCACACACACCGACATGAAGTTCTAGGCCACTCCTGGAACTTCCAAGAGAAGCCCAGGCACGACCCGCCGTGTGAATGCCCCTCGTTTGACACGAGGTGGACCTCCACCTGTGGAATAAAGTCAAAAATATTAATCTTACCGCCTGCCTTTCCGATGTCTCCCGAGGTTTAACCCTATTTAATATCCCCTACCATATCCCTCCATTCTCGTTTCACTCATGTGCCTATCTAACTCCATCTTAAACGAGTCCAACGTTCCTGCCTCCACCACCCTACTCAGTAGCGCGTTCCAGACCCCCACAACTCTCTGCGTAAAGAGCCTTCTTCTCACCTCCAAATTATACCTCTCCCCCCTCACCCTTAAATGATGACCTCTCGTGTTCGTATCCAGTCTAGGGAGCAGTCTCTCACTATTAACTCTATCCATTCCCTTCATTATCTTATATACTTCTATCATGTCCCCTCTCAATCTCCGCCTTTCCAAGGAGAATAGTCCCAGTTTCTTCAACCTCTCCTCGTAACCCAGTCCCCCCATGCCAGGCAACATCCTGGTAAACCTCCTCTGCACCCTTTCCAGAGACTCCACGTCCTTCCGGTAGTAAGGTGACCAGAACTGGACGCAGTACTCCAAATGCGGTCTAACCAACGTTCTATACAACTGAAGCATTAGACGGCAGCTTTTATACTCTATGCCCCTTCCTATAAAGGCCAACATCCCATAAGCCTTCCAAACAACCTTCTCCACTTGTGACGCAACCTTCATGGATTTGTGAACCTGCACTCCCAGGTCCCTCTGTATGTCTATACTCCTAATCGGCCTCCCTTTAATCACATAGCTTACACATGTGTTACACCTGATAAGACAGGGATTGATGTCCAAGGGTGAGAATTTGCTACTGTGGCTGTGGAGGGTTTAACCAAGAGTGACGGGGTCATGTGAACCTAAGCAGTTTGACAAGGGAAACATGGCAAAGACATAAATGGAAATCGCAACAGTAACTGACGGCACAACACGGTGACAGAATAGTTAGCACTGCTACTTCGTAGTGCCAGAGACTCAGGTTAAAATTCGGCCTTGTTCTAAAAGGAGTATTTGAGGGATTGTTTGAAATTTTGTGAGTTTGCGTATGTGTGAGAAAATGAAGTTGTGTGCATGTAGGTGGTTGTGTTGTGATAGAGTGTTAATGTCTGTGCAAATGTGTGTGCATTCATCTGACCAGTGTGTGTTTCTATTGCTTTGCTTGCGTGCATATGAATGCATGTATGTGAGTTTAGGATGTATTTCTGTGAGTTTGTGGACATGTTTCAAGTTTCTTGTATATACATGCGTGAATCTGTGGCCTATAATTGTGTACTTGTGTGTTTTCGGCACGGTGAATGTTTGGCATATGCTGCGCTACAGATGGTTTGCTTGCTGTGTGTGTGCGTGTGTGTGTGAGTCTGTGTGTGTGTGAGAGCATTTGTGCTGTCACGTGTGTGTTTCTTTTGTGTGTCGACGTATGTAAATACGTGAGCATGCATCTATGTTTGTAAGTGTGTATTTTGAATGTGTGTGACAGATTTTGTGTACTTGCAAATGTTTATAGGTGAGAATGCTATTGAAGTGTGTAAGAGAGAGATTGTTTGCATGTGTGTGTTTTTGCGTTCGTGAGAAATTGTGATTCCATAGAAGCAAGATTGTATAGAGATTGAAAGGAGATTTGAGAGGCAAAAAAAAAGTTTCAATCCGAAGCTAGAGGCATCTGGAATGTACATTCTGAGAAAGTGTTGGCGGCCGGGAACCTTACAACTTTAAAAACACATTTGGATAAATTGATGATTATTTGAAATATCATAACCTTCAAGGTTATGAGAGAAGTGCAGAAAAATGACACTAGCACATCTTTTGTTGTTGTTGTCAGCGCAGGCTCGATTGGCTGAAGGACTTTTTTTTCCCCACAGATCTACGACACTATTACTCTACCCGTGTAAGATAGTGCGTGTTTATTTTGGTAGCAAGATGGAGAAAACATTTCTATTTCTATGTGAGAGTTTGCCTGAGAATGCTTGTGTGCGTGCGTGTGTGAGAGAGGGAGAGAGCCCAGAAGAGGAAAATTGCGTCAGACTAGGCCTGCACATCATTTGATTCAGGCGAAAGTGCGAAAAGGGAGGAAAAAAATGAAAGTGGATATTAAAGTGGGATTGATAGAGACTGAGAGAAGAAAATGAGGAAAAAGCATGCGAAATGAAACAGAAATAAGCCAAATTAGGAGAGACAAAAAGAAAACACTTGGGCATGAAAGCAAGAGAATCCAAGTGCAGCGAGGAAAGAGTAATTAAAATACAGAACGAGCAAAGAGGGTAGGGAAGTCAAGAGAATAAGGTAACCGTGAAAGAGACAGTAGGAGCAAAAGAAGTGAATGAAGGAGAGTGACGAGAAGGTCTCAGTTATGAAATGGTGAAGTGTGACAGAGGGAACAAGAGTGAACAAAATGATTGACATTGAAAGAAAAAGTGAAAATAAGGATGAACGAAGAGACAGAGGGGCAGATGAAGATGTAGTGGTGAAGAACAAAACTTATAAAGAGGAAACTGAGAATGTGGTGAAGTGTGGTACTGTCAAGTGAATGCAAGGGGAAGAGGTGAAGGGAAAGGGGGAGCGGATGACAAGACATTTTAAAAAGATAAAAGGCGGCGGGGATAGGGGAGTTTGCATTAATGTCGCACATGTCGTCAAGCAGACACTCTAATGCTTCGAAGGGAAAATTTCCAGGGAACAATTAACATTGATCCCCAGTTAGATATTTTATATAAGCTGACCAAATATTTGCTCAATATAACAAATGAAAGTTAGAGGAGGAAAGGTGAAATTTCGTTTGAAGCTGTCACAATATATTTTTTTTGTTGCGTTTAGAATTATTGTTCCCATCGTTTAGCTGTACCACATTTGTTACAAGCTACAGCTATCAGGCTCATACTTAAGTCTTCAAGTCCAGTCAAAATGCAGAATTCGGAAATAGGCAAGCAGTTAGATTTTCAAATTCTGTTACAAGTAATTTGTACAACAATTCGAGGCACAGGAATAATGGAAAGAGAGGTTGATGAAACTTTGGTCAAAGCCATAATTTATTGATGATATAACATGCCACAGTTATAACTGAACAGTAGACACATATGAATGCATGATGCAGCCTCTCTTTCCATTATTCCTTGTATTTTATGAGCAGACCTGAGCTGTAGCCACACATTGTTCAATTAAATTTTACTTGAAAATTATGTGCGTCTCTGTTAAATAAAGATCTGTGGTTTTCGCATAGATGTGCTGTGTGGCTGGATTCAAGCTTGCAGCTTATGCAATTTTTAAACTTGTCTGATTAAGTAGACATTCCCGTATTTATTTCTCTAATATTTACAATAATTGATGCAGAAAATGAGCAGATCTGATTTCAATATAGCTCTGTTTCACATTACAATAAAACGATAACAGATTTGAAAGTTGGAACATGAATTGAAAATGGTCAGGAGTAGTTCATATATCCTTCCGCAACCAATTTAAACATTGGGAATCTTTGGCATTAACATCACATTACCGCCCTTCATTCCTGGGAGACACCAAAACAGTGCCCATTTCGGCCTTATACATAATTAACATTGCAACAACCATTGTGCGTGTATAGAGGACTCGAAAAATTGTCACTTTGAGTGAAGATGTATCTCCACACCTCTGTCAAGCGTGATTGGTAGATTAATCTGACGCGGTATCACAAAGCTGCGTATTACTCCGGCCGTTCAAATGTCCTTTTTGTCTGCTCTGTGAAGCATCTGCACAATCTTTTATTTTTCAGTCTCATCACCTTGCATTCTCCTGAACATCAGAAAACATGGACATTATTAATTCAACCTATCATCATGTTGCAAATCTCTCATGCCAATATTTTGATTATGCACTGCACTGGTCCCAATATTAATGTATCTTCCCATGAATATGAACGGAACAGCTGCTCACATTACTGGAGGCGTGTATCAATAATCTGGAATGCATATCCCATTTGGATTCCTGATTGTTCAGGGTCCCTGAAGGTTAATTTACTGTGTCCATGGTACGATAACGTCCAAACCCCTCTGAAGGAACAAAAGTACAAGGACAGAACCATGTTTTGGCCGTTCGAATTTCTTCATAACGAATTGTTGCGCTATTTTTGCTTTGGAGTGGACCACATTGTTATCATACAGCAACATTCTGCAATTTCCCAATGCCATGATTTCACAGTGTGCTTTCTTTAAGTGCAGCTTCTTGATGGTAAAATATCGATTCATTGCCGAAGGAAATGTTTTGTGCTATTTGAAATGAACTAAAATATCTAACACAGATGAAACTCTGACCGTACTCTGCCATCAAGAAATGCAATTTTATTCATGTTTTCTTCAATTTGTAGCATACCTTCTCTCTCTCTCGTGATAATTTCCATCATCACGAGAGCATTCCTATTGTTTGTGCTAAATATGTGGCAGTTTATGCTTTAACGAGGTTTGTTTGGTTGGAACATTCCATATATTTGTTCGGAGTTATACATTATCATGGTTGTTTCCTTCTCTTGCTTGTAATTGGTAAAAGTTATAAGAACATAAGAAATAG
This sequence comes from Prionace glauca, assembly GCA_037974335.1. Taxonomy (NCBI): domain Eukaryota; kingdom Metazoa; phylum Chordata; class Chondrichthyes; order Carcharhiniformes; family Carcharhinidae; genus Prionace; species Prionace glauca. Next base: position 763,057 of record CM075734.1, read on the forward strand.
GAGCAGGAGTAGGCCATCTAGCCGTTCGAGCCTGCCCCGCCATTCAATAAGATCATGGCTGATCTGTCATGGCTCAGTTCCACATTCCCGCCCTCTCCCCATAACCCTTAATCCCCTCTCTTATCAAAACCCATCAACCCGCGTCTTAAAAATATTTAGCGAGGCAGCCTCCACCACTTCAACGGGCAGAGAATTCCAGAGATTCACCACCCTTTGAGTGAAGAAGTTCTTCCTCAACTCCGTTCTAAACTAAACCGTGCCCCCCCCCCCCCTTATCTTGTGGCTGTGCCCCCTAGTCCTACTGTACTTTCTGAGCGGGAAGAGTCTCTCCACCTCTATCATATTCATCCCATTCATCATTTTATACGTCTCAATGAGATCTCCCCTCATTCTTCTAAACTCTAACGAGTACAAGTCTAGTTTATTCAGCCTCTCCTCATAGCTCAACCCCCTCAACTCCGGCATCAGCCTCGTAAACCTCCTCTGCACTCCCTCCAAGGCTAAAATATCCTATGACTAACTTGTTACTTTGTACTTAAACAACATTTGTTTGACACAAGCTCCTCGTGGGTCATTTGATCAGAGCTCAATTGAAACTTCTCAAGTTTACCCTAGCCACACACTGACTCATGTCGTTTAAATAATGTACAATCAATAGCGGACCCAGCAGAGATTGCTGTGGTAATCTCTGGATACTGCATTCCAGTTATTCAATCGGCCATTTGTCATTATTCGCTGGGTCCTATAACTGAGCCAATTTCAAATCCATATTCTAAAAACACCCCGTATTCCATGTGCTTTTACCATATTTATAGGTTTCTCGTGCGGCAAATTGTCAAATACTTTGCTCAAATCCACATGAAATGCATCAATGGCAAGTCCCTCCTTTGTACACTTAATTACTTCCTGGAAAAGGATAACCAATTTTGTCAGGCACGAACTCCCTCTGAAAAAAATATATTCTGACTATCCCTAATGAAGTCTTGTCTCTCTATGTATTCCTCTGAATTTTGACCAATGGTTTCCCTGCCACTGATGTGAGGCACACCTGTCTGCAGTTCCCGTGCTTAACCCCACAATTCTTCTGACATGGCGGAACCCCATGAGTAGACCTCCTTTCTCCTCTACTGGTCTGATAGGAATTTTAAAAATTGAGTCGAACCCCTTTCAATTTCCCACTTGCTGCCTACAGCACCCTGGGTCTCAATTAGAACATAAGAACTAGAAGCAGGAACAGAGTATCTGGCCCTTCAAGTCTGCTCCGCATTCAGTGACATCTTGGCTGATTTTTTCTTGGACTCAGCTCCACTTACCCGCCCACACACCACAGCCCTTAGTTCCTTTACTGATCAAAAACGTATTTATCCTTGTCTTAAAAACATTCAATGAGGTCGCCTGAACTGCTCCACTGGGCAGGGAATTCCACAGATTCCCACCCCTTCGTGTGACAATGTTCCTCCTCAGATCAATCCGAAATCTGCTCTCCCTTATTTTGTGATCATACCCCCAATTTCTTGTTTCACCTGCCAGCGGAAACTACTTCCCTGCTTCTATGCTAACTATTCCCTTCATAATCTAATATGCTTCTATAAAATCTCCCATCATTCTTCTAAATCCCAGTAAGTATAACCTCATTCTACTCAGTCTCTACACAGAAGCTAACACCCTCAACTCCAGAGTCAACCTATTGAATCTCCCCTGTACCCCCTTCCACTGTCAGTATACTTGTCTCAGGTATGGAGATCGAAACTGTAAGCAATACTCCAGGTGTGGCCTCGGCATCACCTTATAAAGCTGCATCACAACTTCACTGTTTTTAAAACCCATCCCCGAGCAACGAGTACCAAATTCCACTTGACTTCTTAATTACCTGCAGCACCTGCAAATCAACTCCTTGTGATTCTTATACGAGATCCACGTCCCTCTGCACAGTAGCATGCTGCATTTTGTTTTGCTATTTAAATAATAGATCATTTTGCTGTTTTTCTTAACAAAGTGGATGGCCTCACATTTACCAACATTGTATTCCATCTGCCATACTCTTGTCCACTCACTCATACTTTCTATTTCCCTTTGCAGGCTTTCACACTTTGCTCTTCCACCCAACTTACTGTCACCTGCGAACTTTGATGCACTGCACTTGGTCCACAACTCCAAATCATCTATGTAAATCGTAAATAATTGTGATCCCAACACTGATCCCTGAGGCACACCACTCGTCACTGATCGCCAAACAGAAAATTACACCATTTACTTCCACTCTTTGTTTTCTATTAGTTAACCTGTCCCCTACCTATGCTAATACATTACCTGTTACACCCTGCACCTTTATCTTATATGGAGTCTTTGGTGTGGCACCTTGTCAAATGCCTTCTAGAAATCAAAATACATCACATCCACAGATTTTCCATTGTCCATTGTTCATGTAATGTTCTCAAAAATTTCCACCAAATTAGTCAAGCATCACTTTCACAAATTCATGCTGCATCTTACTAATGGGACAGTTTATATCCAGATGTCTCACTGCGCTTAAACTGGACCAGATGCTGGGCAAGACGACAGCTCAGTGACTATCACTGTTTGCTGTGCAGACACATCGATTTGGGCCAGTGTCTGTGGGAGTTTGTGCATTCTCCCCGTGCTTGCGTGGGTTTTCTCCGGGCGCTCCGGTTTCCTCCCACACCCCAAAGATGTGCTATTAGGTTGATTGGTGGTAATAAATGGTCCCTAAAATAATTTTCTCTCCATGTGGAACGCCATAAGCATAGACTACGGTCATGGATGTGAGGGGGCACTTGTAATGTTAAAATGGCGGCGCGGGCTCGTTGGGCCGAAGGGCCTGTTTCCCGGGCTGTTTTTGTTCTTTGTCCTTTGTACTTTTCCCTTAATAATAGATTCAAACGTTTTCCCTACCAAAGAAGTTACGCTAACCAGCGGATAGTTTCCCACCGTTTTTAAACAGTGATGTCACATTTGCTGTTTCCAATCTACGGGATCCATTCCAGAGTCCAGAGTCTTTTGGTACATTGCCACTAGGGCATTTGCCATTTCCCTGCTATCTCTTATAACCTGGAGTGCATTCCATCAGGGCCAGGAGACTTGTCTACCTTTAGCCACATTAGGTGCCGAACACTTCCTCTTTCCTGATAATGATAGTTTTAGAACAAAGAACAAAACAGCACGGGAAACAGGCCCTTCGGCCCAACGAGCCCGCGCCGCCGTCCCATGGTCAGTGACCTATTCATGACTCTAGTCTATGCCTAATGTGTGAGGATCAGGGAGGTCCAATATAGGGACAATTTGTTACCCAATCAATCAGCCTAAAAGCACATTTTTGGGATGTGGGAGGAAACCGGAGCACCCGGAGGAAACCCACGCAACCACGGGGAGAACGCGCAAACTCCCACGGACACAGGCCCAACTCCATGTGTCCGCACAGCAACAGAGATAGCCACTGTGCTGCCATGATGCCCTCGAGATGGTAAGTGCCTGTGGATAAAAATTTCATTATTAAAGACTCTATATCCCTGAGACTAAAACTGACCCCAAGCCTACAATGCTTAATAAGGCCTGCTATATCCCCCTATATGTAAACTGCTCATGTGGCTGTCCAAGTGACTCTTGAACAACCCTAGCGTGCCTGCTTCCACCACCTTACTCGGCAGTGCATTCCACATCCCCACTACCCTTTGTGTGAAAAACTGCCCTCTAACATTAGTCTTATATCTAGCCCCCCTCACCCTAAGCCCGTGACTCCTCGTTCTATCCATTTCTAATAGCGGAAAAGCTTATCACCATCTACTCTATCTGTCCCCTTCATAATCTTATAAACCTCTATTAAATCCCCCCTCAGCCGATGTCTCTCAAGGGAAAACAGCCCAAGTGCGTTCAATCTTTCCTCGTAAGACAGCCCTTCCGTACCAGGCAACATCCTGGTAAATCTCCTCTGCACTCTCTCCAGGATCTCTACATCCTTCCGGTAGTACGGCGACCAGAACTGGACGCAGTACTCCAGGTGAGGCCTAACCAACGTTCTATACAACTGCAACATCAGACTCCTACTCTTATATTCTATACCCCTTCCTATGAAGGCTAACATGCCATACGCTTTCCTCATCACATTCTGCACCTGCACCGACACCTTCAGGGACTTGTGTACCTGCACCCCCAGGTCTCTCTGCGTATCTATACTCCGGATAGTTCTACCTTTTATCATATAACTCCCTTCCACATTATTCCGGCCAAAGTTCATCACCTCGCATTTCTCCGGATTAAATTCCATTTGCCATCTATCTGCCCAATCTACCAGCCTGTCTATGTCCTGTTGCATTGCCAGGCAGTGCTCCTCAGTACCCGCCAATCCAACCATCTTAGTGTCATCAGCAAATTTGCTGATCACACCACCTACCCCCTCTTCCAAGTCATTAATATATACTATAAATAGTAGAGGTCCTAGTACCGAGCCCTGCGGCACCCCACTGGTGACAGACCTCCAATTGGAAAAGGAGCCCTCCACTACTACCCGCTGTCTTCTCCTCCCAAGCCAGTTCTTCACCCATCTACATACCTGGCCTTGTATCCCATGAGCCTTCACCTTTTCTATCAGCCTACCGTGAGGGACCTTGTCAAACGCCTTACTGAAATCCAGTTTCTAGGACATCACCTGCCATAGTCTTCCTGCCATCAATTTTTGGCATGTCAATTGCTTCTTCCATTGTGAAGACCGACACAAAATACCTGGTCAATGCCACAGCCATTTTCTCATTTTCAGTTATTGCAAGCCCCTTTTCATCCTCTAAATGACCAATAATTACTTAAGTTACTCCTTTTCGTTTTATATATTTGTAGACACTTTTGCAATCTGCTTTGTTTTATTCTCAACTGGTTTACTCTCTTAGTTCATCTTACTTTTCCTTACAGCCTGTTTTCCTGGCATTCTGTTGACCTTTAAAAAATTCCCAATCCTTTAATTTCTTATGAATCTTTCCCACCTTGCATGCATTTTCTTTCAATTTGATTTCCTCATTTATTCCCTTCGATATTCATGGCTGATTATCTCTTTTTGTACAGTCATTCGTTATCACTGGTATTTACTTATGCTGAACACTGTAAAAAAACGCGTTGAAAGTCTTCCATTCTTCCTCAGTTGTCCCACATAAAGTTTTTGCTCCCAGTCTACGTTAGTCAACTCCTCCCTCATCCCACTGTAGTCTCCTTTGTTTAATCACAAGTCATTGGGATTGGATTTTACTTTCTCATGCTCCACCTGTATTTTCAAATCAACCATACTGTGGTCACTTCTTCTGAGAGGATCCCGAAGTGTGAAATAATGAGTTGTTCCTATCTCGTTACACAGGAATAGATAGGAATACGCTCAGATAGCTGGCTTCCTGGTAAGTTCCATGACATACTGTTCAAGGAAGTTATTGTGGATACATTCTATGAACTTCTCCTCAATACTACCTTGACAGATTTGTTTTGACCTAATAATATGTAGATGAAAAACCCCCATGATTATTGCTGTGTAATTTTTACACGTACCCGTTTTGTTGTTGTTGTTGTTGTTTACTTTTGACCCACATGATAGTATGATTTGGTGGACTCTAGACTACGCCGATCAATGACTTTGTCAGGAAAAAATCTTTCATTTTCACTCAAAGGGACTTAACATTGTTTTCCACTGAACCTATATCATCTCTCAATATCGCCCTGATGTCACCCTTAAATTTCAGAGCTACAGCACCTCCCTTACATTCCCGTCGATCCATCCAAACAGTCAGAAATCCCTGGATATTTAACTCCCAGTCATCTCCATCCTGCAACCATGTCCCTGCAATGGTCACCAAATTATTCGTGTTGGCAATGATTTGTGTCATCAACTCATTTACCTTGTTTTGAATGCTATGAGTTTTCACATAAAGTGCCCTCGTGCTAATTTTGTCACTTCTTTTTGAACTCTAACACTTTCATGAATAACATCTCCTGACTTTTTTTTCCCCCTGATTTTTGATGTATTTGGACCCTTCATTTCACATTTTGTCCTTGCTTCCTCCTTCTCTGACTCCTTACATAGATTCGCATCCCGATGGCATATTAGTTTAATGGCAGTAAGAAGTCTCACAACACCAGGTTGAAGCCCAATAGGTTTATTCGGTAGCTCAAGCCACAAGCTTTCAGAGCACTGCCCCTTCTTTATAAGATAATGGTTGGAATGAGCCAGGATTTTACTGAGATTTTGCAAGCTCAGGGATGTATTGCTTAAACTCTCCCCAATCACTCCAGTAAACACTTCCCCCACACTCTACCACCCCACCCCACCCCCCAACCCCCACACCTGCATCAGGAGATTTGTTCACTTTTAAGCCTGCCAACGCCATGAAAAAAATGCATCCTTCCAATAGCAAGTTATTCAAGACCTTCGCAGTTCGTCTCCTGATTTCAGCATCTTCATAATCCTGATTCTCTTGGGTGAAGGCTGTTGTGATGCATTCGTTCAACACGCTACCAATATCATTCACCTCCACCCATATATTGCACCTTGGTCAATAATTAGCACTACTCAGACTTAATCATACTCTTCCGACTGACATACCTGTAGACTATCTTAAATTTTCCCTCATAAACCCTCTTTTTTAAAAATTGTTTTCTTAAGATCTCTGCACTTTCACCAATGCCTTTTCAGATTTCTTCACCCGTGCTTTTCAGCTGTTTCATCTTATCTTGAATATCCCTTGTTGTCCATAGATCACTAGGGTTACACTTCCCTCTCACCCACGAAGGAACATGCTTTGTTTCTACACTTTGTATTTCCATTTTGAACTATATTGCTATAGATTTCCCTAATGGTAGCTGTTCCCATTCTACGATGGCCAAGATCCCGCCTCACCTGATTAAAGTCGGACCTTCCCCAATCCATCATATTTTTCTCGCAACAGGACTATTTCTTAGTCTATAACAAACTTAACTTGTATCATGTTGTGATTGCTATCACTGAAATGCCGCCCCAACACGAATTAAACTAATTTTATTCTCTAGAATTAACACCAGTGCAGAACCTTCCCTTGTTGGACATTCATACGTTGGGCTAAATATTCTCCTAAACATATTTCAAAAAATCCTCTCCAATCAAATTAATCATGAAATTCTTTTTTTGTGTGTTCAGCTCGCTAATTTATTATTCTTTGCAAAAAATGGGAAATGGGCGGGGGCTGGGAGAGGGGAGAGAGAGGGGGCGGGGATGATGGTGGGAATATGAAGAGAACTGCAAGGCAGGAGAAAATGAATCGGACAGATCAAAGGTAAATTGATAAAAGTTAAAGGGAGATGAAGAGTGGAGAGTAGTGGTTGTGGGGGACGGGTGAAGAGAAATACAGAGAAAGATTAAATTAAGAAAAAAATTGCCCCCTTGAACTTATTTCAACACCAACTCCACATCTGACAAAGTAACAAGAATATAGAAGGAGAAAAAGGTGAATATGTTGAAAACATGTAGAGAGCGGCATTTACTTGCACTTTAAAAAAATGAACGTGCCTAAGTGATCAGCAAGAATGATTTACAGACGAAAAATTACAGTGTTACAGCATAAAGTTTTGTTGCATCAGGCCAAACGTTCGGTCAAAATTGGAAGAGGACTTTCAAGGAAGGGAGCTGTTTAGACACCAACTGTCCAAAACCTAGAAGTGGACATGGAAAATCATCTGTCAGACCACACTTGGAATACTGTGCACAACACTGGTCACCCTATTGTAGAAGTGCTATTATTAAACTAGAAAGAAGGCAGAAAAGCTTTACTACAATGCTATCGCGACTTGATGGTTTGAGTTATAAGGAGCAGCTGGATAAACTGGCGCTTTTTTCAAAGGTACATAGGAGTCTTAGAGGTGATCTTACAGAGGTCTATAAAATAATAAGGAGCATAAGTAAGCTGGATGGTCATCATATGTTTCCAAATGGAAGGAAAGTCTAAAATAGTACGGGTAACATGGGTACAGAGAGATATGGGCTAAAAGCAACTGGGCCCACTGTAGTGCTTAAATGAAGGGTGCATGGACATTTTAGGCAGCAGGGTCTCTTTTCGTGCTCTAAAGCTACATCACTCCATGACTCTATCTCAAATGCAAACTCCATTTCAAATCTCATTTCACATCCAAAAAATGGAAACAAAATGACTTGTGAAAAATGAGTTGCAGTTGTTCTTTGAGATTTGTCACAGAGGTTCACAGCTCAGAAACAGGCCCTTCAGCCAAACTTGTCCATGCCACCTTTTAAAAAAAAAAACTAAGCTAATTCCAATTGCCCGCATTTGGCCCATAACACTCTATACCCATCTTACTCATGTAACAGTCTAAATGCTTTTAAAAAGACAAAATTGCACTCGCGTCTGCGACTACTTCTGGCGACTTATTCCAGGCTTACCACCCTCTGTGAGAGAAAAAAAAACTCCTATGGCCACTTATGTATCACTACCCTCTCAATTTAATCATATCCCCTCTTGTTTTAGATTCGTCTACCTTTGGGAAAATATATTGACTATCTAGCTGATCTATGCCCCTCATTATTTTGTAGACCACTATAAATTCACCCCTCAGCCTTCTACGACCGAGAGAATAAAGCCTCAGTCTATTCAATCCCTCCTTATAATTCAAACCATCAAGTATTGGTAGCATCCTAGTAAATCTTTCCTGCGCTCTCTTTAGTTTAATAACATGAATTCGATAATATGGTGACCGGAACTGTACACAATACTCTAAGTGTGATCTTAGCAATGTTTTTTACAACTTCAAAAAGACGCCCCAACTCCTGTATTCAATGATCTGACCAATTAATCCAAGCATGCTGAATGCCTTCTTCGCCACTCTGTCCATCTGTGACTCCACTTTCAAGGAGCCATGAGTATTTACGACTCGATCACTTTGTTCTGTAAAACTTCCCAACGCGCTACCATTAACTGAGCATGTCCAGCCCTGGTTCAACCGACCAAAATGCATCACTGCACACTTATCTAAATTAAGCTCCATCTGCCATTCTTCAGCCAACCTGTCCAATTGATCAAGATCTCGTTACAATCGGAGATAACTTTCTTCACTATCCGCTGTGCCACCAATCTTGCTGTCATCTGCAAACTTCGTAGCCATGTCTCACATATACTCATCCAAATCATTAATATAAATGCCAAATAGTAGAACAAGCACTGATCCCCGAGACGCACCGGTAGTCACAGGCCTCCAGTTTGAAAAGCAATCCTCGATAACCACCCTCTGGCTTCTGTCAAGAAGTCAATTTTGTATCCATTTAGATACCTCACCCTGGATCACGTGAGATTTAACCTTGTTCAACAACCTGCTATGCAATACCTTGTCAAAGACTTTGCTAAAGTCCCTGTGGACAACCCCAATTGCACTGCCCTCATCTACCTTCTTAGTTACCCCTTCAAAATATCAATCATACTTGTGAGGCATGATTTTCCACTCACAGAGCCTTGCTGACTGTCCCTAATCAATCCTTGCATCTCTAAATGCCTTTTGATCCTGCCTCTCAAAATACCTTCCAACAACCTACCCATCACAGATGTAGTTTCCAAGCTTTTCCCTGCAGTCCTTTTTAAACAAAGGCACAATATTAGCAACCTTCTAATCTTCGTGACTATCGATGATTCAAATATCTCTACTAGGGGAGTCACAATTTACTCCCTTGCCTCCCATACACTTCACTGCACAGTCCTTCATTATGTTCAGGGCTCAGTAGAATTGCATACGAGCGGGGAAATGCCATTGTAATTGAGACGAGTGAGTGTGCACATTGGTATTTTTTGGCACAGTTTGAATTAATTGTTATGTCTTTATGTTTAATTTCTCTTCCGTTTTAGTGATTCAGGTCGATTTGAAAGGACCTTAAGGTAGCAGACTCATCTAAAGTTTGGTCCCATAAAGTGAACAAAAAGAGAAGAGGGAAGAGACCAAGGGAAAGGAAGAAGGAATGACAATGGATAACAAGGAAGTTGGAAATATAGAAGTTGGGGGGGGGGGGGCATGGGTGAGAGATTTTACATTCATGTAGCCTATTTAATCAAGCAGACACCCCAATGCTTGCAATTGCAAATTTCCAGGGACAACTGAACATAGAGCCCATTCGATATGTTATATTGGTTGACCAAATATCATTCAATATAGCAAGCAGGATATCAAGCAGGAAATGCGAAGTGTTATTTGAAGCTGACATCATTTTTTTTTGTTCCATTTAAATCTATCGATCCCCTCATTTGTGGCGTGGTTTCATGATGATTTGTGAAATGCAACAGCTATTGGGCTCTGCCTTAAGTCATCAAGTCCAGTCAGAACACAGAATTCGGAAGGGAACAAGCAGTTAGAGTTGGAATTTTTTCTTACAAGTCATTTGTATATACCAATCGAGTCACAGGAATAATGGTGAGAGAGGCTGACCTTGGGTCAGCAACAAAGATACAGCAAGTAGCAAGCAGTGATCGATAATATAACATTCAACAGTGTAATTGGACACAATACCCTTAGGTTTGCACGATGCAACCTCCCTTTCCATTATTCCTTGTTTTTTTATGGGCAGACCTGAGCTTCAGCAGCACATTGTTCAATTATGTTTCACTTGACAATTGAGTGGGTCTCCTTTTAATAAAGACTTGTGGTTTTCAAATACCTTCGCTGTGTGGCTGAGATTCAGATTGCAGCTAATGCGAGTTTTACATTTTTCTGATTATGAAGACTTTCCAGTATTTATTTCTCTGATATTTACAATATTTGATGCAGAAAATGTCGATAACTGATTACAATATAGCTCTGTTTCAGGGTACAATAATTCTCCAAACAATTCCAACGTTGGAACATGAGTTCAAAAACTAGTCAGGAGTGTTTCATGTATCCTTCTCCATCCAATTCATGGGAATCTTCAGCTTCAACAGCACATTGCCACCCTTAATTCCTGGGACACCAAAACAGTGCCCATTTCGGCCTTACAGACGACTCATACTGTAACACCCATTGTTTGTGTATAGAGGAGTCGAACAATTGTGTCATTTTGAGCGAAGATTTATCTCCAAACCTCAGCCAAGCGTGAGCCACACTTTAATCTGACACAGTACCACAAAGCTATGCATTGTTCTGGCTTTTCAAATGGCTTTTCTGTCCACACTGTGAAACCTTTGCACTCTCCTATATGTTTCAATGTCATCACCTCTCATTCACCTCAGCATCAGAAAATATAGACATTATTATTTCAGCCTAACAACATGGTGCAAATCACTCATGTCAATATCCAGATTATTCACTGTACTCGTTCCAATATCAATATATCCTCTTATGAATATGAATAAATCAGCTGCTTGTGTTATTGGAGGTGTATATCTACAATCTAGAATGAATATTTCAATCGGATTCCTGATTGATAAGTGTTCCTGTAAGCTAACTTATTGCAATCATAGCACGATGACATCTAAGCCCCTCTGAAAGAAGAAGAGTAGATGGGCAGAATCATGTGCAGCAGAGAGCGACCGTTTGAATTACTTCACAGCGAACTGTTCTGCTATTTTCCGTTTGTAGTGGACCACATTGTTATCATACAGCAACACTCTGCTGTTTCTTAATGACGTGATTTCACAGTTTACTTTCTTCAGTGCATCTTCTTGCTGATAAAACATCCATTCATTACCTAAGGAATTGCCTTATGCTTATTGAAGTGAACAAAGATATCTAACACATATGAAACTGTGACGCCATTCTACCATTAAGGAATGCATTTTTTAAATCATGTTTTCTGCAGTTTGTAAGCAGGCTTTTTGTCTTCATAGTCGTGTCAGCTGCTGCTTGGAACGCGTTTTATTGCTACTCAAATTGATTAAAAAAAGAATTTGTTCATTAAAGTTTTGTGGGAAGATTGATTGTCAATGTCAAGTGCTTCCACTACAGGAGAATCCAGTTTGGTTTTGATGTTTTCTTTAACTTCAGGATGAAGGTATTGTTCTCAGTTTGTCTCTTTGTTCCGATTATTGTAGACGTTTGCAGTTTAGCTGGAGATATATCTCCTTGGCTACCTGGGCTACTACAAATTCTGCCGTTGTTGGTTTCCTAGCTAGTATTTGGTGTGATCCTGTCTCTTGAAGTTGCTCAGAGAACCTAAAAGCCGGCGGTGTGGAATTATCACCAGTAGGATGCACAGTGACATAGTTTTTAGCACTGCTACTTCACTGCACGAGGTTCAAGTACCGTATTGTGTCACTGACTGTGTGGAGTCTACACGCATGGGTTTACTCGAGGTGCTCTGGTTTTCTCCCAGAGTCCGCAAGGCATGCTGATTAAATGCTTTGGCCATGCTAAAATTCTCACTCCTGGGTCATTTGAATCGGAATTGAAGTGAAACATCTCGTGCTTACCTTAGCCACACACCGATTTATGCCATTTAAATGAAATACGATCAATAGTGGACCCAGCACAGATGTCTGTGGGAGGCTACATGAAACTGTTTTCCAGTCATTAAATCAGTTATCTGTTTTCTTATTTCACATCCAAATCTCATTTGGATGTGAAATGACTTAAATCTCATTGAAATCATTTAAATCTCATTTCACATCCAAAAAATGGAAACAAAATGACTTGTGAAAAATGAGTTGCAGTTGTTCTTTGAGATTTGTCACAGAGGTTCACAGCTCAGAAACAGGCCCTTCAGCCAAACTTGTCCATGCCACCTTTTTAAAAAAAAACCTAAGCTAATTCCAATTGCCCGCATTTGGCCCATAACACTCTATACCCATCTTACTCATGTAACAGTCTAAATGCTTTTAAAAAGACAAAATTGCACTCGCGTCTGCGACTACTTCTGGCGGCTTATTCCAGGCTTACCACCCTCTGTGAGAGAAAAAAAAACTCCTATGGCCACTTATGTATCACTACCCTCTCAATTTAATCATATCCCCTCTTGTTTTAGATTCGTCTACCTTTGGGAAAATATATTGACTATCTAGCTGATCTATGCCCCTCATTATTTTGTAGACCACTATAAATTCACCCCTCAGCCTTCTACGACCGAGAGAATAAAGCCTCAGTCTATTCAATCCCTCCTTATAATTCAAACCATCAAGTATTGGTAGCATCCTAGTAAATCTTTCCTGCACTCTCTTTAGTTTAATAACATGAATTCGATAATATGGTGACCGGAACTGTACACAATACTCTAAGTGTGATCTTAGCAATGTTTTTTACAACTTCAAAAAGACGCCCCAACTCCTGTATTCAATGATCTGACCAATTAATCAAAGCATGCTGAATGCCTTCTTCGCCACTCTGTCCATCTGTGACTCCACTTTCAAGGAGCCATGAGTATTTACGACTCGATCACTTTGTTCTGTAAAACTTCCCAACGCGCTACCATTAACTGAGCATGTCCAGCCCTGGTTCAACCGACCAAAATGCATCACTGCACACTTATCTAAATTAAGCTCCATCTGCCATTCTTCAGCCAACCTGTCCAATTGATCAAGATCTCGTTACAATCGGAGATAACTTTCTTCACTATCCGCTGTGCCACCAATCTTGCTGTCATCTGCAAACTTAGTAGCCATGTCTCACATATACTCATCCAAATCATTAATATAAATGCCAAATAGTAGAACAAGCACTGATCCCTGAGACGCACCGGTAGTCACAGGCCTCCAGTTTGAAAAGCAATCCTCGATAACCACCCTCTGGCTTCTGTCAAGAAGTCAATTTTGTATCCATTTAGATACCTCACCCTGGATCACGTGAGATTTAACCTTGTTCAACAACCTGCTATGCAATACCTTGTCAAAGACTTTGCTAAAGTCCCCGTGGACAACCCCAATTGCACTGCCCTCATCTACCTTCTTAGTTACCCCTTCAAAATATCAATCATACTTGTGAGGCATGATTTTCCACTCACAGAGCCTTGCTGACTGTCCCTAATCAATCCTTGCATCTCTAAATGCCTTTTGATCCTGCCTCTCAAAATACCTTCCAACAACCTACCCATCACAGATGTAGTTTCCAAGCTTTTCCCTGCAGTCCTTTTTAAACAAAGGCACAATATTAGCAACCTTCTAATCTTCGTGACTATCGATGATTCAAATATCTCTACTAGGGGAGTCACAATTTACTCCCTTGCCTCCCATACACTTCACTGCACAGTCCTTCATTATGTTCAGGGCTCAGTAGAATTGCATACGAGCGGGGAAATGCCATTGTAATTGAGACGAGTGAGTGTGCACATTGGTATTTTTTGGCACAGTTTGAATTAATTGTTATGTCTTTATGTTTAATTTCTCTTCCGTTTTAGTGATTCAGGTCGATTTGAAAGGACCTTAAGGTAGCAGACTCATCTAAAGTTTGGTCCCATAAAGTGAACAAAAAGAGAAGAGGGAAGAGACCAAGGGAAAGGAAGAAGGAATGACAATGGATAACAAGGAAGTTGGAAATATAGAAGTTGGGGGGGGGGGGGCATGGGTGAGAGATTTTACATTCATGTAGCCTATTTAATCAAGCAGACACCCCAATGCTTGCAATTGCAAATTTCCAGGGACAACTGAACATAGAGCCCATTCGATATGTTATATTGGTTGACCAAATATCATTCAATATAGCAAGCAGGATATCAAGCAGGAAATGCGAAGTGTTATTTGAAGCTGACATCATTTTTTTTTGTTGCATTTAAATCTATCGATCCCCTCATTTGTGGCGTGGTTTCATGATGATTTGTGAAATGCAACAGCTATTGGGCTCTGCCTTAAGTCATCAAGTCCAGTCAGAACACAGAATTCGGAAGGGAACAAGCAGTTAGAGTTGGAATTTTTTCTTACAAGTCATTTGTATATACCAATCGAGTCACAGGAATAATGGTGAGAGAGGCTGACCTTGGGTCAGCAACAAAGATACAGCAAGTAGCAAGCAGTGATCGATAATATAACATTCAACAATGTAATTGGACACAATACCCTTAGGTTTGCACGATGCAACCTCCCTTTCCATTATTCCTTGTTTTTTTATGGGCAGACCTGAGCTTCAGCAGCACATTGTTCAATTATGTTTCACTTGACAATTGAGTGGGTCTCCTTTTAATAAAGACTTGTGGTTTTCAAATACCTTCGCTGTGTGGCTGAGATTCAGATTGCAGCTAATGCGAGTTTTACATTTTTCTGATTATGAAGACTTTCCAGTATTTATTTCTCTGATATTTACAATATTTGATGCAGAAAATGTCCATAACTGGTTACAATATAGCTCTGTTTCAGGGTACAATAATTCTCCAAACAATTCCAACGTTGGAATATGAGTTCAAAAACTAGTCAGGAGTGTTTCATGTATCCTTCTCCATCCAATTCATGGGAATCTTCAGCTTCAACAGCACATTGCCACCCTTAATTCCTGGGACACCAAAACAGTGCCCATTTCGGCCTTACAGATGACTCATACTGTAACACCCATTGTTTGTGTATAGAGGAGTCGAACTATCGTGTCATTTTGAGCGAAGATTTATCTCCAAACCTCAGCCAAGCGTGAGCCACACTTTAATCTGACACAGTACCACAAAGCTATGCATTGTTCTGGCTTTTCAAATGGCTTTTCTGTCCACACTGTGAAACCTTTGCACTCTCCTATATGTTTCAATGTCATCACCTCTCATTCACCTCAGCATCAGAAAATATAGACATTATTATTTCAGCCTAACAACATGGTGCAAATCACTCATGTCAATATCCAGATTATTCACTGTACTCGTTCCAATATCAATATATCCTCTTATGAATATGAATAAATCAGCTGCTTGTGTTATTGGAGGTGTATATCTACAATCTAGAATGAATATTTCAATCGGATTCCTGATTGATAAGTGTTCCTGTAAGCTAACTTATTGCAATCATAGCACGATGACATCTAAGCCCCTCTGAAAGAAGAAGAGTAGATGGGCAGAATCATGTGCAGCAGAGAGCGACCGTTTGAATTACTTCACAGCGAACTGTTCTGCTATTTTCCGTTTGTAGTGGACCACATTGTTATCATACAGCAACACTCTGCTGTTTCTTAATGACGTGATTTCACAGTTTACTTTCTTCAGTGCATCTTCTTGCTGATAAAACATCCATTCATTACCTAAGGAATTGCCTTATGCTTATTGAAGTGAACAAAGATATCTAACACATATGAAACTGTGACGCCATTCTACCATTAAGGAATGCATTTTTTAAATCATGTTTTCTGCAGTTTGTAAGCAGGCTTTTTGTCTTCATAGTCGTGTCAGCTGCTGCTTGGAACGCGTTTTATTGCTACTCAAATTGATTAAAAAAAGAATTTGTTCATTAAAGTTTTGTGGGAAGATTGATTGTCAATGTCAAGTGCTTCCACTACAGGAGAATCCAGTTTGGTTTTGATGTTTTCTTTAACTTCAGGATGAAGGTATTGTTCTCAGTTTGTCTCTTTGTTCCGATTATTGTAGACGTTTGCAGGTTAGCTGGAGATATATCTCCTTGGCTACCTGGGCTACTACAAATTCTGCCGTTGTTGATTTCCTAGCTAGTATTTGGTGTGATCCTGTCTCTTGAAGTTGCTCAGAGAACCTAAAAGCCGGCGGTGTGGAATTATCACCAGTAGGATGCACAGTGACATAGTTTTTAGCACTGCTACTTCACTGCACGAGGTTCAAGTACCGTATTGTGTCACTGACTGTGTGGAGTCTACACGCATGGGTTTACTCGAGGTGCTCTGGTTTTCTCCCAGAGTCCGCAAGGCATGCTGATTAAGTGCTTTGGCCATGCTAAAATTCTCACTCCTGGGTCATTTGAATCGGAATTGAAGTAAAACATCTCGTGCTTACCTTAGCCACACACCGATTTATGCCATTTAAATGAAATACGATCAATAGTGGACCCAGCACAGATGTCTGTGGGAGGCCACATGAAACTGTTTTCCAGTCATTAAATCAGTTATCTGTTATTATTTGCTGGCTCCTATAACTGCACCAATTTCAAATTCTCAAAATATCCTGTATTTCATGTGCATTTACCATATTTATAGATTTCCCATGTGTAGACTTGTCAAAGAGTTCGCGGAAATCCATATGGACTTGATCGTTTCAGTTATAAGGAGGGGCTGGGTGAACGAATGTGTTTTTTCCTGGAGCGTAGGAAACATAGGGGCGATCTTATAGAGGTCTATATAATAATGAGGGGTATAGATAAGCTAAATGGACAACATATTTTCTAAAAGGTAGTGGATTCTAAAGCAATGTGTTTACGATGGAAATGGAGGGATATGGGCCGCAACTGGACAATTGGGAAAAGTGCGGTTGTTAAAATAAGGGTGGCATGAACAAGTTAGACCTAAGGGCCTATTTCCATGCTGGAAATCTTTATAAATCAATTACTCTAACTCTAAATTCAAACTCTCTTTCGGACCTCATGTAACTTCCAACAAATGCGGACGAATGAACACGTGAAAAATGAGCATTAGTTGTCCATATGGCCTTTGGGATCCGTTATGATCAAGGCTCAGTGAAATTGCATACGAGTGGGAGAGTCGCGGAGACCTTACCTTGAGTGAGACACAGCCAGAGTGAAGTTGGGCACTGGCAATTTTGGGCACCGTGTGAATTGAAATGTTCTCTCCCCTCACCCCCCCCCCCCCCCACACACACACTTTTTGTTTAATTTCTCTTCCTTTTTAGTAAGTTCAAGTCAAGTATCATAATATAACTGACTCCCCTGACTGGATGGAAGTTAATTGAATCACCTGAAGCCTGATCTGGGCCTGAGTATATTTTGATTACATTTGGAGCTTTCACACTGTGAGTCATCTCAGGTCACCTCAGCTCTCTTGAAGACATTGAGAATGAGAAGCAGACGGTCAGTATGGGAAAACACAAGCAGTGGGGAGACCCCTTCCTGAATGAGAGAGAGCCACAGTGAGTATGGGAATTGATAATTAGGAGGACAGTGGAAATTCAGAGGGGAAGTTGTGCACTTTTCATTTTTTCTTTACTTTCCAACTTCTTAAATCTTCAGGGAGTGATTTTCCCTGCTGCAGCAGTACAGACTGCAGGGCGAGAGCTGATTCGTATGTAATGAGTAAAGTCGGGTAGATACTGACTACTTTTATCCCTTATAGATGGTGAGGTATTTTTGTGGTTATTAGTTTGTATATGTTATGGAATAAGCATTAGCAAAATGGTCCAGAGTAATTTATTGAAAATGTTTAATTTAAAATATTCTGTTTGACAGGAGATTTCAAAGCGGGAGTGTGCTTCATATTGTAAGCTAAGAGCATTTCCAGTGTTCTGGACCAGCATGTGTGTTGGAGGTGTCTCCAGTTGCAACTCCTGGAGTCGGTTTCTGGAAAAGGAGCAGAGGATTGGCAAAGAGCGAATGTGTCACCATTACTCAAAAAGGGAGAGATGCAAAAAAATGGGTAATCGTGGGTCGATTAGTCTAACATCTATTGTGAGAATCAATTATTAAGGAAGTAACAACGGCACATTTGGAAGATCGCAAACTAATCATACAGGTGTCAGCACCAAAGGGAAATTGTGTATGACTAATTTATAAGATTTTTGAGGAAGTCCCAACCAGATTACGTAGAAGGGGTGCAGGGGGATGTGGTATTGGCCTTTCAAAAGTAGGTTCACAAAAGGTGGTTCATATACGTGTCCATAGTATAAAGTTAATATGTTGGAATGCGTGGAGATTTGAGTAATGGGCTAGAAACAAGGAGTCAGACCCTGGGTTTTTTTTTTCAGGCTGGCCACCTGTAGCTTCCGGGGATCGAGGGGAGCCAGTTTGTGTGTCTGTGTGTGTGTGTGGGGGGGGGGGGGGTGGCTGTAACTGCTTAATAGATAATAGATATATTAGTGACTTGGAGGAAGGAAGCAGATGTACTGCAGTCAAATTTTCTCGTGACACATAAAGAGGGGGAAAGACAAGTTGCGACAGTAATAGAAATAATTTACAAAAAAAAATATTGGTTAAATAACTGAACAAATGTTTGACAAATGGATTAAAATGGAAGGAAATGTGAATGTGTTCATTTTGGAAAGGAGAACAAAGGAAAAGGATATAATTTCAGTGGACGGCAACTGCGGAACGCTGAAACACATACGGGTAAGGAACAGTAGATTCTGAAGGGATTTGAGAAAATAATACTTGAGCGGTGAGAGTCTGCAATGCACTGTCTGGGAAGGTAATGGAGGCCAGGAACATTACAAAGTTTGACAATTATTTTGATGAACACTTGAAACATCGTAACATTCAAGGACACGCGACAAGTGATGCAAAATGGGATTAGTGTGTCTTTGGTTTGCCTCACTCATTGTCAGTGCAGACACGATGGGCCGACAGGCACATCTGCGCTGTGTGACTATGTGACACCATAACTTGGGGGTACTTGTGCATGAAACGTAGAATTTTGCACACAAGTTTTACTTGTAATCAAGACACATCATGGAATTTCGTCATAATTTCAAGCGGGACGTAGTATAAAAGGAGGAATGTTTTGCTGTAAGCAGGCAAGGCACTAATGAGACCACATCTGGGGTACTTTGAGCAGCTTTGGTATCCCTTGAGTAAAGGAAGGCAACTTTTTCTTTTGCAGTAATTTAGACAAAAATCGCTTGATTGTTCTCGGAATGAAGGGATTGGCTTTTGTGGAAGGATTTAATAGTTTGAGACAGTCCTCACTGGAATTAAGGATATCAAGAGGTAATTTTAGTGAAGGATTCTTAGGGGCCTTGTAAGTGTAAATGCTGAAAGAATGTTTCCCTGATGGGGGACTATAAACGCAGAAAACATAGAATAAGGGTGCCGATTTAAGGCTGAGATGAGGAGCTGTTTCTATTCTGAGATGGTTGTAACTCTTTGGAGCCCCTTGCCACAGGGAGCTGTGGGTGTAACGTCACTGTGTCTACTTGATGCCTTGACCGATCGATGTTTCTTCAGTAAGTGGATGAAAGGTTACAGGTAAAAAAAAAGGGAAAGTGCCAGTGAGGATTTTTTCTCGGCTATGAACCCATTGAATGGTGATATAGGCCCAAGAGAACAAAACGTCCTATTCCTGTCATTCTCTCTCATTGACTTATGTGTTCACCTTCATGCTCTGAATTCCCCAGCCAGCGGATATCATCAACGTTTCTATATTTGGTGTGTGTTCGCTTCATGGGCGAACATTTATTAAATTTAGATGATAGTCTTTAATTGAATTGATTTGAATGTCTTTGTCTTCATTTGACTTTCAGTTCTAGATCTGTTAATAAATCCAGTTTTCACAACATTTATACTCGGGTGCCAGAGAAATCCATTGGTCTCATGATCATTATTCCAGTGACAATATCACTATTCGTAGACTTCCTAAATGATATTCATCTAGATCCCAACCTATCATCATGGAAAACAGTGCCATCCCAATCCAGCGAATGAATGCCAGGTCAAGTGATACAATATTTTCCAATAAACATGGAGACCAAAGCTGCGAAACATGCTGGAAAAGCATTCTTCGCAAACACTTGCACAATTGTAGCCTGGCATGCTATTTTCCTGTATTCGAATACCCTTACAATAAAGTCCAGCATGCAAAGTTAATTTCTGATTTCTGATTGCTTACTGCCCCTACAAACTAACATCTTTGTTCCTCGCGTGTGTATACTCAAAATCCTCTGAAGGAGGGAGAGTAGACAGGAAGAAATAATTCTTATAGAAGATGCTTTCGTTCGAATTGCTTCATTCAAGTTCTTGAGATAGCTTTCATTCCCTTTTAGGTATAGGTCTATAGAATTTCGCATTGCTGTTATTCTCTAACGGGTTGGTTTTGTCGTTTAGTTTATTTAATACAATTTTCTGACGGCGAAGGAGTCGTCAAAACTCTCTGAAATTTTTCCTATTTTCATGGAAAGGTATCCATTTTTCCTCACCTCGATCAAACGTCTCGTTATAATTAGCCCAGATATTTACATTGCTGACAGTGCAATTCAGTACACTTTATAAATATAAACTTGATTTCCAGTTCTGATCTGAGGTGTGTGACCAATTTCCAAATGGTTCGATAGGGGATGACATTTATAATTCATCAGTCAATGGGTTTGACTTTCTGCCATTTGACCCATGGAATGGGGAAGGTGTCATCGGAGAACTGGGCGACCGGAGAGACATTATTACACGCTTCCCAGAATTTCAGTAAAGAGAAGCACGATAGATCCAGTGCAACCTTCGCATAAACTTCATTCCATATATATATATAAAAAGCTCTTGATGAAATCGTTGTCTGTTGTAGGAAAACCAACCTTGTTAACTCATGCCCTTTAGGGAAGGAAATCTGCCGTCCATTCCAGTTCTTGCCGTCATGTGACTCCAAAGCCACGGTAATGAGGTTGAATATCAAATTCCTCTGGAAAATAAGGATAGATAATCAATATTGGCCAATCAGTAACACGGATGAATTATAATAAATAAATTCATATGCAGTGTTTTGCATTCGAGGATGGTGACATTTTGGGAAAATCTGCTTGGCAACATCTGTTTTTTTTTATTATGAGGAGAGAACACCAAGATGATACCCAGGCAAAACTACAATGTTTGCATTCGTATATTGTCACCAAAGAGAGCCAAGTTGCCGTTGTGGACAGAGACTCCAAGATTCGTCCTTTATTGGAAGATCAGAAGGTGGGAGAAAGCTCCTGAATAAAGAAACAGGAAAGTTACTGTTCAAAAATAATACATGACATGTAGGGCTTGCAAAGATTGAGGGCCAAGGGGTTGCCAGTTGACCACCTGTCAGGCTGTCAGTTTCGGGATACTCAGAGACTGATTAAATCAATATCAAAGTAATTTGCAAAATCAACCTGATGTGAGAGGGGGCCTTAACTTCTTGCAAATCCAGTTGGAAAGTCAAATTAATCTGAAATCCTGCATATCTGCTTACAGAGTAGAATCACGTACACAAGATCATAATTTGACATGGTTGTGTTAATTACGTAATGGAAAATAAACTTTTGGCAGTTTGCTCATTCTTGTCCATAAAGTAATATTTAACCGATGTTGATTACGCTTCTTTTTTGCAGGAATTCCCTACAATCTTGCCAGCTGAATCCTTAGCTGGTTGCTGGGCATTTGTTTATCTCTTCAATTTAAGAACATAAGAACATAAGACATAGGAGCAGGAGTAGGCCATCTAGCCCTTCGAGCCTGCCCCGCCATTCAATAAGATCATGGCTGATCTGTCGTGGCTCAGTTCCACATTCCCGCCCTCTCCCCATAACCCTTAATCCCCTCTCTTGTCGAAAACCCATCAACCCGCGTCTTAAAAATATTTAGCGAGGCAGCCTCCACCACCTCAACGCGCAGAGAATTCCAGAGATTCACCACCCTTTGAGTGAATTTGCGTGTGCATGTTGGTTTGTTTCGTTAGGAATGTGTGTGTGTGTGTGTGTGTGTGTGTGTGTGTGTTTCTGAGCGCATGAGTCTTCGCATGCATTTCTACCTCTTCCTGTGACGGTGTATTTGTGTGTGTATATCCGAGCGAAGACGATTATGGCAGTTACCAGCAGAGGGAGTTTGCCGAATGACTGATGGCGTGTGCTTTGGTATGTGTTTAGCTATGATTGTAAACAGCAGAGGGACATTTGCGTGAGTGTGTATTTTGTGTGCTTGTGAGGTAGGTTTTCCGTGCATGTGCACCCTTTGTTTGGGACTTTGTGAAAATGTGTTTGTGGACGAGTTTACATTTATGTGTTTGACTGGCATGTGAGAGAAGGTCTTTACTTTGTTGAGTGCCCATTTGTGTGAGAGAATTAAGGTGTGTGCATATAGGTGGTTGTGTCTTTGATTACGTATTGGTGCTTGTGCACGTGTGTGTGCATTCATGTGACTTGTCTGTGTTTCTATTGATTTGTTTGTGCGCATGGTGTTCACTTATGTGAGTTTAGGATGTCTTTACGTAAGGTTGTGTGCGTTTTTGAAGTTTCTTATAGGTAGGTCTGCTGAGGAGCAGTGGACGATCTTTAAGGAGATCTTTTTTGGTGCTCAGCAGAAATTTATTCCGATGGTCAAAAAGGACCGTAGGAGGAGAGGTAATAAGCCGTGGATAACGAAGGAGGTGAAGGAAAGTGTTAAATTAAAAGCGGAGGCGTTTAGAGTAGCTAAGAGTAATGGGCGAGAAGAGGATTGGGAGAGGTTTAAATATCAACAAAGATTGACAAAGAATTTGGTAAAGAAGGGTAGGAGAAACTATGAAGCTGGCCTCGCGCTTAATATAAAAAAAGAATAGCAAGAGTTTTTATAAATATATAAAAAGGAAGAGGCTGGCTAGGGTGAATGTTGGACCCTTAGAGGATGAGAAGGGGGACTTAGTGGTAGGGGATGGGGAAATGGCTGAGGTCTTGAATAACTTTTTTGTTTCGGTCTTCACGGAGGAGGACATGAATAATTTGCCGGGTGTTAGCGATGGACTGGAGGATCTCAATGACATTGCTGTTATTAGAGAGGCGGTGTTCGACAGAGTGGAGGGGCTGATTGTGGACAAGTCGCCAGGACCGGATGGAATGCATCCGAGGGCTCTGAAAGAAATAGTGGAAGTGATAAAGGATGCCTTGGTGGTTACTTTCCAAACGTCGCTGGATTCCAGGGAAGTGCCGGAAGATTGGAAAACGACTAATGTTACGCCGTTGTTTAAGAAGGGTGCCAGGCAAAATGCAGGGAATTATAGGCCGGTTAGTTTAACGTCTGTTGTAGGTAAAATGTTAGAACCCGTCATCAAGGAGGAAATAGCGAGGCATCTTGAGGGGAATTGCTTGATAGAGCAGACTCAGCACGGTTTCGTTTAGGGGAAGTCGTGTCTGACAAATTTATTGGAGTTCTATGAGGATGTGTCTAGGGCGGTGGATAGAGGAGAGCCGGTGGATGTGGTTTTTCTTGATTTTCAGAAGGCGTTTGACAAGGTACCTCACAAGAGGTTATTGCAGAAGGTCAGGGGACATGGAGTTGGGTGTAGGGTATTTGCCTCCTATTTCACAACCAATCCTCTATCCACGCTGAGAATGGGGGTCAATGGGTGCTATTCGGATTGGCGGTTGGTAACTAGTGGAGAGCCCCAGGGGTCGGCGCTGGGGCCTCAGCTATTTACCATTTATATAGATGAACTGGAGGAGGGAACCGAGTGTAGGGTGTCGAAATTTGCTGATGACACCAAGATTGGTGGAACATCAAATTGCGCGGAGGGGATGGAGAGTCTACAGAAGGATCTACATAGGCTGGGCGAATGGGCCAGGAACTGGCAAATGGAATTTAATGTTGACAAGTGTGAGGTGGTCCACTTTGGTAGGAGGAATGGTAGGAAGGACTATTACTTACGTGGCGAAAAACTGCAGCAGGCGACGGTGCAGAGGGACCTCGGGGTTCTTATGCATGAGTTGCAAAAACCCAGCTTGCAGGTGCAGCAGGTGGTCAGGAAGGCGAATGGGATGCTGGCCTTCATAACGAGGGGGATTGAATATAAAAGTAGGGAGGTCTTGCTGCGGCTATATAGGGCATTAGTGAGGACGCAGCTGGAGTACTGTGTGCAGTTTTGGGCGCCGTACTTACGCAAGGATATTTTGGCCTTGGAGGGAGCGCAGAGGAGGTTTACTAGGCTGATGCCGGAGTTGAGGGGATTGAGCTATGAGGAGAGGCTGAATAAACTAGGCTTGTACTGTTAGAGTTTAGAAGAATGAGGGGATATCTCATTGAGGCATATAAGATGATGAATGGGATGGATAGGATAGAGGTGGAAAGACTCTTCCCGCTCAGAAAGGACAGTAGGACTAGGGGGCACAGTCTCAAGATAAAGGGGGTGCGGTTAGAACGGAGTTGAGGAAGAACTTCTTCACTCAAAGGGTGGTCAATCTCTGGAATTCTCTGCCCGTTGAAGTGGTGGAGGCTGCCTCGCTAAATATTTTTAAGACGCGGGTTGATGGGTTTTTGATAAGAGAGGGGATTAAGGGTTATGGGGAGAGGGCGGGAATGTGGAACTGAGCCACGACAGATCAGCCATGATCTTATTGAATGGGGGGGGGGGGGGCAGGCTCGAAGGGCTAGATGGCCTACTCCTGCTCCTATTTCTTATGTTCTTATGTTCTTGTTAGCCTCCTGAATGCCCAGATGTAGACACAATAATCTAAGTCAAAGTCGAATTTGTATTTTAGGAAATACTTACCTTGGATCATATGGTCTACTTTCACCTTTATTTATAAAGCTAAAGATCCGATATTTCAATTTAACCATGTTGTCAACCTGTCCTGCCTTCTTCAAAGACAATCAAGGACAGATCACATTGTTCTACTTTCACCGCAACATTTCTGTATGATTTATTTCATAGAACACTGCACTGCAGGAAGACACGCTTTGAACCACGATTTTGTGCGAAACATGACGCCAAATTAAACTCATCTCTTCTGCCTGCCCTTGATCCATTTCCCTCTATTCCTTACACATTTATGTGTTTACCTGAAAGCCACTTTACCCCCCTACTCCCCCGAATCCCACCCCAATCAACTCTGCATTGCATCTGCCAACACCATCAACCCTGGAAGTCCATTGCAGACACCGACAATTCTGTTTTTAAAAAAAACTTGCCCCAATATCTCATTTGATTTTGTCACCTCTCATCATAAGTTTATGCCCTTTAGCAGAGTTGAAATATCTTTTGCTAAAGGACTGTTCACCCTATCTATGCTCTCATAATCTTACCAGCCTCCACAGCTTCATAGAAGACAACCTTAGTTTATCCAGCCTCTCCTTCTCGTTCATAAACTCTGATCCAGACAGCAACCTGGTAAATCTCTTCTGCACCCTCACCAACGTTTTATAAAGCTCACTTTATGTCCGGACAAGCGCCATACTGCTTCTTCATAAAACTATCTATTGTGTGAACATATTCACGGATCTACGCATTTGAATCCAATATCCCTCTTCTCCAAAATGCTGTTCATGGTCCTGTCATTAACTATACACTTTCACGATCTGCCCTCTCAAATTGCAGTGCCTCGCGCTTAGTCGGATTAAACTCCATCTGCCATTTCTCCGCCCATATCGGCAATTGATCTATATCTCGCCGGATCCTTTGACAATCTTCGACATTATCCAAAGATCCACTTAGATTTGCGACTTACTAACCCACCCATCTACAGTTTCATCCAGGTCAGTTATACACTAGTCTCGAACTTCCGCTACTTCTCTTTAACATCCATAGGCAAGCCAATTCAGAATCCAAGTAGCCAAGAAAAGATGGATCACATGCGTCTTAATCTTCAGGATGAGCCTCTAAGGAGGGTCTTTCCCGGATTTTTTATTAAAATCAAAATCCTGAATTGGAAATTCGCAGACGAATGTGAACTTTTCAGGGGGAGGCGGGGTGGCGGTAGGTTGGAAGGGGGGTGTGTGTGTGTGTGTGTACGCGCGCATGGGGTGGCAGGGAGGGTGTTAGTACTGAGGGAGACAAGAGAGAGGTTATAAGTCTGCAGAAGTGATATATAGTCAATAACTGAAATCCAAAAACATTAAAGTATGGCATTTAATATCGGGGGATGCGCAACTACGTGCGATAAAGGAGGAACGAGATTTTTGGAGCACTGATAATTGCATCACCAAAGTTTGAGTCATCATTAAGCAAAGTTGTAAAATCAAGCCAAACAGTCGGTTCTCTTTCTGGAAAGATACAGGATAACGAAGTTTGAAAGAGGTGCTAAACGTGTTTGCAAATCTTGTTAGGCCACATTACACTATTAAGATGCTATTTATTTCACTATCTTAAAACAAGAAGAGGTTTAGATGCACCGTTGATTTTGCAAATAATATTCCTAAAGCTAATTTAGCCCTTCGAGCCTGCCCCGCCATTCAATAAGATCATGGCCGATCTGTCGTGGCTCAGTTCCACCTTCCCGCCCTCTCCCCATAACCCTTAATCACCTCTCTTATCAAAAACCCATCAACCCGCTTCTTAAAAATATTTAGCGAGGCGGCCTCCACCACTTCAACGGGCAGAGAATTCCAGAGATTCACGACCCTTTGAGTGAAGAAGCTCCTCCTCAACTCTGTTCTAAACCGCCTCCCCTTTACCTTGAGGCTGTGCCCCCTAGTCCTACTGTCTTTTTTGAGCGGGAAGAGTCTCTCCACCTCTATCTTATCCATCCCATTCATCATCTTATACGTCTCAATCAGATCTCCCCTCATTCTTCTAAACTCTAACGAGTACAAGCTTAGTTTATTCAGCCTCTCCTCATAGCTCAATCCCCTCAACTCCGGTATCAGCCGAGTAAACCTCCTCAGGACTCCCACCAGGGCCAGAATATCCTTGCGCAGGTGCGGCGCAAAACTGCACACAGTACTCCAGCTGCGGCCTCACCAATGCCCTATACAGCTGCAGCAAGACCTCCCTACTTTTATATTCAATCCCCCTCGCTATGAAGGCCAGCATCCCATTCGCCTTCCTGACCACCTGCTGCACCTGCAAGCTGGGTTTTTGCGACTCATGCACAAGGACCCCGAGGTCCCTCTGCACCGTCGCCTGCTGCAGTTCTTCGCCACGTAAGTAATAGTCCTTCCTACCATTCTTCCTACCAAAGTGGACCACCTCACACTTGCCAACATTAAATTCCATTTGCCATTTCCTGGCCCATTCGCCCAGCCTATCTAAATCCTTCTGCAGACTCTCCACACCTTCCGCACAATTTGCCTTTCCCCCAATCTTGGTGTCATCAGTAAATTTCGACACCCTGCACTCGGTTCCCTCCTTCAGATCATCTATATAAATAGTAAATAGCTGAGGCCCCAGCACCGACCCCTGGGGCACCCCACTAGTCACCAACCGCCAATCCGAATAGCACCCATTGACCCCCACTCTCTGCCTCCTATTTGACAACCAATCCTCTATCCACGCTAACACCCTACCCCCAACTCGATGTCCCCTGACCTTCTGCACAAACCTCTTGTGAGGTACCTTGTCAAACGCCTTCTGAAAATCCAGAAAGACCACATCCACCGTCTCTCCTCTATCCACTGCCCGAGACACATCCTCATAGAACTCCAGTAAATTTGTCAGACACGACTTACCTTTAATGAAACCGTGTTGCGTCCGCCCTATCAAGCAATTCCCTTCAAGATGCCTCGCAATTTCCTCCTTAATGACGGATTCTAACTTTTTACCTACCACAGACGTTAAACTAAACGGCCTACAATTCCCTGCCTTTTGCCTGGCACCCTTCTTAAACAACGGCGTAACATTAGCCGTTTTCCAATCTTCCGGCACTTCCCCGGAATCCAGCGACGTCTGGAAAATAACCACCAAGGCATCTATTATAACCTCCGCCATTTCTTTCAGAACCCTCGGATGCATTCCATCCGGTCCTGGGGACTATGGCCTACTCCTGCTCCTATTTCTTATGTTCTTATGTAATTCACAAAGTTTTCAGAGAGAGAAAAAAACATTGACAGGCTAATCCCGAAATCTCTTGGCAAGTCCATGTTGTCGGTAACTACAGAAGGTTTCAATGATGTCACGTTTTCATAAACTCAATGCGGAGAGAGTGGGCTTTCTTGTAGGAAGGAACATACTGAGGTAATAACCACGTAAATTTGCCATCAAATTTCAATGGGGAAATCAGAAGAACTGTCTTCATTCGACTTAACACCGAAAATTGTGCGACTTAACACCGAAAATGTCTGAGGCGAAAGCGCATGTGTGCATTTCTGGGATGTTAGACGAGCAAACAAATGTTATACTAATTGATTGCAATGATAGATTTTGTTTAAACAAATATGTGAATAGAATCGAGGGGAACATAAAATCCGAGATCCTTCTAAACTGCATAACCTATTAAAACACAGAACAGCGCTACTTGAGTAAGGGAAAACACTCTGATAATTATGCAATGTAAAATAAACCACTTAACAAATGTATGGGCCTCCAGTTTCCGACTGCATTAAAAACAAGGTCACAGCTACTATCTTGATAAAGCATGGCTGATGTATTCCGCATCAGACTGGGTTATAATTCATCCTTGAGCCAATATAACTAAAAACAGTTCGACGTCTGGTCATGATTTAAGTTGTATGAGAACTTGCTGGACACAGATAGGAAGTGGGGATTCTTCGAAAAAAAAAAGTGGCAGCAAAATGTTTTGCAGTGTATTCAGTTTGTGGTATTTTGATCTATAGTTTCAAGCTGTAATTTCCATTTCAGCTGCAGCTGCTGTCACAGACAGCAAAGAGGATGTGTTTAAAATTGAATTCAGCAAATTACAAGAAAGACTACTTTCTGTCTCTTGTCGTTTGCTTATAATAAACACATTTTCTATTCTTACTGATAAGTTGGTATACTTTGTCATATCGCTTAAGATCCGCCCGTATCATACGCGGGACAGTTACTAATGCTGCTCTCAGAGTTAACAGTTTTCTGTTTGCTTTGGAACACTCATGTTGAATAATCTGACGAAGCACATTGACAAAATGAGGAATGTTGCAGCTTTGTGGTTACATGCGGTCAGTATGTGAAGCTCAGAACCACAGGACACTGGTGGGACTTCCTGAGCCGAAACGGATGTCTGTTCACTCAGCGAACTTTGTTAACATCTCATGTCTTTCAAAAGCAGACAAAACTACAATAAAGAAAAATTATTCTGTGCTCCGTTAAAGACCATAACATGAGAATATATATGAAAAAAGAACAGTTTTACGCTGTTATGTAACATGTCTTCAGCTGAGTCCCAACCAGATTGTGGAGTGGATGAATTTCCGCGTAAACGTCCAGTGGAATCTATGTTACAGTACCGCTCTCGCTCTCTGTCTCTGTCCCACATACACACAGACAGACATTTGCACCGACGCCATGGATGATCTGCAATTTAGTGGAAGTCATAGAGAGCATCGAAACTTGCGCTCCTTCCGACATTAAATTTATTTGAGCAGTGGATTCTTCGCTTTCGAGTTTTTCATTAATTTAATGTAAACTGATTAGACCTTCATTTCCCCTGTCCATCTAGTTCTCTCAGTCGTTTTTGTTGAATTTGCCCACGGACATTTTGTTTTCTGGATTTTTTGGCGTATCAATCCCTTATCTTTCCCTGTTAATTCTGATAATTTATCTTTCTCTATTGACGCACTTACCCACACCGCACACATTTCTCTATGTCCCTCACTCTGATTTTTCATATTTCTATTTTCTCAGTTACCCACTCATACTTATTTTACCTGTCCTCCCTGTCCCTTTCTTTTCATTCTTGCCTTAATTCACTTCCCGTTTACTCTTTTCCGTCCTCTCCAGCTCTCCATCGCTTTTCCGTGCCCCTCACTCTCTCGCTTTCTCTCTCCCTCCAAGTCCTTCGCTCTCCATTTATTTCTCCTTCCCCTTCTCTTCCTCACTTTCTCCCTTTCATTCTCTCTCTTTCTCTTCAGCTGAGTAGATCCCTATTGCTCATTCTCTCTCTCTCTCTCTCTCTCTCTCTCTCTCTCTCTCTCTCTCTCTCTCTCTCTCTTTCTCCCTCTCTCTCTCTCTCCCTCCCTCTCTCTCTTTCTCTCTCTCTCCCTCTTTCTCTCTCTCTCTCTTCCTCTCTCTCCCCCTCATACTCTTTCTCCATTGACTAACCCTCAGAATTGTGCAGTTGAGTGAATATTTACTGCAGCCCACTACCACTCCCCCCCCCCACCCGTTCCCAATGTCAAAACTTAAATCAAATTCAATTTGATAGCTTCTATTGTGTGACTGTGCATTGACCTGTGTTCATACAAATGGGTTCTGATAAACACACAGACACAGAAAATAGTAACAGCAGATGACCATTAGGCCCAGCAAGTCTGCCTCCGCCATATATGATGATCATGGCTGATCACCCAGCCCAATATCCGAATCCTGTCTTCCCCAAATACGCTGGTATCTGTTTGGCTTCAATTGCTATATCTAACTGTTCTTGAAAACATCCCAAAATTTTGTCCTCAACTGTGGTAGCGAATTTTATGGGAGAGTGTTGATGGGAAATTTCTTGACACAGAGAAAGGTCAGCCTAAGTATCAATCTTACGTCATCAGACAGTGACCCCTGGTTCTGGACATTGTCGTTATTGGGACCTTCTTCCTCTCACATACTCTGTCTCGTCAGGTTAGAAATTTATATATTTTTATGGTAGGTCAGCCACTTATTTTTCCCTCATAGAATTTTGGAATCATAAGATACTGCAGAAGCCGTTACTGCACCGAGTCTGCACCTTAGAAACACCTGCACTCCCACCTAATCCCGTGTGCCAACATTTAGCCCATAGCCCTTAATGCCCTGCCAAGTGTTCATTTGGATACTGTTTAAAGGATGTGAGGCAGCTTATTCCAGACCGTTACCACACTGTGTAAGAAAACTTCTCCTCACATACCCTGTCACCCTCGCGCCTCCCAAAATGAACCCATGCACCCTCACCCGTTCATCACTCTCTGCACATTTCTCTCATAATCTTGTACATCCTGATCAGTTCGCTCTCATTCTTCCCTGCTGCAATGAAAACAACAGAGGCCTACGCAAGCTTTCTTCATAATTTAAATATTTCATCCGAGGCAGCATCCTGCTTCATCTGCTCTGCACACTTTCCAGTGCAATATGCCGCTAGGATTCCACACAGTATTCCTGCTTTGCCTCAGCAAGGTTCTATACAAGTTCAACATGATTTCCCTGCTTTTATAATCTATGCCTCGATTGATTAATGATACTGTTCGATGTGTTTTTTTTTGTTACCACCAGACTAGCAGAGATCTGTGGACAACACTCCAATGTCCCTTTGTTCTGGAGAAATTCCTATTCTCCTACCAATCTTTGAACATTGCTGTTCAAATTACTCCTTCCAAAGCAGTTGGGCTCACACATTCCATTTGCCACATGTCTGCTGATTTCACCATTCTGTCTAAAACTTCCTGTAGCACAGATACTCGACTTTGCTGTTTAGCACCGGGCCAGACATTGCATCTTCCACAGTCTTATCCTATCCACCCACAGCGACCTATGTCTTTTTTTAAATAAATGACCAATAGTAGGAAGACTAAAACAGATACCTCTGCAATGCCACTGGACCCTGGCTTCAAGTCAGTAATTGGAGCCAGCAGTTTGCGGTGTCGATCAGAACTCTCCACTCACATGACGAAGTGTCAGAGGCCCGAAAGCTAGTGGCTTTTGCGACCAGATAAACCTGTTGGACTTTAACCTGGTGTTGTGAGACTTCTTACTGTGTTACAGTCACTGAAGCAGCCTTCTGTCATCACCCTATCCCTCCTACAACTGAACCAATTTTTGAGTCAATTCTTAAATGCACATAACATACAGGGTAATTTATCTTACATAAGAACATAAGAAATAGGAGCAGGAGTAGGCCATCTAGCCCTTCGAGCCTGCCCCGCCATTCAATAAGATCATGGCTGATCTGTCGTGGCTCAGTTCCACCTTCCCGCCCTCTCCACATAACCCTTAATCCCTTCTCTTATCAAAAACCCATCAACCCGCTTCTTAAAAATATTTAGCGAGGCAGCCTCCACCACTTCAACGGGCAGAGAATTCCAGAGATTCACCACCCTTTGAGTGAAGAAGTTCCTCCTCAACTGTGTTCTAAACCGCCCCCCCCCCCTTTTATCTTGAGGCTGTGCCCCCTAGTCCTACTGTCTTTTTTGAGCGGGAAGAGTCTCTCCACCTCTATCCTATCCATCCCATTCATCATCTTATACGTCTCAATGAGATCTCCCCTCATTCTTCTAAACTCTAACGAGTACAAGCCTAGTTTATTCAGCCTCTCCTCATAGTTCAATCCCCTCGACTCTGGTATCAGCTGAGTAAACCTCCCCAGCACTCCCTCCAGGGCCAAAATATCCTTGTGCAGGTGCGGCGCCCAAAACTGCACACAGGACTCCAGCTGCGGCCTCACCAATGCCCTATACAGCTGCAGCAAGACCTCCCTACTTTTATATTCAATCCCCCTCGCTATGAAGGCCAACATCCCATTGGCCTTCCTGACCACCTGCTGCACCTGCAAGCTGGGTTTTTGCGACTCATGCACAAGGACCCCGAGGTCCCTCTGCACCGTCGCCTGCTGCAGTTTTTCGCCACGTAAGTAATAGTCCTTCCTACCATTCCTCCTACCAAAGTGGACCACCTCACACTTGCCAACATTAAATTCCATTTGCCATTTCCTGGCCCATTCGCCCAGCCTATCTCGATCCTTCTGCAGACTCTCCACACCCTCCGCACAATTTGCCTTTCCCCCAATCTTGGTGTCATCAGCAAATTTCGACACCCTGCACTCGGTTCCCTCCTCCAGGTCATCTATATAAATGGTAAATAGCTGAGGCCCCAGCACCGACCCCTGGGGCACCCCACTATCACCAACCGCCAATCCGAATAGCACCCATTGACCCCCACTCTCTGCCTCCTATTTGACAACCAATCCTCTATCCACGCTAACACCCTACCCCCAACTCCATGTCCCCTGACCTTCTGCAATAACCTCTTGTGAGGTACCTTGTCAAACGCCTTCTGAAAATCCAGAAAGACCACATCCACCGGCTCTCCTCTATCCAATGCCCTAGACACATCCTCATAGAACTCCAGTAAATTTGTCAGACACGACTTCCCTTTAATGAAACCGTGTTGCGTCCGCCCTATCAAGCAATTCCCCTCAAGATGCCTCGTTATTTCCTCCTTAATGACGGATTCTAACATTTTACCTTCCACAGACGTTAAACTAACCGGCCTATAATTCCCCGCCTTTTGCCTGGCACCGTTCTTAAACAACGGCGTAACATTAGCCGTTTTCCAATCTTCCGGCACTTCCCCGGAATCCAGCGACGTCTGGAAAATAACCACCAAGGCATCCACTGTCACCTCCGCCATTTCTTTCAGAAACCTCGGATGCATTCCATCCGGTCCTGGGGTCTTGTCCACAATCAGCCCCTCCAGTCTGTCGAGCACCACCTCTCTAGTAACAGTAATGTCATTAAGACCCTCCATTCCTACCTCCTTTCCATCGCGAACACCCGGCAAATTATTCACGTCCTCCTCCGTGAAGACAGAAACAAAAAAGTTATTCAAGACCTTAGCCATATCCCCATCCCCTACCACTAGCTCCCCTTTCTCATCCTCTAAAGGACCAACGTTCACCCTAGCCAGCCTCTTCCTTTTTATATATTTATAAAAACTCTTGCTATCCTTTTTTATATTAAGTGCTAGCCCAGCCTCATAGCTTCTCCTACCCTCCTTTATGAACTTCTTTGTCAATCTTTGTTGACATTTAAACCTTTCCCAATCCTCTTCTCGCCCACTGCTCTTAGCTGCTCTAAACTCCTCCGCTTTTAATTTAACACTTTCCTTCACCTCCTTCGTTATCCATGGCATATTACTTCTCCTCCTACTGTCCTTTTTAACCATCGGAATAAATTTCTGCTGAGCACCAAGAAAGATCTCCTTAAAGATCCTCCACTGCTCCTCAGCAGACCTACCTTCCAACGCACTCCCCCAGTCCACATTCGCCAATTCTTCTCTCATCCTACCATACTCCCCTCTATTCAAACAAAGGACGTGTGTCCGGGAACTCACTTTCTCCTCCTCCATCTGCACCAGAATCTCACCATACAATGATCACTCTCTCTTTGACAAGTTGCCACATGGGAGATTTCCAAAGGCTGTCCTGAAATCCAAATAAACGACATCAACTGCACTACTTTCGTCTACACCGATGCTCTCCTTGAGTGTTTGCCATTGCCTACCCACCACCATCACTTTAAGTTCTTCAATTTGCCATTGCCTACTGCTGCGTCATCTCATTGTAGATGTTTTCATTAAGTTTCAGGACTGTGGTCTCAGAACCAACAACATGATAGAATTTTTCATCAAGTTGAAGAGTAATGTAATGTTCACTCATCCCCAAGAGGTCTCAGAGAAATAGATTGCCAGTTACTTATTCAATTTCATTACATAATGCCCGGTCTAGAATGGCCTGCTGACTCATTAGTTTCTCAACATTTTGGTCCAGGAAACTATCCCATATACACTCCACGAATTCCTCCTTTATGACTTGGTGGATAATTTGACTTACCTATATATATATATATATATATATATATATATACATGCAGATTAAAATCACTCATACACATAAATGTTTCTTTATCATGTTTATCTCTAGTTTCCTGTTTAATGTCATGACCAACCATG
This sequence comes from Prionace glauca, assembly GCA_037974335.1. Taxonomy (NCBI): domain Eukaryota; kingdom Metazoa; phylum Chordata; class Chondrichthyes; order Carcharhiniformes; family Carcharhinidae; genus Prionace; species Prionace glauca. The sequence continues at coordinate 798,271 of CM075734.1, forward strand.
GTGGTATCATTAATGTTCGCTGTCTCTCTCCGATTTTTCTCGGCAGCTTCTTCACATGAACCATGGGAAAAAAAAGAACACCTTCTGTTGAATCGAGTAACAAGGATTTTATATGGGCCAGATACTAAATACAGCTCGAATTAGTAAACGGAAACATGGATCATTGACGAGAAAATGCAGGGCTAACAAAAGAGTAAAAATAATCTGACCATGTTAGGCGATTGTGAGGCACCAAATCAGAAACGTCAAGGTGTATTATGAAGTTACCGTGGAATCCGTGCGCATTTGACTGCGACTTTAGTGTGAGCATCAACTGTTTCACTCCGCATGTGATTCTATTAACTCTTTAGGTTGTAATTGTGAAATGAAATTTCGTTTAAGACAACAATTGAAATATAACAGTATGAATTGGCATATGTTTTACCAATCACCATGCTTAAACATGAAAAGGTATAATTTTTAACAGCTATATCTCTGTTGTTCCAGTGTAGGCAATATTCCCACATACATGTCATGTTTTTTTTTCAGAATAAATTTGCACCAGAAACTGATCCGCACACATAAATGCTAGACGTACAGGCCTTTAATTTCTCTGGAAAGATACACGGAGATATGTGCTTGTTGACTTCCATGAAACTATTTAAGATCATTTGGAATATAAACAAGATAATTAGTATAACATTTACCAGTGACCTACATAAAAATGCCAAAGTATAGTTCGTACCAGTTGTGTATAACCTCATGGGATTCCCTCCAGAAATCTGGTAGAAACATCCATTATGCCCAAAAAAGATTTCCACACTTCATTTCATTGATGAATCCCAGGCAATCACTTCAGACCCTCATAAAAATATTATTAAATGCCGGATGGGTATTAAGGGTGCTGGCCTTGTCACCACTACAGTTTTCCCTAAGGCGGCAAAATGCAACCGCATCATTATGCAGTTCAGGCCGATTAACATGTATTGGCAATTTTCCTTGAGTTTTTGTTACTCCCAAATGACATATTGCTTCTACCTTACGTGCTATCCACAAAACCTTATTTGTATTATTCGCGGTAAAACAAATTGATGAACTCATGCACATATTTTATACAACTGAATATGATAAGATCTCCACTTCCTCATTCAGATGTCATTTCGAGTGTAATAACATTGGGCTTTGCACGGATTCTTCTTCTGTGTATGCTTTCGGAAACAACAGCTTTATTGCTACATCTTTCTGCTATAATTCTGCTAAGTTGCCTGAACTAAAGTGTGGACTATATCCTTCAACTACTATTTTATCTTTCTCAAGCACCTGATCAAAATAGATTCTGATGATTGATCTGCAACTGGTTTATGTTCACTGGTAAATTTCATTCATTTTCTCAACCTGTGGATTTGCCACTTGTTACCACACAGTCAGGAAAAATCGCAATATATGCTTCCTGTAGCACATCTTTTTTCTTAATTCAAATTTTCACTTGTTTTTCCATCCCACTAGCCATCACTCCCGATTGTGATCCACATATTTCGTTACCGAGGTAAACTGTATGCCAGGGAAAGGTACTTTCTCTATTTTCCTGGCACAAAAACTTCAGCACTTTTCACCAAACTCTGCAACATAACTTCAAATAAAGTAACATTTTCTCATCACCGGGAATTCTAACTATTATCATATTATCTGTAAATTATCCTTCTAAACTGCATATGTTCATCTGATCATTAATTTTGTCATGTCTCTTTATCTCTTAAACTTATATTTCTTTTTTTTACTCCTCCTGGGACAGGTGAGTGAATATTACACACTCAAGCAAGTTCTTTCAAGGCATTGGGCACTTCCTTGTCAACCAACTCCATACCAGGCTTTGCATTCCTTTGCACCTGTTTATCTTCAACCCTGGTTTCCATTTCAATTCAAAGAAAACCACTGGCTTATCCCTGGTACCACGTCTGTACTTGCAATGTTAATCTTAAACCACAAACACTGCGCCATCGAGTAACATAAATTATTACAGTAGCATTTCAAACCAATTCTTCTTTGTGTGTTAGACCGCCCTTCGATTTCTATAACATTGTTTCTAGGCTTCAGGCCCGAGTTCACATGCACTTAATGTTTTTTTCTAAACCTCATTATAATCGCAAGACGCTCCACGGAGTATGAGACAACGTCTCTCTTGCTCTACCAACCTACTTCTTTTGCATCAGAAATACCCATCTGGTCCCTTGCTATTATGTTTGTTTAGCTTTTTTTTTCAAATGAAGTGCAAAATATGTTCTGCAGCTTTTAATCGAAACACCTTCTATGCACTTTTGTTTAATAAGACAAACAAGGACAGAAAATCAACATTTTGTTTTATTATTTAACGCTTCTAGTATCAACAATTGAAATTTCTTAACTCTTTACTTCACCTTAAGTCTGACTGAACATTATCTCTTAAATGCATATTAACTTCAACTGAACATCAAATTAAACTATTTAACTGAAAACAGATACTACCGAGTTCAAGAAAGCACTGGGCAAGAAATATCCTCGATGTACATTCTATCTTTTTTTCTGAAGCATCCTTCAGGGTACACGTTTTCCTGAGATGGTTGGTCTTTTCGAGTTATCGCTGGCAAACAAGGGCTCAACATCTATTGACTCACAATACTCTACTCGCTTCTGGAAGATTCTCGGTCATTCATCTTTGAATTAATCAGAACCCCAATTGCATGTTTTGCATTGTACAATCCAATAAAGCCAGATTAGTGGCATTTGTCACTTCAGAGCTCATCATAATTAGGCCACTTAAGTGCATCCAATGGCCTGATAAGGGGTACTGGCTGCAAACTTCTGTATGGATCACAGCCTTTCCAAGTACAAGCTGTTAATCTGACACCTTGTGTCATCTCACCAATTCCAGGCTACTGGCCGCAATAAATCTCAGTATAGTGAAAGAACAAGCTTAACCATATCCGCCTTCACATTGAGAACAACGTTGATCGTGTTGTGTGCCACCAACACCGAGCTGAATGGCACAGACTTCGAACGGATGTAGGCCTCTGAGAAATTCCAAGCCAGTGGCCACAATAAATCCCAGCGTAGTGAAAACAAAATTTTGAAGAGAAAACAGATTTGCTTGATTGACGATATTTCAAAATATTGAAAATTAAAACTCTGCAGCCGAATGTTCAGATACAAAAGCTTCTACATCATTCTAATCAAACCTTGGCAACCTGGAATGCATTTCAACAGATCCCCTCCAGGGCTATGACTACAACGGGTTTGCTCTTCCTCAATATATTAAGTCCATGTTCCCAATGTTTAATTTTAACTTCGCCCTTGTAAGCCGCCGTTCATTTTTAGTTCAAGTTTCTGAAGTTCAAATTTGATCTCTGGTTCTTTTGGGTTTTTTTTTTTCTTCCTGCAAGCGTTATTCTTTCTTTTTGTTTTGACAATTTCTGAAATTAATAGAGTTCCATGCCTATTTGATTCAGTAATTCAAACTGTTTCAAATAACTTGTTCATTGTTCCACTCATTATTGTGCGAGTAAATCAAGCTGTCATTTGTAACTAAATTCTAATAACTTGCTGTGATGGAGACTGAGCATCTGGAATTTGAAAATGCTGAACTATCACTGCAGTTACTCCCCGCCTTCCTCGCCACTCAGGTAATATCAAATTGCAGCTTGTTTGCAAATTCCAAAAGATTTGCTTTTACCATCTTTCCAAAACCAGATTACTTCTTCCACAATAGCCACTGAAAGCGGCACTTACAGCCATTAAAAGATATATTATTTCACAATGCACTTCCTACTTATATTAACAGAATACAACACCTGCAAAAAAAAAACACAAATCCTCACTGCTCACTGTCTTTCAGTTCCATAAGCCTCAACTAGACGGGGAATCGTAGAGTTAGTACGGCAACTGTCCTCATTTTTTCAGGGTCCAGATCAGAAATTCCAAGATATTTTACGAACTTTCCCTGGATGCCAACCTTACTTGACTTTGGAAATGGGGTGACCATAAAATGTTTCTCTCCAGGTGAGATTTTAATGACCGACTTGCTAGTTTATATTCCAATAAAGTTTATTGAAGATGGTATTAGACACGAATTTTCAAAAGTTGATTGGGCCATTCTGTTGGCAGTCAACGTGCAGTTGGCAGTTAAGTGGAAGGGAAATGTTGTGCCTTTGTCTCAGAAGAGCTGCAGGAGAAGGTCTGAGAACTATAGACCGGTGAGCCTAACACTTCTAAAGTACTGGGTACTTTGTAGAAGATATCCTGAGAAGTAGGATCTATAGGTAGTTAGAGAGACAGGGCTTGGTTAGGGGCAATCAACATGGCTTTATGATAGGAAAATCATGAGTCACGAAGTTGATCGACGTTATTGAGGGGGGTAATCAAGAAGGCAGATGAGGGTAGTGGAGTCGAAATTGTCTACATGAACTTTGTCAAAGGCTTTGCTAATGTACTGCATGTTAGATTGTTGCATGTGGTTAAATCTCACGAGATCCAGTATGAGGAAGCCACATTGATACAAAATTGACCTGACGAAAGAAGGTTGTTGTAGTGGTTGTAGAGATTTGCCTTTCACACTGAAGTCCTCTGACCAGCACTGTGCTGCGGGGATCGGTGCTGGATCTACTGATATTTGTTATTCATAGGAATGATTTCAATGAGAATATAGGAGGCATGGTTAGTAAGTTTGCAGATGACACCAAGATTGGTGGCATAGTGGACAGTGAAGAAGGTTATCTTGGATTGCAACGGGATCTCGACCAGTTGGGCCATTGGACCAATGAATGGCAGGTGGAGTTTAATTTAGATGAATGCAAGGTCATGCATTTTTGTCGATTGATTCGGGGCAGGACATATTCAGCTAATGGTAGGGCGTTGGAGAGAGTTATAGAATAAAGAGATGTAGAAGTAACAGTTCACAGCTCCTTGCAAGTGCAGTGACAGATGGGCAGGATGCTGAAGAAGACATTCCACATGACTGGTTTTATTGGACAGAACATTGAATACGGGAGTTAGGATATCTTGTTGAAGTTGCACATAATAGTTGTAAGGCCGCACATGGAATACTGTGTGCAGTTTTGCTCACATTATTAAAGGAATTCTGTTATTGATCTTGAAAGAGTGCAGAGAAGATTTACTAGGATTGTAACAGAACTTGATGGTTTGAGTTACAAACAGACGCTGTATAGTTTTCTAATGTGAAGCTGAGGGGTTATCTGAACGAGGACTAAAACATAATGGGGGGCATAGGTGAGACAGATAATCAACATCACTCCCAAGTTTCGAGGAGGCTAAAAGTAGAGGGCATAGGTTTATGGTGACAGAGATACAAAAAAAAAGTGTCCAGGCGGTAGTGAGTGTCTGGAACGAGCTGTCAGATCCAATAACAGAGGCAGATACATTGTTATCTTTGAAGGAACATTTAGATATGGGTAAGGTGGATATAGGGGTAAATTGGAAAGTACAACTAATTGGGAGTAGCTTAATGCTCAAAACTGGGTGGCATATCAAGTTAAGCCAAAGGGCCTGTTCCCATTTTGTAAACCTCTACGAATCTATGACTCCTAAAACAGTGAGGATACCACGTAAAGTTAGAGTAACATCTACGAACAACAATACTTAAACTTGACAAATTATAAATGGTATCAGCAATCCATTGCTAATATTTTCTAACTTGGGCAATTTCCCCACAGACTTATCTGCTTCTTGTGCTAATTGGTTTGAAGAAGGATATATGTTCACTTCAATGCTGCCTTCCAATCCTTTTAAACCCTCTTGATAACTACAAAAGTGTTGGAAGATAGACATTTCCCTGGAAACTGCTGGATGGGAGTAGGAAGGCTACAATACAGCAGTTTTCAGGGAAATGTCTATCTTCAAACAGCAGAAATTCAGGGACAGTCTTCAAATCCTGAAAGAGGGCAAGTTCTTGTTGTTATCGGTAACAAAAGCAAGAGAGCTGTGTTTCTTTCGTTCTCCTAGCCCCGCCCAATCACATGTCAATTATCACTCTATCTAATCAAGCCCCATTCTCAAAAACCGAGGGGAGAACACTAGAAAGACAACATTGCATTTGCCCCGATCAAAGCATGTTATCGAGCAATTAAGAACAATTGTGGTGATACAATAGCAACATGGGCTGGTGAGTACAGACAAAAAGGCACCAATCATGAAGGAAACTGCTTAAACAAATTCTGCAAAGTTGACACAAATACATTTCTAAGAAGACATAGTATCATCAGAAGAGAAAGAACAAAGAAGCACAAAGTTTACAAGCAAACACGATGAAACTAACTGTCCAAAAGACAGAAGTGAATATTCTATGTCCTCGTAAACTCAGAATATCTATAATGTGATGTGTCAGTTGTCATGGGAAATGAAGATTACAATGGTAGCCACTGAAGAGGAGTGGTGGAGGAGGAAGTGTGCCTGGAAACTAAATTTGCAAGGTTTTTGAAGGTCTTAGAATTTAACAAAGCAGTCAAATGATTGTCGGGTAGCATTATTAATAAAACAATGAGATCACTAGAGTTGTCTGAAATGATCTCAGGTCGGAATTTAAAGATCCTGCTAAAATCCGTTTTCGAGTAGATTATAGCGACAAACCAGTGATATGCAACAAAACTGTTACTAAAATGCAAGATACATCACGAATCAAGACTTCAAGTCTTGGAAGAAAAGTTTTTCTTTTTATTACTATCGTGGAATGCAAAAAAAGAGCCAAATCTCCTGCAAATATATTAAGTGAATGCAAAGAAGATCCCACTCATTAAATCAAAAGGCAAAGAGAAATTCTTCCTTTAAGAATTCCGTGGTCTTGAGAACTATTTTCCTGAAAAGGGATGGATGCCAACACTTGGTGTTTTTTTTTAAGGGAGATCTGGATAGATTCCTTCGGAAGGAAAGGAGTGATTGTTTATGGGGGATGGAGGGAATGTAAATACAAGATGCAGGGCAGTGACAGATAATATTTATCCCCAACAAGTGCAAGGTCAGGCACTTTGGAAGACTTAACATAGCAAAGGAATATTTAATGAAAGGCAGGACATTTAGGAGTTCAGAGGAATAGAGAGGCGCTGGGGTAATTATTCATGGATCCCTGAAGGCCTCGCAACAGGATAAGAGGATAGTGAAAAAGGCGTGTGATTTGCTTGGTTTTACCAGTCTTGGTATAGAATATAAGAGGAGGAAGGTAATGTTGTTGTTGTACAGAGTGTATGGAAGACCATAGCTGGAATATGAATGCAATTCTGCTCATCTCACTATTGGAAGGGATTGATAGAGCTAGAGGGAATGCAGAGGACCTTCGCTAGAATGTTGCCTGGGATAGGGAACTTCAGCTAGAAGGAGAGAATTGATAGGTTTGGATTGTTTTCTTCAGAGCAGTGAAGGTTGTCCGAGGACATGATTAAGGTGGTTAAGATTATGAGTAGTATGGGCAGTGAATAAGCAACAGCTATTCCCGTTGATTGAGGGGTTAATTACGTTTGCATAGTTTTAAAGTAAGGTGCAAAATATTCAGGGGTACTTGCAATTTTATTTTCAATCAGAGGGTTGTGTATACCTGGAATGCGCCGTTTGGAAGGTAGTCGAAGCCATAAATCTTACACGTTTTTAGGTAAGTGCTTCAAATATTGTAGCATTCAAGGTAATGGGACAAGTGCTGGGAAATTGGATTAGCGCGACTTTAGTGGTTGTGTAGTGGTTGTGGTCTGTGCAGGCCCGATGGGGCAAAGGACCTTTTTTCTCTGCGACACGACGTTGCCACTGTGACTGAAACTTTGACTCCATGGCTAAGTAAGCATCTTTCCTTGATAATCTCAAGATTGACACAGTACCTTGATAGGTACTGATACTCTTGGCATTTCGATTAGATGAAAAATGAAAATATCTGCCTCGTGAGACGGCGGAGATGAAATATCAAAATTGACACTGTGGCCTTCTCATTGTCCTTCCTGCCGTTTACATTTTTACCTCGGCTATCTCCTTGTTTGCACACTCCATTTCTCTGACCAATGCTCACTGCCGGTCACAGACTCAGAGATATAAATAATTGTATTGTCATTTCGCATCGATTGAGAGTGGAGTGTATCAATGCACAATGGATAATGCATGAAATAACCCAGTCTGCTTCTGCAATATATTGCTTCGGGGAGGAAAAAATATGATTCAAAATTCTTATGTTTACAGCTTCACAGTAATGTTTTATGATTATCGATTGTCAATATGATAGACGGATTGGAAGCTGCGCTAAACAAATGCATGGGGTTGAAGTTAATGACATCATAGAACGGTAGAATGATAAGATGAAGAAGGTGGATATTCGAGTTTTCGGATGTCTCCCATTCCTTGGTTAGAGTTGAATTTGGCTCATATGTCTTACCATAACCCTGTAAATGATTCCCCTTCAACTATTGATCACTTTGTCTTTTGAATTTAAAAATGAACTTTTATTTTGTCCCTCTTTCAGATATTGCAACTCATGTCACATCAACATGCTGCATTAGAATTATTCTATGTAATGAGGCGGGTAGAATTAGGGACCTTGCGGTGAAGGATCCTCTTGGAGAGAGTGATCATTGTATGGTGGAGTTTCTGTTGCAGATGGAGGAGGAGAAAGTGGGTTCCCGGACACGCGTCCTTTGTTTGAATAGAGGGGCGTATGGTAGGATGAGAGAATAATTGGCAAATGTAGACTGGGGGAGCGCGTTGGAAGGTAGGTCTGCTGAGGAGCAGTGGAGGATCTTTAAGGAGATCTTTCTTGGTGCTCAGCAGAGATTTATTCCGATGGTCAAAAAGGACCGTAGGAGGAGAGGTAATAAGCCGTGGATAACGAAGGAGGTGAAGGAAAGTGTTAAATTAAAAGCGGAGGAATTTAGAGTAGCTAAGAGCAGTGGGCGAGAAGAGGATTGGGAAAGGTTTAAATGTCAACAAAGATTGACAAAGAAGTTGATAAAGAAGGGTAGGAGAAGCTATGAAGCTGGGCTATCACTTAATATAAAAAAGGATAGCAAGAGTTTTTATTAATATATAAAAGGTAAGAGGCTGGCTAGGGTGAACGTTGGTCCTTTAGAGGAAGAGAAAGGGGACCTAATGGTAGGGGATGGAGATATGGCTAAAATCTTGAATAACATTTTTGTTTCTGTCTTCACGGAGGAGGACGTGAATAATTTGCCGGGTGTTAGCGATGGAAAGGTGGTAGGACTGAAGGGTCTTAATGACATTACTGGTACTAGAGAGGTGGTGCTTGACAGACTGGAGGGGCTGATAGTGGACAAGTCCCCAGGACCGGATGGAATGCATCCGAGGCTTCTGAAAGAAATGGCGGAGGTTATAGTGGATGCATTTGGTGGTTATTTTCCAGACGTCGCGGGATTCCGGGGAAGTGCCGGAAGATTGGAAAACGGCTAATGTTACGCTGTTGTTTAAGAAGGGTGCCAGGCAAAAGGCGGGGAATTATAGGCCGGTTAGTTTAACGTCTGTGGTAGGTAAAATGTTAGAATCCGTGATTAAGGAGGAAATTGCGAGGCATCTTGAAGGGAATTCCTTGATAGAGCAGAGGCAACACGGTTTCATTAAAGGGAAGTCGTGTCTGACGAACTTATTGGAGTTCTATGAGGATATGTCTAGGGCAGTGGATCGAGGAGAGCCGGTGGATGTGGTCTTTCTGGATTTTCAGAAGGCGTTTGACAAGGTACCTCACAAGAGGTTATTGCAGAAGGTCAGGGGACATGGAGTTGGGGGTAGGGTGTTAGCGTGGATAGAGGATTGGTTGTCAAATAGGAGGCAGAGAGTAGGGGTCAATGGGTGCTATTCGGATTGGTGGTTTGTGACTAGTGGAGTGCCCCAGGGGTCGGTGCTAGGGCCTCAGCTATTTACCATTTATATAGATGATCTGGAGGAGGCAACCGAGTGTAGTGTGTTGAAATTTGCGGATAACACCAAGATTGGGGGAACGGCAAATCGTGCGGAGGGTGTGGAGCGTCTACAGAAGGATCTAGATAGGCTGGGCGAATGGGCCAGGAAATGGCAAATGCAATTTAATGTTGGCAAGTGTGAGGTGGTCCACTTTAGTAGGAAGAATGGTAGGAAGGACTATTACTTACGTGGCGAAAAACTGCAGCAGGCGACGGTGCAGAGGGACCTCGGGGTCCTTGTGCATGAGTCACAAAAACCCAGCTTGCAGGTGCAGCAGGTGGTCAGGAAGGCGAATGGGATGCTGGCCTTCATAGCAAGGGGGATTGAATATAAAAGTAGGGAGGAATTGCTGCAGCTGTATAGGGCATTGGTGCGGCCACAGCTGGAGTACTGTGTGCAGTTTTGGGCTCCGCACCTGCGCAAAGATATTTTGGCCTTGGAGGGAGTGCAGAGGAGCTTTACTATGCTGATACCGGAGTTGAGGTGGTTGAGCTATGAGGAGAGGCTGAATAAACTAGGCTTGTACTCGTTGGAGTTTAGAAGAATGAGGGGAGGTCTCATTGAGACGTATGAGATTTTGAATGGGATGGATAGGATAGAGGTGGAGAGACTCTTCCCGCTCAAAAAAGACAGTAGGACTAGGGGGCACAGTCTCAAGATAAAGGGGGGGCAGTTTAGAACGGAGTTGAGGAGGAACTTCTTCACTCAAAGGGTGATGAATCTTTGGAATTCTCTGCCCGTTGAAGTGGTGGAGGCTGCCTCGCTAAATATTTTTAAGAAGCGGGTTGATGGGTTTTTGATAAGAGAGGGGCTTAAGGGTTATGGGGAGAGGGCGGGAAAATGGTACTGAGCCACGACAGATCAGCCATGATCTTATTGAATGGCGGGGCAGGCTCGAAGGACTAGATGGCCTACTCCTGCTCCTATTTTCTTATGTTTCCCCAGGTTCCCTACCATTCCATTACAAGCCGATTTTTAGTGCCCCAGATTACAGATGCGCGTCACACTAAAACTGATTTTTGCTTACTTTCACCATCAAAAGTGCCGTTTAACAAGAAAATTTGCCTTAAACATATCTGCACTAATAAATAACCTCTGCAGTTCTCCTTTCTCCGTGCGTCATAAGTCTCTAATTTTTGGCAAGATCGATTCAAATTAGATATAACATGCAATATGGACACAATCCATTTGTCTCAGAAGGTTCAAGAGCCTCGAATAATGTTCTCCTGGAGCTCTGCTTCGACTTATTTCAGACCTCTACCAGTTCTACTCTTCATTCCGTTCAATATAAATTGGCGGGATAAAAGTTACCCACATGACCATTGAAAAGTGATTTTGGTGTTTCACATTCATGCCCTCGAACTCCCTCCAGATCGGCGTTGTGGGTACAACCACACCTCAGGGCCCACAATGTTTCAATAATCACCACCGAATTTTCAACGGGAAACTGGAGATATGTAATAAATGCTGGCATCGCAAACGACGCAAGTATCCACTAAAACGGTTTTGAATTTTGACAGTGGAGAGGGAGGAAAGGTGAACAGTTTGGGACAGTTTAATTGATTTGAATTGATTATTCCCTTTGTTATGCATTATTTTCCCGCACCTCGTGATGCACTAGAGCAGGTTTTGGCCTGTTTTCATAGCTATTCATTTTAGGAGCAGGCTGCAAGTCTGTGGTGTGAGCGTTATAAGTGTGGCTGATGAAGAGACATCCCAGCTCTTTGTGCCAACTATTGGCGTGTTAGAATGATTTATTGGAGGTGCGAGCCGACCTTGGTGATTCTGGCTGAGCTATGGACGTGACATATTTCTCCACGGGAACTGCTACGAATTGGTAGTGAGTTGAAGCACCTTTCCGTTGTCCAGACGAGTTGATAGTGACGCAGGTTCCGATATCCCCTACTTGTTGCCCATGTTTGGCGAGCATTGCCACTCTCTTTCAGCATTGTCATTGTAATTCACCAAGATTGGAGAAATTGTTTGTTGTGGAAAACACTCCAATGTATTGTCGGGTTAACTGGGACAGAGAAAGCATCGTTCCGCATTGATAGTAGGGTTATCTCATGTGCCAATACATTATATGAGGTTTCTCTGACTTGAATGGATGACTGGTTAGTAATGCAGAGTGACGCCAACAATGCATGCTGAATTCTCTCACCGACAGGTTTTTAATGAAGACCCGCCTTCTCCTCGGGCGAAATCACCGCCAGGGGACATCTGTGACGAAAGCAACTTTAATTTACACGTGCAGTCATGCATAACAACGAGACATACGGTGTCTCCACTGTGGACACTGACACAATGACACAGGCCACATAGGCACTCGTAGACAATACAAAGTTACAAGCTCGCGTTCATACACATGCAAACACACACACACACACACACACACACACACGTTGATTTAATGGATGGAAGGTCTCTTGTTGTGGAGTTGTTCAAAGTCCCCGCCTTGGATCTGAATGTCTAGTTCCGGGTCATGCTTCAGAATGTGATAGCCAAAGTCAACCTGTGTAATTCGTTCGGTTGTTGTGAAGAATGCAAACGTTTCTCAATCTGCTGAAACCATGTTATAACGACGGGGAAAATGTCTTCTCATCCCGAAGAGTTCTGCATAAAGCGCACTTCTGAGTTTAATTGCAATGCATTTCGATTTGCTATTCACATTTTGAATAGATCTTGTATTTTTATTTTGCAACTAGGCAGTGTTTTCCTTTACAAATCACAATGTGGCTGGACAAAATAGATAATTAGAAAATGAATCACCTTTGCAAAGTGATAGAACCATTTGAGAAAATCCAAAATGATTGGCAAACGAATAAAATATAACATAAAGAAGAACATGCAAATATACCAACGGGTTTGGATATGGAGTGCACTGCTGAAGACGATGGTGAGGCAGGTTGAATCATCATTGACTAAACTCTCAGATTGAAAATAGTTGTCGAAATTGTTACACATTTTCTGCAATAAGGCCCAATGCCCAATGGATTCCAATTGGAGGTACAAATATGATTCGCTGCCCAATGATCGATGCAAAATGAAAAAAAGACCTGGAGAGCAGTCTTGTAGATCAGAATTCACACTCAACAACATATTACTCCATGCTCAGGGGATAGGTGATTTGCAGAAGAAAAAATTAAAATGTCCATTATTCCAGATATACTCAATCCATTGACTACAGCCAAATCTCAGATAAGTATGTGTCATCGAGCAAATTATTGGCGTTGCAAACATATAGGATATGATCAAAAATGTTTCCAAAATCAGGGGATTTGTTCAATTTTGAAAGCTCAAAGTTAATTCCGACTGCATTTTTGCAGTTCTGTATGTCGATCGATAGCTTAAGTCCATGAATCAATAAAGATTGTGCGCTCTCCGCGTCTTTAAAATGGTCTCTGCGTGGAGTTATCCACATCTCTCTCTCTCTCTCTATGCATCTATGTACTTATCTTCGTCACTTTATCCATCCCAGTCGCTATTAATCTCTTCACTCTCTCTCCAAATTTCTATCCGTTCTTCTCTCGAGCCACCCCATTCTGGCCGTATATTTCAATTTATGTTGACATTGTTCATTTTTTCTATCCATTTTTTCCATATTTTGTGTTCTGCTACACATTCTGAATTTAATCAAGCATTTGTTTTACCTTTCTCTTGCCGGCCTTCTTTGCACGCGTGGGAACATTTGTTGACAGGCAGGCAAAAGAGCAAATATAGGGAACTAATGAAAAGCACGTGAACAATTGACAGGTGAATTGAAAATGCATAAAAATGAATGCATATATTGACAGAGAGGCGTGGACACGTTAGAACAATAAAAAGGCACACACGGAAACTTTGGACCATACTGATCAACGCAATGACTGTTGGGAATTTATTGGCATGTACAGTGAAAAACAAGGAAATAGACTTATTAACTCAGGGTCACATACTGACTAACAGTGGTACAAGTACTATGTACTACGTCAAATGTAAATGTTTTTGCTGACATCAGGAGGGACAATTGGGCGTATGTACTGTTGTTAACGGAAATGCTAGAGAACAGTTTGACGAAATCAACCGGGTTAGTTGGGACGGGTACAAAAAATCCGTTATGCCCACATGTAAGAATCCATTGGCATGCACATGGGCAGTTACTGGCGTAGGCAGTTACTCCACGCACACGACACATACTGATAGACCAAGGGGCGGACGGAGACGCATCAACAAAAACGAACAGATCTATATTAAGACAGCTGCTGACAAATATTGACACATTTTGAAGTGTGGATGGAAATGAACGACATGAGTTGATGTTCACAATAACAGGTTCTCATATGAATAGCGAAGATTATCAAACTTCCATTCTCAAATATCAAGCGTATCTTATCAATTATTAGTTGCGCTTGTTGGTTAGCGAAGCAATGTTGGCCATTTTATGCTTCAATAGCACTTTGGGTGCAATGTAAACGCAAAAGATGGAGTACTTCTGCTTTTCTCCTTTTATTTTAAGTACCCTTTCTTTCCATTTTCATTGTCACTCCATTGCCCTTACATCCTGGATTTGTTTCTTTTTCAGGTGAATAATCCTGGAATTATTCTTGCTCGCCTTATTCACTTTTTTCATCGGAAAACAAAACTCAATCGGTGGGATGAGGAACTTGTCTTCAGTCAGGATAGAGGATGATCTGCTGATTGAAAAGAATTGTTTCTTTTTTTTGTTGCTTGGTGAATTTGAATTCATGAATCTGATTGTTATTGACTGATTAAGGATCTGGAATACAATTGTTCCAGCCGCAATTTCTTTCCCTCCACGGCATTGAATAGAAGCGAAACTCCCCTATATATTCTGGAAACTTTGTTTCCGCTTAGTACTACCAGGGCTACAGAGAGAAGGCAACGGAGGATTTTGAAATGGAATTTTCTCTGATTGGTGAAATCAGATTTCCCATACTTCCTCATTGTTTTTCTAAAGCCCCTAAACAAGAAGGGGGCTTCAATCTAAGCCTGAATCTCAATTAATTTCTCCGTTCTCAACCCATGTGGGATTCTTACGTGAGGTCCCACACCTCGACCTAACTCCTTGCAAACACCGAGGTCATTTTGATTGGCAACCCATTCTTCTGTGATGTAACCAATCGCTGCCTGGTCGACTTCTGAGGTCTGAGTGAATATTTGCACAGCAGAATTTTTGACTGTTTCCAATTTGATGTCACATTTTCCATGTTACAAAGCAAGTGTTCTCTGATCTGTGAAGATGAATTTGTGCCCTGTCATTCTCGATTCTTCCTCTCGTGGCATAATTTCTCGCAATCTACTCTATCCAATTTATTAAATACCTATAGAACCCTACAGTGCAGAAACAGGCCCTTCGGCCCATCGAGTCTACACCGAACACAATCCCACCCAGACCCTATCCCCATATCCCTACACATTTACCTGCTAATCCCTCTAACCTACACATCCCAGGACACTAAGGGGCAATTTTAGCATAGCCAATGAACCTAACCCGCACATCTTTGGACTGTGGGAGGAAACCGGAGCACCCGGAGAAAACCCACGCAGACACGAGGAGAATGTGCAAACTCCACACAGGCAGTAACCCGAGCCGGGAATCGAACCCAGGACCCTGGAGCTGTGAAGCAGCAGTGCTAACCACTGTGCTACCGTGCCGCCCTAAACCTATATCTACCACCCCTTAATTTAAAGCAATGCCCCCTCGTGTTAGCTTTCTCCATCCGAGGAAAAAGGCTATCACTGTCCACCCTATCTAAACCTCTAATCATCTTATATGTTTCAATAAGGTTCCCTCTTAGCCGCCTTCTTTCTAGCAAAAACAACCCCAAATCCCTCATTAAATACCTATGCCACACGCCCACTCAATTTTCCTTTCTCCAATTAAAGCAGTCCCAAGGTTTACTTTCGAACTCATAAACACATGTGCTCATCCTGGAAAGACTATCGCAAATCGTGTTTACCAATCATTCAAGTATGTTGACTCTTTCAGAGTGCGTTGCTGGAATGGGGTGCAACTGCCTATCTGAGTCCTAACCAGCATGTTTTACAGTTGCCTGGTTAGAAATGTAGAAGCAAAATATTACGGATGCTGGGATCATAAACAGAGCTCTGATGATGGGCCATGCTGACTCGAACGTTAGCTCCAAACTCTGTCAACAGATGTTGAATAACAAAGTGCTTTTTGGAAGGCCACATGGATTATTATGCAGTGCATGGTTTCCCATCAGTTTGTTGTAGTTTATCGATATTATACTTGAAATGTGTGAAAAAGAGAGGCATATAACCACTCGAGTATCTTGTTGCCTAGAGGCAAAACTCGCAGTTATAACGTGATTACAGTGACTGAGATATGAAAGTAAGTGTGATTAAATGTTTGCAAAGCTGCCTGCTTTAGCATTCGTCGAAAAGAACAGAATGAAGAAAATATCGAAGGCAAACTAGATCTGGCTAATATACAAGAGCTAACCAGTTCCACTGCCATTCTAATGAGGGATTATTTAGGAAAAAGTCTGACAACACCAGGTTTTAGTCCAACCGATTTAGTCCAATCGGTTGGACTAAAACCTGGTGTTGTCAGACTTTTTACTGTGTTTACGCCAGTCCAACGCCGGCATACCCACATCAGGATTATTTAGGACCAGTTTAAAAGATTTGTTCCAACCGTGGAGAGTAAAAATAAAACTAGTCATTCCTTCCGTCCAAATGTCCCACATTCAATTATAGAGAATGATTTCTGAATGGTGTCACAAATTCCAATTTGACATTGTGAATACAAATACAACCCCATCTTAAATGAACAAAATGAACGGCTCCTGTACTTGCTAGGGTTTTATTTAGCTAAATTCTGCAACCATTATTCGTTCACTAAGAACTTTGCTGAAACACATCTCGGATACGGAATGGAGTAGGTTTCCTTCTAAGTGGGGTCTTCTGGGTACAAGAAAACACACACCGTCCATTCACGCAAAAGAAACACAAATTTGTTTCTGAATTTCAAAGAAGGGAACATGAACAGACAAACCATTTCAGCGTCTTGACATCATCATCCTTTATCAAAACGATGCAGCAGAACGGTCAAGGTGGAATGGAGAGCGTAGGAATAAGTCTGGTCGAGATCCAGCGACAGAGAAGGAGGGAGAGTTATCACTTTGGATAGAAAGATAGACAAAAGAAGGATTCTGCACATATGAAACAGAATCGGAAGAAATCGAGGTATTGTTGGAAGATTCAAAAGAAAAAAAAACAATATGAATAAAAAAAATCTGCTATGACGTAGCAAAGACAAAATGTGCAACAGCAGGAGAAACAGAAATATGCAAAGATAAACCATAAAAGAAAGTGCTGAAATGGAGAAAGACGATTCTTAGGGAGTATTGCAAACAGGCTGTTTAGAAAGACACTTTTTTTAATCGGATAAGAGATTTTCGTTCATTGAGTCACTTCACATTTTAGGTGAGTTCCCTTTCTTTAGGCCCAGAGTATAATCAACGGCTTCCACTTTTTGCCTGAGTTCAGTCAGGGCGGCGCGGTAGCACAGTGGTTAGCATTGCTGCTTCACAGCTCCAGGGTCCTGGGTTCGATTCCCGGCTCGGGTCACTGCCTGTGTGGAGTTTGCACATTCTCCTCGTGTCTGCGTGGGTTTTCTCCGGGTGCTCCGGTTTCCTCCCACAGTCCAAAGATGTGCGGGTTAGGTTCATTGGCTATGCTAAAATTACCCCTTAGTGTCCTGGGATGTGTAGGTTAGAGGGATTAGCAGGTAAATGTGTAGGGATATGGGGATAGGGTCTGGGTGGGATTGTGTTCGGTGCAGACTCGATGGGCCGAAGGGCCTGTTTCTGCACTGTAGGGTTCTATAATACCGTTTCCTGCATGGGAGAGTATTGACAAATTATCTGGGCATTGCCTTAATTCCCTGGCAGGGACGTTTTTTTAACTCATCTGGCGGAAATGTATCTTTCATAAATCATTCGGATAATTGTTCCACCGATAGTGCCGGGCCCTCGTCAGTACACATCTGAAATACAAACTCGATTGTCCGATCCGACCAACACCATTATTTGCTGATGGGTTTGTGGATAGGTATATGTTATTAATCTTTCAGAGGGTTATGGCTCACGATTTCACTCAAGGAAACTTAAAATGTGAAATGTTGCAAACCCTTTAACAGTCAATTCCTGTACTAACGAGAACCAATGGCATCAGTGTGTCTCATCTATAAGATACAAAGCAGAAGCTAACCACCATCCTTTCGGTAGCATCTTCTGAACCTACCATCGCTACAGTGGAGAAGGAGGAGGGAAAGTAATACTTGGGACCATCAGCACATGAAATTCCCCCTGAAAGTCTCTCACAAAACTGACTTGCAAATAAAATGGTTGGGTAAGGCTGGGATGAAGAAGAACTAATTCACTCAGAGAGTTGTGAACCTGTAAAATTCTCTACCACAGAAGGCTCTTGGTGCCAATTAGTTACGTATGTCCAAGAGGGAGGTGGACGTAGTCCTTCTGTCTAAAAGGGTCAAAGGGAATGGAGAAAAAAAAACAGGAGCGAGATACTGAAAGTAGATGATCAACCATGAACATGTTCAATGGTGGCGCAGGCCCGAAATGCCGAATAGGTTACTTCTACCCTTATTTTCAATGTTTCTCTGGCAGTTTCATCAGGGTCGCTGGGCCAAAACCACTGAGGCGGAGTACAGCTTTCTTGATTGAAACACATCTGATTATCTGGGGTCAGAAAGGATACGTTGTATAATTATGCTTCAATTATGCGCATTCTCCTCGTGCTTGCGTGGATTTTCTCCGGGTGCTCCGTTTCCTCCCACAACCCAAAGATGTGCTGTTAGGCTGATTGGTGCAACAAATTGTCCCTAAATTAGTCTCCCTTCAATCTGGTTTCCAATGTGGAGTGCCATAAGCGTAGACAAAGGTCATGGGTGGAAGTGGGAACTCACAATGTTAAAATGGCGGCGCGGGCTCGTTGAGCTGAAGGGCCTGTTTCCCGTGCTGTGTTGTTTTTTGTTCTTTGTTTGTTCTAACGCAAAAGAGAGTACGGGATCAGAGGGAGGAGTCGCAATGTTCATCGAGGATGGGTTTTATGAAGCATTCCTTCTCTCATTAAGTGATGAATACTTGCAATCTTAGCACCAGCACGTTGAAGAGGCCGATTCCTTGAACGTTTTCAAGGCTGAAGTCAAATCATTCGGGAATGTTTAGTATGGGAAGGACAACGGACTCGAGGCAGGAAATTGGACTTAGCTGATCTGCGACCCACTATAATATTCCAAAATGGCAGAGCAGGTTCAAACGGCTGCCAGGCCGATTTCTGTTAGGTCTTATTTTTTAAAGCCCTATAGCCTTTTAGTATTATGGTGAAGATTTTGTATCCCTGACGTGCAGCACGATACTTAATGCACTTCAAAAGTATGAATTAAATTTTGAATTCAGAACTTGGAGAAAGAACAAAGAACAACACAGCACGGGAAACAGGCCCTTCGGCCCAAGGAGCCCGCGCCTCCATTTCAACATTGTGAGTCCCCTCTTCCGCCCAGGCAGCAGACCGAGGGGAAACTAATTCAGGGACAATCTGTTACACCAATCAGCCTAAGAGCACATCTTTGGGGTGTGCCAGGAAACCGGAGCATCGAGAAAACCCACGCAAGCATGGGGAGAATGCACAAACTCCCACAGACACTGGGCCAAATCCATGTATCTGCACAGCAAACAGTGATAGTCACTGAGCTGTCGTGTTGCCCAGCAGCTGGTCCAGTTTAAGCGTACACTAACGACGTGAAGGCTACTCTCGAAACATCAAAGAGCAGCCCTCGCACGACCCACAGCATGTATGCCCCTTGTCGGACAACAAGGCCGACCGAAGCATCTGTGGATTAAAATAGAAAAACATCAATAATATGCACATCTTATGCAAACATTCAAGGGATAGGTGAGCCACGCCACAGTTTGCTGATTGGCAGGTGGTAAATGTTACTAATCATTCATGGCGTTATTTCTTCATCCTCTCCATTTATGTATTTGTTCAGGTCACATGCTTACATTGGCAATGTAATGCAGTTACTTTGAAAATCCCCTAGTCGCCACATTGTCAATGCATCTAACCAGTGCGAGTTTCGGACTGCGGGAGGAATTCGGAGCGCCCAGAGGAAATCCAAGCAGACACGGCGAGAATGTGCAGACACCGCACAGAGAGTGACCCATTCCAGGATTCGATCCTGGGTTCCTGGTGGTGCGACTCAGCAGTGCTAATCACTTTGCCACGTTGCAGCCAACATAGTCACGTGCCCACATGCTCAAACATGAAATCTCTCAGTTCTTTGACCATCTGAGAGAACATTCAAAATTGTCCTCACGATTTAAAGTGATTTAAGAGAAACAATTCCCTTTCATACCCGAGGACTGTGAGAGTTCTTTCACTTTTCAGGTAAGATGAGAAACAAGAAATGGGGCTTTGAAAGCCAAAGGTGTATCAGAGGACGGGGCGCCAGTTTAGGGATCCGTTGAAAAATTGGTAACGCACACGTGTGTATATCGCATCAGGGAGTCTCCACCAAAGCCGGGATAAAGTGTTTGACTTAATCTACAAGACTACATATCTATAAAGGAAATAACTTCAACAGCAAATGGGCCAGCCACCATTTTGGTTGAGTAAATTTATTAATGGGGAGGAACGTTCAACATCTACAAAGTATCAGCCATGATCTTATTGAATGGCGGGGCAGCCTCGAAGGGCTAGATGACCTACTCGAGCTCCTATTTCTTATGTTCTTATGCTGAGGCGATGCTTAATTTTGGCTTTGTATTACAGGGAAATACTAAAAACGTGAATTCGTAGCATGTATTTTTGTCGCTTGCTGGGAAATTAAAAATGATATTTTAGTTTCTGTCTTTGTGACAAAGAAAAAATATTGAGTCCTGTGCTGTCTTGCTAGTTTAGTGAATTTTGCAGGTTGATTGAAATGAAGTTTAAGGGAACAACGGGAGTTGGGAGAGGGAGAGAGAGACAACAAGGTGAGTGAAATTCAGAGACAGATGCAGAGAGGGAACGATGCAGAGGAGGTCTGTAATTCAAACAGAGAACGGGTAATATTGTTAGGAGCAGGCAACACAGTGATAGAGAACGGGAGACAACAGGGCGAGTTTCAGATAGAGCCAGAGAAATAATACTCAAGCCAAAAGAGTTAGTGATGGAGAGTTAAATACAGAAAAAAAGAGCCACAGCAGTGGTGGGTCGTGTAGAGAATGGGAACTAAGTGAAAAGGCAGAAAATTAGAGTAAAGCAAAGCGAAAGGGAAAACAGTACTCAGAAGAGGATGGAGAGAGACTCACACATAGATGCAGATCGTGAAATCCAATGAGAGGGCGTCGGAAAATTAGTTGAGGAGATCAAACGCTGGATCACGCACACCAACAGTATGGTGTCATCAACTTCTCCAGGACAATTGCGTACTGCAAAACAGTTTAAAATATTATTTGTTAATAATAATCATAAGAACATAAGAAATAGGGGCAGGAGTAGGCCGTCTAGCCCTTCGAGCCTGCCCCGCCATTCAATAAGATCATGGCTGATCTGTCGTGGCTCGGTTCCACATTCCCGCCCTCTCCCCATAACCCTTAATCCTTAATCCCCTCTCTTATCAAAAACCCATCAACCCGCGTCTTAAAAATATTTAGCGAGGCTGCCTCCACCACTTCAACGGGCAGAGAATTCCAGAGATTCATCACCCTTTGAGTGAAGAAGTTCCTCCTCAACTCCGTTCTAAACCGCCCCCCTTTATCTTGAGGCTGTGCCCCCTAGTCCTACTGTCTTTTTTGAGCGGGAAGAGTCTTTCCACCTCTATCCTATCCATCCCATTCATCATCTTATACGTCTCAATGAGATCTCCCCTCATTCTTCTAAACTCTAACGAGTACAAGCCTAGTTTATTCAGCCTCTCCTCATAGCTGAACCCCCTCAACTCCGGTATCAGCCTAGTAACCTCCTCTGCACTCCCTCCAAGGCCAAAATATCTTTGCGCAGGTGCGGCGCCCAAAACTGCACACAGTACTCCAGCTACGGCCTCACCAATGCCCTATACAGCTGCAGCAAGCCCTCCCTACTTTTATATTCAATCCCCCTCGCTATGAAGGCCAGCATCCCATTCTCCTTCCTGACCACCTGCTGCACCTGCAAGCTGGTTTTTTGTGACTCATGCACAAGAACCCCGAGCTCCCTCTGCACCGTCGCCTGCTGCAGTTTTTCGCCCCGTAAGTCCTTCCTACCATTCTTCCTACCAAAGTGGACCACCTCACACTTGCCAACATTAAATTCCATTTGCCATTTCGTGGCCCATTCGCCCAGCCTATCTGGATCCTTCTGTAGACTCTCCACACCCTCCGCATCAACAATCAACAAAGCTGATCATGCCAAGATTAAATTAAGGAATAAAAGTGACCGAGTGAGCAAGGCAGAGAGAGGGAAGAGGACAAAATAAATGGTGCGTGAGAGATGAAGAGAGAAAGAGAGAGGGGAAGCGTGAAGAATAGATACTGAAAACAACAGAAAAATCTCAGAAATAACTGCTGGAATGACGGAAGTAGACCGATTTAGACTGAGCCAAAGAGGAACAAAATAGCCCACAGGCAATGCGTCAAAGTGAGAGAAATTGAATGATAGAAAGCACAGAGCGTTCAAGAAAAAAAATGATGCTTGAGGGTGGCAGACACAGTCAGGCCTACAGAGGGAAATTTGCGGCTGCAGAAACAGGGAGACCCAGATAGAGAATGGAACCGATAAATTTAGCGTCACACAAGGCAAGAGGCAGAGTGAAAATGCAATACAGCGAGAAAGAGAGAGAGAGAGTTGAGGAGAAAGAGCATGATTCACTCTTGTCAGATAAAGTATTACCCGTGCATGTCTCGGTCAGCTCCTGCACAACCAAAGATGCACACGTTCGGCCACTGGAAGGAAACCAGAGCACCCGTCGGAACCCAGGCAGACAGGAGAAGAACGAATGAACTCCACACGGAACGGTAATCCGAGGCTGGACTTCAACCTGGATTCCTAGCGCTGTGAGGCAGCAATGCTAACCATCGTGCCACTAAAACTAGGTACTGAGTACAAAGTGAATAAGGGTTTACAATAGTCTCATTAACAAATCCTCCTTCCTTTGCGCACAAGACAACACTGGATGCGGGGAGAGGGGGAAACGGGGTGGGCGGCTGGGCGTGATGTGAGAGTGGAACAAGAGAAAAAGAGGTACAACAAGATAACGGTTAGAAAAACAAAAATAGGAATGTAAACTAAAATCAAAATGCTAGAGAATTCAATGTGTGTGAGGGAGGCTCTGATGGACAAACAGTGAGAGAGAAGAAGTGACAGAATAAATGAGAGTGCTGTAGATAAAGTAGGTCGGTGCATCAAAATCCTGGAACTCTCGTTCTAGCAGAACTTCCATGCAAGCTTGTCAATGTCAGCCAAGGATGCTAATACAGAGCTGGGCCGAGAGGTGGCGGATGGAGGTTAATGCGGAAAAGTGTGAGGTAATTCACTTAGAACATAGAACATAGAACATAGAACATTACAGCGCAGAACAGGCCCTTCGGCCCACGATGTTGCGCCGACCAGTTACAAAACAATGACCCACTAGCCTAAACCAATCCCTTTTCATCCATAAACCTATCCACAGATCTTTTAAACGCCCCCAAACTAGGTGCATTTACAACTGCAGCTGGCAGGGCATTCCAGTCCCTCACCACCCTTTGGGTAAAGAACCTACCCCTGACATCTGTCCTATAACTACCCCCCCTTAATTTAAAATCGTGCCCCCTCGTGCTAGCTTTCTCCATCCTAGGAAAAAGGCTATCACTATCTACCCTGTTTAAACCTCTAATCATCTTATATGTTTCAATGAGATCCCCTCTTAGCCGCCTTCTTTCCAGCGAAAACAACCCCAAATCTCTCAATCTCTCCTCATAGGATCTCCCCTCCATACCAGGCAACATCCTGGTAAACCTCCTCTGCACCCTCTCCAAAGCCTCTACATCCTTCCTGTAATGTGGGGACCAGAACTGCACACAAAACTCCAAGTGCGGCCGCACCAGAGATGTGTGCAGTTGCATCATGACGCTGCGACTCCCAAATTCAATCCCCCTACCAATAAACGCCAAAACTCCGTATGCCTTCTTAACAACCTTATCTACTTGATTCCCAACTTTCAGGGATTTATGTACACATACACCTAGATCCCTCTGCTCCTCCACACTATTCAAAGTCCTCCCGTTAGCCCTATACTCAACACATCTGTTATTCCTACCGAAATGAATTACCTCACACTTCTCCACATTAAACTCCATCCGCCACCTCTCAGCCCAGCTCTGCAACCTTTCTAAGTCATCCTGCAAACTATGACACCCTTCCTCACAATCTACCACACCTCCGATTTTGGTGTCATCAGCAAACTTACTAATCCACCCAACTATACCCTCATCCAGATCATTAATAAAAATTACAAACAGCAGTGGCCCCAAAACAGATCCCTGAGGCACACCACTTGTAACCGAACTCCATGACGAATATTTACCATCAACCACCACTCTCTGTCTCCTATCTGCTAGCCAATTCCTGATCCAATTACCTAGATCACCCCCAATCCCATACATCTGCATTTTCTGCAGAAGCCTACCATGGTGAACCTTAACAAACGCCTTGCTACAATCCATATACACCACATCAACTGCCTTACCCCTATCCACCTCTTTGGTCACTTTCTCAAAGAACTCGATAAGGTTAGTAAGGCATGACCTACCCGCTACTTTGGCAGGCATAACAGATGTGTAGAGTATAGGGCTAACGGTAGGACTCTGAATAGTGTGGATGAACAGAGAGATCTAGGTGTATGTGTATATAGATCCCTGAAAGTTGGGAATCAAGTAGATCAGGTTGTTCGGAAGGCATACGGTGTCTTGGCGTTTATTGGTAGGGGGATTGAATTTAGGAGCCGCAGCGTCATGTTGCAACTGTACACAACTCTGGTGCGGCCGCACTTGGAGTTTTGTGTGCAGTTCTGGTCCCCACATTATACGAAGGATGTGGAGGCATCGGAGAGGGTGCAGAGGAGGTTTACTAGAATGTTGCCTGGTATGGAGGGAAGGTCCTATGAGGAGAGACTGAGGGATTTGAGGTTGTTTTTGTCAGAAAGAAGGCGACTGAGAGGGGACCTTATTGAAACATATAAGATGATTAGAGGTTTAGATAGGGTGGACAGTGGTAGCCTTTTTCCTCGGATGGAGAAAGCTAGCCCGAGGGGGCATAGCTTTAAATTAAGGGGTGGTAGTTACAGGACGGATGTCAGAGGTAGGTTCTTTACCCAGAGGGTGGTGAGGGATTGGAATGCCCTGCCTGCTGCAGTTGTAAATGCGCCTAGGTTGGTGGTGTTTAAGAGATCCGTGGATTGGTTTATGGATGGAAAGGGATTGGTTTAGGTTAGAGGGTCATTGCTTTTTAAGTGGTCGGCGCAATATCATGGGCCGAAGGGCCTGTTCTGCGCTGTAATGTTCTATGTTCTATACATTTTGCTCATACTGAAGATGGTAAAATCCGATGAATTAATTAAACCAAAATGCCTCAGTAATAGAGAAAGGGAGAGTGAGGAATGGAGAGGGGGTGTGGGGGTGGGGAGGGGGAAGGTTGGGCGGGGATGGGGGGAGTGTAGACGTGTGTCAAAACCAGAGAGGCGTTGAAGAAGATCGAGGGAGAGGGAGAAACCAACGAAAGGGTGAGAGTGAAAGAGAGAAGACAAAATAATGAGACATATTGATAGATGATGAGACCAAATGAATTGGTAACAGAGAATAACAGAGCAAAAACAAAAGAGCCAAAAAAGTTAAAGCAGACAACAACAGGCGAGTATTAAGCAAAGGAAATGGAGAGAGCAAGTATCTATCCATAAAGAAGGAGATTCCAAGAAGAGACAGAAAATTAGGGATAGAAAGCAAGTGCTGCCATCGGAGCGATAGACTGGGCTGTCAGTTACAAAAGAAGAGGAGGAGAGGAAAACAAAGAGAATTACTGAGGAAAAAGGAAGAGTCAGAGAAAAGACAGGTAGCAAAAGCATGACAGAAAAGGAGAGTTGGCCAAAATAAAATTGTGGAGTGACTGCCTCCAGTAACTATCCTGCTCGGTGTGTGTACACTCAGCTTCTGTGTATGTAAGAATTATGAATCATGTCAAAGTGAGAAAAATACAATAGTGCTGGCAGAGCTGAGCAATTCTGGCAGCATCTGTGTTCAGAGAGACAACGTTAACGTTTCGAATCCGCATCAATATTCTTCAGAGCTGAAGAGTGGGAGAAGTCCTGGACTTTGGACCGTTTTAAAGGGAATGAAGCAGATGGCCCAGAATAAAAGGTCAAAGATGGAAGGGAGCAGAGGGATCCATTTTCTTGAACTTCACGTTCCTCCAGCGCCCATCCATGTCCCCGGCATCTCCCGTGCTGCTGGCACCACACCTTCCCCACTCTCCAAGAACCATGATGGTGCGCTCTTATCATCATTTTCACCTGATCAGCCTTTGCATTCAAAAGATTATCCACCCTCCTTTCTGACAACAGCAGCACAGTACAACCACTAATCATATCATGGTGCACCCTTCCATCATTCAACAGGGACCTCTCTCTTCATGACAACGTGGTCACTCACCATCAACCCCAAATCCTCATCTCCTTCACAGGGAATCAGGCCATGCAATCGCATATGGTGTCTATCATGGCTTTTTCCCTCTTTCTCCATCCAACGCACAGCTTCTCATTTGCACGTCATTTAATTTTGTCAACAGTATTTGCTGCAGCCAATGCGTTTTCCTCTAAATTGGGAAAACTAGTTGCAGAATGCGTGACCCTTCGAGAAAACACATTCACTGCATCAGCATTCATGTCCCCGAACATTCCTTTGCTTGCAATTTTGTTTTGATGCCCACATATCTGTCCGCTGCAGCTAAGTTCGGTGCAAAATGGAGGAGCGGAGCTCGAGTTGCTTTTCCAATTGTTCTTGATCCTTGCACTGCACCTATTGTTCTGCTGACCCTTGTTCTGCTATTAACACATCTGGCTATCTTCTGCGAATGCCACGATCAGAGGCATCTATAGCCATTAACATTAGATTGACACTCCATTTTTTGTATGTTCGACGATCTACCATCTTTGTCAGATCTCTCCTAACCCCTACCTATCCGTGACTACGTATTTGCTTCACATTCTCCCATCCCTGATAAACAAGTTAAAGTCCATAACATCCCCCCCCCCCCCGCCTCCCTTCTTTGTACTTATCTCAAACAATTAACTCCACTTCTCTCCCTACAAATGCACCGAGATTTGCAGCGTGCTCTTTCCCCTTGTCGTTCTGCTTTTAATTTGGAACTCCAGAATCCACATTACTACTTCAATTGTAAAAGAGAGGAAGAGGGTGTAAGGAAAGCTTGTTTTTATCCAGAGGGTGGATACGATCTGGAGTGCACTGCCAGGCAGGGTGGTGAGGCCGACTGCCTCAGACCCTTTATAAAGTAACTGGCTAGGAATGTCACAGCATTCAAGATTGTGGACCAAGTGCTGGTCAATAGGAATAAGTGAAGGTTAGTTGTTCTTCCCGTTGTTCTCTACCCGTTGAAGTGGTGGAGGCTGCCTCCCTAAATATTTTTAAGACGCGGGTTGTTAGGTTTTTGATAGGCAAGGGGATAAAGGGTTATGGGGGGAGGGCGGGAAAGTGGAACTGAGCCACGACAGATTAGCCATGATCTTATTGTATGGCGGGGCAGGCTCGAAGGGCGAGATGGTCTACTCCTGCTCCTATTTCTGATGTTCTTATGTTCCCTTGTCAGTGCAGACTCGATGGGCCAAACGGTCTCTTCTGCACTGTATTATTCTAAGTGTTGATGACTAACTGAAAAGTGATCGATTCTCTCTCGCCTGCAGGCCTGCCTTTCAGTTTCATGTCCTGTATAAATAAATACCGTACGCTGGGGATAAAAGTAAATAAATTAATATACTGTCACTGTATCTTTCAATGCCAGGCCCTATGCATAGAGAGTATACTAAGGATAAAGTGGGATGATTGCCACTCTCAGTATGCTGCAGCTGAACACGTTGTTTCAACCACTGTACTTGCATATTGCAAGGGATATAATGAGTGATTATTTTCTATTATTTCGATATTCACAATTTTGGAGTCTACAAACATTTCGTGGAAAGCTACACTCCACATGGAATCTCATCCCAACAATGCCGGAAACAATTAATGGAGCATGGACGTCCTGAAGGTCTCTTTGGAACAGCACCGACAGAGAAGGAAGGAATAAGCAGCTCAACGCATGTTTCATAGTTAGTGACGATAGATGAGCTACAAAACAGCAGGAAAGTGTGTGAAGCCCACAGACAAAGAGACACGAATGGATCTGAATCGCGAGAGAGAGAGCAGAGACACCAAGATTGGGAGAAAGGCAAAGTGTGAGGAGGGTGTGGAGAGTCTGCAGAAGGATCTAGATCGGCTGGGCGAATGGGCCAGGAAATGGCAAATGGAATTTAATGTTGGCAAGGGTGAGGTGGTCCACTTTGGTAGGACGAATGGTAGGAAGGATTATTACTTACGTGGCGAAAAACTTCAGCAGGCGACGGTGCAGAGGGACCTCGGGGTCCTTGTCCATGAGTCGCAAAAACCCAGCTTGCAGGTGCAGCAGGTGGTCAGGAAGGCGAATGGCATGCTGGCCTTCATAGTGAGGGGGATTGAATATAAAAGTAGGGAGGTCTTGCTGCAGCTGTATAGGGCATTGGTGAGGCCGCAGCTGGAGTACTGTGTGCAGTTTTGGGCGCCGCACCTGCGCAAGGATATTTTGGCCCTGGAGGGAGTGCAGAGGAGGTTTAGTAGGCTGATACCGGAGTTGAGGGGATTGAGCTATGAGGAGAGGCTGACTAAACTAGGCTTGTACTCGTTAGAGTTTAGAAGAATGAGGGGAGATCTCATTGAGACGTATAAGATGATGAATGGGATGGATAGGATAGAGGTGGAGAGACTCTTCCCGCTCAAAAAACACAGTAAGACTAGGGGGCACAGCCTCAAGGTAAAGGGGAGGCGGTTTAGAACAGAGTTGAGGAGGAACTTCTTCACTCAAAGGGTGGTGAATCTCTGGAATTCTCTGCCCGTTGAAGTGGTGGAGGCTGCCTCGCTAAATATTTTTAAGAAACGGGTTGATTGTTTTTTGATAAGAGAAGGGATTAAGGGTTATGGGGAGAGGGCGGGAAAGTGGAGCTGAGCCACGACAGATCAGCCATGATCTTATTGAATGGCGGGGCAGGCTCGAAGGGCCAGATGGCCTATTCCTGCTCCTATTTCTTATGTTCTTATGTTCTTAAATGCTGCGAAGGATTCATGCGGGGAAACATAGCGAAAGACCAATCGAGACGATGGGCAAATAACCAAGACCGACGGAGTCAATGCATTGCATTCAAACATTGTTCCCAAGCAAACAAGAACAATCAATTTTAAGTAGTGGCGTCTTATGAATACTATTTTCAAAGTGCACAGTGATGTATCTGGTAATTACTGTATGTGTATCTTATCGATGCAAACCATTCCCAAAGTCATATGCAAGTCTTTGGCTGCCAGTTGATTTACCACATCCGCGGCCTGAAGTGTACGCACTGCCTGGAGTGCCAGGTACAATTTTAACAAGAAAGGACCAGGAAGTTCCAATCGTTTTCTTTCCTTTCTGCATTCCAGCAATAAATCAAACAAATATGTCTGGTGTTGATCCAAGGTGAAAGTTGATAAAGTAAACGTGTTAAAAATGGCAAAGGGAAGACATGAAGAATATATACCATAGAAACCCTACAGTACAGAAAGAGGCCATTGGGTCCATCACGTCTGCAGCAACCACAATCCCACCCAGGCCCTACCCACAATCTGGACATGTTGTACCCACTAACCCTCTCGAACCTATGGATCTACGGCCAATTTAGCATGGCCAAACAACCTAACCCGCACATATTTGGTCTGGGTGTGAGCACCCAGAGGAAACCCACGCAGACACGAGGAGAGTGTGTAAACTCCATGCAGACAGTGACCCAAACCTGGAATCGAACCCAAGTCCTTGGAGTTGTGAAGCAGCAGGGCTAACCTTTGTGCTACTGCGCCGCCCTCATCTGGTTACCTTTAAACCTAGGAATGCATCAGTGTTTTTTTTATATAAGGGACATTCACTCGTGACTTACAAGTCGCATTGAGGCATTTCAGAAGAAAAGCAGAAGGTCTGCCTTCATACAGCGGTCATGATGCGGGTATGCCGGCGTTGGACTGGCGTAAACACAGTAAAAAGTCTGACAACACCAGGGTTTAGTCCAACCGATTTATTTGATAATAGACTCACAAGCTTTCGGGATTAGTCCCTTCGTCAGGTGAATGGAGAGTTCTGGCCTCAGGCAGAGCATATAAAGCACAGACAGTTTAGAGATTACTGATTAGAATGCGAATCCTTACACCTAACCTGCTGTTCAAGTCTTAAAGTGGCTGACAATGTGAGTGGAAGGAGCACTGATCACAGGTTAAAGAGATGTGTATTGTCTCCAGACAGTACAGTAAGTGAGGTTTTGCAAACCCAGGCAATTCACGGGGGTTACAGATAGTGTGACATGAACCCAAGATCTCTGTTGAGACCGTCCTCGTGTGCGCGGAACTTGGCAATCAGTCTCTGTTCAGCGACTCTGCGCTGTCGTGTGTCGTGAAGGCCACCTTGGAGAATGCTTACCCGAAGGTCAGAGGCTGAATGCCCGTGACCACTGAAGTGTTCGCCAACAGGAAGGGAACAGTCTTGTCTGGTGACTGTCGAGCGATGTTCATTCATCCGTTGTCGTAGCGTCTGCATGGTCTCCCCAATGTACCATGCTTCGGGACATCCTTTCTTGCAACGTATCAGTTAGACAATGTTGGCCGAGTTGCAAGAGTGTTTACCATGTACCTGGTGGATGGTATTCTCACGTGTGATGATGGTATCCATGTCGATGATCCGGCATGTCTTGCAGAGGTTGCTGTGGCAGGGTTGTGTGGTATTGTGGTCACTGTTCTCCTGAAGGCTGGGTAGTTTGCTGCGAACAC
Source organism: Prionace glauca (assembly GCA_037974335.1). NCBI lineage: Eukaryota > Metazoa > Chordata > Chondrichthyes > Carcharhiniformes > Carcharhinidae > Prionace > Prionace glauca. Next base: position 829,308 of record CM075734.1, read on the forward strand.
TGGTCTGTTTGAGGTTGCGTGGTTGTCTGAAGGCAAGAAGTGGGGGTGTGGGGATAGCCCTGGCGAGATGTTCGTCTTCATCAATGATGTGTTGAAGACTCCGGAGAAGATGTCGTAGCTTCTCCGCTCCGGGGAAGTACTGGACGACGAAGGTACTCTGTCCATTGTGTCCCGTGTTTGCCTTCTGAGGAGATCGGTGCGGTTTTTCGCTGTGGCGCATCGGAACTGCCGATCTATGAGTCGAGCACTATATCCTGTTCTCGTGAGGGCATCTTTCAGGGTCTGGAGGTGCCTGTCACGATCCTCCTCATCTGAGAAAATCCTGTGTATACGGAGGCCTTGTCCATAGGGAATGGCTTCTTTAACATGTTTAGGGTGGAAACTGGAGAAGTGGAGCATTGTGAGATTGTCTGGGTTTGCGGTACAGTGAGGTGCTGAGGTGACCGTCCTTAATGGAGATAAGTGTGTCCAAGAATGCAACTGATTCTGGGGAATAGTCCATGGCGAGTCTGACGGTGGGGTGGAATTTGTTGATATCATCATATAGTTGTTTCAGTGATTGTTCACCATGAGGCCAAAGGAAGAAAATGTCATCGATGTATCTAGTGTATAGCATCGGTTGAAGATTCTGTGCGGTGAAAAAATCTTCTTCGAACCTGTGCATGAAGGTGTTGGCATATTGAGGTGAAAATTTGGTCCCGATGGCTGTTCCATGTGTCTGGATGAAAAACTGGTTGTTGAAGGTGAAGACATTGTGGTCCAGGATAAAGCGGATGAGTTGTAAAATTGAATCTGGAAACTGGCAGTTGTCACAGACTTTTTACTTGTGATAGCAATTGTGACAAAGGATTGAGATGACCATAAAACTGAGTGATATAATTCATATTAATGCATAAGTACAATTTTTGCAACAAATCAAGATGAACATGCTTGATCCAATGCCCCCCAATCCAGTTTAATTATTTAAGTTTCCAGACACAGACTGTTCAACAGCGCACACCGGAAATTTGGAGTTCCGTTCACACCTGTATAAACAGTATACATGTTTTTTTGTCTCACTGAGGAAAGATGCGGGGGAGACAGATGGGATCGATGCCACCAGCTGTAAAATATTACATTATGAGGATAGATTGCACAGACGAAGCCTGTGTTTTGTCGAGCAGCTAACACTAACTGGTAAATTAATTGAGGTACAAGGCAAACATAATGCAGACACAGACATCTGAAACTAAAACAGAGCATGTTGTAAATTCAAAGCAGGTCCAGCAGTGTTTGAGGGGAGTCAGTTGCCCAATCAAGAGAAACAACCTCGTCATCTAACTTGTACAGGCCTTTCAAATTCTTATGCATTTCAAAGAAATGAGATCTATTTCCTCCTCATTGCAGAAAATAAAGCTGCAGTTTAATAAACTCTTTGCCATAGGGCAAATTATTTATCCTGATCACGTGAAAGTTTGCGCTCCCAAATCCATTGTTAGCTCTTCCGAATCTCGAGGCAATACTGCAAATATTCCTTCAGGTGTGACCTCGCCCATGTCCTACACAACTGTAACATGATTGTTTCTTACTTTATTTCAATGTCTTGCAGTAGAAGCCGACATGCCATTCAACGTTCTGCTTGATTTTCATGCGAATACCTTATTCTACTTCTGTGAGTACACTAACATTCCTCCGAAAGATGCAAAGCATGTGGTAATAGGGCGGCACGGTAGCACAGTGGTTAGCACTGCTGCGTCCCAGCTCTTGGGACCTGGGTTCAATTCCTGGCTTGGGTCCCTGTCTGTGTGGAGTTTGCACATTCTCCTCGTGTCTGCGTGGGTTTCCTCTGGGTACTCCGGTTTCCTCCCGCAGTACAAAGATGTGCGGGTTAGGTTGCTTGGCTGCGCTAAGAAATTGTCCCTTAGCATCCAGGGATGCGTAGGTTAGAGGGATTAGTGGATATAATACGCGGGCTCGTTGGGCCGAAGGGCCTGTTTCCCGTGCTGGATTGTTCTTTGTTCTTTGTTCTTTGTTTAATGTGTAGAGATATGGGGGTAGGGCCTGGGTGGGGTTATGTTTGGTGCAGACTTGATGGGCCGAAGGGTCTCTTTCTGCACTGTAGGGTTTTATGATCTACTTCATGTTTCAATGTTATCATCTTTCATTTTTGTTTTCTTAATACCAGGATATATTGGCAAAATTAATTCAAATTCTCATCATTGTACATTCCTCTTATCCAAATTTAATGATAATTCGCCTTACTGTTTTTTCCAATTACAGTGTAACTTCAAAGGAATGCGATCAATGTACAATTTCACATTACTGAATATGAGAATCTAACAAAAGTCTGCAAATTTAGTAAAATATATGTCTGCACTCTAATGCGGCTCCATCAAAGGCGTACATTGATTTTTCATTTCTGAATGTTCAGTGCCTCTGAAAGCTCATGTACTGTGCCCTTGGTACGAGAAAATACAACTCCCTCGGAATGAGGCTGAGTAAATAAAGAGAAGTGTGTGCAGCTGATAACAACTGGCTGTGAAGCAATACAATAGAACGTTCGTTGAGTTATTTCTCGTTGATCGTTGTCCATGCTGTTATTACCACATGACATGACTTTTCCTTTTATTCTGTGAAATGCAACTTCTTGATAACAAAATATATGTACTATGTACTATGGACTTGAATTATACACTTGAAAAGGAACTCAGACTGCGCATTCGGATGAATGGAAGATTCTATTGTTGCTTCTGGTAACTATGCTGTGGGGTGAATAAGCATACGAGCCATTCCTGCGACAGAAGGAATCTTGCAAGAGGCGGATTTGTGTTTGCAAATAAGAAGACTGAAGGGATGTAACATGAAGATATATATGAGTCGCCAGCTGGAACTAACTTCTTGTCATCTTGGGCAGTCACAATAATGACTGAAACGAACAACAAGGTCATTGAAATCATCAACCTCATACGGCAAGGGCAAGAGCCTGCCTGCAAAATCGGCAAAAGACTACAAACTCAGTCCAAACTCCATATCTTCTCGGCATCACATGAAACAGCTTAAAAGTAGATTTCCTGTTTAGTTAACTAGTTTATTCATAAAACCATGCGACTGCTACAGTTCTGAAGGAGCTCATTCGGTGCAATGAGCCTGCACCGACCGTAATCCCATCCATTGGAGTATTTCCACATATTCATCCTGCTAATTCCCCTTACACTAGGGTCAAGTCAGCGTGGCCAGTCAACCAGGCACATCTTCGGATTGTGAGAGGGAAACAGAACTGTTGGAGAAAACCCGCGCAGACACAGGAAAAATATGCAAACTCCACACAGCTACCCGAGACGGCAAATGAACCCGGGACTCTCGCACTGTGAGGCAGCAGTGCTAATCATTGTGCCACCGTGGAAGAAACAGTTTACCTAGTTAGTTACATTGATATTCAGTTATATTGATTCAAAGTTGATTGCAGTTTTCTTTGTCTCATGAATATTTGGACAAGTTGGAATTTTGTCATGAATTCCTTTTCTTGGTTGCTGGGAAATTCATGATTCTTTGAGAAACAGTTGTTGTCCCAATTGGAACACTGGCCATTCTAAATAAAGGGGCAAAAATATCAGAAAAGTATGGTGACGTGTTATACCTTGCTATAGATATTGCCATGCTAAAGACATCGAATTTAGGGGAGAAACTGATGAAAGAAGTGAGGGTATCAGAGAGAGAACAGCAAAGTGGACAGAACAAGGGGGGGAGAGAAATAGAGAGTAACAAAGACAGAAAGCGAGAGAACAAAGTACAAAGAACAACACTTCACGGGAAACAGGCCCTTCGGCCCAACGAGCCCGCGCCGCCGTCCCATGGTCAGTGACCTATTCATGACTCTAGTCTATGCCTAATGTGTGAGGATCAGGGAGGTCCAATATAGGGACAATTTGTTACCCAATCAATCAGCCTAAAAGCACATTTTTGGGATGTGGGAGGAAACCGGAGCACCCGGAGGAAACCCACGCAACCATGGGGAGAACGCGCAAACTCCCACGGACACAGGCCCAAATCCATGTGTCCGCACAGCAACAGAGATAGCCTCTGAGCTGCCATGATGCCCTCGAGATGGTCCAGTTTACGCACACCAACGACATGAAGCAGTAGGCAACTCCCGAAGCAATATCCAAGAGCAGCCCACCACAACCTGCCGCCCGCATGCCCCTTGCTGGACTTAAGTGCCTGTGGATAAAAAATTTTCATTATTAAAAGACTCTATATCCCTGAGGCTAAAACTGACCCCAAGCCTACAATGCTTAGTAAGGCCTGCTATATCCCCCTATATGTAGACCGCTCATGTGGCTGTCCAAGTGACTCTTGAACAACACTAGCGTGCCTGCTTCCACCACCTTACTCGGCAGTGCATTCCACATCCCCACTACCCTTTGTGTGAAAAACTGCCCTCTAATATTAGTCTTATATCTAGCCCCCCTCACCCTAAGCCCGTGACCCCTCGTTCTATCCATTTCTAGTAGCGGAAAAAGCTTATCACCATCTACTCTATCTGTCCCCTTCATAATCTTATAAACCTCTATTAGATCCCCCCTCAGTCGACGTCTCTCAAGGGAAAACAGCCCAAGTGCGTTCAATCTTTCCTCGTAAGACAGCCCTTCCATACCAGGCAACATCCTGGTAAATCTCCTCTGCACTCTTTCCAGGATCTCTACATCCTTCCGGTAGTACGGCGACCAGAACTGGACGAGAGGAAACCAGAAGAGGAAATATGGAAGGAAGGTGTAAATAAAACTGGTGGGATCAAATAAAAGTGAGATACAAGTTAAATCGAGGTGAGGAAGTAGAGAGAAATCGTGGAGAGACGTGAAGAAAAGGACAGGAACAGATCAAAACGGGATAGAATGATTAAGTACGGCAGGATAGAGGGTGATCAAAGATGAGCAGAAAGACAGCAGGTTTAAAAATACAGAAAGAACAATGATGAGGTTTTGTAAAAAAGCTATATAGAAAACTGCAATAGCTTGCATTTGTGTCGCAACTTTCAAATATTGAAACATCAGTAAATGCGAGACAGGAATGGTTAAGAAATGAAAAAAATGGCACTTATCCGCAACAGAAAAATGTTATTACAGGTGACCAAATGTTTGGTCCAAACGGTAGGAAAGATTCAAAGGGAGTATGTTATTTAGACAACAACTGTCCAGGTAAAGTAAACAGGAGTATGTGTTTTCCCATGTTAGAAACGCACAGTACGAGGGGCCACGGGTTTAGGGTGAGGGGGCGAGGAATAACACAGATGTTAGAGGGAGGTTTTTCACACGGAGGATAGTGGGGGTGTGGAATGTTCTGCCAAGCAAGGTGGTGGAGGCAGGCACGCTCGAGTTGTTTAAGAGTTATTTAAACAGGCACATGAGTGGGTTGGAGATGGAGGGATATAGGAGATTGTTTTAAATAAGGTTCAGCAGCCTTGGGACGTCCCTGGTAATGTATAAGGATGTGGAATGATACTAACGTTTTGCTCTTTTCATTCACAGGTTTTAAGTCGGTCCACCTTGTTGTCCAACGAGGGGCATACACGCGATAGGTCGTACAAGGGCTGCTCTTGGATCTTCGAGAATAGCCGAGCACTTCATGTCGTTAGTGTGTGCTTAAACTGGACCAGATGCTGGGCAACACGACAGCTCAGTGACTATCACTGCTAGCTGTGCAGGCGCATGGATTTGGGCCAGTGTCTGTGGGAGTTTGCACATTCTCCCCGTGCTTGCGTGGGTTTTCTCCGGGTGCTCCGGTTTCCTCCCACACCCCAAAGATGTGCTATTAGGCTGATTGGAGGTAATACATTGTCCCTAAATTAGTTTTCCCTCAACGTCGAATGCCATAAGCATAGATAAGGGTCATGGGTGGAGGGGGGGGTGGGGAGGGGGGGGACTGGTAATGTTAAAATGGCGGCGCGGGATCGTTGGGCCGAGGGGCCTGTTTCCCGGGCTGTTTTTGTTCTTTGTTCTTCTTTATAACATGGAGACCGTGAAATGTGTGATCTCAAATGGTAACTCACTTTCAGACCTCAATCCATTTCCATCTAACACGTTAAATATGAGCAAGAGTGCCAAAACGGCCTTTGAGACTACTTCTCCATATTTTGATGGTTCAGTGAATTTGTACACGACCAGGGAAGGACCATCATGCAGAATGGGACACAGCCAGAGTTAATTTGGGTATTGCAATTTCAGGGCTCAACGTTAATTGAACTGTAATGACTTTCTCTTTAATTTCTCTTCAGTTGTTCTATGTTGAGTAGGCTATTTGTAAATAGACTCACAAAATCAATGAGCTTTCACACAGGCAGTTGGGAGGCCTTTTCCTGAGTGGTACACTGCAACAGTGATTGAGGGCACCGACAATTGGAACACAGTGGGAATTTCGGTTTGATGGGAAAATGTGCGCTTTGTATGTTTTATGCGCTCACCAAATTCATAAATCTTCATTCAGTTGTTCTGTGTTGCTGCAGCAGTGGAGGCTACATGAGAGGTAGCTGATTGGTAAATCGTGGGTAAGGTCAGATATTTATTGACTATTTGTGTTCGTTATAGTTTGTAAGGCCTTTTGTGGTTTACGGATTGTATATTTTGAGAAACGAAGTTCGGAAAGAATGGCCCTAAACTATTAAAAATAAATCATCACTTTACGGTAAGCCATAAAAGACTTGATCAAAGTCGTAGCGCGCTCTTCTTTCCCCATGTGAGAAGACGGGAGCATTCTGATGATGGGGACAGCATGTATGCAGGAAGTGTGCCCAGCCACAGCTCCTGGAAGTTCGGGGTTTGGAGCTGGAGTGGGGATGGGGTCGCTGTAGAGCATCCACAAATGTGATTGTGCATGATACGTACAGAACATAAGAACATAAGAAATAGGAGCAGGAGTAGGCCATCTGGCCCCTCGAGCCTGCCCCGCCATTCAATAAGATCATGGCTGATCTGTCGTGACTCAGCTCCACCTTCCCGCCCTCTCCCCATAACCCTTAATCCCTTCTCTTATCAAAAACCCATCAACCCGTTTCTTAAAAATATTTAGCGAGGCAGGCTCCACCACTTCAACGGGCAGAGAATTCCAGAGATTCACCACCCTTTGAGTGAAGAAGTTCCTCCTCAACTCTGTTCTAAACCGCCCCCCCTTTATCTTGAGGCTGTGCCCCCTAGTCCTACTGTCTTTTTTAAGCTGGAACAGTCTCTCCACCTCTATCCTATCCATCCCATTCATCATCTTATACGTCTCAATGAGATCTCCCCTCATTCTTCTAAACTCTAACGAGTACAAGCCTAGTTTATTCAGCCTCTCCTCATAGCTCAATCCCCTCAACTCCGGTATCAGCCGAGTAAACCTCCTCTGCACTCCCTCCAGGGCCAAAACATCCTTGCGCAGGTGCGGCGCCCAAAACTGCACACAGTACTCCAGCTGCGGCCTCACCAATGCCCTATACAGCTGCAGCAAGACCACCCTACTTTTATATTCAATCCCCTTCGCTATGAAGGCCAGCATCCCATTCGCCTTCCTGACCACCTGCTGCACCTGCAAGAAGTAGTCACACCACAAGCTAAGACTCTACAGGGAGAGAGGGAATGGATGACCCATCAAGCAGATTAAGAGGACTAGGCAAGAAGTACGGGAAACCAATGTGGGCATTCCACTGCAAAATGTATATGTGACTGTCGATAATTTTGGGGGGAAATCGACCCTCAGGAGAGAATAGTCTAATACGTTGCACCACGTTTGGATCTACTACACAGAAAAGGTTGAAAATGTGTGGGAATACAATACTTTTGGCGATTTGATTGTAAGGGGAATATATAGATCTTTCAGTGGTCCAAAAGTGACCCCAGGATTGTATATTGTTAACCTGGTGCTAGGATTAAGGATGCCTCAGAGTGCCTGAGCATATTCTGTAAATTGTGGGGGTGAATAAACAGTTGTGCTATACATCGGTGCCAATGACGTGAGAACAAAGTGACGATTTCCTCAAATTCAAATCGAGGGAGATAACATATAATTAAAAAAATAGGACCACTAATGCAGTGGTGTCAGGGTTACGACTAATGCCACGTGTTAGTCACAGTCGAAATGCCCTTCCCGTTCCAGGGACTTCTGGGGCATTGCAACTAGTGCAAACTGATCGAATTAATTTGGCAGGATCAATGTTGTGGAGTGATGTTTTGATAATATTATTGGGGCGAGTGTAATCTGGAATGTCAGAGTGATGGAAACCAAAGAATGGTGACAAGGGAAACAGAAGCCAACACAGTAACACAACTAAGAACAGTAAAATTCAAAAACAGTAGACAGTGTAATGAAGGGCGAGACACAAATTTGGCTACAGCATAAAGGGACGTTACGATGGTTAAAAAATGAATTGCAGGCAAGACTAAATGTCTTGAATCAGTCAGAAAAGGTAGATGGACTGACTGCACAAATGGCATTAAATGGAAATGATCTCATAGATATTACGCAGGTATGGTTAAAAGTATCTCTAAATGGTGAACATAATGTCAAGGGATATTTGACCTTTTTCGAAAGGCAAGAATGAAGGAAAAACTGCTGCAATAGCCCTCATAATGTGAGATGAAATAAAATCAATTGTACAAGATGAACTGTGCTTGGATGATGAAGATTACATTTGGGTGAATGTCAAAATAAACAAGGGAAAGAAGACATTAGTCATAGCATAATATACAAGCTCAAACAATCGTCACATTGTAGGAAAGGGTAGAACTCAACGAATATTAGGAGCATTAAAAAAATAGAACCATGATTACGGGTAAATTTTAATCTTTATCTTGATTGAGTTAATCAGGTTGGAAAGTGAGTCATAACAAAAAAATGATCGAGTTTAAGAGGAATAGTTTTCTGAATCAATAGGTCATGGTATCCAGCAGGGAACAAATTATCGTCATGAGGTGCGTTTAGTAAATGGCATCACAGTAAACGTTTCACTCGGAAGTAGTGATCATACCATTTTAGGATTTAATTCTTATTCAGTAGGAGAGTAAGAAACGTGAGTGGAACAACCGCGTTTATCATTAAAAAAGGTATCATAATGAAATAAGAATAACGTCAGCACTGGCATTTACGAAGGTAATTCATACCTCACGGAGAAATATTCTGAGAAACTGATAACCATAGTTAACCAAAGGACTTAAGGAAAGAAAATTGCATGTAAGGACGCAAAATCCAGCTATAGCTAGGATAAGAGATCTGCAAAGCAGAGCTAAAGAATATACCATTCAGAGAAGAAAAAGATGAGAGAAAACTAGTTTTGAACATAAAAACGGACAATCAGAGACTTTTTCACAAATAGAAGGGAAGAGACAGTTCAAAGTGCACATAATTCGCTTAGAGAATGTAGATAGCATGATAGTTATGCGGAACAAGGAAATGACAGATGAGTTAAATAGATATTGTGCATCAGATTTTACAGAGGAGTACACACCGACTATCAAAGTAATATTAAATATTCTAGGGAAGGAATTAAGTTCCATCAGAATGACTAAGGAGTTTCACTAGAATTTTTCCTAGTCTGGGTGAATTGTCTTATTAGAAAGGTAATTAAGTTTGGGGCTTTGCTCGGTGGATTTTAGAAAAATGAGAGACGTTCCTTCTGAAACATAATGAATCTTAAGGGTCTTAAGTTGTAAATGTTGAGAGGATCACACCCCCCCCCCCCCACCTCGCCCCGCCCCACATTACCCATGCACTTTCCCACATAGGAGGGTTTAGGACAAGAAGGAATAAAGAGACATAAATTCTAAGCTGAGATGAGGAAGAATTTCTTGTCTCAGAGGATTGTATGTCTTTGGAGCTCCTCGCAACAAAGATCTGTGGGTGGGGAGACATTGTGCATATTTTTGTGAAGTTGATCGAGATAGATTTTGAATCAGGGAATCAAGGATTTGGAAGAAAGTGCTGAAAATTGCATGTGAATTCCTGGATCAAACTGAATGGCGGAGAATGGCCGGGCACCCGATCGGCCGACTCCTGTTTCTATCTCTTACAGTCTTATATTGTTATGTTCTGGTGGCTTCCATTTCCCTTCTACACCAGCACTTCCGGGTTTCAGGAGAAACGTTTCCAGTGCAATGTTGAATGCGATGAATGATAGACCATATTAAACACTCTGTAGATAGTTCAAAAAACCTGCACAACATTATTAATGAAAAGTTTTTTTTTCCTCGTCGAATTCATTAATGATTGGCATCTCATTCTGATGTCGTCCCTCGATGTTCTCTATTCTCCAGCCAGGACAAAGATACTCCATGCATACAGTTGGAAATCTTGTGTATATTTCTTTTCATGGGGCAGGATTCACTACACGTTCATAATTGCCATTGAACTGAGTGGCTTTGAATGACATTCCATGCAGTATTTAAGAACCAACGCATATTGCTGTAAATCTAACGTCCCACCAGTAGAACAAATTAAATAAAGATGGCCTATTTCAAAGAACAAAGAACAAAGAACAAAGAACAAAGAACAAAGAACAAAGAACAGAGAACAGAGAACAGAGAACAGAGAACAAAGAACAAAGAACAAAGAACAAAGAACAAAGAACAACACAGCACGGGAAACAGGCCCTTCGGCCCCACGAGCCCGCGCCGCCGTCCCATTGTCAGTGACCTATTCATGATTTTAGTCTATGCCTAATGTGTGAGGATCAGGGAGGTCCAATTAAGGGACAATTTGTTCCCTTAATTTGTCCAATCAATCAGCCTAAAAGCACATTTTTGGGATGTGGGAGGAAACCGGAGCACCTGGAGGAAACCCACGCAACCATGGGGAGAACGCGCAAATTCCCACGGACACAGGCCCAAATCCATGTGTCCGCATAGCAACAGAGATAGTCTCTGAGCTGTCATGTTGCCCTTGAGATGGTCCAGTTTAAGCACACCAACGACATGAAGCAGTAGGCAACTCCCGAAGCAACATCGAAGAGCAGCCCACCACAACCTGCCGCATGCATGCCCCTTGCTGGACTTAAATACCTGTGGAGACAAAAAAATCATTATTAAAATGACTCTACATCCCTGAGGCTAAAACTGAATCCCAAGTCTACAATGTTTAGTAAGGCCTGCTATATCCCCCTGTATGTAGACCGCTCATGTGGCTGTCCAAGTGACTCTTAAACAACCCTAGCGTGCCTGCTTCCACCACCTTACTCGGCAGTGCATTCCACATCCTCACTACCCTTTGCGTGAAAAACTGCCCTCTAATATTAGTCTTATACCTAGCCCCCCTCACCCTAAGCCCGTGACCCCTCGTTCTATCCATTTCTAATAGCGGAAAAAGCTTACCACCATTTACTCGATCTATCCCCTTCATAATCTTATAAACCTCTATTAGATCCCCCCTCAGCCGACGTCTCGAACGAGCATTACTAAATCAGATGTTCATTTTAATGTCAATTGACAATGGCTTAATTGTCATCACTTGAATTTTCATTCCAGATAATTTTATTGAATTTACGTTTCATGGAATTCACGGCTCACGTCCCCACATCTTTACGCTTGGTCTTCGGATAAATAATCTGCTGACGATACCGCTACTCCTTAAGATTCGAAAATGATGTCACGTAACATTCTTCTATACAACAGATAAAAACAATTGCTCTGCCAGCATGGACATCCGTCTCATTCGCATCCAGTGAATGTTTCGATCTCCATTTTTACAGGAGAATTCATTAAGGTTGGAGCTGACAAACAGAGAAACGTGCTCAAAATGTGCTCGCTCCAAAGATGGGCACTATTGTTCTGTGGCTTATTATTTGGTTGTCCTCCAATATCCTTCCAGTAAAGTCCAGCTTGTCATCTGCCTTTCTGATTACTTGTGGTCCCTATAAGGTAATAGTTTGTGTTGCTCGTGTGTGCACGCTCAAACCCCCGTGAAAGAAGCGAAGTCGAGAGGCAGAAGTAACTTCTTATCAGAGAAGGAGTGTTCGCTAGAATTGCTTCACTCCAGTTTCTGAAGTATTTCTCGTCCTTACTAGGCATGGGTTCATATAATTGTCATAGAGCAAAACTTGCTATTACCCGATGGCTTGGTTTCACAGTTGTTCTGTATAATTGAATTGGCTGAGGGCTAAAGCTACGGCAAAACGACCTGACTTGTTGCATTTTTTCTTTAAAACAAAACTTTGCTGCAACACATGTCCATGACGTGCAGCATTACAGATGTTGTGTTACATCGCTGATAGTAGAGCTCAGTGCACATCAGAATTCCAGCTCAAATCATGGGGTGAATGATCAATTTCAAAATATACTCGCTTTGAGATGGCAATTACAGTTATTCAGTGAAATGGTTAGTTCCTCACTCTCTGGCTCGAAATAATTCATAAAAACATAAGAAATTGGAGCAGGAGTAGGCCATCTGGCCCTTCGAGCCTGCCCCGCCATTCAATAAGATCATGGCTGATCTGTCGTGGCTCAGTTCCACATTCCCACCCTCTCCCCATAACCCTTAATCCCCTTGCCTATCAAAAACCCATCAACCCGCGCCTTAAAAATATTTAGCGAGGCAGCCTCCACCACTTCAACGGGCAGAGAATTCCAGAGATTCACCACCCTTTGAGTGAAGAAGTTCCTCCTCAACTCCGTTCTAAACCGCCCCCCCCCCTTTATCCTGAGGCTGTGCCCCCTAGTCCTACGGTCCTTTCTGAGCGGGAAGAGCCTCTCCACCTCTATCCTATCCATCCCATTCATCATCATATACGGCTCAATCAGCTCTCCCCTCATTCTTCTAAATTCAAATTCACATCATGCCTTTGCAGGCTGGAACTTAGAAGAAACAATTATAACTTGTTTTTTGTAGAATTTTACTAAAGAGGTTAACTAGAGATCAGATTCAAAGCTTACCTTATCAGTAATCTTGCATTAAAAAATGTGAATCAGAACATACCATTTTCGGATATTTTTCTATGACCTTAGTTATAAACAGAGCTCCCATAAAAAAAGGCTTGCAATGTTATAATGTCTTGTTTGATTTATGACAATGTGTAATGTACTAGAATAGAGGATAGTTAATTGTACAAAAAAAAATGTTTGGCGATAGGCCCGTGAATTGTCATCATCGTGGGAAGAGAGACCAAGAAGAAACCCAGAGAAAAGTAAATACATGTTTTCTGGTATACACACCAATGAGGTCAGGTGAACTTTGAGTACAGACTCTCAGACACAGGGGCAACTGGAGAATGAGGAGGAAGGGGTGAGGGCAAACGGTCCTGGACAAAGAAGAAGAGAAGCTACAGCTATGGGAGCAGCATGGTTGGAAGGGAGTCATTTTCCTGTTCAGGAAAAAAACAAATACAAACGGGGTTTGCAGACTTTGCAGGTCTCAGGATTGACCAGCTGACCTTATGTCAGTAACTCAATCCAGGGACATTCAAAAACTGGATTCAGCGTCTTGTGGAGTGCAGTGGCAGCCTCACTCTGATGTAGGAGAGCGAATCAAGCCTCCCAAAAAGCCGAGTGAAGTGTGCTGGCTTAATTTGAAAACAAATCTGCTGAAATTGAAAGGGTACAGAGGAGATTTACAAGGATGTTGCCTGGACTGAAAGGCATGCCTTATGAAGTTAGGTTGAGGGAACTGGGTCTCTTTTCCCTGGAGAGACGTAGGTTGAGAGGCGACCTGATAGAGGTTTATAAAATGTTGAGAGGAATAGATAGGGTAAATTCTCAGAGGCTATTTCCCCGGATTGAAATGGTCGCTACGAGAGGACACAGATTTAAGGTGCGGGGAGGCAGGTACAGAGGTGATGTTAGGGATAAGTTTTTTACCCAGAGGGTGGTGAGTGAATGGAATCGGCTGCCGTCAGTGGTGGTGGAGGCGAACTCGCTGGGGTCTTTTAAAATACTTCTGGATGAGTATATGGGGTTTTATGGGATTGGGGGTTATAGATAGATGTTGATGTGATCGGCGCAACTCGTGGGCCGAAAGGCCTGTTTGTGCTGTAGTGTTCTATGTTCTATGTTCTAAATATTTGGGTCACGTAAAAATGAAAATTAGTTTTCAGCTGAGTTCATTAAGTAACCGGGAATGAACATTGCTGTAGTTTAGTGCATTGGTTGCCTATGAAGTACTGCTTCGGCACTGTTGATTTTAGCTTGATTTTCGCAATAAAACTCTAAAATATGTAATCTTGCCGATTTATTCTCTCTACGGTGTTGGGCAGTTCATCACCCTTCAAACTGCGTGTGCACGTTATTTTTTTGTGGTACGGTGAGTGTGTGCATTTGTTTCTGGTTGCATACGTGTCTTTACATTCATTTCTGCCTCTCTGTCAATCTCAAGATGTGCGTTGTTGTGTGATTGAGAATGTGAGCGAGCGCAATTATGGCACTTACCAGCAGAGGGAGATTGCTGAGTGTGTGGTTGTGCCGACATTTGTAACGTGCATGAGTTTGATATTTATCGGCAGAGGAATCTGTAAGCGTCTGTGCGCGCGTGCATGTTTGTGAGTGAGGGAGAGAGGCGACTTGTGCATGTGTATGAGGGAAAGAGTTTGCATGTGTTTGTGAGTGTGCGAGAACCTGTCATGTTCTATATTGAATATAGTTAACGCCCGATTGATTTTATGTGTGTGCCTGTCGAGTGTGACAAAACGTTTATGCATATATGTGTGTCTGTTGCTGAGGGAGTGAACATGCGCGTTTGCAGGTGGTTGTGTACACAATTTATAATCTGTGTGCTTGCATATGGGTTTCTGTTGGCATGCTGAGTTGTGCGCATGTGTGTGCACGTTTGTGAGTTTGGGTGTGCATTTCTGAGAGTCTGTGTTTGGTTTATTTTGTGTGTTCGTGGCAGAGATTTTGTGTGCATGTATGATTTAGGATGTGAGAGATTTTGGTTGGTTGTATGCAAAAAAAAAAATAAAGATTGTCGTTATAAGTGATAATAATGGCATTTTAGTTTAGGGAAAAAAAGTGAGGAGGCTGGAGGGGAGGCTTGTGTTTGAAGTCTGCTCCATGTGCTTGGAGATGCTTGTGTGGCAACTGATGATCGCGTGTGTGAGTTAGGGTGAGGGAGTGTTTTGTGCTCCGTCACAGAGAGTGTGACTGTGTGTATAATTGAGCATTTATGCATTGGTGTGCTTGTGCGTGAGCATGTCGCCATGTGTGCATGAGATTATGTTTGTGTTCTTGTTTTGTGTGAGTGTCAAAAGGCTTGTGCGCAGTTGTGAATGATCCTGTGCGAGGTGTCTTTTGTGTGTGAGAGAAAAAGCGAGGCTCTGTGTGCATGCGTTTTTTGGGTGCAATTATATGCCTGAGCTTTTGAATAAATCAATGTATCGGTATGTGTTTCTCTATGGGTATGTGAGAAATGGTGTTTGTGGGGATGTTTATTGTGCGTGTTTCAGTCAAGTTGTGGTTGGAAGTATGCATGCATTTTCTTGTGTACTGTTGTGACAGAGTTTGTGTGTCAGATGCATGTTTCTGTGTGGGAGTTTATGTTTTTGCGTGTGCTTCTGGATGTATGTGACTGAAATTGTGCGCATTTGTGTGCATTATTGTATGTGTGTAAAAATCCGTGTGTCAGAGATTCTGTGCCTGTGTTTCTCTTGTTTTGTGCGACTTACGAATGTGTGTGTACGTGACTGTATTGTCAATGTGTGTGAGATTGGATGCCTGTTTGTGAGTTCCTGTCCGTGCGGTTGAGAGCTTCTGTGTGTGTGTGTGTGTGTTTTCACAAATTTGTGTGAGAGGGAGAGTGTGTGTCTGCAGGTTTCCGAGTGTCTGTATTAGAGGATGAGACTCTATAAATATGTGTGAGGTAGGGCATATTTCTTTCTGGATGTATTGGTGAGCGAGTTTATCTCTTTATGTGAGATTTTGCATGAGTCAGTATGCACATGTCGGTGTATGTGCGTGTGTATGTGATTGAGAGAAACAGAGAGAGAATATCCACCAAAATAAAGTTACTAAAGATTATGCGTATGGCCTAATGTGGCAGAATGTGAACAAAACTGCAATCGTCCCGGATCATTTTTATGTCACTTACCATTATCAACCGGGCGTTAACTATACTCAATACTTAAAAGGTGCAGTTAAGCTTGGTTTGTTCATCTCTGATTCCAATCATGTCCAAATTCCGGCGCGAGTTCACACAAGTGGCAGAGGCATCTTGGTGGCCTTACAGTGTGTTGGTACTGTAAAAGCTCTATCACTAACATGGGACACAATGAAAGGAAATTATGTAATAAGCATTCCAATACAATCCAAAGCTGTACAGGTTAGGTGTATTGGTCATGCTAAATTGGCCGTTCATGTTGCAAGATGTGTAGACTCGGGGAGTTGGTTGGGCAAATGCATACGGTTATGGGGAACATGGGATGGGGAGGGAATGTGTGTGAGAGAGAGAGAGAGGGGGAGTGGGGGGAGAGGATCTGGGGAGCCAGGAGGTGGGTTTATCGCCGCCGGATTCTCACCTCTCACCTGGTCTTGTTGCCATCGTATTTTCTGTTCATTCGGTAAAATATCTGGTTCGTGGTAAAGCCCAGAATGATGTATTGGATGAATTCATCCACAGTAATGCTAGTGAAGGGTAAAGAGCGACTTTAGATTGTCTTCTCGTTCGAGATTTTGTTTTCTTGGCACTTGTCTGGCAGGAATATTTCTTACGCCTTAGAAACCCAAGCCTAAAATGTGTTTGGATTGTGCTGCAACTGGAAATTCGCTGTTTTAGCTAGCAAGTAGACAGTGGCAATAAATAACAATTGCGTCCTGTCAATTGGCAAGTGGGTATATTCAGTTATGAAGAATGCATTAACGATGGGTAAACAAAAATCGTCCAATAGCAAACATTGTGAAATACAACATTATTCACAAATTTCAACCGTCAGGCTCAGAAACTTTCGTAACAAAGCACTCACAATGTGCAGGGCAAGATGCATTCCTGTTTCGCACCTTGAATGCACCGTTCGAGATGTCCACTGTTACGGCAGTGCCCAGGCACCCTTTTGCTGACAGTGCAATATTGACCCAACAAGATTCAATACTTTTTTCGCAATCAGACACATCTTTGACCTCGAAGACCTCAACGGGCGGGATGAGGACCTCGTTTTCAAAATACGTCGCTGAGAAGTTACTGACTGGGACTCCCAATTTGGTCACGATGTTAAACAACGTATTTTCTGCTACGTTTGGCTGCAGGAATGCCTGCGCAATTGCCATATCGAATGAAGTCGAAGAAAATTGACCTAGCCGGACTACTTCCCCCCTCGTTGCGTTGAATAGTATGGGAACCCCCCTGAATGTGTTGTGAACGTTACTCTTTAACGTATCCAGGGCGATAGAGAGGAGGTAATGGAAACATTTGAAATGGAAGTTCTCATGATAGGTGGAATCGTTTGAGCCGAACTGCCTAATTGCTTCGTTGAACTCGCGGTACAGTGTAGATTCCTGCGTGTAAGCGTGAATTGCCATCAGGTGCTCCCTTCGTAATCCTTCTGGAATGGCCACATCGCGCCTCAAACCTATCCTGGCATCATCCCATACTTTAAGGAAATCTTTTCTGTCAGCCCATTCACCTCGGATGTAATCAATGGCCGCCTGGTCAGCCGCCGGGGTTTGAGTGAATATGTAAGCGGCAGAAGTTTTGGCCATATCCAACTTGACATATTTCCTGCCAGGTTTGTTAGATGGAATCCTCTGATCTGTGAATCAAATCGGGTTAATCCGTTAATAAGTGGTCAGTTGATTACATGTGTTAAGTCTTACAGATTCCACTACTCGCCAGCTTCCACATTTTCCAGTGCACCGATGTCAAGCAGACACGTCAAACTTTATACTTGCTAAATGCTAGATGCAGAAGGAACGCATTTTCTGAGATCTATTTCGGGAGGTGATGAGCTCCTGAAAATATCTCATGTGCATGCAGTCTCTGCCTTGTTTTACAGAAGAGCGGGGTCTGTTTCACGAGGTAGAAGGGATTTCAAAATTTACCTCCTGCAATGAGTCATTGGCCTGTGTGATGGGGTTGCAGTACAGCCTTCCTTGATACAGATGGTTCATGTCAGGTCAAGAACGAAACACGTGAGATTGAAACTTACAACATCCATTATGCTGGCAAAGGAGACTATCCCAACTCGTGTTAACGTCTGTTGCGACTAAAGCTTCGATTTGCACTTCCACCGTCAAAACATTTGTGTTGGGGGTCCCCTTACGGTAAACGTAAAGGCTAGTGCATGAAAAGCCTGGCGTCTTGAATATTATTGGACCTTTGTACATGGTAGAAAGAAAGGATGTTTCACGGTGACAATGATCACCACAAAATCACATGCTTTTCACTTCAAGCATCCATACGCCGAGTCATCAAATGGACTCTCACAAAAATGTATTTCGCTCATTCTTTTTTAAAACGGATCAATGTGTGTGAAGTACAATTTCTGACGTCAGGGTCGACCAACACATTTATAATATTACCCAGGCTCTCGCTCTCGTTCTGAATTCATTTCATTAGGAAAAAAAAATTCCCTCTGTCCCTCTAACGTGTAAACCATTCATCAACAATTGCAAAACAAATGAAGCAGCACTAACAATCTGCACATATAAATGAATAACACGAGGTAAATCAATGCGGTGATAAAAGAATACCTCTATCATTAGGAAACTGCAGCCGTAGCAGAACAAAAGAGCATAAATTGTTTACCCTTTCTCCCGATGAACTCCGGAAACTAACATGATAGCCATATTATTTTTTTTCTTAAAAAGTGAACAATTGTCAATTAATGTTGCAAGAAGATGAAAGATGTTTGATAAAAATCATAAAACGTGTGGAATGTAAAGCTATCATCGGGAAATTGATCTATTCTTGTTGATGTGATAAATTAATATGAAGCCAGAGCATCACACAACTACTCATCGAACCATAATGTAGGCAAGTACAGAATGAGCTTATTTATCTTTTGGGTCTATGTTGGAAGCTCTGAAGGAACATGTTACAGAGTGCCAGAGCCGTAGCTCTGTGCATTTTTGTTCTAATCAAATATTGACCCAATTCCCTTTTGAATATACGTATTGGCCCGACTCCACCATTCTCCCAGGCAGTGAATTCCAAGCCCCAATCATTAGTCCTCAAAAAATATTTTCCACATGAGTGGCATATGGAGACTTTAAGTAGCCAGTCGATTGAAGTGCAGGGCAGGCGTACCCTGCAAAAATGAATGATGAAAAAAGGCAGGATTCGGGAGCCCAGGATGACAAGGGGAATTGAAAACTTAATCCAAGGCAAAAATGAAGCATCTGTTCGCTTTAGGCATCTGGAAGCTGATGAGAAGTATAGGGAAAGTAGGAAAGAATTTGAAGGTGGAATTATAAGGACTAAATTAAGGCATGCAAAGTCTTGAACAAACAGATTCAAGGGGATTCCCCAGGCTTTATATGCATAGATTAGCAGCATGACGGTAGCAGTAGCAGGAATGTGCCCACTCAAGTACAATGGAAAATGTTATGCGTGGAGTCACAGGAAGTGGGTGAGATCCTTTAGGTGTCCACCAAGGAGAAGGAAATGACGGGTTTTGAGGCCAAGCATAAGTGCCTGAAAGTTCTAGACAATGTCAATATATCGATGGAGAAGTGCTGAGTATCCTAAATTGCATCAAGTTAGATAAGTACCCAAAGCCATTTGGGTTCCATTCAGGTTGCTGCGGGAGGCAAAGGGAGAAATAGGTGGGGCACTAAAAGATATTTTCATGTCCTCTTCATCCAGGAGAGATTCCATAAGACTGAAGAAGACTGGAGCCAATGCAATTCCCTTGTTTAAGAAAGGAAGTAGGGATAATCCAAGAAGTCATAGGGCGGTGAGCCTGTTCTCAGTGGTGGGAAAGTTTTGGGGAAGATACATAGGGATAGGATACATGCACATTTGGAAGGAAATTGCATAGTTACTAAGAGCCTTCCCCGTCCAAAACTAAGAGGTTTTGGACGGGGAAGGCTCACCATTTTGACTGAGATTTATGAAGAGTCATAGAGCCATAGAAGTTTACAGCATGGAAATAGGTCCTTCGGCACAACTTTCCCATACTACCCCCTTTTAACGCCTAAGCTGGTCCCGATTGCTCGTGTTTGGCCTATATCCGTCCATAACCATCTTAACCATGTAACTGCCTAAACACTTTTTGAAAGACAAAATTGCACCCGCCTCTTTTACTTCGAACTGACAAAGATGATGAGGGAAGTACTATGGATGTATTTTGTATGGGATTTAGTAAGGCGTTTCATAACGTACAACATGGCAGTCTGGTACAAAAACGAAAATCGCATAGGATTTGTTGTGAGCTGATTAGATGATATAGAACTGGTTTGGTATTTGAAGTGGGTATGCCGGCGTTGGACTGGCGTAAACACAGTAAAAACTCTGACAACACCAGGTTTTAGTCCAACCGATTTATTTGATAATATTCTCACAAGCAAGCAAGCTTTCGAGGTTACCCTCTTCGTCAGGTGAATGGAGAGTTCTGGCCTCAGACAGAGCATATAAACCACAGACAGTTTAGAGATTGCTGATTCGCATTCTAATCAGCAATCTCTAAACTGTCTGATTCGCATTCTAATCAGCAATCTCTAAACTGTCTGTGCTTCATATGCTCTGTCTGAGGCCAGAACTCTCCATTCACCTGACGAAGAGGGTAACCTCGTAAGCTTGCTTGCTTGTGAGAATATTATCAAATAAATCGGTTGGACGAAAACCTGGTGTTGTCAGACTTTTTACTTTGGTATTTGAAGACAGAGTATAGTTGTGAAAAGGCTCTTTTTCATTGTGGGGATCTGCAGCTCGCGCTGTTCAGGAGATATTAGTGCTGGGACTTCTGTTCTTGGTAGTGTTTATAAATGATCTGGAGGAAATGTAGGTGGTCTGATTAGTAGTTTGCGGATGAAGTTATAATTTCTGGGGTTGCTAATAGTGTCGTGGAATTCCACAGAATACAAAAGGATGTAGAGACGGTTGTGAAGGATAATCTATATAAGCCCTTGGGAAGGCCCAGTTTGATTATAATTATTCAGAGCTTTTTCTGTATGATAGATCATGACATACATTTATTTTTATAATTACTTGATGAAGCGACAAGGAATGTTGATGAACGGAGGGCAGTCAACGTAGTTTATATGGACTTCAGTGAGGCCTTTGGTAAAGTTCCACATAGTAGGCTACCGTAGAAGGTTTGACCAGACGAGATCTAGGGAGAGGTCGCACATTGGGCATGTAATTGTAGGGAGCAGAGAAATTGGTGGAAGGATGTTTGTTGGAATGGACATCTGTGACTCGTGACATGCCTCAGGGGTCAGTGCTGATCCCATGCCAGGCACCATCCTGGTAAACCTCCTCTGCACCTTCTCCAAAGCCTCCACATCCTTCCTGTAATGTGGGGACCAGAAGTGCACACAATACTCCAAGTGCGGCCGCACCAGAGTTGTGTACAGTTGCAACATGACGCTGCGACTCCTAAATTCAATCCCCCTACCAATAAACGTCAATACACCGTGCTCGAAAGTTACGCAGAGAGTGTTGGATGCCTTGAACGCGCTGCCAGAGGAGGTGATAAGAAATAAGATAAGAAATAGGAGCCGGAGTAGGCCATCTAGCCCTTCGAGCCTGCCCCGCCATTCAACAAGATCATGGCTGATCTGAAGTGGATCAGTTCCACTTTCCCGCTTTCTCCCAATAACCCTTAATTCCCTTGTCTATCAGAAACCTATCTACTCGTGACTTAAATATGTTCAGCTAGGTATTCTCCATCACTTCAGAGAATTCCAGAGACTCACCACCCTTTGAGTGAAGACGTTCTTCCTCAACTCTGATCTAAACTGCCACCCCACCCCCCCTTATTTTGAGGCTGTGCCCTCTAGTTCTGCTATCTTTTCAAAGCGGGAAGAATCTCTCTACCTCTACCCTATCTATCCCCTTCATTATCTGAAATGTCTCTATAAGATTCCCCCTCAGCCTTCTAAACTCCAACGATTTCAGGCCTAGACTATTCTGGTAGAAGCAAGTAAGGAGGGGAGAGAATAATACAGACAGAGTAAGGGCAGAACGTTTTATTTTTGTTGCCTAATGAGGCCATCACAATCGATACAGGCTTGGTGTGCCGAAAGGCCTGTTCCTGTGCTATATTTTTCTTTGTTCTATATCTGCAAAGCTCAATTTCTTAATTGCATTTGATTTTCGATCCTTTGCCAATGGGATTTGACTCTGCTTATTCCTCTGTCAAGACTGGGCATGATTTTATTGGAATATCAGTATCTGCTCAGGCTTTTCTTCTCTAATCATAACTGCCTTATCATCATTAATCCACCTCCAATTCAGACTGAACCAGTCAATATACATTTGTTATTTTTGTAATCTGTGCTCTCATTCATAAAAGCCAGTAGACAGTGCGCTTCACCTACCACATCGTCAAAGTCTCCAGCCTAATTTCTGCCCAGATTTCTATGCCCCTGCACCTTCCTGAGAATGTTACCACTTACTTTATACAGACTCTCTGCATTCTTCTTATGAACATTCACACTCCTTTTCACGAAACATTCAGCTGTCATTTGGCAGTGATATCACAACCTGCCAATGAACTCCTGGAATGTTGTACTACCCGCATCGCAGTTCACAATATTTGCAACTTTCGTATCATTTGCCAATTTTGAAAACATGGCCTTTAGGCCAAGTTCTAAGGTGTTTCAATTAATCAGGAGAAACAGGGCTACTAAACACGACTGAAAACCTGCCTGGAGCAAGAAAAAAATCTTTTTTTCTCACTGCTGCCCATAATTAGCCAATTTCATAAGAACATAAGAAATAGGAGCAGGAGTAGGCCATCTGGCCCTTCGAGCCTGCCCCGCCATTCAATAAGAAAATGGCTGATCTGTCGTGGCTCAGCTCCACCTTCCCGCCCTCTCCCCATAACCCTTAATCCCTTCACTTATCAAAAACCCATCAACCCGTTTCTTAAAAATATTTAGCGAGGCAGCCTCCACCACTTCAACGGGCAGAGAATTCCAGAGATTCACCACCCTTTGAGTGAAGAAGTTCCTCCTCAACTCTGTTCTAAACCGCCTCCCCTTTACCTTGAGGCTGTGCCCCCTAGTCCTACTGTCTTTTCTGAGCGGGAAGAGTCTCTCCACCTCTATCCTATCCATCCGATTCATCATCTTATACGTCTCAATGAGATCTCCCCTCATTCTTCTAAACTCTAACGAGTACAAGCCTAGTTTATTCAGCCTCTCCTCATAGCTCAATCCCCTCAACTCCGGTATCTGCCTAGTAAAACTCCTCTGCACTCCCTCCAGGGCCAAAATATCCTTGCGCAGGTGCGGTGCCCAAAACTGCACACAGTACTCTTGTTGTCGCCCTTTCTATTATTCCACGAGCTCCAACTTTGCTGACACCAGCATTTTATTTCATTCCGATCGGTCATGTCAACTACAATTCTCCCAAAATAATTCGCTGTTTCCTTTAGAGAAATAAGATGAAAGCCAGCTGTTTAAACTTGATTTTCTCGCAACAAAGCCGTGTTGTTTCTCCTTCGCCAATCTTCAACTTTCCAAGACACAATTACTTTTGCCCGAATTATCATTTTAAAAGCACCACCGCCACTGACCTCTGGTCTACCAACCTGTGGTTAGTGAAATTATTTTTTATTTTTTTAATATAATTTTTCAAGGAAATTGCGACTTTTTATAATTGTTCCATACTCTGACAATGGTTGTGAGTTTAAAGAAGCATGCAATGTTACGAATAATGCATCAGTAGTTTACCATCCATCTTCCCTCAGTACTCTGCCACGCCCTGATATCGAGTCCTGATGTCTCAACAACTTTCCAAAGAGACAACCTGTGCAATACTTATTTTTTTAAAAATCAAGTGCCTTAGCCAAATTATCTTTCACCGTGATCTGAATAGCATAACCTACCTTGGTAAAGGCAGAAGCAAGTTGGTCACCTTAACAATGCACGCTGACCTCATGAGTAAGTCTATAATGTGTCCACAACTTGTTGCATTATTTCAATCAGTAGTTTGTATAAATAGTTACAAAATGATGGAAGTGTTCTTTGTCTAATATCCTTTTGTGTCACCTGGCAGCCTCTGTCACTTTGCTCCTTCTTATTTATATTAGCAGTTGTATCTGAATCTTTTCTACTCATTCTGGTTCTCAACTTTATTTTCCAACTTTTACTGGTTTTATCTTCACGGCTTCTGTTTCAACAACATTTCTATCTCTCTTCGCATTTAGGGAGAATCTGCTTTTTTTGCCATAACCTTCACTTCTTTATTGTACGTGAGACAAATCTCCTTCAACCGCATTCAGTCTCGGCAGCTTTGCCTGGTTGTCATAGATTCAGCTTGGTCAGATCACATCCTGACCACTAAAGTTGGCTTCCAGCACATATTTAAGTACATGTTTCTTGTTCATTTTCATTTGACGAAGCAAACCTAAAGCTTATCATTAAATGAACTAACATCCTCCCTGGACCACAAGAAACACAATGTTTTCAGCAGAATGCTCACCACCTCCATCCCAAATGAAGGATGGCCAATCCCTGCTAGTCTAGCCAGCCACATCCTCACCCAACAACGTATGAAGAAAAGCCCCTTACAATCCCTCCCACTGACAATTGATCCATTTGACCCAACTCCTTCCCACAATTCACATGTAGGAATGTCAAATCTTTGGCTGGACCGCAACACCACTGCAGAATGTTCTTCTGAATGTTTGCACTAATGTTAGGCTGTCTAACATACAGCTCACCATTTCATGAGTAACATTGGCCAAACGTTTAGATGCATTTGAAAGTCGGGATTCGCTGTGAAAATATGATACATTCACAGGATTATTTGAAAGTATCAAGTCTGTTACCAGCGAATTTTTATAGGGTAAAAGTTTCAAAGCAATAGAAACATAAAACAGCAATGTGGACCTCGTGGCCTTTTTCATTTTAATTAAATGGCAGAAAAGGCTCGAGGAGATGAACTGCATAAAGAGCTTTCTACTTTGATGGAATTTATGTGCTCGACTCCCCCGTGCAATCTCACCCCTGCTCAATATCCAACTCTGATTAATACTTACCATTTTTTCTATCAATTAAGCGCACAATCCTCTTCCAAACATGTTCACTTTTATGGATCAATCCAAGAATTAATCAACCTCTATCTGAATGTATTGTGGGAGTTGGCAAGCTGAATATGTGCCACTGTCTACTTTTCCAACAGATCCAATGACCCTCAAACTTCCCTGAAGTAATGGGATTAGCAATTGTCTCTTCAGTTTGCATGTGAACACCACAAACAAACGTTAACTCCTGAGATCAGAAATTCCCAGCGATGTCAATGACCTTGAAATTGCCCAAATGACTTTTGCATCCCGCCACACGGCCATCAGGATGGGCCGGAGAGTTTACCCTAACGTTGTTCTCTGTTCCCAAATTTTGCAGCAGATGAAAATCTATAATCGCCCACATTAATCACCGTATTGTTATGGTCATCAAATAGAATGAAAACACTCACTGTCCAGGCAGAGTAAGAGAAGTAAGATGTAAAGTGGCAGCTGCATTGCTCCAGCGATTCGCGTTTCTTGAAATCGCCAGGATTCCTTCCAGTTTCAGTTCTGTGCTTATTTCTGCAGCGAGGGATTCATCTACTGTTGGAGAAAAAAAATTCCAGTAACCAATAGAGCTCAGTGGCACAGCAAACATATAAAAAAGACAATTGAAAGTTATGTTGCAGTGAGATAGAATGTTACAGCCAGAGAGCATCTCGGCAGTTCATTTGCACAATTGAACATGTTTTCATTGTTTGTAACATCAATCTTCCAGACCCTTCCCTTCACCACGTACTCCTGAAGTATGTATGTTCCCAATTTTATTTCAGCCGTAGAAATGTAGAATTGAACGGACTTCCATCAAACTTTCCAGTCTTGATAATGACAAACACATCTGGTACTGCAGTTGAACTGAATTGAATAAATCTCTGGAACCAAAATCTAATGATGACCATGAAACCATTGTCGATTGTCGTAAAAACCCAACTCGTTCTGCAATGTCATTTTTGGAAGGAAATCTGCCACCCGTATGTGTTTGGCCTGGCCTACATGTGACTACTGAGCCACAGCAAAATGGTTAATTCTTAAATGATCTATGAAACTGTCAACTTTTGAAAGGTAAAATTCTGCACTTGGCAGCAATGTTCACGTGCTTCGAAATAATCTTGTCAAGGATTTTTTTCTGAATTTTCAAGAAATCAGGCTCTCAGTATTAATAATACTACCACTATGAAATATCCTATAATGTTTCTCTCTACTAGCAAGGGCATACCTTGTTGTCCTGTTTTTCTGCAGATATTGAAGTTGTTCATTACTGGCAACGTTCCAATAAACCTGTTTTCAACATCTTGCCTACCTTGTGAGCATTCCAAATGCCCGCATTCAGAAAAAAACAAATTACCTCAAAGTCAGCACCACATAAGAACATAAGAAATAGGAGCAGGAGTAGACCATCTGGCCCTTCGAGCCTGCCCCGCCATTCAATAAGATCATGGCTGATCTGTCGTGGCTCAGTTCCACCTTCCCGCCCTCTCCCCATAACCCTTAATCAACCCGTTTCTTAAAAATATTTGGCGAGGCAGCCTCCACCACTTCAACGGGTAGAGAATTCCAGAGATTCACCACCCTTTGAGTGAAGAAGTTCCTCCTCAACTCGGTTCTAAACCGCCTCCCCTTTATCTTGAGGCTGTGCCCCCTAGTCCTACTGTCTTTTTTGAGCGGGAAGAGTCTCTCCACCTCTATCCTATCCATCCCATTCATCATCTTATACGTCTCAATGAGATCTCCCGTCATTCTTCTAAACTCTAACGAGTACAAGCCTAGTTTATTCAGCCTCTCCTCATAGCTCAATCCCCTCAACTCCGGTATCAGCCGAGTAAACCTCCTCTGCACTCCCTCCAGGGCCAAAATATCCTTGCGCAGGTGCGGCGCACAAAACTGCACGCAGTACTCCAGCTGCGGCCTCACCAATGCCCTATACAGCTGCAGCCAGACCTCCCTACTTTTATATTCAATCCCCCTCGCTATGAAGGCTAGCATCCCATTCGCCTTCCTGATCACCTGCTGCACCTGCAAGCTGGGTTTTTGCGACTCATGCACAAGGACCCCGAGGTCCCACTGCCTCGTCGCCTGCTGCAGTTTTTCGCCACGTAAGTAATAGTCCTTCCTACCATTCCTCCTACCAAAGTGGACCACCTCACACTTGCCAACATTACATTCCATTTGCCATTTCCTGGCCCATTCGCCCAGCCTATCTAGATGCTTCTGCAGACTCTCCACACCCTCCTCACAATTTGCCTTTCCCCCAATCTTGGTGTCATCAGCAAATTTCGACACCCTGCACTCGGTTCCCTCCTCCAGATCATCTATATAAATGGTAAATAGCTGAGGCCCCAGCACCGACCCCTGGGTCATCCCACTAGTCACCAACCGCCAATCCGAATAGCACCCATTGACCCCCACTCTCTGCCTCCTATTTGACAACCAATCCTCTATCCACGCTAACACCCTACCCCCAACTCCATGTCCCCTGACCTTCTGCAATAACCTCTTGTGAGGTACCTTGTCAAACGCCTTCTGAAAATCCAGAAAGACCACATCCACCGGCTCTCCTCTATCCACTGCCCTAGACACATCCTCATAGAACTCCAGTAAATTTGTCAGACACGACTTCCCTTTAATGAAACCGTGTTGCGTCCGCCCTATCAAGCAATTCCCCTAAAGATGCCTCGCTATTTCCTTCTTAATGACGGATTCTAACATTTTACCTACCACAGACGTTAAACTAACCGGCCTATAATTCCCCGCCTTTTGCCTGGCACCCTTCTTAAACAACGGCGTAACAGTAGCCGTTTTCCAATCTTCCGGCACTTTCCCGGAATCCAGCGACGTCTGGAAAATAACCACCAAGGCATCCACTATCACCTCCGCCATTTCTTTCAGAATCCTCGGATGCATTCCATCCGGTCCTGGGGACTTGTCCACAATCAGCCCCTCCAGTCTGTCGAGCACCACCTCTCTAGTAACAGTAATGTCATTAAGACCCTCCATTCCTACCACCTTTCCATCGCTATAATAAACATTCTCAGGTTGTTTGATATTGTCTATTTACACCTCAATTAATAAGGCCAACGATCAGATTTCCCTTTCTAACTTCGTTTTCAACGTGTCGTAGCACCTTAAAAGACATTAGACCAAAAGAACATAAGACGTAGGAGCAGAATTAGGCCACTTGGCCTATCGATTCTGTTCTACCGTTCAATCATAGCTGTTATGTTTCTCATCCCCATTGTCCTGCCTTTCCCCCATAAACTCTCATTTAGTTATTAATCCAGAATCTATATGTCTCTGCCTTAAAGCCACTCAATGACTTGGCCTCCCCAGATTTCTGCAGCAAGGAGTTCCACAGATTCAACACTCTCCAGCAGAAGAAATTTCCCCTCATCCCTGTTTTACTGGATCGTCCTTTTAGCCTGAGCTTCTGTCCTCTGGTTCTAGATTTTCCTACTGGCGGAAGCATCTTCTCCACGTCCACTCGTTGCACTATCCTGTAAGTTTCAATAAGATACCCCAACCCCCACCCACCACCTCCATCCTTCGAAACTCCTACGAGTACAGACCCAGGGTGTTCAACCGTTCCTCATACAGCAAGATTTGCATTCCAGAGATAATTCTTCTGAATCTTCTCTGGATATTTTCCAAGGCCAGCACATGCTTCCTGCTTTACAGGGCCCAAAACTGTTCGCAATACACCAAATGGGGTCAGGCCAGTGTTTTATACAGCCTCAGAAATATATTCCTGCTCTTGTATTCTAGCCCTCTCAACATGAATGCTAACATTGCATTTCCCTTCCTAACTGCCAAATAAACCTTCACATATAAGCAAACATTATTCTGTTCCCAGCATGCACTGCTGCTTCACAGAGCAAGGCTCAATGTTCCATTCCCAGATGCGGCCACTGTCTGTGTGGCGTCTGTATGTTCTCCATTTATCTGCGTGTGTTTCCTCTGGGTCCCTCGATTTCCAAAAGGTTTGCTGGTGAGATGCATTAGCCATGCTATATTACTCCTCTGTGTACCCTAACAAATACGGAAGTGTGGCACCTCGAAGATTTTCAAAGTAACTTAAGTGTAGTGTTAGTGTAAACCTACTTGTGGCTAATAAGTAAAGATACTTAAGTTTTTCTTCTACACTCTATGTAAATTTTCATGATTTAATTCAGGTCATGTCTACTGGTTCTTCCCAACAAAGACGATCTCCTTTACCTGTGTGGGCCCCAATTTTCACTTGTGTATTTGTTCAACCCAAATCCTAAGTAGATCTAACCTTTTTTTATTTTATTCCTGACTTTAATAATGCTGCTCAATGACTGATACTCCAGAGTCTAAACATTAACGTTCAAGGAAGGAGTCCATGTTCTTCTTATATTCTAACTCGTGTATAATCTTGGCATAAATTTAATTGTTCTGCAAATAAAATATTTTTTAAAAAAATGATTTTTGCCCATCATTGATTCCAAATGCAGGAAAACCATTGAATGAGGTTTCGGAAAGTGGTCCACTTTAAATATACAGACAACAAGGAGTCCATGACATGAGAGGCTACTGAGACGTTCAGGGGATTTATTTTTAAAGGGTGCGAATAGAAACTAATGAGATCTTCTTCGAATATAAAGAATTCAAAATATAAATATTTTGCCATACCATCCATGAATACAAATGTTTTGGTGGGAATGGCAGCTGAATAGATAAAGACCATAATAGCACAAGCTATCATCGATAGACATGAGGAATGTTGTGTTATTATTTTGCTGCGACATGTAAAAGAGACTGAGAAGCGATTGTTATCCACTTGAATTGTCAGATTTGTAATGTGGTGAGAGTACTTGAAAAGAAAAGCTAAATTGAATTAATAAATGAAACTAACATAGAAACACGGTCATGGAGGGCGCCTGCTAATATTTATTTTCAGTCTATTCATGAGACATCAGGAAAAGTTGTGCAATCAGTCAGCAAAGCTTTAAACAGCAAATCAAAAACGAGTTCCTCCTTCTAGAAAGAGAAGATGTGAATGCAGGGAATTTGTTTTAGATATGTTCTGAATTATGATTAGGCCACATTAATCTGTCACATGCTGTTAAGGTCGCCATGTTACAAAATGGGTCTATGTGCATTTAAGAAGGTACAGATAGTATGTATAAAGAGGATTTACAAAATGCACACTGATACCTTTTGGGAAAACGCTGACAGGTTGATCCTAATCATTTTGGGAGGGACATTGCGACGGAAACCTATTGAGGTCTTCTCTCTTTTTGACATATAAACTCAACGCAGAGATAATGCACCCTGTTGCAGGAAAGAACGCATCGAAACAATAACTACATCAATTTGTCATCAGTGTTGATTGGGAAATTCATAACTTTTTTTTTCAGAAGCATTGTGTTCATTGAGAAGAAGATGGTAATGTTGAACTCTATAGGAGGGTGCCTGATGAGAAATCACGTGTGTGCATTTCCACGGAAAGAAGACGAGAAAATTAAGGATATGGTAATATATGACAATAATGGTGTTTTACTTTTGGAAATCTACGAGGAGGCCCGAGGGGAACATAAGTTCCGAGATGCTTCTTTCCTGCATGTCCTGTGTAAATAGAGAGACAGACAGAGGAGAGAGAGAGAGAAAGAGAGAGAGAGATGCTTTACTGAGACGGCAGTACACTGATAATGCGGCAATGTAAGATAGATCGCTTAAAAAGGACCAGCAGCCTCTTTTATCTGATGGCATACAAAGGACACCGCAAATATCGTGAAAACCAGTAGCCGATCTATCACAGTTAAATCTGGTTATCTTCAGCCAACATGATCTAAAGCAATCCATATTTTGGTCATGACTTAAACTGTGTTCCGCAAGTTCCCAAACACAACGTTGGAGCGTGGATTTTCAAGAGAAAAAGAAATGCAATGCTTCTCGAAAGTATGCTTTGTCACCAGGCCACTTTTCAACGTGTTTAGTTTGTGGTCTTTTGCTCTATAAATTCAACCTGTAACTTCCGTTTCAACTGCAGCTGCAGCCACAGATAGTAAAAGAGCCGTGGTTCATATTAAATTTCAGAAATGACAAGACTGAAACATGCTGAGCAGAAAGAGTAACCTCTGTTTGCAGTTGTTTTCTTAGAATGATCTCTTGTTGTTTTACTCTCTTACTTATAAGCGAATAAAAATTATTTGAGGCAGCGCCTACCATCCTTCGCTGTCACATTGATGACTGCTGTGGATACTGCTGTCAGAGTCAACAGACGTCTTTATCTTTAGAACACTAATGTTCCCTACGTGCTTTGCTCGATATTTTTTCTATATGAGAAACGTTGCAGCGCTCGATTATGGTTACATGCGGTCAGTCTGCGAGGCTCAGAATCATAGGAAACTGGCGGCACTTCCTGAACCAAAATGCGTCAATGAGGAATAAACTTACCGGATGTCTGTTCACTGCGGTTAGCTTTGCAAAGAGCTCTGTGTTTTCTAAAGCAGAGCAAAGAAAATAAAAAACAATTACTGTACTCCGTTAAACAAGAGACTGTAAGAATACATTAAACTATATTTTAAATTGTCATACAACGTAATCAGAGCTCAGTCTGAACCAGATGATGAAGTGGATTTTTTTTTGCGTTAACATCCTTTGGAGTCTGTGTTACAATACCGCTATCGTTCTCCCTCTCTCTCCTTCTCTCCCCCTCTCTCGCTTTCTCTCTCACACACACATATGCAGACACTTGATTGTGTGCACCATATTAGAGGACATTGAGAGCAGAGCCACACCTGTTTCTTCCGAAATCAAATTGATTCGACTTTAGCTTTCGATTTTTTCCTTTCGTTTAGTGGAAACTGATTAGACTTTCATCACCCCGATCCGTCGACTTCTCTCGTTCTTTCTGTTTTTAGAATTTCTGCCCGGATACTACTTCATATAGTTATTTTTATTGTCTCAGTCTCTAATATATTTATGGGGCGGCACAGTGCCACAGTGGCAAGCACTGCTGCCTCACAGCGCCTAAGTTCAATTTCTGGCTTGGGTCACTGTCTGTCTGCAATTTGCACGTTCTCGCCGTGTCCGCGTGCGTTTCCCCCGGGTGTTCCGGTTTCCTCTCACAGTCCAAAGATGTGCTGGTTTGGTTCATTGGCCATGCTCAATAGACCAGAGTGTCAGGGGAATAGCACAGCAAATATAAGGGGTTACGGGAATCGGGCCTGGGCGGGATTGTGCTCCTTGCAGACTCAATGGGCCGAAGGGGCTCATTCTGCACTGTAGGGTTTTATGATTCTCTAAAATCGCTTATACTTTCTGTGGTGTTAGTCCTGGGGTTCATCCCCGCACATAGTCTCCTGGCACCCAACTTCCCTGGTTCCTTTAAATTGATTTAACTGTTTCTAATTTCCCAATAAACACGCTAATGTGTCAAAACTGCAATGATTTCCGGCAGTGATGAGAACTCATTGCGTTCTATGCCATTTAGTTGGTGGCCGACTAGAAACTGTCTAGGCCTCGGTGTTAACCTTGCCATTCCCGAACCAGTTGATGGTAAAGTCGCAAACAGAATAGTCTTGTAGATACAGATTTTTATTTTTCTGTTTCTGACAATTCTGCAGATTAGAATCATCCTGGCCGAACTTCCAAAATACTATTCTAAGAATGCGCATGTCATTCGTAAGTGAATGATGATCTGAATTCTGGGGAGCTGGCATTCAAAGAAAACGGCTTAGTTGCTTAATGTTCTAAGATAAACGAGAGGGTAAGACAATTATTTCGGACATGTCATATAATAATATAATTTAATGAGAAGAGAATTCGTTACAAAAGTAATGAGGTCATGTTTCAGATTTTTTGGACATTGGTGAAATTATGCACAGTTTTGATCTCCTTATTTGAGGAAATATGTAAACACGTTAGAGGCGGTTCAGAAAATGTTAACTGCACTAAGACGGTGGGTTGGGTGGGGGTTTGGGGCGGACGGAGGTTTTTTTTTATCAGGAACGGTTCATGAGGTTAATTTCGTGTCCAAAGGAGATTAGAAGTATAAGAGAGACTTGATAGAAAATGTCCAAGATCCTCACGGTGAAAGCGAGGAAGATGATTATTCATATTGGAAAGTCTGGAAGAAGCGTCACTCTTTAGAAGTAAGAGGCCGCTTACATCAGACAGATTTGGTTTTCTTTCACAGGGTGGTGAGTCTCTGTGACTCTCACTCACAAAAGGTAGTGCAGATGGCATCTTTGTGTATATTGCAAAGACCAAGCTACATTTCTGCTTTGCAACGGGTTGGGGCAGGAATGGGGAAATTGAAGTTACATTCAGATCAGCCATTACCTTCTTGAACGACGGAGCAGGTTTGAGGGGACAAGTGACCTATCATGCTCCGAATTCACATGTTGGTATGCAAACATGTATTGTCATGTTATATTGCTTAGGAACTAGAACTCTGTTTTTTTCCCCTAAAATAACACACACACACATCTAGAAATAATTCAACGTGTCAAACCATTCAGTTACTTGATGGCTGATTTTCATTTGAATTTTACCAGATTTCCTATCTGCATGTTGACACCTCGGTCTGGCAATAGCTTATTTATCTCCCTTTGGAAATTTTCAACATCCCGGAGCCTCCGCATCCAGATGCAGAGGGGGCTCTGAATTACAGCCTCATTTCTTCTAAAAGATACGAGATATCAGACTGGGTGAATTCGTTGGAAGTTTAACATTTTAATTGTTTTGTACTCCAACACCACTATAAACAATTCATTTACACGTAAACCATCACTCATTTGACGGGTTTATACACGAATAACCATTATAGAGCATAGAACATAGAACAACTACAGCCCTTCGGCCCACAATTTGCGCCGATCATATCCCTACCTACCAGGCTTACCTATAATCCTCAATCCTATTAAATCTCATGTACTCATCCAGAAGTCTCTTAAAAGCCCCAATCGAATTTGCCTCCACCACCACCGACGGCAGCCGATTCCGCTCACTCACCACCCTCTGACTGGAAAACTTACCCCTGACATCTCCTCTGTACCTACTCCCCAGCACCTTAAACCTGATTCCTCTCGTAGCAATAATTTCAGCCCGAGGAAAAAGTCTCTGAGAATCCACCCGATCTCTACCTCTCAACATCATACACACCTCTATCAGGTCACATCTCATCTTTCGTCTCTCCGAGGAGGAACGACGGAGCTCCCTCAAGCAATCCTCATAAGGCATGCCACCCAATCCAGGCAACATCCTTGCAAATCTCCCCTACTCCCTTTCAATAGCTTCCACATCCCTCCTGTAATGAGGCGACCAGAACCGAACACAGCTCAGTTATATCAAACTTTACCCTGTGCTTTCAATTCCATTTCCAGTATTCATTCATTATATCAATTTATTGTGTCCTAAATCCGCACGAAGTCTAACGTATTCCTTGTTCAGTGCGGTATCCAAATCTGTCTGCACAATTCACGATAGTGTTTGCATCGAGCTGTAATAGATGCCACATCGTTCTCGATGATAAAAATCATGGAAAATACAGCAGATTTTCTTGAAAATTAACGAGAATTAAGACAAGTATGAGTATATGGGTGCCACTTAGCACAAGTCCTTAGACAGTTTGGGGTCAGACCTCTGCCAAACGCAAGGGGTTTGAGTCCCACTTTGAGGCCTTCCTCCAAAGACTAACAATTACAAAGGTTAGCACCTTTGCTCTACTTATTTTCGGGTTCAGGTCAAACATGAGTAACTTTGCTTATAATAAGGTTAAAACCTGCGTGATGGGAATTTGATTATTTTTGTCCTGAATGTTATTAAACTGGAGGAATAATTGAAATTAGCAGCCTGCTGAATGTGAAATAGATTAAGCAAAATTGATCACAGGCTTCGGATTAACGATGAAGTGAGCTGCGTACCATGCCCGCTGTTATTGCTCAAGTCAAGACAAACATTGGCATGTTAGCAAATTGATAACATACACGCACACACGCGGTGGGTCGTGCGAGGGCTCCTCTTGGATGTTGCTTTGAGAGTTGCCTCGTACTTCACGTCGTTAGTGTACGTTTAAACTGGACCAGCTGACAGGCAACACGACAGCTCAGTGACCAACACCGTTTGCTGTGCAGTTACAGGGACCTGGGTCGGATCTCCGGCTTGAGTCGGTGTCTGTGGGAGTTTGCACATTCTCCCCGTGCTTGCGTGGGTTTTCTCTGGGTGCTCCAGTGTCTTTCCACACCCCAAAAACGTGTTTTTAGGCTGATTGCTGTTAACAAATTGTCCATAAATTAGACGTCCCTTAATCTGGCGCACGTATAATTCTCTAAATTTGCACACCTTTATTGTGGAATCCAAGAGGCGTAGACAAAGGTCATAGGTAGAAGGAGGATTGGAATGAGGCACTCACTGAATGTTAAAATGGCGGCGCGGGCTTGTAGGGCCAAAGGCCTGTTTCCTGTGCTGTGTTTTTCTTTGTTCCATTTATTTGTCCCCTGCCCCAATCATCCGAATTATCTATCTCTCCGACTAGCTCCCTCTCTCTCTTTCTGTGTGTGTACGTGTGTGTGTGTGCGTGTTTGTGTGTGAGTCTGTGTGCTTCTGTCTCTTTATAGCCGAGTACAGGCTCAGAGCTTGATCGCTTGATCATTCAAAGTATGCTACCAGATCAGTATGAGGGCGTGTTGCTTTATTATCTCCACAGTCATATATTAATATATACTTGTGAAGATGATGAAGATAGCTTCCTATGGGTTCCAGGCTATCAACAGAGTGATATGCGGTCATTTGTCTCAGTTACCTTCATCGCTGAATTGTACAGATATTTAATTATTAGAAACAAATAAACAGTGAATTGGTGTACCGCCTGAAGAACTGTACAGTCAGTCTGCTCATTTCCCCCTTCAGAAAGTCAGTTGTACCAAATTAGTAAGATGTATTTTAAATCTATTGTTCTATTACTGTCTGATTTCGATTATCTCTAGATTTGCCCTTTCACTCTTTCATGTTCCCTTTTCCTCGAGGGCGGCACGGTGGCACAATGGATAGCAATGGAGCCTCAAGCTCCAGTGTCCTGATCACATTCCTGACTTGGGGTACCTGTCGAAATAGAGTCCGCACGTTCTCCGCGTGTCTGTGTGTGTTTCCTCGGGGTGCACGGTTTTATCAGTCCGAAAGGCGCGCTGATTAGGTGCATTGGCCATGTGAAATTCCCCCTTCACCCACCCCCATAATTCACGGACAGGCGCTGGAGTGTGGCGAATCGGTGATTTTCACTGCAGTGTTCATGTACGCCTACTTGTGACACTAATAAATAAACTTAACTAAATTACATTACCGACACCGGCGCGTGATATCAGCGCCAATGTTCTGACATGTCGACATCCACATTTCCTTTGTGTGGTGGTAATCTGCAGACTATGTTTGTGTGAGGTACTGATGGTCATGGTTAACTGAAGTCCCACGTTCCATTTCTGAGGAATGCTCCATTCGTCAAGTTTAGGTTGTGCGTCATTACTATGGAACTGATGCTGCACGTGTGCTGGAAAACGCAGAGCTATGACTTATTTGCTCAACGTTAAAGTTCGAGACTGCAAACATTCCGTGGGCAGTCGTTAATCTGATTCAAGTGGCATTAGCAATCTACTGACAACTGGTCAAGTCCAAGAACGTCGACTCACTAAGTTGTATAGTTCGGAGTGGACAGGCTTTTCTTTTTTTTTAGGCTTTCACAAAATGTTCCCCACTTTCTCAATCAAGTGACACTGGATGCAAAAGATTTGCACAAATTTGCATTTAATAGAATTCTACAAGCCACGTGTTCTTTGCTTAAGCATTTCAGTAAGCATAAAATCAAAAGTAACTCAAGCTATATTAGATAATTATCGTTTGCATATAACAGAATATTGTCATCTGAATTCAAAGGTAAGTTGTGAAGAACGTAGGATATGAAGACGTGTCATTCAAACCAAAGATACTTTACAACAAACTGGAGTCTCAAGGTTCATCGCAGCGATGTTTCATTGTTGCAATAAAATAGGAGAGTTCATGAATTCAAGAAAAACACTGATAATATTTAAATGAAATGATCGCAAACAAGAGGTGGTACGTGCTAGTCAAAGTAGAAATGAGAGGAAATATCGGATGAATGTGTGACTGAAGAGATGGTGTCATGGGGAGGATTTCAGATTCCTAGGGCATTGGGACAGGTTCTGAGGGAGGTGGGACCTGTATGAATTGGATGGGTTACACCTGGGCAGGACTGGGACTGATGTCCTCGGGGGAGTGTTTGTTTGGGCGGTTGGAGAGGGTTTAATATGCCGGGGAGGGGTGGGTGGGGGAGTTGGTGGGAACTTGCGTGAGGAATCCAAGAAGGAGGAAGCAAGGACAAAATGTGGGGAGAATGTTCCGACGACATCAAAAATCAGAAAAAAAAAGAACTCAGGTTAGTTTTGGCATCTTCTTTCTGAATTCTAACACTTGCATTAATAACATCTCCTAAGGGCACTTTGTCTGAATGCTCGTAGCATTCAAAACAAGGTAAATGAGTTGATAGTACAAATCATTTCAAACGGGTATCATTTGGTGGCCACTACAGAAATATGTTTGCAGAAATGTCACGACTGGTCATTAAATATCCAGGGATATCAGACTGTTCAGAGGGACCGACAGGAAGGTAAGGGAGGTGATGTGGCTTTGATATTTAAAGATGACATCAGACGGTAGTGAGAGGTGACATAAGTTCTATGGAAAAAATATTGAATCCATTTGGGTGGAAATTAGAAATACTAAGAAGGGAAAAAAAAACACCGATAGGCATACTTATAGGCCTCTAAATATGGCATCATGGTGGGACGAGGGATAAACAAATAAATAACGGATGCATGTAAACATGACACAGCAATTATCATGGGGGATTTTAATCTACATATTAATTGGTCAAACCAGGTCAGTCGAAGCAGCCATGTGGAGGAGTTCATAGAATGCATCCAATAGTTTCCTCGAACAGTATGCAATAGAACCTGCAAAGGAGCAAGCTATCCTAGATCTGGTCCTGTGTAATGAGACAGGAATAATTAATAATCTTGCAGTTCCCGATCCTCTTGAATAAGCGATCACAGGATGGTTGACTTTCAAGCACAGTTGGAGCGCAAGAAGATACAATCCAATCCAGTATCTTGTGCTTCAACAAAGGAGACTACAAAGGGAGGAAGGAGGAGTTGACTAAGTTAGACTAGGAGACATCAAAAATGGTAGGACAATTAAGGAACAATGGTGGGCTGTGAAAGTAGTCTTTCACGGTGCTCAGCAGAAGTATATACCAGTGATAAAGAAGGACTGTAGGGGAAGTGCAAATCGGCCGTGGGCATGTCAGGAAATACAGGATATAACATTGAAAGAAAATGCATACAAAGTGGCAAAATTTAGTGGGAAACTAGAGGATTGGGAAATCTGTACGGGTCAGCAGAAAGCCACAGAAAAGCTATCAAGGAAAGTAAAATGGATTATGAGGATAATCTAGGTCGGAATATAAAAACAGCATAAGTTTCTACTAAGCATATAAAACGAAAAGGAGTGGCTAAAATAAACATTAGTTCTTTAGAGAATGAGAAGGGGGATGTAATAACTGGAAATAAGAAAATGGCCGAGGCGTTGAACAGGTGTTTTGTGTTGGTCTTCACAGTGGAAGACACAAATTACATGCCAAAAACTGATGACAGGAAGGCCATGGCAGGTGAGACCTCGAAACTATCACTATTAGGAGGCCGTGTTGGGCAAGTTAGTGGGGCTAACAGTAGATATTCTCCTGGTCCTGATGGAATGCATCCCAGAGTGCTAAAAGAGAGGTGGGAGAAATAGCAAGTGCACTGGTGGTAATGTACCAAAATTCACTGGACGCTTGGGTGGTTCCCACAGATTGCAAAATAGCAAATGTGACGCCACTGCTTAAAAGAAGAGGTAACAAAATGTGGGTAACTCTAGGCTGGTTAGCTTAACTTCTGTAGTTGGGAAAATGCTTCAGTCTATGATCAAGGAAGAAATAGCAGACATCTGGATATTGATTGGCCCATTGAAAAGATGCAGCATGTGTACATGAAGGCAAAGACATGTTTGACTAATTTGGTTGAATTCTTTGAGGACATAACATATGCAGTACATAATTGGGAACCTGTAGATGTGATGTATCTAGATTTCCAGAAGGCATTTGAAAAGGTGCCGTGCCAAAGACTGCGACTTATGAGAATGTGCATGGTATTATGAGTAATGTATTAGTATGGATAGAGGGGTGGTTAAATGACAGAAAGCAAAGAGTGTGGTTGAATCGGTGTTTTTCTGGGTGGCGATCAGTGACGAGTGGTGTACCTCAGGGATCAGTGTTGGGACTGCAATTGTTAACGATTTACATAGATGATTTGGAGTTTGGGACCAAGTGTAATGTGTCAAAATTCGCAGATGACACTCAGATGGTGGCACAGCAAAGCCCGCAGAGGACAGTGAAAGTCTGCAAAGGGATCTAGATAGTCTAAGAGAGTGGGCGAGGGTTTGACAGATGGAATACAATGTTGGTACATGTGAGTTCATCCAAATTGGTAGGAACAACAACTAAGTGGACTATTATTTAAATGTTCAAAAATGAAGCATATTGGTGTGCAGAGGGACCTGGGTGTCCTTCTGCAGGTATCTCAAGAAGTTGGTTTGTAGGTGTAGCAGGTAATTAAGAAGGCAAATGGAATTTTGTCTTTTATTGCTGAAGGGATGGACTTTAAAAACAGCGAGGTTATGTTGCAGCTGTACAGAGTGCTGGTGAGGTTGAGGTTGCAGT
This sequence comes from Prionace glauca, assembly GCA_037974335.1. NCBI lineage: Eukaryota > Metazoa > Chordata > Chondrichthyes > Carcharhiniformes > Carcharhinidae > Prionace > Prionace glauca. Next base: position 869,186 of record CM075734.1, read on the forward strand.
GGGAGTACTGTGTACAGCTTTGGTCTCCTTACTTGTTAAATGATATATTGGCTCTGGGGAGGCTGCAGAAGGGATTCACTAGGTTGCTTCCGGAGTTGCGAGGGATGGCTTACGATGAGAGACTAAGTAGACCGGGGCCATTCTCATTGAAATTCAGAAGCATGAGGGGAGATCTTATAGAAACATTTAAGACTATGAGGGGAATAGACAAGATAGGAGCAGGGACACTGTTACCACAGACAGGTGAAACTAGAACTAGCAGGCATAGTCTCAAAATAAAGGCAAGCAGATTTAGGACTGAGTTGACGAGAAACGTCTTCAGACAAAGGATTGTCGATCTGCGGAATTCAGTGGAGCAATTGAGGCTACCTCATTGAATGTTTTCTTTTAATAAGATAAGGATGGATACATTTTTGAACTCGTAAATCAATTAAGGGTTATGGCGAGCGAGTAAGTGGAGCTGAGTCCACGAAAACATCAGTCAGGATCTTATCAAATGGCGGAGCGAACTCGACGGCCAGTTGACCTATTCCTGCTCCTAGTTCTTACGTTCTTATGAACAGAAGGCATCTCTTGATCAGTAATTCAAACTGAAATAATTTAGTTATCTATGTCCATTTGTGTCTCTTATCTATCTTCTTTCTCTCTGTCCAATCTCACCGATTTCAATTCTTCGATATTCCTTCCTCTTTTAATGTTCTTTCAATCGCATTCCCAGATTGTCACTGGGCTTAATTTCCAAAGAGATTACATTGACGGATACTGACAGCGAGGGACATTCTGAGAAAAGAAACTGAACTCCTCAGTAAGAGGTAGGAGATTAAAGCAAATGCACAAAACGATCATTAGTGACAGTAATTGCCAAAAAACAAAAGGTAGAGACATTTTAAACACTGGAAAGCGAAAGCATTGACATGTAAAGGTGGACATATCGTGACGCACACAGCTGTGGCGAACGGCAGACACTTAAATATTCCAACACAGGTAGACACGCTTAATTATGCTTAACGGAATGATCTTTGCATGTGCTGACAAAAGAGTTAAAAATGAAGGTAATGAATGAAATATTTGTGGACACTAAGGGTATGAATTTATTTCAAGGAAGGCAGTTCTAGAATATTCTTGGCACCCTTGGTAACAATGTTTTCATGTGGGCAATTGGGACTATGGTCCGCATGAATTTCTTGGGCCGAAAGATTTGTTTCTGTGCTGCTTTTCTCTACATCTCCAGAAAAAAAAATCAAAATGATAACCACTAATTATCAGTTCAATATTATTAGGAAGAAATACGTGCATTGTGCGTGGCTCAAGCATTTTCATAAGTCAACTGATTATGTTACTTTATTGATGCTGGAGTATCATGTTATAATGATGAAAAGTATATCAGTTATCAAATAATGGCTCAAAGAAATGAGGGGCATGAGTGTGATTGTTGCTGATCAACATCCATCGGTCAGATATTTTATAGTAGGGGTTCTTCAAAATAAGGGTCGTGAATCAATTATTCTCAACCGCTTTGCGAAAGACGTTTCCTCAATGATAACGACAGAAGTGCGGATATTTATTCCTGATTACACAATGTTCACTAGCATTCAAAAGCTACTGACAGAATCTGTGTCCTTGTGCAAAAAGTAAAGGACAACATGTAGGTTAGATAGGCTGAAAGGTAGCGAGTAAACATCGTACCAAAAGTGCCCGGCAATGTCCACCTCAACACCAGAAAATCTAACAACCTTCACTTGTCATTTAATCACATTGACTTTTCTGAATATTTCCCTACCAACCACCTCGAGTTTCGAATATGTGGAAGCATAGATGATCCTCTCTGACGTAATAATTTGACAAGAGCAGGTTATGACAGAGAACTCTGCCAAGAGTAACGCTCTTACTAAGTCTCCAAGGCATGCCAATTTTTCAGAGTGTACAGATGAAGAATTTGACGAACTGCTCTCCGCTACACTGACTGACTGCATATCCCAGAACATACAAGGAATTAGACACCATCCCGGTTCAAATCAGTCCATTTGATCTGCACACAATCCATTAGAATATGTTGGTTTATTCCACCATAATTGAAACATTGTGTGCCATATACAATGTGCACTGCAGCATCCTGCCAAGCCACCAAAAACGCCTCTAAACCTGGGCAATCTAACAGCCAGAAGGAGAAGGGAAGTAGATGCATAAACAGCAACACCCGCAGTTTCCTTTCCTGGCCACATCCTGTTCTGAACTTACCATTCCTTCATGGATTAAAGCTTCATGGATCAAAATTCTGCAGTTTGTTCCCATCAACATGTTGTGCATGTGTGTGTGTTTTTGTGTGTGCATGTGTGTGTGTATGTGTGTGTGTGTTTGTGCGTGTGTGTGCATGTGTGTGTGTCTGTTTATGTGTGTGTGTGTGTGTGTGTGTATACCTTGAATTAAGTATCTGCTGATGACCATGAAACCATTGTTGATTATCGTTCACTAATGTCCTTTGGAGGAGAAAATATGTCGTCCTTATCTGGTCTGCCTATATGTACACAATAACATAAGAAATAGGAGCAGGAGTAGGCCACCTAGCCCTTCGAGCCTGCCCCGCCATTCAATAAGATCATGGCTGATCTGAAGTGGATCAGTTCACTTTCCCGCTTACTCCCCTTAACCCTTAATTCCCTTGTCTGTCAAAAACCTATCTACCCGTGACTTAAATATACTTAGCGAGGTAGCCTCCACCACTTCATGTATGTAACTCCAGAACCACAGCGATGTGCTTGACTCTCAACTGCAGTCCAAGGGCAACAAGGGATAGGGAAAAAATTATGGACAACCAGTAAAGCCTATAACCCACGAATGAATAAAACAAAACGCATTCGCAAAGGCAGCTAAGTATCGGAACCGAATGCTGAAATTTTCCGTATTGCTTAAGTATCATAACATAATGTGAAAAAAAATGATCAGGCGTGTCAAGGTTGTCAACAACGCGCGATCAAGAATCAATCGCTCCCATCATTAATGAACATTACCCAACCAATCAACATGCCTGTATTAGAAACGTGTATTAATTATGAAAGCTGTTGTCTATTGGTTAGTAGGCATTGTTAATTATGAGCTTCGAATTGTCAATTGCCAAGCGGATGTAATCAGTGTTTAAGATGACATCTTCAAGGACCAAGACTATATTGGAAAGAATGTACATCAATTAGCCGCCCAGCATCAATTATCAATCATATATTACCAAGTTGTATCGACCATAAGCGAGCAATAGCAGTGACTCAGCATTTTGTAGAGTTAGTAAGCATGTATTATGTAAACTCAAACATGCATGATCTATTAGCAAACATAGGAAATCATTTTGTGGCAAATGTTGCAGGACAGCGAAGTGATGGTCGTGATTCTAATATGAAGGTATTCTCATTGTGGAAAACACTGACAATTGGTAGGGCATTTCCGTTTTTTTCTTCTTACATTGAAACCGTTACGGGTGTCAACAGACACGGTGATGCCCTGGCACCCTTTGCTTTCAATGTCAATGGCCAAAAAGTAGTTGTTACCTCCCCATTCCCATTTGGGGGTGCTTTTGACCTGAAAAACCTCAATCGGTGGGATCAGGACTTCTTCCTCACGAGGAAAGCACGAGAAGTTACGAATTGGGACTCCGAACCTGGTCGTTATTTTGAACAGTGTGCTGCCAGAAGAACTCATGAAGGCCATTGCTGTTCGCCGATTCAATGAGGCCGAAGCGAATTGTCCCATTCGGACATATTTTCCCTTGGTGGCACTGAATAGTAAATTAACCCCTCTGTACGTCTTGAAGCTTTTATACTTTAACTTATCCAGTGCAACGGACAGAAGATAATGGAAACTCTTAAAGTGAAACTTGTCTCGATAGATGGTATCATTTGCACCAAACTGCCTGGTTGCTGCGTTAAACTCCCCGTATAGTGGAGATTGCTGAGTGTAAGCGTTAATGGCCATGAGGTGTTCCCTTCGCAATCCCGCCGGCACAAAATAATGTGTCCCCAAATTTTCCTCTGCCCTATTCCAGACGCGGAGGAATTGTGGCCTATGTTTCCATTACTTTCTGATGTAATAAATTGCCGCCTGATCGGCTTTCGCCGTCTGAGTGAATATGTAGGCTGCTGAATCCTTCGCCACATTTAAGTTGACGTACTTCTTTCCGTATGGAAAACAAAAGCTTTTCTTACCTGTGAAACAAAGCGATTTTTTTCGGTAAATTAGAAGGAAATGATGTACAGTCGCTTAATTGTATTGATTCTATTAACTTCTGTTAACCTCTATCACCGGGAAATATAGCGAAGTCATCTAAATAAAATAGCGCCTTGGAATGATTTTGGCGCTTCTTTATCCCTCATTCACAAATGAAAACTGTGTGTTTCAAGATTTGGTTTCCTTAATCAGTTATGGAATCCTTCGCCAGCATTATTGCTGTCCGCATTGATTTATTTCTTGGGCCGTTCAGCAGCACTTAAAATTACATTGCCAGAGCCTGGTTATGATGCGCCACATGCAGACCACTGTTCTGTATTTAAAGCACAGTCCCGAACCAGAATGCATTTCACGACAATCATCATTACTGATACCTGCACTAAAATTCCAGATTTGTCAATGAAATTTAAATTCCATGTGTTGCCATTGTGGGATTTGAACCATTCTGTCCAGAGCATTTACATTCTTTTGGATTACTGGCTCAGCGACACCATGTGCTCAGAGCGAAGCAGGCCTGCACAGGTTGATAAGAAGTGGGCGTTGATGGTTCAAACGCCAAATTGGCGTCATGCCTCCACATTGCTGCCAGAAAGCTACTTTGGTGACATTAATAAGATGTCCTCTCATAAGCAGCGCCTCATAGTCAATCCCATGTATTGCAATGTTTAGACATCAAACAAAGTTGTAACTTGCATGAGTAACTGCGTATAAAATGTAGGAAGGACTATTACTTACGTGGCGAAAAACTGCAGCAGGCGACGGTGCAGAGGGACCTCGGGGTCTTTGTGCATGAGTCGCAAACACCCAGCTTGCTGGTACAGCAGGTGGTCAGGAAGGCGAATGGGATGCTGGCCTTCATCGCGAGGGGGATTGAATATAAAAGTTGGGAGGTCTTGCTGCGGCTGTATAGGGCACTGGTGAGGCCATAGCTGGAGTACTGTGTGCAGTTTTGGGCGCCGTACTTACGCAAGGATATTTTAGCCTTGGAGGGAGTGCAGAGGAGGTTTACTAGGCTGATGCCGGAGTTGAGGGGGTTGAACTATGAGAAGAGGCTGAATAGATTAGGCTTATACTCGTTAGAGTTTAGAAGAATGAGGGGAGATCTCATTGAGACGTATAAGATGATGAATGGGATGGATAGGATAGAGGTGGAGAGACTCTTCCCGCTCAAAAAAGACAGTAGGACTAGGGGGCATAGCCTCAAGATAAAGGGGAGGGCGGTTTAGAACAGAGTTGATGAGGAACTTCTTCGCTCAAAGAACATAAGAACATAAGAAATAGGAGCAGGAGTAGGCCATCTGACCCTTCGAGCCTGCCCCGCCATTCAATAAGATCATGGCTGATCTGTCGTGATTCGGCTCCACCCTCCCGCCCCCTCCCCATAACCCGTAATCCCCTCTCCCATCAAAAACCCATCAACCCGTTTCTTAAAAATATTTCGCGATGCAGCCTCCACCACTTCAACGGGCAGAGAATTCCAGAGATTCACCACCCTTTGAGTGAAGAAGTTCCTCCTCAACTCTGTTCTAAACCGCCTCCCCTTTATCTTGAGGCTGTGCCCCCTAGTCCTACTGTCTTTTTTGAGCGGGAAGAGTCTCCCCACCTCTATCCTATCCATCCCATTCATCATCTTATACGTCTCAATGAGATCTCCCCTCATTCTTCTAAACTCTAACGAGTACAAGCCTAGTTTATTCAGCCTCTCCTCATAGCTCATACCCCTCAAATCCGGTATCAGCCTAGTAAACCTCCTCTGCACTCCCTCCAGGGCCAAAATATCCTTGCGCAGGTGTGGCGCCCAAAACTGCACACAGTACTCCAGCTGCGGCCTCACCAATGCCCTATACAGCTGCAGCAAAACCTCCCTACTTTTATATTCAATCCCCCTCGCTATGAAGGCCAGCATCCCATTCGCCTTCCTGACCACCTGCTGCACTTGCAAGCTGGGTTTTTCCGACTCATGCACAAGGACCCCGAGGTCCCTCTGCACCGTCGCCTGCTGCAGTTTTTCGCCCCGTAAGTAATAGTCCTTCCTACCATTCCTCCTACCAAAGTGGACCACCTCACACTTGCCAACATTAAATTCCATTTGCCATTTCCTGGCCCATTCGCCCAGCCTATCTAGATCCTTCTGCAGACTCTCCACACCTTCCGCACAGTTTGCCTTTCCCCCAATCTTGGTGTCATCAGCAAATTTCGACACCCTGCACTCGGTTCGCTCCTCCAGATCATCTATATAAATGGTAAATAGCTGAGGCCCCAGCACCGACCCCTGGGGAACCCCACTAGTCACCAACCGCCAATCCGAATAGCATCCATTGACCCCCACTCTCTGCCTCCTATTTGACAACCAATCCTCTATCCACGCTAACACCCTACCCCCAACTCCATGTCCCCTGACCTTCTGCAATAACCTCTTGTGAGGTACCTTGTCAAACGCCTTCTGAAAATCCAGAAAGACCACATCCACCGGCTCTCCTCTATCCACTAAACACATCCTCATAGAACTCCAGTAAATTTGTCAGCCACGACTTCCCTTTAATGAAACCGTGTTGCGTCCGCCCTATCAAGCAATTCCCCTCAAGATGCCTCGCTATTTCCTCCTTAATGACGGGGTGGTGAATCTCTGGAATTCTCTGCCCGTTGAAGTGGTGGAGGCTGCCTCGCTAAATATTTTTAAGACGCGGGTTGATGGGATTTTGATAAGAGAGGGGATTAAGGGTTATGGGGAGAGGGCGGGAATGTGGAACTGAGCCACGACAGATCAGCCATGATCTTATTGAATGGCGGGGCAGGCTCGAAGGGATAGTTGGCCTACTCCTGCTCCTATTTCTTATGTTCTTACTTTCTTAAAAGTGCCAGTCCCTGACCACAATGGGGCACTGGTGAGAGGGCATATGGAGCATTCTGCGCCGTTTCTGACATTTTAAATATGGAGGGGCGTACTTGCCTCGGAGAAAGTTCATTAGAATGATACTTTGAATGAGAGCATTACGATGTTAGCACCACTGAGTAAGTTGAATTCATTGGAGATTACAAGTAAACAATGCGATCTCATTAAATATGTATAATTCTGAGATGGATTGGAAAGGTGCACCATAATTGAACGGTGCCCATCCAGCGGGTTTTCTAGAACCAACATTTTACAGATAAGGGGTCACCAGCTGACACGGAGGGAAGAAGTCATTTCTGAGCCAGCTGAAATCTGGTCCGAGAGTGTACTGGATATTGGATCACCCAACATATTTTCAAGACATAGTGAAATAATGTTTGGAAGATGGGTCAGAACAGGTGGTAAAGTGCAAGTCATCATTAGAATAGCAATGATATTACTCAATGTTACATCGATCTCGTTCAGCGGAAACCAGCTCTGATGCCAACTCTTCCAATTACGTAATGAACCAGTATATCTGGACAGGATCACATTACTTAATTTTGGCCACACCGTGTAATCTAAACGATTGTTTTCTGTTGGTGACATGAAAAATTGTTCGTTCGATCTTGCTCCCCCATTCTATAAGATCGACGATATGATCGTGACCTGAGCTCAACTGCCCAGTCTGATTCTCCCACCATCCACCTCCGCCGCATAACGGTTGATTGCCTTGTCTTTCAAAACGCTACTTAACTAAGACTTAAACGTGCCCCCCCCCCCCCCCCCGCCCCCGGCGGCGCCACTTCCCCGCCCTCAGGGTTTTGCAAACCTTTCTTAGCAACAGCCCTCTTGAATGAGAAAACTTCAGCTCAGATCATTTTTATTTGGAAACTGTGTTCCCTTGTGGATTCTACCATACAAGAGGGAACATCCTCCCGGCATCCGGGAGGTTCACTCGGCTGCTACCGGAGATGAGGGGGTTAGACTATGAAGAGAGACTAAATAGACTGGGCCTGTACTCGTTGGAGTTTAGAAGGATGAGGGGGGATCTTACAGAGACGTATAAGATAATGAAAGGGATGTATAGGGTAGAGGTAGAGCGATTCTTCCCGCTCAGAAAGGACAGCAGTACTAGAGGGCACCGCCTCATGATAAGCCAGGGTGTGGGGGGGGGGGGGGGTGGGGGGAGGGTGGGGGGGGGGGGGGGGGGGGTTGCAGTTTAGATCAGAGTTGAGGAGGAACTTCTTCACTCAAAGAATGGTGAATCTCTGGAATTCTCTGCCCGTTGAAATGGTGGAGGCTACCTCGCTAAATTTATGTAAGACACAGGTAGATCGATTTTTGACAGACAAGGGAATTAAGGGTTATGGGGAGAAAGCGGGAATGTGGAACTGATCTCCTTCAGATCAGCCATGATCTTATTGAATGGCGGGGCAGGCTCGAAGGGCTAGATGACCTACTGTTTCTTATGTTCTTATCCATTTTTTCAAGCCCGCTCAAGAGTTTATATATTTTGGTAATCAGTTATTAAGTGTTTTTGAGATGATTAAATGTTTTTAAAACATCCATGTGGAGGAAATGTTTCGCAGTAACAGTGGCTGGTTCTGCTTGGTAATTACATGCCACTTACGGCACTCAGCCATCTCATCAACACTGAGCCGAGCATAATTATCAAGTACTGATGGATGCAATTGACCGTTTCAGCCTCGTAAATGCAACGCATTGATTCCAATGTTGGAAATAACAATATGTTGACTCTGAAGTTTTGAAGACATCACTACTGAAATATCGTCTTCCCATGAACGAAAATAGTTAATAGTCCTCGTGGTAGAAACGCATAAAGTCACTTGTGACTTACATTTAGGCCATGCGCCAATTAAAATTGACAAATGTTCCCCACTTTCAGGATTTGCACATTTTAAGTGTAAATGAATAAACATCTGTCGAAAAGCAAAGCAATGGGGCTCGAGTGACTGAGAAACTATAGAACATAAATATGGGTTTTGAAAAGAGAGGGGATTAAGGGTTATGGGGAGAGGGCGGGAATGTGGAACTGAGCCACGACAGATCAGCCATGATCTTATTGAATGGCGGGGCAGGCTCGAAGGGCTAGATGGCCTACTCCTGCTACTATTTTTTATGTTCTTATGTTCAAGTAAGCTTCGAATATATCATCAGCCGTTTCATTCGTTTGCGGGCGTCACCGACTGGGCCAGCAATTATTGTTCGTCGCTAATTGCCCATCTAGGGGTAATTTAGGATCCAATCACGTATCTGGAGTTACATGTATGCCCACCCAGGGAAGGATGAGCGGTTTCCTTGCTTAAAGGGCATTAGTGAATTAGATGGACCTTTAAAGATAATCGATAATTATCATCGAGACGTCGTAATTGTTTTTAAATTCCACGTTATTTTATATTGTAAATGTCTCCATCTACGATGGTGGAAGTCGGATTTTGGTCCTGAGGACATTACCCAGGGTCTCTGTATAACTAATGCAGTGATAATGCAAAAATACAACTACGCCAGTGTCTCCTTTGAACAGTTATCAAAGTTGTCCAGCCTTTTCACGAGCATTACGCATCGTTCAAATGAATATAGGGGTATATTGCCTACTCCTGCTCCTATTTCTTATGTTCTTATGTTCTTATATTAGTGGTGGGTAGATGATGCCTAAGCGACCTTGTTCATTTTTATGAGGTCAGTGACGTGGAGAAGGCGGAACTGTGTAAAGTTACCGCCAAAGTTTACTTTTCCAAACTTTCGAAAATGTTCCACATGAAAATATCATGAGAACATAGTTGAACCCAATATCAGTTAATGTCCCAGCCAGACATTCGTGTTCAATACTGCACAAGACGCTTTATGAAGAAGTAAATGATATGGAGGGGATTCGGAGGAGGATTACTGAATTTAAGATAGAACATAGAACACTACAGCACAAACAGGCCCTTCGGCCCACGAGTTGAGCCGATCACATCAATACCACCAATCCATAGACCTATCTATATCCCACAATCCCATTAAATCCCATTTACTCATCCAGAAGTCTTTTAAAAGACCCCAGCGCATTTGCCTCCACCACCACTGGCGGCAGCCGATTCCATTCACTCACCACCCTCTGAGTGAAAGACGTACCCCTAACATCACTTCTGTACTTGCCTCCCCAGCACCTTAAATCTGTGTCCTCTCGTAGCGACCATTTCAACCCGGGGAAATAGCCTCTGAGAATCCACCCTATCTATTCCTCTCAACATTTTATAAACCTCTATCAGGTCGCCTCTCAACCTTCATCTCTCCAGGGAGAAGAGTCCCAGCTCCCTCAACCTGTCTTCATAAGGCATGCCTCCCAATCCAGGCAACATCCTTGTAAATCTCCTCTGCACCCTTTCAATAGCTTCTAAATCCTGGTGAAGATGACTGGTGAAGTTGAATTAGGAGAAGAGCCTGTATGAGCACAGATTATTCTCCTCAGTACCAAGACGGCAGAGGAGGCGAATTGAGGATTTGACAGAGATTTGAGATTTGACAGAGAGTTTTAATTAATTTGGCAGATGAACCTATATGCATAACTTGATTGTAAATGGATCGTGCGGCACAAATATAAGATGTTGGGTAAGAGATGCAGGGAAGATGTGAATAAGACCCCTGCAGTGCAACAATGCCAAGAAACAGGAAAGTCTGCCTCAGTTAGTGGTGAAAAGAAAAACAATTAAGGATTTCAAAGGGAAATTGAATCAATATGTTCAACAGACATTGCACGATTACAATGAGAGAGCACGGCAATAGACCTGACTCTTCATAAAAACTCAAGGGGGTGGTTCGGCTATACCTGTTATGACTCTCTGAATCTGTGATGATAATATAGCAGTTCTGTTAAAACTTGTGAATGGTTTTAATAAGGTAAATATGAATGAGTCAAAACCAACAGTCGTAGCGAATTTTCCCAAAGGGTCAGAATTTCAGCTGACCCACGTAAAAAGAAAACACAAGTGACACAATGGATATCCTTTACAAAGCAAGTTATTGTAAACGGTAAACACTGAATTGGAGACTCAGATTTTCCAGTCAGCTGTTGCTATGAACTGGTGGCAGAAATATCTGCAAGTTTACTACCTTGCATTCAATCAACTGGCTTGGTCTGTCTCAGCTGGGTCGCAGGGGGTTGTGCACCGATCGACATCAAGGCATGAAGAATTGGAACAACTCAGTAGGCACATTCCAATTTCACACATCAACTTGGAAATGGTGACCATGATTCTATCTCCTTCACAATTGCATTGGAACGAGATAGGATCAGGCAGGCTAGAAAGGTGTTTGTCTGGGGTAAGGGGAGATACGAAGAAGTCAGGAAGTTACTTGGACAAATAAACTGGAAGGAGGCATTCTTAGGGAAAAGTACCGAAAGAAGGTGGCAGATATTCAAGGAATGTGTGTCTGGAGCTCTGAATGACAACGTTCCGATGAGACAAGGGGGTTTTGGTAGGTCGCGGGAACCGTGGTGCACAAAGGCTGTGTTGAACCTAGTCAGGAGGAAAGGGAAGGTGTATAAGAGGTTCAGGGAATTAGGAGAGGTTAATGATCTTGAGGAGTATAAGGACTGTAGGAAGGAACTTAAAAGGGAAATTAGGAGAGCCAGAAGGGTCATGAGAAGACCTTGGCGGGTAAGATTAAGGAGAATCCCAAGGCCTTCTATAAATATGTGAAAGGTAAAAGGATAAGAAGAGAAGGGATAGGACCTATAAAAGGTAAGGGGAGAAAGGTTTCTGTGGAACCAGAAGAAATGGCGGAGGTGCTTAACGAGTACTTCACCTCAGTATTCACAGTGGAAGCTGATCTGGGAGATTTTGTTATGGATTTGCAGCAGATGGAAAAGATTGAATACGTGAATATTAAGGAGGAGGATGTGTTGGAACTTTTGAATTCTATCAAGGTAGATAAGTCGCCTGGACCAGATTGAATGTACCCCAGGATACTGTGGAAGGCGAGGGAAGAGATTAAGGAGCCCCTGGCGATGATCTTTGCGTCGTCAATGGAGACGGGAGAGGTTCCAGAGGATTGGAGGATTGCGGATGTAGTTCCTATTTTCAAGAGAGGGAACAGAGATAGCCCGGGAAATTACCGACCGGTGAGTCTGACCCCAGTAGTTGGTAAGCTGGATGGAGAGGCTTCTGAGGGACAAGATTTTCGAACATTTGGAGAGGTTTGACATGATCAGGAATAGTCAGCATGGATTTGTCAAGGGCAGGTCGTGCCTTACAAGCCTAGTTGAGTTCTTCGATAATGTGACTGAACACATTGACGAAGGAAGTGCCGTGGACGTAGTGTACATGGACTTCAGCAAGACGTTTGATAAGGTCCCCCATGCAAGACTTCTTGAGAACGTGAGAGGGCATGGGATCAAAGGGCCTTTGGCCTTGTGGATCCAGAACTGGCTTGCCTGCAGAAGGCAGAGAGTGGTTGTGGATGGGGCTTTTTCTGAATGGAGGTCAGTCACCAGCGGAGTGCCTCAAGGATCTGTTCTGGGACCCTTGTTGTTTGTCATTTTCATAAATGACCTGGATGAGGAAGTGGAGGGATGGGTAAGTAAGTTCGCTGATGACACTAAGGTCGGTGGTATTGTGGATGGTCTGGAAGGATGGCAAAAGTTGCAGCAGGACATTGATAGGATGCAGGACTGGGCGGAGAAGTGGCAGATGGACTTCAACGCGGATAAATGCGTAGTCGTCCATTTTGGCAGAACCAACGGGATGAACGAGTACACTATCAAGGGCAGAAGTCTGAGTAGTGTCGAAGAGCAGAAGGATCTAGGGGTCCGGGTCCACAGGACTCTTAAATCGGCCTCGCAGGTGGAGGAGGTGGTCAAGAAGGCGTATGGTGTACTGGCCTTCATTAATCGAGGGATTGAGTTTAGGAATCGGGAGGTAATGTTGCAACTTTATAAGACCCTTGTCAGGCCTCATTTAGAGTGTTGTGCGCAGTTCTGGTCGCCTCACTATAGGAAAGATGTAGAAGCTATTGAGAGGGTACAGAGGAGATTTACAAGGATGTTGCCTGGACTGGGAGGCATGCCTTATGAAGTTAGGTTGAGGAAGCTGGGACTCTTTTCCCTGGAGAGACGAAGGTTGAGAGGCGACCTGATAGAAGTTTACAAAATGTTGAGAGGAATAGATAGGGTGGACTCTCAGAGGCTATTTCCCCGGGTTGAAATGGTTGCTACGAGAGGACACAGATTTAAGGTACAGGGAGGGAAGTTCAGAAGTGATGTTAGGGGTAAGTTTTTCACTCAGAGGGTGGTGAGTGAATGAAATCGGCTGCCGTCAGTGGTGGTGGAGGCGAACTCGCTGGAGTCTTTTAAAAGACTTCTGGATGAGTATATGGGGTTTAGTGATTTTGCGGGTTATCGATAGGTCTGTAGGTTGGTAGGTGTTGATGTGATCGGCGCAACTCGTGGGCCGAAGGCCTTGTTTGTGCTGTAGTGTTCTATGTTCTATGTAACTCCAGGATCCAGCAGGGCGTTCAGTGTGCAAGTTAGGGGGAGGGTGTGTTGGTGAGTGAGTGTTTGACTGAGTGAATGAGTGACTGACTGAGTGATTGAATGAGTCAGTGAGTCAAAGAGTCAGTCAGTGACTCAGTGAATCACTGAGTCAGTCAATTAGTGAATTATTCAGTCAGTGAGTAAGTCAGTCCGTTCTTCGCTTATTCAGTTAAGTCAGTCAGTGAGTCAAGGAGTTAACACGGCAGTCCATGGGCGGTGAAGCATTCTGTGTATTTTTACGTGAATGTTTTAACGTTTAAAGTTTATTTTGTTAGTGTCACAAGAAGGCTTACATTAACACTGAAATGAAATCACTGTGGAAATCCTCGAGTTATCACACTCCGGCGCCTGTTCTTGTACACTGAGGAAAGATTTAACGCAGCTAATGCAACTAAACCTAAACTACCTAAAACAAAAGAGTCATGTTTGAGTAAGAGTGAGTTCGTGATTTAGTGCATGACTGATCAAAGCGAGTGCATTGAAGGAATGCATGTATCTGACTGAATGAAGAATGCATGAATGAGAGTTTGTATGTATGAGTGAATGGTCAGTTTGACTACATAAAAGGGAAGTCAATCAGCGACTGAGTCTGCCAGTATTTGAGAGGGTGAACGTGTAGAGAGCGATCGGGTGCCATCAGACTCTTTGTGAACAGTAAGACAGTTAGTACGTGGATTGAATAAGTGAGAGCCAACGTGGGCGACTGAATGGGCGGATGACCGAATGAGCAACTGTATGTCTGTGTCGGCGAGTAACTGTTTGAAAGAGAGCGTATTTGAATATATGCACAATCGACAGGTGAGTATGTGAGTAAGTGAATAAACAGTGTGTTAATCAGTGAGCGACAAAACAATTTGAAGAGTTAATGGAATGAGGATGGTTGTTGGGTGAGCTCATGAGTGAATGATTTGTGAGCAAGTGAGCGAGCAACGGTTGAGCAATTGAGTGAGTGAATGGTAGAATGAGTGAGAGACTTAGAAGCAGACTGAGTGAAGGACTGAGTGAAATGGAGAATGCAAGATTGTCAGAAACTGGTGAGCGAATGGATGGGTGAGTAGATAAGTGAATGAGTTGTTACGAGATGAGTATCGATCTGAATGCGTAAAGGATTGAGTGAAAGAAAAAGCGGTTGAGTGGGTAGGTGCTCTCCATGTCTGTGAGTGAATCTATGCACCCTGCACATTTGTGTGACTGAGGGACTAAACTTCGAATTGAGAGAGTGTGAGCGAATGGGGAGCGAAGTATTATTGAGTGACTGAGCATTTGAGGGAGTTGATGAGTGAATGAATGAGAAAGCTATTGAATGAATGAATGCTGAGTGAGTATGTGAGTTGATGATGACTGAATGCAACTGTGTATGCTTGAGTGAGTGAGTCAGTCAGTCAGTCAGTTGGGCAGTCAATGAGTGCTAACCACTGTGTCATTTTCTGGCCCTTATCTTTTGAGTCGGTTGGTGGTAGATCAAGTGTAGGGTAAAGGAAGCACATCCAAAACAGCATGAGACAATTGTTATTCTCGAAGTGCTCGTTCCGGCACCACTACTTTGTCATGTTATTTATTAAATGCTTTGAAAAAGAAATAACGATTAATTAGCATTGTGTTGTGAAGGATGCTGCGAATTCTAACAGGAATTGTTCTAAACAAGAGATTAAATAGACGAGGGAGAAAGCGTAACGACTGTTACACAAGTAACCTTTTGTTTTGAATTTGAGAAATATCAAAACTAAAGCTCAGTGCTAAATTTCTCGGAATTGCGATTACGAAGGGCCAAGAGCGAAATGCTCGTTTGTAGAGCCAGTGCAAACTGGAGGGACCATAGTTTCCTTCCAATATACTGTAACAATTTTGTGATCCAGTGAGAAATTTGAATGTCTAAGTAAACAGTTCACACTGACCTTGTGCATAGATAAACCTAGAATCCTACTTGAATGTTGGATTGCGTGCCATAACAGCTGGGTCATGTTGGATTAACATAGAGGCTATATTTTGAACACAAGCTTCAGCAGAAAAAAATGTAATTAATTCTGGAAAGACTGTGCATACATATGATGTTCGAATTGGCTCCTGGAGAGGAACGGCATAAGCTTGTTCTTAATGCAACAGTTCAATTTGAGAAATGGTCTGGAACTGTCGCTTGACTACCCGGCTCATTATACTGAACAGTCAGCTCCAAGACCGAGGTGTCAGTCTTAAATAAATTAGTGCCTGAACCTGTTCCTGATATGGTACCTTAGTTATTATCCCTTTCTCCAAGGAAACGAGGCGGAGAGTTAAATGACCGCCACGCATTTAAAATCTGGCTGACGCAGAGTGTCTTGCCTCTCTAAAATGCAAACAGTTCCATGGACTGACGGGCTTGATCAATTTCAATATTTTCACTGGACGCAACCATTCAGACATAAGCAACTGCAGAAAGCTGCTGATGAACAGACGTTCCTTTTGACCCACAATAGGCACTGAAAATACTTACTGCCCAAATGGAGAGTGAGGAGTAGGAAGAAAATTAAATGCCGCATGGCTCCTTTCTTCCGCGGTAGATTGCTGAAATATTTCAGACTGTTTGATGTGTGTTCACATTCAAGCTTTTTTCCGTCACTGTTGGATCAATCCGTAGTCGCAGTCGAGGAATTCTGCATTTAAAGAAGCAGGAAACGTGACTTATCCACAGCATATGATCCAGTGATACACTTACATGCCACAGAAGCAAGAGAAGTTAGTGATATGATACCTGAGACAATTCACTGGAATAACAATTCAGTTAGACGTATTCTCCTTGTCTTTCTCAAATTCAGTTTACGAAAATGTGTTTTTTATGTCTGATCTTCTTATCCTTAGAGGGGCCTACTGAATCATCTTGTCATACATTCCATTTCACAATAAGCTTGTGCTTTCTTCAAGTTAACCTATCTATGTTCTATGTTCTATAAATTCTTCCAGATACTTACCATCTCAATTCAATCTCCCATTAATCGTTTCAGTCGTAAGGACAGTAACTCAAACTTGTTTGAAACTCATAGTCATTATTGCACGTTCTATATTTAATCCATCTGCTCGTTTCGGATTCCTGGCCCAAATTCCAAATGACCAGGGACATATTTCAAAACATCAATTTAGTTTGGGCCTGATTGATTGATAACAGCACAACAGAACTTTTTCGTTGTATTTAATGGATAATTTATGTCATATATACAGATCTGACCATAGGAATTAGGAGCAGTAGTATGCCACACAGCCTCTCGATTCTGCTCCAAAATTCAATTTCGAGCCCATCTCCGCAAATCTTGCCAGACCTGATGAGATTTGGTGTTTTATTTTCACATTCCTACCTACCCGCTATATTTCCCCCCTCACCCCACCTTGTGATTCAAGAATCAATCTAACTCGGTCTTAAAAATATTATAAATTTGTCTCCCCCATCTTTCAACGACAGTGTTCCAGGAACTAATGAGATTTTGAGAGGAAATAAATCTACTAATTTAGGTTAAAATAAGCGATTCCATATATTGAAACAGTGCACTTTAGCAGTGCACATTCTCCAAAACAGGAACATCTTCTCCATGTTTACCCTGTCATACCCCTCAGAATTTATCGTTTTCATAAGAACATAAGAAATAGGAGCAGATCAAGACGCCCCTTAGCCTCCTGAACTCTGGTGGGTACAGTCCTAATCTTTCGAACAGTTCCTCATGAAACAATTCGCTTAATCCTGCAATTTGTCCAATAATTCTTCTCTGAACTGCTGCTGTCATATTTACATATTTTGGCAAACAAGGCGTCTTATACGCACACAAAAAATCCAGATGTTTTCTACACAATGCAAGCATATGCTCCTTACTTTTTGAATTCAGTTCCAATCAGAGCAAATGACACCATTACGTTAGCTTACCTCAATGTTTGCTTACTAATTTTCGAGCCATTTTTGATTCAATCACTAGGAAAAATCACTCTGCACCTCTGAACTTTGCAATATGTCAGCTTTTCGATAATAAGCTGATGGTTATATGCTTCATGCTCAATGGAAAATACCCACATTGTGCTCCAAATCCAAAGTTTATCTACGGAAATTAATAAACTTGTCAACAGTGGCAAGATCTGGAGAGATTCACCGAGAGATCCCAATGTCCCTGTACATAATTCACGCTATATTATATGATTGATATATTCAGTGAGTTCCTTTCCCCCGAGCAAAATTTATTATTTCAAACTTCGTTCTATTCATCCGATACCGACTATTTGTGCAGGCAGTTGTTTTTTTGTGCTCATCTACTCATATTTCCATGACAAGTGTACACGCCATTCCACTTCTGCCCAATTGCCAAGTTTGTAATTGTTCTGTTCACCAACATTCAACTCAGAAATAGATATCAGCATGTGAACACCCACCATTGCTTGAGCACGCCAGTGTACTTTGTGCTCCTTCCTAAGCAGAGAAGTCTGAAATGACGATTACGGGCACAGAAAAGAAAAATAGCCTATTCCAACATGACTATCACTAAACAAGAAGAAAACTCATTATGCATAGATGGGTTGCCCATCCCTGAGTCACTGTGGAGTGCCCAGAGTTGTGCATTGCATGCCAAATGATGCACGATAATGCAGAGTTCCTGGAGGGGGGGGGGGGCATTTTTGGAAAGGAATCAAGATGCTCAGGCAGTATTCCAGGCAGGTAGCAAAGAGCTACCCTGCCTGATATCTCATCTTCCATCATCCATAATACCAGCAACTCATCACTGAGGGGTGACGAGTAAAGTTCAATGTAACACTCGATCAGGGGCATAAGAACATAAGAACATAAGAAATAGGAGCAGGAGTAGGCCATCTGGCCCTTCGAGCCTGCCCCGCCATTCAATAAGATCATGGCTGATCTGTCGTAACTCAGCTCCACCTTCCCGCCGTCTCCCCATAACCCTTAATCCCTTCTCTTATCAAAAACCCATCAACCCGTTTCTTAAAAATATTTAGCGAGGCAGCCTCCACCACTTCAACGGGCAGAGAATTCCAGAGATTCACCACCCTTTGAGTGAAGAAGTTCCTCCTCAACTCTGATCTAAACCGCCCCCCCTTTATCTTGAGGCTGTGCCCCCTAGTCCTACTGTCTTTTTTGAGCGGGAACAGTCTCTCCACCTCTATCCTATCCATCCCATTCATCATCTTATACGTCTCAATGAGATCTCCCCTCATTCTTCTAAACTCTAACGAGTACAAGCCTAGTTTATTCAGCCTCTCCTCATAGCTCAATCCCCTCAACTCCGGTATCAGCCTAGTAAACCTCCTCTGCATTCCCTCCAGGGCCAAAATATCCTTGCGCAGGTGCGGCGCCCAAAACTGCACACAGTACTCCAGCTGCGGCCTCACCAATGCCCTATACAGCTGCAGCAAGACCTCCCTACTTTTACATTCAATCCCCCTCGCTATGAAGGCCAGCATCCCATTCGCCTTCCTGACCACCTGCTGCACCTGCAAGCTGGGTTTTTCCGACTCATGCACAAGGACCCCGAGGTCCCTCTGCACCGTCGCCTGCTGCAGTTTTTCGCCCCGTAAGTAATAGTCCTTCCTACCATTCCTCCTACCAAAGTGGACCACCTCACACTTGCCAACATTAAATTCCATTAGAGTAAAATATTTTGAAATGAAGCGGCAAAACCAAGGATTGGGAGGAAAATGGAATCCATCAAACTCTGGTGAGAGAAATTAAGAAAGGACACCAGAATTGTCTCCAGCCATTTCTATCTGTTTTTAAATAAAAAGAGATCAGCAAATGTAGTTGTGTGCCCAACACAAGTAATAACTATGAAAATATTAAAGAACAAAGAACAAAGAACAACCCAGCACAGGAAACAGGCCCTTCGGCCCAACGAGCCCGCGCCGCCACATCACCCTGCACCTATTCTACCCTGCATGGCTACGAATGGAACCCTACTCAGTCAGATTCAGGGAAGAAATAGTGTCGATTTGGTAAAAACCAATTAGCCTGAGAGCACATTTTTGGGGTGTGGGAGGAAACCGGAGCGCCCGGAGGAAACCCACGCAACCACAGGGAGAATGCGCAAACTCCCACAGACACAGGCCCAAATCCATGTGCCTGCACAGCCAGCAGTGCTAGTCACTGAGCTGTTGCGGCGCCCATCTACCGGTCCAGGATCAAGCACACACACCGACACGAAGTTCTAGGCCACTCCTGGAACTTCCAAGAGCAGCCCAGGCACCACCCGCCGCGTGAATGCCCCTCGTTTGACACGAGGTGGACCTCCACCTGTGGAATAAAGTCAAAATATTAATCTTACAGCCTGCCTTTCCGGTGTCTCCCGAGGTTTAACCCTATTTAATATCCCCTACCATATCCCTCCATTCTCGTTTCACTCATGTGCCTATCTAACTGCATCTTAAAAGAGTCCAATGTTCCTGCCTCCACCACCCTACTCGGTAGCGCGTTCCAGACCCCTACAACTCTCTGCGTAAAGAACCTTCCTCTCACCTCCAAATTATACCTCTCCCCCCTCACCCTTAAATGATGACCTCTCGTGTTCGTATCCAGTCTAGGGAGTAGTCTCTCACTATTAACTCTATCCATTCCCTTTATTATCTTATATACTTCTATCATGTCTTGTGATCACTGTTCGCCACATGTTCGCCTACCTCTACCTCACCCACCTGCCCAGGTTCGTTTCCCAACACTAGATCCAATATAGCCCCTCCCCTAGTCGGGCTAGTTACATACTGTTCTAGCGACCCTTCCATAACACAGTTCACAAACTCCTCTCCCTCCATACCCCCAGCTCTAGGCCCCCTCCAATTCACTCCAGGAAAATTAAAATCACCCACTACAACCACTCTGTTCTTCCTGCACCTGTCCAAAATGCCCCTGCAAATGCCTTCCTCCACTGACTTTGGGCTGTTGGGTGGCCTATAGTACACCCCTAGCAATGTGATCTCTCCCTTTTTATTCCTCAACTCCACCCACACTGACTCAATCCCTATCTCTTCCCTATCGTCCTCCCTCTGCACTACTGTGATGCTTTCCTTGACTAACAGTGCCACCCCTCCTCCTCTCTTCATCCCTCCTCTGTCACACCTAAAACACTTGTACCCAGGAACATTCAGCTGCCAGTCCTGCCCCTCCCGTAACCACGTCTCCGTTACAGCCACCACATCTAACTGCCTCACAAACATCAAGGCCCCAAGCTCATCTGTTTTCCCTACCACACTCCTAGCATTGAAACAGACACAGTTCAACCCACAAGTGTCCCTCAGAACCACCTTCTCCCTGATACTTTTCCTTTCACTCGACTCTCTCCCAGCCACCTCCCCACCCCCCCTCCATATTAGTTTAAACCCTTCGTAAACACCCCAGCTAACCTCCCCGCTAAGACATTAGTTCCCCTCCCATTCAAATTCTCCTCACCCTTCCTGTACAATTGCCCTTCTCTCTTAAACACCTCCCAGTGATCCACAAAAGTAAAGCCCTCTACCCTACACCAATCCCTCAACCATGCATTCAGCTGCATGATCTCTTCATTCTTCGCCCTGCTGGTACCGGGCAGCAACCCAGAGATTGCCACCCTGGAGGTCCTACTCTTTAGTTTGACCCCCAACTCCTTAAATTGCCTACGTACCTCTACCCTACTCCTCCTTCCTATGTCCCCCTCCCCTACATGTACTATGACCTCACCCTGTGCCCCCTCCCCTTTCAAAATTCCCTCTACCCTGTCCGACACATCCTTTACCCCTGCTCCAGGGGTAAATAGGGGGCAATAAGAAAAAAAGGAACATAGACTGTACCAAAAACTTTATTTCTATTTTACGTGTAGAAGACAAATAACATTTTGTAATTAATGGAGATCCAATGGACTGAAATCAATGATCGAACATGCAATAATATTCATTTTATTCCCGATGTACCGAGTGAGGAATCGCAAAGGTGAAAACCTGCAATTCAGACATTTGCCAATCGTACTAATTACTTTAATGAAGGGACTTATTGTAATGTATGCAATAGTCTGATTATACAAATTGTTGTAGAAAGCAAGCTGGGACGACGATACAAAGAAATAACAGAGAGGTGTGGTTGAGTTAGTTGTGCACCTGTGCAATACCATTGCTTATGATATGTTGTGTAGCGAATTGTGAAGCTCTCGCCTTCTAATCATGAACAGAACACTTTTTGAATTCTGGGTGATGGAAAAGTATTGGCATTCAAACGGCTGATGGTTTCCTTGAACATGAACCACAGATATTAAAAAAGTACAGGTCGAGCAAACAATGAGGAATGCAAGCGATATGTTTTTATTTTCTTGACAATGGATTGCAATTATATCAGAAAGGACATCCTACTACAATAACACATAGCATCTATCATGTCATAACTGGACTGTGGAAAACTGTATGTCATTTTGCTCACCTCGGATACAAAATGATATTCTATACTTAATGGAAAGCGAGGACAAAGAGGGTTTATTCATGTTGTTTCTTTCTGTGCAAAGCTGAAGGCTTCAGGAGCTTAGAATCATATGGCATAGAGTTCAGAACTGGTAGCGATTTCATTGTAAAAAAAGGCTTCAAAAATTCCTCCCACCTGAGGGTCCTGGAAGGGTTGGTCATGAACAGTATTTTCCACCCGTAAGGTAGCTTTGGAATCGAATGATTTAAATGGCAGATACAACAGTAAATTGTTATTGTTGTAATAACAACGGGTTTTACAAAATTTACAATGAGACACGGAAAGCATTAAAACATCGATCAGGAAGAGTGTGACAGCATCACATTTATATGAAAATATGTCAAGCCAGATAAGCACATGAAAATAAGGGAAGTTTCTGGAGTCGATTATCAAGGATGTCATAGCTCAGCATTTGTAAAAGAAAATGGTGTAATGAGGCGAATTTTGTATGGATTTACAAAGGGGAAAGGATTCTTGACGAATCCACTTCAATTATGTGAGGATGGAACGAAGAGAATTGACCAAGGAGAGAAAATGGATATCGTTCAGTAAGATTTGCAGAAGTCTTTCGGCAATGGCTTACATAGCAAACTACCATGTAAAGTTAAGTGCACGCGATTGTGAGTAGTGTCTTGAGATGCAAGGAGAGCTGGTTAGCAGACAGGACGCAAAGTGTTGGCTTAATCGGGACACTTATTAATCCAATTTTCAGGAAGTAAATAGTGGGATGACCCAGGGATTTGTGCTGGGATCCCAAATGTTCATAATATCTATTCATGATTTGGAAGAGGGAACTGAATGCACGATCTCCACATTTGCAATTGGTACAAAGATGGGTTGGAGGGTGAGCTTGATGATGAAGCTGAGGTGTTTCGCCGTGATTTCAACAGGCTGAGCGAATGGGCAGGTGCCTGGCAGATACAGAATATTACGGATAAATCTGAGGTGATCCTCCTCTGTAATCAGAAAAGAAAGCCAGATTATTATTTGAAGGGGTGTCAGTTAAGATGGATGGATACGCCGTGATGCCTTGGTGACCTCATGGAGCAGTCTTTGAAAGTAATTACAGCAGGCAGTAAAGAATGTAAATTGTATGCTAACCTTCATGGCGAAGATTTGAGCATGGTAATATGGATATTTTACCGCAATTGTATAGAATGTTCATGAGGCTACACCTGGAGCACTGTGTGCACGTTTGATGTCATTATTCTAGGATGCACTGTCTGGAGAGGGAGTGTATCGAAGATACACCAGGCAGGTTGCTAGGATGCCAGGTCTGTCATATGAGGAGTGATTATGATGGATACAATTACATTCATTGCAGTTTAGAAGAGTGAGAAGGTATCCCATGGAAAATTATAAATTTCAGGATTAGTTCAGATGGATTCAGAGAGAATGACCCCGATGGTCAGCGAGTTCAGAACTAAGGGTCATAGTTTGAGGATAATGAGTGAATATTTTGGCATTGAGATGAGGAGAAATTTATTCATCCAGAGAATGGGTAATCTGTGGATTTCACGACCAAGGAAAGTAGGCTGAAAATTTGTGTTTTTGCATGAAGGCATCTGATATGGTTCTGCAGAGCTGAAAAGAAACAAAATCGTTGACACCATTTTGCGTAACAGCAGCGGCTTTTCCAATGATTACTTACATTTCCATACTTAACTCGCAAGGAACAGCACTAGAAGTTATTTTTGGGGGGCCACGATGCTATCTTTGTACATGCGAGTCACTGAGCGCCGATAGAGAAATGCGTTTTCTCATTAAAAAAAAAATGACTGAACATCAGCCAGAAGTGTTTACTTCAAGGATATTTGGGATGTCCTGAGACTTCTCATTGCGTGTAACAACATCAATTTGTTCCATTTATAAAACTGCATTTGACGTACCAAAACGAACTGTATTTTTTATACAAAAGTAAATGATTTACAATTCTGGTTGGAAATATGCATCTCTGCTCTTAGTGACAGGCTTAGATGCAATACCTTGCCTTGCTTATATTATAGTTTAATGCATTTTGCGTAAATAACACTTACCAACTATTGGCTCTAACCATTCGCTGAATTGTTGCTGCTGTCACGATGAATAGTGATGTGTTTCTCTTCACAACACTCAATTTAACAGCGATGAACACGCGATAATAATGTCACGCTAAACCAACAAGAAGTTATAGTTCTGCTTCTCGTTTATCTTTAACTGTGGTCAAACTATGAAAGTCTGCATCACAAGAAATAATCGGTGTTTCCAACGTCTAATGCATTGGAAAACAAGGAAAATATTTACTGGATATCTATTTACTTTGGAGAGAGTTTCAAAGATTATCATACGTTTTCATGGAGCAATTGTGTATCTGAGTTTGTTTTTTGCTGGTTCCATTAAAATCGCATCAACCAATAACAGAGTTAATCCTAGTGGACTAGCAATGCGAGGGACAATGCTAATGTGCTGAGACTCTGTAACACTAAGTCCTGGAAAAATATTTCGGCAGGTTTGGCAGCGTATGTGGAGAGAACAGAGCTATCATTTCGAGCCCATCTCCGCAAATCTTGCCAGACCTGATGAGATTTGGTGTTTTATTTTCACATTCCTGTCATCCAAAGTATTGCTGATCTATTTCAATGCTATGTGGACATGGGTTCAAATCCCACTAGCTCAGTTGGTGCTATTTGAACTCAATTCCTCAATGTGGAATAGAAAGCCAGACTTGACAATTTATCTTTTTTTCCCTAATGATCTTCAAGGAAGCAAGTTCCTTGAAATCGGAGCGGCACTGTGGCAGAAGAGTTAGCACTGTTGCCTCACAGCACCAGGCACCCAGATTTAATTCCGGCTTTAGGTCACTGTGTGAGTGGAATTTGCATGTTCTTGCGTGTCAGCGTAGGTTTCCTCCCGGTGGTCTGGTTTTCTCTCATGCGCCGAAGTGTTCATATTATGTTGATAGGCCATGCAAAATAGTCCCAGTACCAGGGGGATTAGTATCGCAAATAAGCGGAAGTACGGAGATGCAGCCTATGGGGATTGCTTCCAGTGCAGGCGCGATGGGCCGAATGGACCTCTTCTTCAATCTGTGTGAAATTTGGTTGCCTTTGTCCGCCTCCTCATATACAGCAATGTGGTTGACTCATAACTTGCTCAGAAATGCCCATAGCACACTCCTCAGTGCAAGGGCAATTGGGAGTGGGCAACAAATACTGGTCTTGCCAATTACACCCACTTCCCATGAAAGAGTAGAGAAAAACTGAACTAGTAAGAATGCCACATTTATTCTTTGTCCTGGAACGTTGGTCAGTTTACTCGCAACCATTGGTTTGAAACGGCTTCACTTGCTGGTTGTAGAGTTGATAAAATCCGAGCACATTACCCTTTTGGAACTGGACTGCAGTTCATTCCTTTCTGGAGTTCATAACCATTAGGAAGGCGTGGAAGCGAGGAAAAGGCGGATAAACTAGGCTTGTACTCGTTAGAGTTTAGAAGAATGAGGGAAGATCACATTGAGACGTATAAGATGATGAATGGGATGGATAGGATAGAGGTGGAGAGACTCTTCCCGCTCAGAAAGGACGGTAGGAGTAGAGGGCACAGCCTCAAGATAAAGGGGGGCGGTTTAGAACGGAGTTGAGGAGGAACTTCTTCACTCAAAGGGTGGTGAATCTCTGGAATTCTCTGCCCGTTGAAGTGGTGGAGGCTGCCTCGCTAAATATTTTTAAGACGCGGGTTGATGGGTTTTTGATAAGAGAGGGGATTAAGGGTTGTGGGGAGAGGGCGGGAATGTGGAACTGAGCCACGACAGATCAGCTATGATCTTATTGAATTGTGGGGCAGGCTCGAAGTGCCAGATGGCCTACTCCTGCTCCTATTTCTTATATTCTTATGACGTTTGAAAAAATAATACATTATATTAGTTTTGGAGAACAAGATGTAGAACCAGTTGTATTTGAGCTGAGAATTGTGGATGATGATATCTTACTGATGATAGTGGTTTATTGGCCTTGTAACAGCAACTGTAATGTCGGTTCGAGATAGAAGAAGAAATAATGGTGGCTTGTGAAAAAGGTAAGGCGGACATTATGTGTGATCCAGATAGAGATCAGAAAATATCCTGGAAGTTAATGGAGCATTTCTCAGACAGTGTATTTGATGAGTGTGCTTTACCAGCAACGAGGATGCAGGCAATACTGCATCTGGTGATGTGAAATGATAAGAATTATAGTTCTCACTCAAAAGCCGCCTCACATTACATTGACCATGATATGGTTGACTTTTGCATTTTGTTGTTGGAAGTGAGGGGTGTGTCAAAGACGGGTGCAATTATATTAAATTGGTTAATCATGAGGGCACAGAAGTACAGCTGGATAATGAACTGGGGAATTTTATCCAAGGCATTTGGAATGCAGTAGCAGGCATGTTGCGAGATATTATATAAAAGTCACAAGTACACATTTATTTGACAAAGAATAGGAAAAACAGACAAACGATCGAATTTACCCTGTCCGCCCGCATGTGGCTACAGTTCCACAGCAGCTTATTTAATTTCTAGCTGCCCTCTAAACAAACGATTCAGATAATGATAATAAGGGATGGGCAACGAATGCTGGCGAAGGCATCAACGACCACATCCCATGAAATATTTTAATTTAAATGACAGGGAAATTATACTCCGATATTTGTTAGAAATGGAAGATACCAAGTTCCCAGATTCTGCTTTGCTTCACCCTGGAGACTTAAACATAATGTTTGCTAAAGTCCCATGTTTATTACACGTGTTTTCCAATTCCCTCCCATTTGTTAAGGCCCCATGCGACTGTGAAATGGTGATTATGACTGTTCACTGGAAGAGGCGTGAAAAGCAGGGAAATTGCAGACCAGTTGGCTTAACATGTGTCATATGGGAAATACAGGAGTCAATTATTAAGGAGGTTATGCGGAGAACTTTTAAAAAAATGCCAACAAATGGTCAGCATGATTTTTTTGAAAAGGCATCATTTTTGACGAAAATCTCGAAAGTTAGTTTTGAGGTGAGCACGTTGCCAGAATTGAACCTGAGCCTCTGGCACTGTGAGGCAGCAGTGTTAACCATGTTGCCACCATGTCTCCTCTCCTTGCCTTTGCCTCAGATTTGCGGAAGTTTTCCAGCATTTTGTGTTTTTTTAAACTATACTTTTCTGTGTGCCATCATGAAGCCTGTTAAACGATATGTGTTGGTGTCGCTCTGACGCTGATTTAGAACAGGTTACGCCTCATAAATCTAAAAATTGTGATTGTCAATTGTAGTAGGGAATGAGTTAATGAACTTTGTAACACTTGAGAGAATGAGAACAATATCCAGTAGCCTAGATGCAGACTGTTTTCATATATTTCAGATAAATGTAACCTTGTTTTCGTATGCCCAGACTGCTCAGTGCCCTTGTTGTTGTAAACAAGTTTCAAGTGACCCAGACAGCGAGATGGCAGCTGCTCTTGATATTATACACAAGTTTATATACACAAGTCCAGGGAGGGGGCTATACTGGACTTGGTTCTGAGGAATGAGCCTGGGCAGGTGGTTGACGTTGAGGTAGGAGAGCATGTGGCTAACAGTGACCACAACTCTATCTGGTTCAAGATATTAATGGATAAAGATGAAGCCTGTCCTAAGGGGAGGGTGTTAAATTGGGGGAGGACTAGATACAGCCGGATTAGACAGGATCTTAAAGATACGGACTGGGGTACGCTGTTTAACGGTAGGTCGACGCTGGGTATGTGGGAGTCTCTCAAGGGAAAACTAAAATCTTTACAGGAAAGACATGTACCGGTCAAGAGGAAGGATGGGAAAGGTAGGATTAGAGAGCCGTGGGTAACTAGGGATATTGAGGACCTGGTCAGGAGAAGGAGGGAGGCGTACACTAGATCTAGGCATTTGAGGACAGAGATAGCGTTAGAAGAATACAGAGAATGTAGGAGAGAACTTAAAAGGGGCATCAGAAAGGCACAAAGGGGCCACGAAATGGCTTTGGCGGGTAGGATTAAGGAAAATCCTAAGGCATTTTACTCCTATAAGAGTAAAAGGATGGTTAGAGGGAACATTGGTCCTCTCAGGGACAGAGGAGGGGAACTATGCTTGGAGCCTGGGGGAATCGGGAAGATCTTGAATAAATACTTTGCGTCGGTATTCACTCAGGAGAGGAGTCAGTCCTCTGCTGCTGTGCTTGAGAAGTTTGAGGATCCGTTGAGGGAAATAGTCATCGCGAGGGAAGAGGTGTTGGGACTTTTAGACAGTATAAATTCGGACAACTCTCCGGGGCCTGATGGCATCTATCCTAGGCTGCTAAGGGAGGTGAGAGATGAAATTGCTGGGCCTCTGACGCAAATCTTTGTCTCTTCTTTGGACACAGGTGAGGTCCCAGAGGATTGGCGGATTGCAAATGTAGTACCGTTGTTTAAGAAGGGTCAGAGGGATAACCCAGCGAACTATAGGCCAGTGAGCTTGACTTCAGTTATAGGCAAGGTAATGGAGAGGATCCTCAAGGACAGGATGTATGAGCTTCTGGAGCGCTGCAATCTGATCAGTGATACGCAGCATGGCTTCGTTACAGGGAGGTCGTATCTTACGAATCTATTGGAATTTTTTGAAGAGGTGACAAAAACGGTTGACGAAGGACAAGCCGTTGATGTTGTCTATATGGATTTCAGTAAGGCGTTTGACAACGTCCCTCACGGTAGGCTGATAGAAAAGGTGAAGGCTCATGGGATACAAGGCCAGTTATGTAGATGGGTGGAGAACTGGCTTGGGAGGAGCAGACAGCGGGTAGTAGTGGAGGGCTCCTTTTCCAATTGGAGGTCTGTCACCAGTGGGGTGCCGCAGGGCTCGGTACTAGGACCTCTACTATTTGTAGTATATATTAATGACTTGGAAGAGGGGGTAGGTGGTGTGATCAGCAAATTTGCTGATGACACTAAGATGGTTAGATTGGCGGGTACTGAGGAGCAGTGCCTGGCAATGCAACAGGACATAGACAGGCTGGTAGATTGGGCAGATAGATGGCAAATGGAATTTAATCCGGAGAAATGCGAGGTGATGCACATTGGCCGGAATAATGTGGAAGGGAGTTATATGATAAAAGGTAGAACTATCCGGAGTATAGATACGCAGAGAGACCTGGGGGTGCAGGTACACAAGTCCCTGAAGGTGTCGGTGCAGGTGCAGAACGTGATGAGGAAAGCGTATGGCATGTTAGCCTTCATAGGAAGGGGTATAGAATATAAGAGTAGGAGTCTGATGTTGCAGTTGTATAGAACGTTGGTTAGGCCTCACCTGGAGTACTGCGTCCAGTTCTGTTCGCCGTAGTACCGGAAGGATGTAGAGATCCTGGAGAGAGTGCAGAGGAGATTTATCAGGATGTTGCCTGGTATGGAAGGGCTGTCTTACGAGGAAAGATTGAACGCACTTGGGCTGTTTTCCCTTGAGAGACGTCGGCTGAGGGGGGATCTAATCGAGGTTTATAAGATTATGAAGGGGACAGATAGAGTAGATGGTGATAAGCTTTTTCCGCTATTAGAAATGGATAGAACGAGGGGTCACGGGCTTAGGGTGAGGGGGGCTAGATATAAGACTAATATTAGAGGGCAGTTTTTCGCACAAAGGGTAGTGGGGATGTGGAATGCACTGCCGAGTAAAGTGGTGGAAGCAGGCACGCTAGGGTTGTTCAAGAGTCACTTGGACAGCCACATGAGCGGTATACATATAGGGGGATATAGCAGACCTTACTAAGCATTGTAGGCTTGGGGTCAGTTTTAGCCTCAGGGATATAGAGTATTTTAATAATGAAATTTTTTCCACAGGCATTTAAGTCCAGCAAGGGGCATGCGGGCGGCAGGTTGTGGTGGGCTACTCTTGGATATTGCTTCGGGAGTTGCCTACTGCTTCATGTCGTTGGTGTGCGTAAACTGAACCATCTCGAGGGCATCATGACAGCTCAGAGGCTATCTCTGTTGCTGTGCGGACACATGGATTTGGGCCTGTGTCCGTGGGAGTTTGCGCGTTCTCCCCGTGGTTGCGTGGGTTTCCTCCGGGTGCTCCGGTTTCCTCCCACATCCCAAAAATGTGTTTTTAGGCTGATTGATTGGGTAACAAATTGTCCCTATATTGGACCTCCCTGATCCTCATACATTAGGCATAGACTAAAATCATGAATAGGTCACTGACCATGGGACGGCGGCGCGGGCTCGTTGGGCCGAAGGGCCTGTTTCCCGTGCTGTGTTGTTCTTTGTTCTTTGTTCTTTATGATAAGCCCGCTTAGAAATGTAGATGACCCAGCTTATAGTTATGTTGTGTCTTTAATTTCGTGGACTACTGCTTATGTGTCATGTAGTAACATATTATACATATATATACGTTATACGACTTATGAGCACAGATTGTTATACCGACCCGTTAAATTTAACTTGTCTTGTCGCCCTGTACATTGACTAAGGGCTAAGCACACGTCAGTTGCGGCCTTGAGATAACCATGAAGAAATGCCAAGGCAGCCATGTTCCCATGATGGAGGACAAGCCTGGGAGCCTGCTGAGAATGAGAAGATGCGTACGTGACTGGGAGAGGGAAGGTTTAAATATATGTTCTCAACTCGTATTCGGAGAGACGCCTGGGGAACTGCTGTTAGGTGACAGGTGTATCTTCCAAAAGCTTTTGAATAAACTGCTGTACTTGACTCACAATTTGTCTCAGAGGTATCTTTACCTAAAACACAATACAATCCACATCTGAGCTGAGGCAAATTCTGCACTGAATCAATCGCCAAACTTAGCTTTGGAGAGTTTGATTCAGATGTCGAGCAAAAGATTGATCCGCCCTCTCCCAATTTATTTTAATACATGTTTTTAACAGTTGTCTCTCTGCTCATCTCCCTACTATGTCGCTGTGACCTCTCTTCGAAAATTACAGGTCCACATTTATTTTTCACGAAGTTTATTTGTTCCTGCTACCCTGCCCTTTTCTCATCTATTTATTTTGCATCTACTCTCACAATCTCTTTATGTCGTTTCTTTCTCATCTCTCTCAATGCTCATTTCTCATTTGACCCTCACTTCCCTCCGTCCACCCAATGGTCCCCAACCCGGGCTCTCTCTCTCTCTCTCTCTCTGTCGATGCCTTTCATTCAACATATCATAATTCAATCAGGTAGCGCAGATAATTGAAAATTACTAACAACGTTGCCCCAGCTTTTGGCTTCAGGACAATTTTGCTCTTAAAATAACGCAGCTTGAAGAAGATGTGGACACAATTACACACCAATGAAGGCATCATCTCTACTATTCCATCTAATTCCGGTATTAAACCCCGACAGATTATAAATTATTGTACAACTAGGCAATCATATGAGTTGACAGCGTGTAGAAGTATTTTGCACACACGAACAGCAATGTACTGCTTACATTAGACAATAGGCTATACCGTTTACATTCGACAATAGGCTACACCGTCTCTACAGACTTCCATCTCGTATATGTGGAAAAACATAATAGAAAGAACTTATCGCACTTCAAGGGATTCCCCCCTCAATTAGCAGGAAGGGACGTTCATTGTTCTATGATTTTCCTTTCTTATTTGACTTCTGCAGTATGGCTAACCAGAGCACAACTTGGCTCTTGCTACCTCCCGGGGCAACACACTCGAATATTCTAGAAGATGGCAATCAAGCTGCTTGGCCACTGCATCTACCAGCGTGCCTTTATCATCCAGTGTTTAATTCAGACTTGAACCGAGATCACCAGGCCCAGTTGGAGAATCGCTGATGTTTGTTACAGAAGGCCTCCCTCCAAACCTGAGGAGAGTTAAGTGAGATTTCTCCACCGACTCAGTGAGATCCACGTTGTTTTGTCTCCATGACCCCTTAAGAACAATGTCACATCAAATTAACATTTGAAAATATATCTTGTATTTCAGTACGGGTATGCTTCTTTCTTGTTTGCGTGCCTAATGCTATAACATTTTCAGCCACCTACTCTGAGCTTTCTGTAGTCTCAAGTGGACAACTCTGGGCTTTCCCAGACTGAACTCCATGTGCAACCATTTACTTTTGCACCGATTTCATACTGCAGTGCCTCTTTGCAGCTTTTGTGGGCTAGTTTGTAAGTTTAGATATGTGGCTCGTTATTTTTTTGCTTCGACATACAATGAGAAAAGAGGGCCCCAGTACAGATCAATAATGTTGACCCTTGCCAATTTGACAGACTACCTATTGTCCCTAAACGTTCTCTTGGATTAATCATCAAATTCATTTCAACAAAAATTGTTTTATAAATTTAACTGAGTTTCTGGAAGGCGTAACCAAGAAGGTAGATGAGGGCACTGCAATTGATGTTCCCGATGTGGATTTTAGCAAGGCTTTTGACAAGGTACCACATGGTAGGTTGTTGCACATGATTAAACATCACAGAATCCAGGGTGAGGTATCTAAATGGATACAAAATTGGCTTCTTGGCAGAAGCCAGAGTGATTGTAGAGGGTTGTTTTTCAACCTGGAGGCCTGTGACCAATGATATGCCTCAGGGATCAGCGATGGGTGCGCTGTTGTTTATCATTTATATTAAAGATTTCGATGAGAATATAGGAGGCGTGGGTAGTAAGTTGGCAGATGGCACCAAGATTGGTGGAAAAGTGGACAGCAAATAAGGTTATCTTCAATTGCAACGGGAAGAACTGGGCCAGTGGTTGACGAATGGCAGATGGAGTTTAATTAAGACAAATGCGAGGTGATGCATTTTCATAGATTGAACCAGGGCAAGACTTACTCATTTAATGGTAGGACGTTGGGGAGAGTTACAGAACAAAGAGACCTAGGAGTACGTGTTCATGGCTCCTTGAAAATGGAGTCACAAATGGGCAGAGTAGTGAAGAAGGCATTCAGCACGCTTGGTTTCATTGCACAGAAGACTGAATACAGGAGTTAGGACGTCTTGTTGAAATTGTACAAGACATTGGTAAGGCCACACTTGGAATGCTGTATGCAGTTCTGGTTACCCTGTGATAGAAAGGATGTCATTAAAGTAGAAAGAATGCATAAAAAATTTACTTGGATGCTAATGCGACTTGATTTTTGAGTTATATGGCGAGGTTGGATGGACTGGGACTTTTTTTTTCTCTGGAGCCGTGGAGGCTAAGGGGTGATCATATAAAGCTTTATAACATAATGAGGTGAACAGTGCAGCTAAATCGTTAATACATTTTCCCAAATGTAGTGGAGTCTAAAACTAGAGGCCAGAGGTTTAAAGTGAGAGGAGAAAGATACAAAAGTGTTCAGAGAATCAATCTCTTCACACAGAGGATGATGAGTGTCTAGAACAAGCTGTCAGAGGTAGGAGTAGAGGCGGGTACAAATTTGCCTTTTAAAAAGCATTTAGATAATTACATGGGGAAGATGGGTATCGAGGGATATGGGCCAAAAGCGGGCAACTGGGATTAGCTTAAGGATTTAAAAAAGGAAAGTTGGGCCGAAGGGCCTGTTCCCAGCCCTAAAGCTCTATGACTCTATGACATGGCTTGAAATACGTTTATGCGTTTATGATGAGAAAAATCAATCTGTTTCACGAATGACAATTCAACAGTAAGAAAACCATGATGACATCTCTAGGTTTGAGACGTGAGGAAATTACAATAATTCACCTTAGTATAGAAGACATAATGGAAAAATGGTTGCCACTATTACGTAACCAACCTTATTTTGGTCAACAGAGATCAAGATCCCAATGTTCAATAAGCAAACGATAAGAAAATAAGGAATTATATGATCGATTAATTGGATTTATTCAGCAGCAAAATGCTAGAATTTGTTACAATCAACAGTGAGAAAGGAATACCTAGAACATCGTAATGTTATGTGGGCATTGGGAAGTCGATATTGAGAAAGGAAGAATTGTTTCGACAAATCTATTAGAATATATCAAGGTTCTCACCTATAATGGACTTAATTGAAAATTTGTATTGCTCTATATTTCTCTTCACAGTAGGCATTTAATAAGATGTTACAGAAGGAGTTGTTTTACAAGACCGGAAATGAGTTTGAGAATAGACATTAACATGGAAAAGAATTAGCTTACGAAGAAGAACCACCAGAGCGTCACGCTTTTCGAAATTTAGCGGCAGCAATTTGCAATTCATCTCAACAACAAAAAGGAGGGAAAATTTTCTCCTGCTTATTTTGTTTTTTTCCAGGTCTCTCTGTGGTAGAAAAGGGTGATGAGGGCACAACTTGGTGGGGCATGGTTACCATCGCTCGCAAAGAAAAATAACAAAGGACTGTACGGCACAGGAACAGGCCCTTTGGCCCAACAAGCTTTCACTGATCAGGCTTTCGTTGATCTGAACCAACCGCTTGTATTCACTGCCTGCTCATGTGTCTAGCCAGATGAATCTTAATTGTCTTTACAATGTCTGCCTCAACCACCTGACTGGGCAGTTTATTCCAAGCCCCCACCATCCACTGTGAAAAAAAATCTCCCTGTACCTCTCGACTGTATGTTTCCCTCCCTCCCGCCCACCACTCTCTCCTCACCTTGAACTTGTGCCCCCTTGTAATTGTCATTTCTTCCCTGGGGAGAAGCTTCCAGCTGTTCACCTTGTATTTTCCCCTCAATGTTGCATAAAATTTGACCATTTCCTCACCCAGCCTCTAACTTTCCAGGAAGGACAAGCCCAATGTGTCCAATCTCTCACCAAAGCTTATCCCTTCACAATCGGCAACATCCTGATAAACTTTTTTTCTCTACAACCTCCAAAGCCGTGATCAGAATTGGACACAGTATTCTAAATGTGTCCTAAACAATGTTTTGTGTAACTAATATAACTCACCAAATTGTATACTTAATGCCCTCGCCCGTGGAGGCAATTATGCCATATGGCTTTCTTTGCCAGCGTTTCCACCTGTGCTGCCACCCGGATCTCTTTGCTTTTCTATGTTCCTGATGGTTCTACCATTTCTTTCACGGCTCCCCCTGAATTGGAGTTACCAAAATGCATCAGCATAGAACCAGCATAGAACCCTACAGTGCAGAAACAGGCCCTTCGGCCCATCGAGTCTGCACCGAACACAATCCCACCCAGACCCTATCCCCACATCCCTACACATTTACCTGCTAATCCCTCTAACCTACACATCCCAGGACACTAAGGAGCATTTTTTTAGCATAGCCAATGAACCTAACCCGCACATCTTTGGACTGTGGGAGGAAACCGGAGCACCCGGAGAAAACCCACGCAGGCACAAGGAGAATGTGCAAACTCCACACAGGCAGTGACCCGAGCCGGGAATCGAACCCAGGACCCTGTAGCTGTGAAGCAGCAGTGCTAACCACTGTGCTACCGTGCCGCCCATTTTGCATCATCTCGCATTTGTCCGGATTAAATTCCACCTGTCATTTCTCCACCCTCTATCCAACCAATCTATATCTTACACTATTCTCTGACAATCTTCATCACTATCCGCAACTTCGACAATCTTAGTGTCATTTGCAAAATTGCTAATAACATTTTGATCCAAGTCATTTCTATGTAGAAACGAATCGAAACAGGAATCATGGCGCTGTGAGGCAGCAATGTTAACCGTGACATCATTGGCTCTCGCCGTGTATGCTGCCAGCTTCAATGAGCTGTGCACATTTACACTCAAGATCTTCTTGCCTGCCTTCTCATAAAACCTTTGAGTGTAAATAATACTATGTCTCCATGTTCTTCCCACAGAATGGATAACCTCATTCTTCTCAGCATTGACCTTTACTGCCATGTATCAGCCCACCCCACCAACGTTTCCATGTCCTACTGAAGTTCTGCTTTCTCCAAGCTATTTTGAAAAACGTCTCATTTGTACATCCTCCACAAGCATTTCAATGCTCCCCTAAATACAAGATCTAATTCATAAATGTATATAAGGGAGATTTTCATCCAACCCCACTTCGGAAGATGTGAATTAATCTTCTTCCAGCAACATTTTGACACTGCGTTCCTGCTCTTTCTGTGAACTTTTATTGCTATTCTTTGATTGTGAACACTTCTGCCAATGGAAGCTTTTCACACATGCTCTTCTATCAAGCTCACTCTTGAAGTTCTGTCTTTGTGTTTAATCTCCTCGTAACCTTCTTTATTATGTAAACATTGGTCAGATTGTTCCTAAATTTCTCTGAGCGACTCATAATCCTCAATTTCCTTCTGATACCAATCAAATACCGACCAAAAGGTTATCAAATATATAAATTATGGAATGAACTAATGTGACAAAAGATAGGTAATTTTGTCTACATTGACTGTACTACACGGCTGGAATTTCATTTCACACCCAACAGTCCATATTCTTGACTGCACTCCTCAGTGAAGAAACTCTGCTAGTAACAATTCCGATAACTCTTTTTTTTTCAGTCATTTGGATGCAATTGGAAATGTCATTCTGTACCAGTGTTGGGTCAGTCATTATTTCCTGTGTTTTTTTTATTCTGTTATTTTATTGCCATTGCTAATAATGCTTCTCAACTTTGGTTTATTACATTCTTGGCCTCTTTGAGGAACAATGAATTGAAAGATTCCCTCCTGCTGGTTATGTTGCCCTCTTTAAAATGCCAGTTTTTTTTTCATTTTGAAGATTTATTCTACTACTCTGTCCTAGTTCTGTATTCAGCAGGATGCCAACTCCAGTCTCAGTTTCTCTCTGATATCTTACGAAGAATATTGGCTAAAACCGGACCTACTGTCAGTACATGTGTCGTGGTAGGCTGTAATTCGTGAACTTTTAACCCACTGACGGAAAAATATATTTCATGTAGATTACCAATTACCATGTGATACTATACGCAAGAACAATCTTCACTTGAAATACCTAACCACATCACATAAGTGATGACCTTTATGAGGCTGCCCAGTCAGTTCAAACTCTCCCATTTTCTTCTCTAATTTAGCATCCGAGGATAATTTAGAATATTATAATCCTACAATAAAAAGCAGCATGTTCAGTCACTCATATCTATTTGAAACAAATCTGATTCTCATCACACATTTACACTACAATGATTGCCAGTTTTCGGGATCTTGTTTCCTTTTGTAAATAGAAATCAAAACACAATCTGACGACCCTTGTTGAGTCTGCATTCAGCACAATTTCTTGCATTACTTTCCAGGTCACAACAACTACATGAGGAATGGAGGGAATTATCCCGTTCCATCCACCACGGAAATCATTATGGGCGGATCGGACCACGCAGAGGTCCATTGACAGTAGTTGGGACTTTCTGGTTTTGGAGCGATCAAAAAGAACCCCAGACTATTTTTTTTTCATTCCTGCTTAATTTGCCAATCTTTCAAATCGTTTCCTTTGATAAAGTCCATCAGATGCATCACATTCATTCTCAACACATAATGCTAGTCCTTCATTCATGGTGTCATTTCAGGTTGGTGCTGGCGCAAGGTGACAGGTTGCCAATGCCACTAGCATGGCGTCTAATTATACCCGTTAATTTAGTTCTAAACTGATATTTTTTCCACATCCTAACTACGATTATAGCACTAAATTTGCACCCTCTCCTTTTCCTCTCCTCATGTATTCTATGAGCGGTATGATTTGTCTGTATAGTACACAGGAAACAATACCTGTCACCGCATATCAATTCATGTGACAATAATAAGTGAAATGAAATCAAAATCAAAATCAAATCTAATCAAAAGTATAAAATATGCTTAAGGTAATTCATCCTAAAATATGGTGAGAAAACTTTAATAGAATGATGAAAAGCATACAATTCATAAACGTTTATTAAATAAAATCGCCCTGTAGGAATCAAATTATAAAAGTCAATAAGGCTTCTTATTTTAATGAAGCTATTAAATCAAAGATCTGTGTGTATTGGGTATACCTGAACAAAATGCAGGCTTTTCAAAATTCAGTTCTGTAGTTTACAATGACTTCATGAACGGTCGTGCAGTTTAGAGAAATGAGCAGCCGAATTATGATTTATTGATATGTCTAGCAGATTTCATTGACTTATGCACTTACAACCCCAGGCCATCGACATACATTGGTCATTGCCTTCAGCCCCTACCCCACCTCCCATTCACTCCCTCCCCCCCGCCCCCTCCTTCCCCACTCCACCAACGAACCCGCTCCAGGATCCCATATCCCTTTGTTTTTAAGCACTATGCATCATATGAACTTTTATAAAGTTCTTAGTACACACCAACGATCCATGCTTTATGGTGAACTTACTCGATAGAGGGAAAATCGCAGGATACTCTTCAGCGTCAAATGGTGATCCAATGTTGCCTCAATATTTTACTGCATTTTTTTTTCATCAATAAACCACCACAGTTCTTTTTGTCTCTCAGAAGATGGCCGTCCATGTCCTCTTGCGAGTCGTCAAATTTCAAAGTTATGCACCAGAAGTACTGAAGGTTTTCCTGTTTGACTTGATGGGCAGTTAGATGAAAACCTAACCTCTTTGCTTCCTATGTATAGCAAAAAAACCTGTCTGATTTTGATGAATGTGGTTGTGGGTTGAGTAAATACTGACTCTTAAAGTAGGACAATTAGTAATGTAAATTTTTGGGGGTGGTTTGAATCATGTTAATGTAAAGACGTGAAGACTGTCTCTCACTGCTAATTATCTGAAAAGAAGCAAACTCAACTTTCATGGATTACTAGTTAAGGTCGACTTCTGGTGATATATTTCAATTTAAAGATATAAAAATGAAGTTAACGGTGTATTAACCGGAAATAAAGAACTGAATTAAATAGGGGCACAAGGGAAAACAGATATAGTGAAATCGTGGAGACATGAATGGATAACGAAGGCCTCTAAACCCAGGCAATGGCCTCACTGAAATGCAATGATCAAGAAAAGATCGCTTTCAAACGCTATATTTCTGACGCTGAACCAGTAGAAAGAGTGCTCCCAGTATATATGGAGATACATTCAGGGGCATCGTCGTCGATGGAAATCAAAGATCGATTGTGGCATCAAAATGTTCTCAGACTATAGAGAGATCACACCGGCAGCTCCATTTACATCAATATTCAGCATTCAAAGTCTCCATCCTGTATTTCTATGACGTATGCAAAAAAAGAATATGGCGAATAAATGACATGATGAGGCTTCTGGCTTCATGACAGTTTTTTAAAAAAGGGTTAATGTAATCCAAATGTGTTCCTCGCATTGTGGAACAGGCCACAGAGAACAGTGAATACAGTATTCACAATAAAAAAGTGCAATCATATCTCTTGCTGTTTGGAAGCAAAAGGAGGTAAATCTGCAGATATAGTTGCCAATTAACATATATATTTCAAAGAACAAAGAACAAAGAACAACACAGCACGGGAAACAGGCCCTTCGGCCCAACGAGCCCGGGCCGTCGTCCCATTGTCAGTGACCTATTCATGATTTTAGTTTATGCCTAATGTGTGAGGGTCAGAGAGGTCCAATATAGGGACAATTTGTTACCCAATCAATCAGCCTAAAAGCACATTTTTGGGATGTGGGAAGAAACCGGAGTACCCGGAGGAAACCCACGCAACCATGGGGAGAACGCGCAAACTCCCACGGATACAGGCCCAAATCCATGTGTCCGCACAGCAACAGAAATAGTCTCTGAGCTGTCATGTTGCCCACGAGATGGTCCAGTTTACGCACACCAACGACATGAAGCAGTAGGCAACTCCCGAAGCAACATCCAAGAGCAGCCCACCACAGCCTGCCGCACGCATGCCCCTTGCTGGACTTAAATGCCTGTGGAGACAAAAATTCATTATTAAAAAGACTCTATATCCCTGAGGTTAAAACTGAATCCCAAGCCTACAATGTTTAGTAAGGCTTGCTACATCCCCCTATATGTAGACTGCTCATGTGGCTGTCCAGGTGACTCTTAAACAACCCTAGCGTGCCTGCTTCCCCCACCTTACTCGGCAGTGCATTCCACATCCCCACTACCCTTTGTGTGAAAAACTGCCCTCTAATATTAGTCTTATACCTAGTCCCCCTCACCCTAAGCCCGTGACCCCTCGTTCTATCCATTTCTAATAGCGGAAAAAGCTTACCACCATTTACTCTATCTATCCCCTTCATAATCTTATAAACCTCTATTAGATCCCCCCTCAGCCGACGTCTCTCAAGGGAAAACAGCCAAAGTGCGTTCAATCTTTCCTCGTAAGACAGCCCTTCCATACCAGGTAACATCCTGGTAAATCTCCTCTGCACTCTCTCCAGGATCTCTACATCCTTCCGGTAGTACGGCGACCAGAACTGGACGCAGTACTCCAGGTGAGGCCTGACCAACGTTCTATACAACTGCAACATCAGACTCTTATATTCTATACCCTTTCCTATGAAGGCTAGCATACCATAAGCTTTCCTCATCAGATTCTGCACCTGCACCGACACCTTCAGGGACTTGTGTACCTGCACCCCCAGGTCTCTCTGCGTATCTATACTCCGGATGGTTCTACCTTTTATCGTATAACTCCCCTCCACATTATTCCGGCCAAAGTACATCACCTCGCATTTCTCCGTATTAAATTCCATTTGCCATCTATCTGCCCAATCTACCAGCCTGTCTATGTCCTGTTGCATTGCCAGGCACTGCTCCTCAGTACCCGCCTATCCAACCATTTTAGTGTCATCAGAAAATTTGCTGATCACACCACCTACCCCCTCTTCCAAGTCATTAATATATACTACAAATAGTAGAGGTCCTAGTACCGAGCCCTGCAGCACCCCACTGGTGACAGACCTCCAATTGGAAAATGAGCCTTCCACTACTACCCGCTGTCTCCTCCTCCCAAGCCAGTTCTCCACCCATCTACATAACTGGCCTTGTATCCCATGAGCCTTCACCTTTTCTATCAGCCTACCGTGAGGGACCTTGTCAAACGGCTTACTGAAATCCATATAGACAACATCAACGGCTTGTCCTTCGTCAACCGTTTTTGTCACCTCTTCAAACAATTCCAATAGATTCGTAACTCACGACCTCCCTGTAACGAAGCCATGCTGCGTATCCCTGATCAGATTGCAGCGCTCCAGATGCTCATACATCCTATCCTTGAGGATCCTCTCCATTATCTTGCCTATAACTGAAGTCAAGCTCACAGGCCTACAGTTCCCTGGGTTATCCCCCTGACCCTTCTTAAACAACGGTACTACATTTGCAATCCGCCAATCCTCTGGGACCTCACCTGTGTCCAAAGAAGAGACAAAGATTTGCGTCAGAGGCCCAGCAATTTCATCCCTCACCTCCCTTAGCAGCCTAGGATAGATGCCATCAGGCCCCGGAGATTTATCCGTTTTTATACTGTCTAAAAGTCCCAACACCTCTTCCCTCGTGATGACTATTTCCCTCAACGGATCCTCAAACTCCTCAAGCACAGCAGCAGACATCAGACCCCTCTCCTGCGTGAATACCGACGCAAAGTATTCATTCAAGATCTCCCCCATTCCCCCAGGCTCCAAGCATAGTTTCCCTCCTCTGTCCCTGAGAGGACCAATGTTCCCTCTAACCATCCTTTTGTTTCTAATAAAGGAGTAAATTGCCTTAGGATTTTCCTTAATCCTACCCGCCATAGCCATTTCGTGGCCCCTTTTTGCCTTTCTGATGCCCCTTTTAAGTTCTCTCCTACATTCTCTGTATTCTTCTAACGTTATCTCTGTCCTCAAATGCCTAGATCTAGTGTACGCCTCCCTCTTTCTCCTGACCAGGTCCTCAATATCCCTAGGTACCCACGGCTCTCTAATCCTACCTTTCCCATCCTTCCTCTTGACCGGCACATGTCTTTCCTGTAAAGATTTTAGTTTTCCCTTGAGAAACTCCCACATACCCAGCGTCGACGTACCATTAAACAGCGTACCCCAGTCCGTATCTTTAAGATCCTGCCTAATACGGTTGTATATAGCCCTCCCCCAATTTAACACCCTCCCCTTAGGACAGGCTTCATCTTTATCCATTAATATCTTGAACCAGACAGAGTTGTGGTCATTGTTAGCCACATGCTCTCCTACTTCAACGTCAACCACCTGCCCAGGCTCATTTCCCAGAACCAAGTCCAGTATAGCCCCCTCTGTGGTCGGTCTATCCACGTACTGCTCCAGGGATCCTTCCATTACACACTGTACAAATTCCTCCCCGTCAGCACCCTCTGATCTCGGTGCATTCCAATCTACCCCGGGGAGATTAAAATCTCCCAATACCACCACCCTATTCTTCCTGCACTTATCTAGAATGTCCCTGCTTATCCCTTCTTCCACAGCCCTCGGGCTGTTAGGCTGTCTGTAGTACACACCCAACATAGTAACATCTCCCTTCCTATTCCTCAACTCCACCCATACCGACTCGATTCCTATATCCTCCATACCTCCCTCCCTCTGCACTGCTATGATGCAATCCTTAACTAACAACGCCACTCCCCCACCTCTCAGTGACCCACCCCTATCTCGCCTGAAACACTTATACCCAGGAACATTTAACTGCCAGTCCTGTCCTTCCTTTAACCAAGTCTCTGTCACCGCCACCACTTCCAACTTCCTTTCAAACATTAATGCCTTCAGTTCATCTGTTTTGCCAGTCACACTCCTAGCATTGAAACACATGCACCGAAGACCCTCAGAAACAATCCGATCCTTCTTCCTACCCTCCGGGCATACCCTATCCCCAATCCCAGTTCCGTCCACTCCCCCCTCCATATTAGTTTAAACCCTGCCGAAACGCTCCAGCTAAACTTCCAGCTAAGATATGTATGCCCTTCCCAGTTAACTGTACCCCATCCCTCTTGTATATTTTCCCTTCTTTCATAAAGACTTCCCAATGGTCTACGAATATAAAACCCTCTGCCCTACACCAATCCTTCAACCACGCATTTAGTTGGATTATTTCATTATTTCTAGCCCTGCTAACCCCAGGCACCGGCAGCAGCCTAGAGAACGCCACCCTGGAGGCCCTACATTTCAGCCTGGCCCCCAACTCCCTGAACTGCCTACGTATGTCCCCCCTGCACTTTGTTCCTACATCCTTCTCTCCTACGTGCACTATCACATCCGACTCAGTCCCTCCACCCTTGAAAATTCCCTCTCCCCTTTCTGAGACATCCTATACCCCTGCTCCAGGGAGGCAGACTACCATCCTGGAGTCCCGTTTTTGCCCACAGAACCGCCTGTCAATCCCCTTGACTTTCCCATCCCCCACCACTATCTCACACCCTGCACTCTTCACTTTCCGATCTCCCTCCCTTGCCTTCTCTACCCC
This sequence comes from Prionace glauca, assembly GCA_037974335.1. Taxonomy (NCBI): domain Eukaryota; kingdom Metazoa; phylum Chordata; class Chondrichthyes; order Carcharhiniformes; family Carcharhinidae; genus Prionace; species Prionace glauca. The sequence continues at coordinate 912,490 of CM075734.1, forward strand.
AGCTGTCACCCCACCCTTGACATTCCGGGTAATTCCTCCGGGGCGTTCCTAGTGCCATGACTCCTTTTCTTTTTGCTCTTCCTAACTGTAACCCATCAATCTCTCCTCGTAGGTCCTGGTATTTGTTACTGTCCCTATCCATTACTTCCTCATTTTCCCTAACTAAAAACATATCCTCCAGCCTCAGTTCCAGCTGCCTCACCCGGGCCCTTAACCGTTGCACCTCTAGACATTTCCCGCATATGTGGGCTTTCGGGAGATGTGCTGTCTCCAGAAATGTCCACATATGGCAACGAACACAGTGAACACGTGTAACCCTAGACCCTGCCATTATGTTTGACCCCTGTTAAGGTGTGCTATTAAGTCCTGTTACCGAGCCTGCGCACGCCCAAGCCCAGTGAGCTTAAGCCCTTTTACCTCTCACTCTGCTTCCCGCCTCACTCCGCTGCCCGCTATCTATCTTGGTCTTCTTTTTATACTCCCGCGCTCCCTTCCCAGCAGCCCCCGCGCCTATCTCCCGCTACGGAGCACCAAAATAACCAAAAACCCTCCCGAACTACAAGTCAAGTCAGTCGAAAACAGTAATTATAATGCAGTACACTCTCACCTGGGGTGCTGGGGCCTCAGCTATTTACCATTTATATAGATGATCTGGAGGAGGGAACCGAGTGCAGGGTGTCGAAATTTGCTGATGACACCAAGATTGGGGGAAAGGCAAATTGTGCGGAGGGTGTGGAGAGTCTGCAGAAGGATCTAGATAGGCTGGGCGAATGGGCCAGGAAATGGCAAATGGAATTTAATGTTGGCAAGTGTGAGGTGGTCCACTTTGGTAGGAGGAATGGTAGGAAGGACTATTACTTACGGGGCGAAAAACTGCAGCAGGCGAGGGTGCAGAGGGACCTCGGGGTCCTTGTGCATGAGTCGCAAAAACCCAGCTTGCAGGTGCAGCAGGTGGTCAGGAAGGCGAATGGGATGCTGGCCTTCATAGCGAAGGGGATTGAATATAAAAGTAGGGAGGTCTTGCTGCAGCTGTATAGGGCATTGGTGAGGCCGCAGCTGGAGTACTGTGTGCAGTTTTGGGCGCCGCACCTGCGCAAGGATGTTTTGGCCCTGGAGGGAGTGCAGAGGAGGTTTACTCGGCTGATACCGGAGTTGAGGGGATTGAGCTATGAGGAGAGGCTGAATAAACTAGGCTTGTACTCGTTAGAGTTTAGAAGAATGAGGGGAGATCTCATTGAGACGTATAAGATGATGAATGGGATGGATAGGATAGAGGTGGAGAGACTGTTCCCGCTCAAAAAAGACAGTAGGACTAGGGGGCACAGCCTCAAGATAAAGGGGGGGGCGGTTTAGAACAGAGTTGAGGAGGAACTTCTTCACTCAAAGGGTGGTGAATCTCTGGAATTCTCTGCCCGTTGAAGTGGTGGAGGCTGCCTCGCTAAATATTTTTAAGAAACGGGTTGATGGGTTTTTGATAAGAGAAGGGATTAAGGGTTATGGGGAGAGGGCGGGAAGGTGGAGCTGAGTCACGACAGATCAGCCATGATCTTATTGAATGGCGGGGCAGGCTCGAAGGGCCAGATGGCCTACTCCTGCTCCTATTTCTTATGTTCTTATGTTCAAAAGGCAGCCACTCGTCGAAATCACAGCTCCAGAGAACATTGAGCTATTTCCATAGTTAGTGACACAGATCGTTGATATCTACACCCTTTTCCAACAAGGAAGAATGTATTTTGTATTTTCCTAGGATAATAGTCATGTTCTGAAACAATGTTGACCGTCATGATGCACACAATATCAAATAGATGTTGTGCTCAATATGAGACTCTTTTAGACCCCAGATCTGTATCATTAGGAGGTGGTGGCCTGCCATTAACTGGTTTGCCTCAAAGTTCAAGTACAATGCACTTAATACACGTAACCATTCTCTTTCATTTCACACTCCTTTGATCCCTCCTCAAGCTGTTTACTGGCAGCCCTAATATGAGCTTTAAATTCTAGTTATGCCGTTCCCTAGATTTCCAGACAGTAGTATCTCACAAATGGCAATGAAATCATGATCTAATCCTTGGCTTGGGCTAACTTGGTTACGTATATGTCTTGGATACCCTGAATATCTCAACTCCTCCATCTGGAAAACAAACATCTGCTATCTCTTTACCGTACTTCTGCCAATCAAATTAACAAATCATTTACTCTACTAATCGAGGAAAATTTTCCTTGCCAATGAAACTGAAATCTACTATAAACTTCAAACTTGAGTGGCACAGTGGTCAGCAATGTTGCTGCACAGAGTCAGGGACTCTTCTTCAATTCTCGTCTTGGGTCACTGTCTGTGCGGAATCTGCATATTTTCCCTTCGTCGGTTTCCTCCGGGTGCTCCGTTTCCTCCCACTGTCCAAAAAGACCTACTGGTTCGATCGAGTGGCCATGCTGAATTCTCCCTTGGTTTGCCCAAACAGGCGCCAGAATGTGCTGGCTCATGAGCTTTCACAGTAAATTCATTGCAGTCAGAACGTAAGAACATAGGAAATAGAAGCAGGAGTCGGCCATCTCGCCCGTCGAGCCTGCCCCGCCATTCAATAAGATCATGGCTGATCTGAAGTGAATCAGTTCCACTTTCCCGCTTTCTCCCCATAATCCTTAATACTCCTGTCTATCAGAAACCTATCTACCCGTGACTTAAATATATTCAGCGAGGTAGCCTCCACCACTTCAACGGGCGGAGAGTTCCAGAGGTTCATCACACTTTGAGTGAAGAAGTTCCTCCTCAACACTGATCTAAACTGTGCCCCCCCCCCCCTCTCATTTTGAGGTTGTGCCCTCTTGTCCTGCTATCCTTTCTAACCGGGAAGAATCTCTCTCCCTCTACCCTATCTATCCCCTTCATTATGTTATACGTCTCTATAAGATCCCCCTTCAGCCTTCTATACTCCAACGAGTACAGACCAAGTCTGTTTAGTCTCTCTTCATATTCGAATCCACTCATCTCCGGTATCAGCCGAGTGAACCTCCTCTGCACTCCCTCCAAGGCCAATATATCCTTCCGCAAGTGCGGTGACCAAAACTGCAAACAGTACTCCAGCTGCGGCCTCACCAGTACCCTGTACAGTTGCAGCAAGACCTTTTGTGACGCACCTTATCAGTCTTAATTTAAGCCTACTTGACACAGTAAATATACTATAAACATGTAAACAATAACATAATCGACGCAGAAAGCTGACATTGATTGAAATGATAACGGGAACATGCTGGCCGGTAATTTATATTCGAAAATTGTGTGTTATAGGAAATTTGAAACACGTTAATCAAGATTGGTGAGACCGGCGGAAAGATCAGTTTCAAAAATTTTCGTCGGCTGCATAATGATAGGTATTCAGAAATTCAAAAATGCAGCTGAAATGCACCTTACCAACAACAGCAGAAAACAGAAATAAATGAATGATTCATAAGAACATAAGAACATAAGAACATAAGAAATAGGAGCAGGAGTAGGCCATCTGGCCCTTCGAGCCATTTTCTTTTGCTGTTTATTGTATCGGGGGAAAGATTACAGAATGAATTAGGTTGAATTGTCGGGTTGCAAAAGGCCGCACAGGGCCTGGGACTCTGGAATGTTAAATCCGAAGTTTGATGTTCCATCAGGCTCAGATTGAATGGTTGACACAGCGACACTCACTGGCTGCCATTCGTTATTTCATTTCTTCACATGATGCACTCACTTTTCGGGTGAACTCCTCGGGTTCAGCGTGTTCCATTCAAATTTCAATTCTCGTTGCTGGCCACAGATTCCATTCAGGCATTCTCCCACAAAATCTGAGCTAGCGCTTTCCCTAAGCCAGCTCTTCCATTATTTATTTTATTTTGTGGCTCCACGAGTAAATGTAAAAGAAATATTCATTTTTGAGCCCGAAATGGGTTTATTAATTAGTGTCAGGAGTATGCTTACATCGATACGACAATGAAGCTACTATGAAATTCCCCGACTGGTGGGGTTAGCAATATTTACCATCACATTTGTCAATATTGGCATATTGTCACTGGAATCAAATATGATTGAGTGCAAAGTTTTAAAACACTTTTCGAGAATGTTAGAAAACATTTTATATTTCGATCATGCAGGGCACTCGGCAAATATTGTCGAGTTTTATGGAATCGGCAGGGATGTTGATCCCTATGGAAATCACAAATGCAAATATCCAAGCTTTGGAATAACATACCTTAAAACACCGTCGAGAAAATATAATTTATATTTTAAATACATTAGAATGGGGGAAATTAATAAAATATAAATCACCAAAATGTATTGAATAGAACAAAGAACAAAGAACAATCCAGCACGGGAAACAGGCCCTTCGGCCCAACGAGCCCGCGCCGCCACATCACCCTGCGCCTATTCTACCCTGCATATCTATGAATGGAACCCTACTCAGTCAGATTCAGGGAAGAAATAGTGTCAATTTGGTAAAAACCGATTAGCCTGAGAGCACATTTTTGGGGTGTGGGAGGAAACCGGAGCGCCCGGAGGAAACCCACGCAACCACAGGGAGAATGCGCAAACTCCCACAGACACAGGCCCAAATCCATGTGCCTGCACAGCCAGCAGTGCTAGTCACTGAGCTGTTGCGGCGCCCATCTACCGGATCAGGCTCAAGCACACACACCGACACGAAGTTCTAGGCCACTCCTGGAACTTCCAAGAGCAGCCCAGGCACGACCCGCCGTGTGAATGCCCCTCGTTTGACACGAGGTGGACCTCCACCTGTGGAATAAAGTCAAAAATATTAATCTTACAGCCTGCCTTTCCGGTGTCTCCCGAGGTTTAACCCTATTTAATATCCCCTACCATATCCCTCCATTCTCGTTTCACTCATGTGCCTATCTAACTGCATCTTAAACGAGTGCAATGTTCCTGCCTCCACCACCCTACTCGGTAGCGCGTTCCAGACCCCTACAACTCTCTGCGTAAAGAACCTTCTTCTCACCTCCAAATTATACCTCTCCCCCCTCACCCTTAAATGATGACCTCTCGGGTTTGTACCCAGTCTAGGGAGCAGTCTCTCACTGTTAACTCTATCCATTCCCTTCATTATCTTATATACTTCTATCATGTCCCCTCTCAATCTCCGCCTTTCCAAGGAGAATAGTCCCAGTTTCTTCAACCTCTCCTCGTAACCCAGTCCCCCCATGCCAGGCAACATCCTGGTAAACCTCCTCTGCACCCTTTCCAGAGACTCCACGTCCTTCCGGTAGTAAGGTGACCAGAACTGGACGCAGTACTCCAAATGCGGTCTAACCAACGATGTGTACAACTGAAGCATTAGACGGCAGCTTTTATACTCTATGCCCCTTCCTATAAAGGCCAACATCCCATAAGCCTTCCATGTCAGTTGTTTTTTTTTGTGCGGTTGGCTAAGTTATATGAGAATCTGGACCGAAAGCTGCCGGCTGGACAGAAACTTAAGTTACCACCACTCCCCGTCGTCACCCCCTTCCCCTGCCTCGCTGACACAACAACTGCAATGCCTCCAGGTTAAAGGTTTGATGACTGAGCTTTCCGGGCTTATCAGCACTCTTACATACAGCCAAATTTGGAGCTGTGGGACAAACTGGATGATTGAAACGGCAGCAGTATTGAAATAGTTCAGATACGACCCGTTGAAGTGTCCCATCTTCACATTCAGTATTCCTTCTTCATAGTACTGTAGCCTACAATGTCTGCCAAGGGCAGCTCCCGGGATACCTCAAAAATACTTACAGTCTTTATGGAGATCAGCAGAGATAACCAACAACATTAAAATAGGAAATGTCAATCTCCAAACTTCTGCAGGATATATATAAAGCCTTTTATGTTAGAACGTGCCTTTCATTGATAAATATAAAAATGGGACAAATTGATAGATCAGCGCGAATTGATCGTGTTTTCTGCTATTCGATAAATAACAGGAGAGTCGGGATTGAAAAGTGCGGATTGAACGAGACTGGAGCCTGAAGCCATACAGACATCGGTGGAGCACACATCACCCCCTACTGGTTGAGAGCAAACATTGCAGCCGTCAGATTGTCTTTCTTTCGACTGCATTCTCATCAGTTCGGTCCATTTCTCTCTACAGACATTTTTGATTCCGTTTAAGGCATTCAGACTCTGTCCCTCCATTACGCAGGACACACATTCAAACCTCAGTGCTTCACAAAGTCTCAAAACAGAACGCTTCCATTGCACAACATCACCTGACCTGCAACAATTGAATATGGTTTCATTCTGTTTCTTTTGTAAGAACATAAGAACATAAGAAATATGAGCAGGAGTAGGCCATCTAGCCCTTCGAGCCTGCCCCGCCATTCAATAAGATCATGGCTGATCTGTCTTGGCTCAGTTCCACATTTCCGCCCTCTCCCCATAACCCTTAATCCCCTCGCTTATCAAAAACCCATCAACCCGTTTCTTAAAAATATTTAGCGAGGCAGCCTCCACCACTTCAACGGGCAGAGAATTCCAGAGATTCATCACCCTTTGAGTGAAGAAGTTCCTCCTCAGCTCCGTTCTAAACCGCCCCCCCCCCCTTTATCTTCAGGCTGTGCCCTCTAGTCCTACTGTCCTTTCTGAGCGGGAAGAGTCTCTCCACCTCTATCCTATCTATCCCATCCATCAGCTTATATGTCTCAATGAGATCTCCCCTCATTCTTCTAAACTCTAACGAGTACAAGCCGAGTTTATTCACAGCTCAACCCCCTCAACTCCGGTATCAGCCTAGTAAACCTCCTCTGCACTCCCTCCAAGGCCAAAATATCCTTGCGCAGGTACGGCGACCAAAACTGCACACAGTACTCCAGCTGCGGCCTCACCAATGCCCTATACAGCTGCAGCAAGACCTCCCGACTTTTCGGGTGCTGGGAGACGGCATGCATTGGGGGACGGTGGAAGCTGCTAAATTCAAACCAGAAAATTGATACTACTCAATAACCGGTGAATGAAAACAGGTGCAAGACGTGTAATGTGTTAGCAGCTCAGCAAATGCAATGAACCGCATTGACAAATGCCTTTCACGTTGCCATCATAAATTGCACCCCGGCGATTTCCATGATGCAGTGATTACCACGTTTCTTCTTCACGGATAAGATCAAGCCATAGTGGAATCAATCTTGCTTTCGGTCAAATAATTGACAACTAAAATCTAATCCACATTCATGCGAAGCTCAACTCTCCTTCGTTCTGCCCTATCAATGTGTTCCTAAAAGCCAATCTGATGAAGTAAGAACATAAGAAATAGGAGCAGGAGTAGGCCATCTGGCCCTTCGAGCCTGCTCCGCCATTCAATAAGATCATGGCTGATCTGTGGTGGCTCAGGTCCACTTTCCGGCCCTCTCCCCATAATCCTTAATCCCCTCTCTTATCAAAAACCCAGCAACCCGCTTCTTGAAAATGTTTAGCGAGGCAGCCTCCACCACTTCAACGGGTAGAGAATTCCAGAGATTCACTACCCTTTGAGTGAACAAGTTCCTCCTCAACTCCGTTCTAAAACGCCCCCCCCCCCCCGTTTATCTTGAGGCTGTGCCCCCTAGTCCTACTGTCTTTTTTGAGCGGGAAGAGTCTCTCCACCTCTATCCTATCCATCCCATTCATCATCTTATACGTCTCAATGAGATCTCCCCTCATTCTTCTAAACTCCAACGAGTACAAGTCTAGTTCATTCAGCCTCTCCTCATAGCTCAAACCCCTCAACTCCGGTAAACTCTTCTGCACTCCCTCCAAGGCCAAAAGATCTTTGCGCAGTTGCGGCGCCCAAAACTGCACACAGTACTCCAGCTGCGGCCTCACCAAAGCCCTATACAGCTGCAGCAAGACCTCCCTACTTTTATATTCAATCCCCTTCGCTATGAAGGCCAGCATCCCATTCGCCTTCCTGACCAGCTGCTGCACCTGCAAGCTGGGTTTTTGCGACTCATGCAAAAGGACCCCGAGGTCCCTCTGCACCGTCGCCTGCTGCAGTTTTTCGCCCCGTAAGTAATAGTCCTTCCTACCATTCTCCCTTCCAAAGTGGACCACCCAACACTTGCCAACATTAAATTCCATTTGCCATTTCCTGGCCCATTCGCCCAGCCTATCTAGATCCTTCTGCAGACTCTCCACACCCTCCGCACAATTTGCCGTTCCCCCAATCTTGGTGTCATCCGCAAATTTCGACACCCTACACTCGGTTCCCTCCTCCAGATCATCTATATAAATGGTAAAAAGCTGGTAAACCTATATCCGAACAGAAAACACATAATGCGAGTACATTATGATAACTACCTGTTGGACAAAATGCTGGCTACATTAAGCATGTCATGCCATTGCAACTTTTACAAGGATTTGCTCTCACATACTCAGTGCTTCCGGGCTGACGCTCGCTGCCTCTCTCCCTTCCTCTCCAACATCTCCACTCCTCGACCACAACCCAACAAGCCAGTCATTTTCCGCCGTTACTTCCGCAAGATTACAACTCTCCAACGGTACCGTTTTCACCACATCAATGACCATGCGGCCAGAAGAAGTAGGAACAGGAATGTGCCGGACGCCCCCCTCGAGCCTGCTGTGCCTTTCAAGACCATGATGGAAGATCGAAAATACCTCAGCTCCACTCTTCCCCTTACTGATCAAAATTCCGCCTGCCTCAGTCTTAAGCAGGCCCGAGCACTCTGCCTCTGTCTCTTACTATGTCAAGGCATTCCAAAAGCTCACAACTCTCTGAGAGAGCAAAAAAAAGTATTAAATTGGCTACCATTAATTCTGAGAATATACCCTTTGCTTCTAGAATTTCACATGACTGTCGCCATCCTCTCAGCATTTAATTTGTCATGCCCATTATGAACGTTATAAGGTTTGTCCAAGGATGTTTTGGCCCTGGAGGGAGTGCAGAGGAGGTTTACTCGGCTGATACCGGAGTTGAGGGGATTGAGCTATGAGGAGAGGCTGAATAAACTAGGCTTGTACTCGTTAGAGTTTAGAAGAATGAGGGGAGATCTCATTGAGACGTATAAGATGATGAATGGGATGGATAGGATAGAGGTGGAGAGACTGTTCCCGCTCAAAAAAGACAGTAGGACTAGGGGGCACAGCCTCAAGATAAAGGGGGGGGGCGCGGTTTAGAACAGAGTTGAGGAGGAACTTCTTCACTCAAAGGGTGGTGAATCTCTGGAATTCTCTGCCCGTTGAAGTGGTGGAGGCTGCCTCGCTAAATATTTTTAAGAAAGGGGTTGATGGGTTTTTGATAAGAGAAGGGATTAAGGGTTATGGGAAGAGGGCGAGAAGGTGGAGCTGAATCACGACAGATCAGCCATGATCTTATTGAATGGCGGGGCAGGCTCGAAGGGCCAGATGGCCTACTCCTGCTCTTATTTCTTATGTTCTTATGTTCTTATGCTCTCACCGAACTTCTTGATCAAAACGGGCGTGGAATGCATTGAGCTCATCAGGAAGTGCTGCAAAGTTTCTGGTCATTTTGCATGTTTTCATCTTGAAGCGTTTCATGTCTTGCAGACCTTGCCAACGTCGGCGGGGGGCCCGTGTGGTGAGCCTGGGGCCCAAGCTTGGTCCTGTACTGTATTTTGGCAGCGTTGTTGGATCTCCTTAGATCATAACTGGCTTTCATGTGTAAGTCAGGGGCGCCTATGTGAAAGCCTCAGACTGGGACTTCACAGTTGATACTCCGGATCAGCCATGGTTTCCGGGAAACACATGGATTTGATTCCTTGGCGCACAGATTTCTGCAAAACTACGAATGAAGTCAGTTATTGTCTTGACATAGTCGCCCAAGCTGGTTGCAGAGTTCTTAAATACTGACCTGTCTAAGCAGTCCCATTGGACAATATCCCGATTCCCTCCGTGACTTTGCTCCAGATGTTTTGGATTTCTCCAAGAAATCAAAGGTTAGGTTGATAGACCAAGATAAATGCACGGGGTTACGGGGAAAGGGTGTTGTGCCTGGGTATCGATGCTCTTTTGGAGAATTGTTGAATGACCTCGGACGCACTGTATTGCTTCTTTGTGATTCAATGAAAACTTCACAGTATTCCAGATGTAATCTCATCAGTATCTTATGCAGTTACAGCAAGTCCTCTCTATTCTGATACTCTAATCCCCTTGAAATAGCTTTCTTTTAGCCAATGTGGCTAGCTTCTGCATTTGCCAACGTTCTGTGTTTAGTGCACAAGTATCCCCAGTCCCTACAGATTTCTGCAGTCTTTGATCCATTTTGAAAATCCTATCTTCTTTTGTTCTGGCTTCCAAACGGAGCAACTTTACATTTTCCAACACTATAATCCGTTTGCCATTTTTTTTGCCCACATACTAACCCTATTAATATCTCTTTGCTTGTTTGCATCCCTCTCGTAACTTGCCTTTCCACCTGTTTTGTGCCATCTGCCAAGTTGACTATGGTACATTGACTTAAGCCGTCCAAGTTATTAATATGCATTTTAAACAGCCCCAGTACCAACTCGGAGTTCTGTGAATCCCCACTGGTTAGATATAAATAACGTAAAAAAAAGCATTAATCCACAATCAATCTTCCGTGCCCATTAACCAATTCCCTAAACCCGTCAACACAGTAACTCCAACACAATGTTACGACTTAAACATTTTGGAAGCACCTTGCTGAAAGACTTCTGGAAGTCCAGATACAAAACAAATACTCATTCCGCTCCATGCATACCATGACAGCTTTCCTCCAAAATCTCAACCAATTCTGCAGACACTATTTCCCGTTCATGAAACCCGACTGACTCAGTTTGATTAGAGCATTGTTTTCCAAATGTTCTATTCCTTCATTGGTAATTGACTTTTCCAATAGATATCACGCTCGTTGGCCCTTAGCCCCCGTTGATTTACTCCCTTCTTTCATAAATAGATATTTCACATTGGCAGTTTTCCAATCCTCTGAGGAATTACTTCAGAGAGATTTAAGAGTGAAACGCGATGCTGTGGATTTGGAGTCACATGGAGTCTTGGCCAGGTTAATACTGCGTATTTACTTCAAAAAAGAACGTTTTTGAACAGGATGATTCTTTCATTAATATGCAAATGTTTAGCAATAATGATTAGACAGTTTATCATGGAAAAATACAACCTCGAATCCCCAGGTCATTACCTTCGTACTCTGGATTACTACTATAGTGACAATACAGCTACTGACCTATTATCCTTCATATTCGGTTCTGGTTGTATTGTCATCCCAGTCTTTAAATGCACAGGGACGCACTAACAGCAATTTGGTCATTGAGTCCATCCACACTGCTTCTTCATTCAAGCATTTCATGGCTGCTGATCCACATCAGCGCCATTGCCACAGTGTGAATCCCAACTCTCCACTCACCTGTTGATGTCTAGAGAATTATGTCTCGAGCGTGCATTATGGGTAATTGCCTCCTGAAGGGACTGCAAGTTCGAAGTACAAACAGATCGAAACAAAGTTGAATGTTCTTCAACAGACCTCGCAGGAGCTGACGGCTGCATTCCCCGATGTAGAATCCATTAGTAGTGACCATGAATACTGCAGCATTTAAATTCTGCATTGACTTGAGCAAGAGTCACGTCTATTCAGCATATACAACATTGTGCTGTAATGTTCTATGTTCTATACCCTCCACGCATCTATGCTCAATACAGTCCAGCGAATTCAAACGGTTCCTTAGTTCCACCTTGGTTCCAACACAGACAAGTTCCTGAGTTCGAGGAACACTGCAGGAAAACTTGCCTTTGATCAAATAACCAGCGAAATTGAGGACAGATCGTCATCCCGCCTTTGTCACTTTTAATATGATCCGAATAACTGTTCCAAAAAATATTTGGAAAGGATGTGGTATAATTACGTGGCCTAATGTGTCAATTAAAAAAAAATAAATTTTACTGTCTAGCTACAAATGCAACTAAGTCTATGTAGCATCGACTTTCGTGGATCACTAGAAAATCTTCCAGAAAGGATGGGACCTGTACAAGAAGGATGGGGTACACCTGAACTGGAGGGGCTCCAATATCCTGGCTGGGAGATTTGCTAGTATGGTTCGGTTAAGTTTAAACTAATGTGGCAGAGGGGTAGGAATCAGAACAATAGGTCAGCAAGCGTAGAGACTGGGAACAAGCATGGAGCCAAGACAAGGCTACTGAAGAGGAAGAGCAATCGCGGGGGAGGATGAACTCAGTGGGCCTGGAAGTCTGGAATGCATCTGCTTAAATACAAGGAGAGTAATAGGCAAGAGAGATGAACTTACAGCCTTAATGCATTGCAGAACTTGGATGTGATTGCAGTGACAGAGACTTGGTTAAAGGAGGGGCAGGACTGGCAGCTGAGTATTTCGGGGTATCAGTGCTTAAGGCGAGATAGAGGAGAGGCTCGAAGAGGTGGGGAAGTAGCAATACTGGTTAGGGAGCATATTGCAGCGATACAAGGGCTGGACAATTTGAAAGGTTCATGAAATGAGACACTGTGGTTAGAACTCAGAAACAGGAAGGGTGCAGTCACTTTGTTGGGGGTATACTACAGGCCACCCAACAACCCACGGGAAGCTAAGAACGGATATGTAAGGAGATTTACATGGATGTTGCCTGCATTGGGTTTCTGCCTTATGAGGATAGGTTGAGGGAGCTCGGTCTTTTCTCCTTAGAGAGACAAAGGATGAGATGTGACCTGATAGAGGTGTATAAGATGTTGAGAGGTGTTGATCGGGTGAATTCTCAGAGGGATTTTCCCAGGGCTGGAATGGTTGCTACGAGAGGACACCGATTTAAGGTGCTGGGGAGTAGGTACAGAGGAGATATCAGGGGTAAGTTTTTCACTCAGCGAGTAGTGGGTGAGTGGAATCGGCTGCCGTCGGTGGTTGTGGAGGCAAATTCGATAGGGTATTTTAAGAGACTTCTGGATGAGTACGTGGGACTTAATAGAATTGAGGGTTCTACGTAAGCCTAGTAGGTAGGGATATCATCGGTGCAACTTGTGGGCCGAAGGCCCTATTTGTGCTGTAGTTTTCTTCTAAGTTCTATGTTCTATGAGATTCTGGACAGGTGTAGAAAAATAAGGCTGTTGTACTCGGACTTTTTAATTTCCCTCATATCGACTGGAAATCCTTAGGGTTGGATGTCCGTATGGTGAGGAATTTGTAAAGTGTGTCCAGGAACAATGTGTTGATAGTCCTATCAGAGAGGGAGCTATACTGGCCCTGGTACTGGGGTATGAACCCGGTCAGGTCATCAAAATTTCAGTGGGGGAGCATGTGGCGAACAGTGACCACAATTCTGTAAGCTTTTGGATAGTCATGGAAAAGGTTGATTGTTGTCCTTTGGGTAAGGTATTGAATTGAGGGAAGACTAACTACAGCTGAATTAGACAGGATTTAGTGGTTGTTGATTGGGAAAGGCTGTTGAAGGGTAAGTCCGCATTTGGTATGTGGGAGTCTTTTAAGGAGATTGATAGGTGTGGAGGAAAGACACGTGCCTGTAAAAAGGAAAGACAGGTAAGGTAGGATTTGAGAGCCGTCGATAACTAGAGAAATTGTGGGTCTAATCAAGAAGACAAAAAGAGACACGCATAAGGTCCAGGCAGCTAAAAACAGATGAAACACTGGAGGAATACAGGGAAAGTAGAAAATAACTTAAAGGGGGAGTTAGAAGGGCAAAAACGGGTCACAAAATGTCTTTGGCAGAGAAAATTAAGAAGAATTCCAAGGCATTTTATATATACGTTCGGAACAAGACAGTTATCAGAGAAACACTTGGACAGCTCAAGAACAAAGGAGAGGAATGATGTTTAGAACACAAGGAAGTAGGTGAGATCCTAAGTGTATACATTGCATCAGTGTTCACAAAGGAGAGGGGCATGTTGATTGGTAGTGTCTCAGAGGGATGTGTAGACTCGTCAGAATAAATTACAATTACATTGGAGGGAGTGTTAGGTGTTTTAGGAAACATAAAGTAGGCAAATTCCCAGGGCCAGGTGGCATCTGTCCTAGATTACTGAGGGAGACAAGAAATGAAACTTCTGGACCTCTCACACAAATCTTGTATTTTCACCGGACGCAGATAAGGTTCCAGAGGATTGGAGGATAGCAAATGTGGTCCCGGTATTTAAGAAGGGTAACAAGGATAACCCAGGTAATGATAGGGCCGTGAGCTTGATGTCCATGGTGGGGAAATTGTTGGAGAGGATTCTTAGAGATAGGATTTATACGCATTTAGAACAGAATAGTCTCATTAGCGATAGACAACGTGGTTTTGTACGAGGGAGGTCACGACTCACAAATTCTGTTTGTGTTTTTTGAGGAGGTGACAAAAGTGATTGATGAGGGAAGAGCCATGGATGTCATCAACATGGATTTTAGTAAAACGTTTGATAAGGTCCCTCATGGCAGGCTGGTGCAAAAGGTTACATCTCACTGGATCAAAGGTGAACTAGCTGGATGGGTACAGAACTAGCTTGGCCATGGAAGATAGAGGGTAGCAGTGGAGGGTTTTTTTTTCTGATTGGAGGTCTTTGACTCGTGGTGTTCCACAGAGTTTTGTACTGGGACCTCTGCTATTTGTGATATATGTATAAATGATTTGGAAGAAGATGTAGCTGGTTTGATTAGTAAGTTTGTAGATGACATAAAGATTGCTGGAGTTACGAATAGCGTTGAACATTGTCGGAAAATACAGCAGGATATAGATAGGCTGGAAAATTGGGTGGAGAAATGGCAGTTGGAATTTAATCCAGATAAATGTGAAGTGATGCATGTTGGTAGATCTAATGCAGGAGGGAGCTATTCAATTAATGGCAGAATCATCAGGAGTATAGACACACAAAAGGATCTGGATGTGCAAGTCCACAGACCCTTAAAGATGGCAACATGGATGGAAAATGTGGTGAAGAAGGCATATGGCATGCTTGCCTTTATTGGAGGAGGCATAGATTATAAAAGTTGGCATATGATGTTGCAGTTGTATAGCACGTTGGTCAGGCCACATTTGGAGTACTGCGTCAGTCCCGGTCGCCACACCACCAGAAGGACGTGGAGATTTTGGGGAGAGTGCACAAAAGTTTTCCAGGATGTTGCCTGGTCTTAGCTATGTGGAAAACAACCTTTCCTAGGCTTGTTCCCCTGGAAAGACGGAAGTTGAGGGGTGACCTAATAGAATTTGATAAAATTATAAAGGACACAGATAGGTGAGCAGTTGGAAGATTTTTCCCAGGTCGGAAATGAGAAATATAAGGGGTCACAAGTTCAAGACAAGAGGGCAAGTTTCAATACAGATATGCGGGGGAGATACTTTACACAGAGGGTGGTGGGGGCCTGGAATGCACTATCAAGCAAGCTGGTTGAGGCACGGACGCTAGGATAATTTAAGACTTATCGAGATAGTCACGTGAGCAGGCTGGAATGGTAGCTTGCAAACGGATGGTCTAGTTAGGTACATATGTTCGGTGTAGGCTTGGAGGGCCAAAGGGCCTCTTCCTGCGCTGTATTGTTCTTTGTTAAAGTATGTCACCTTTTACATAGGTTCACTGATCCGAGGACACAAACAGACATTTTGTGGTAGCAGTATGATGTGTAAAGAGAAGTCACAAGTGGGCAGAATGGTGGAATATGCATGCGTATGTTGGAAATGTTTTTTAGATGGTCGATTTTGGAAATAGGATTCGGAATATGGCACATATTATGCAATGATACTGTGCCTTATGCAATGTATTTACTGTTGTCTTGCTTGAGAAGTATACGTTAAGATTCAACTCTGCTGAACAGTGCTGCTTTGTCTCCTCCAGACAGCTCACCTGCTGACAATGCGGAAGAACTATCCGTTGTAGTTATCGGGGTGCTTTTTATAGCTGAGTTAATGACTATTTTTGAGTTGTCACCTGTGGTTTCCACGTAGTGTTGATTGACGAGAGTGAGTCATGTGCTCATGGCAGAGGTAAGCTCACAGAAATAAAATGAAATAGGCAGTTTCTGCTTGGATTCAAAAGGAGCAGCAGCTCTTCCAGTTCCCACTCTGAAACTGAAGTCTGGGACTTTCAAGAAAATAAGTATCTCTCTCCGGCGGTGTTCTGGAAGTTTGAGGACTAGCGGCCCGCATACTAGAAATTAAGCATGTTGTTTACTAACTGATTTTGAATAAACGTTTAACCCTATGAGGAATATTGCTTAAATTGGAACAAATAGAGATGGACTACCAGTTAAGAGCTCTATCTTGCCATGTTTAAATACTTAAATTTTAGAAGTTAGGCTGACTCTTTTTCTTATAGTTAAGCAATATTGCTTAATAAGGATTGTAGTGATAAAAGCTTCCTAGTGGGGCAATGGAATCATGAGTGCACCTGGAGTGCAAAACGTTAATCTCACGCTAAGGTTACAACAAAACACAATGTTGTGGTCGAGATTACCTTCGTAGTGTATCTTGGATTTCCTGAAATAGTCCTTAATGATTAATTAAGAAGTATTGTGTGTGCAGTGTTGTTGGTAGCTGGAATGTTAACTCAATAGTGGTTAGATTTCAATCAGACGGAATTGGAGGCTGACCACTGTTTGGGCAATTATTTCCTCTCAATGCCTCAGACTCATCACACACAAATAACTGTCTTGCGGCCCTTTGATACTGCTCTACAATTAATATGATGATGTCTGATTATCCAACTATTTAAGCTGCTCCTGCTTACCATCAATGTACAATGTACAATGCGAATGGAATGTTGGCCTTGATAGTGAGGGGGATAGAATATTAAAGTAGGGAGGTCTTGCTGCGACTGTACAGGTACTGATGAGGCCGCAGCTGGAGTACTGTGTGCAGTTTTGGTAGCCGCACTTGCGCAAGGATATATTGGCCTTGTAGGGAGTGCACAGGAGGTTCACGAGGCTAATACCGGAGATGAGGGGGTTGGACTGTGAAGAGAGACTAAATAGAAAAGGTCCCTACTCGTTGGAGTTTAGAAGGATGAGGGGGGTATCTTATAAGGTAATGAAGGGGATGGATAGGGTAGATGTAGAGAGATTCTTCCCGCTTCGAAAGGATAGCAGGACTAGAGGGCACAGCCTCAAGATAAGGGGGGCGGGCAGTTTAAATCAGAGTTGAGGAGGAACTTCCTCACTCAAAGGGTGGTGAATCTCTGGAAATCTCTGCCCATTGAAGTGGTGGAGGCTACCTCGCTAAATATATTCAAGTCACGGGTAGATAGATTTCTGATAGACAGGGGAATTAAGGGTTATGGGGAGAAAGCAGAAAAGTGGAACTGATTCACTTCAGATCAGCCATGATCTTATTGAATGACGAGACAGGCTCGAAGGGCTAGATGGTCTACTCCTGCTCCTATTTCTTATGTTCTTATGATGCTCTTATGTACTTCGAACCACTTAGACCCAAAAGTTGCACCTTACTCCTCTTTTGAAATCTTCCAATATTTTGTAATACAATGTTGTCTGCCGTGGAGAATTTGACATTGTCATGAATTTTGGGAGAAGAATATTCTCCTCATTTCAGTTCTAAATGCTTAAACCCATATTTCAGAATATGAACCCTGGTTCGGGATTTCCCCATCTGACAAAATCTGACAAAATTTACACTGTCGAGTCAATTACAACGTTATATGTTTCCATGCGAGTCACCACGTCCTCCTGAACCCCAGCGAATGTATTGCTTACCGAATCAACCTGTCCTCACACGTCAGTCCCACTATCCTTGGACTCAGTTTCGGAAGCCCTACCGGCATTCCCCCAGAGAAAGCATTCTACCACAAGAAAGAAGATCAAAATACTCACAATATTTCAACTATGGAATTTCCAAGGTGCTGTCGAAATGTAAGAAGAATTCGTGCTTCTTTACTGGAATCCAATTGCTTTGAAGGCCACACACCACACGCCTTCTTCACAGACTGATTTGCCTGCACGATTACTTTTATCGAATATTGTACATGGACACCCAGTTCTCGTTTTACATTCCCCTCTCTCAACCTGTAGCCATTCAGTTAATAACGTCCTCCTTTTTTCTTGCAACAAGAATGGATAACCTCACATTTTTCCACGTTATGTGTCACGTGCATGTGCCA
Source organism: Prionace glauca (assembly GCA_037974335.1). Taxonomy (NCBI): domain Eukaryota; kingdom Metazoa; phylum Chordata; class Chondrichthyes; order Carcharhiniformes; family Carcharhinidae; genus Prionace; species Prionace glauca. The sequence continues at coordinate 930,537 of CM075734.1, forward strand.
TGCAGTTGCTAATTCACTGAATCTGTTTAAATCACACCGATAGATCATTGCACCCTCAGAGTACATACCCATCCAGCTTTGTGTCATGTTTTAATCTTCATTTTACCTGTTATGTTGATTTTGTTTTTAACCAGCCATGCAATTGAACCAAATTTGCCTTTTAGCCTTTCCTTTGTAAATGTCCCAGGTATCTAAAAACTTCCCCTTGATTCCATCACATCGTGCACATGTTCATCTGATATTTCCTGCTATTCTATTGCGACGAGCGCATGACGTTGTTAGTAATCTTGAGATCATTATATTTACTGTGTATGCATTTCTGGCCGGACTCTCTACATACTACTATCGGGACTTCATTCATTTAAAAGAAAATGCCTTTTTCCAATGCATTCCACGACCTTTGGCTCTTCATCGACCCCGTCCACGAATTCCTGTAGCCTCCCTGAGACACCCTTGATCCTGGAACCAGGGAGTCAACACACGATCCTGGAGTTTTGTTCGTGGTGGCAGAACCGTCGATCTATTCTCCATGCATGGAAATTCCTTAGAACTATTGTTTTGACGCATTTGCAAATCACTTCTGTGTGGAGAAGCCAGCATGGAGCGTCAGTAACTGTTTTTGTACTCACAGGGTTGTGAGGGAAGGAAATTGATGATGTCCTTACCTGGCTTAGCTGCAGTCATACACCCTGACCATGAGCACATCTGTAACCCTATATTAATCAGTGTGACCGCAAACTGAAACAAAGCATCCAGGGGAATCATTCCCTCATTTGACGTATTGAAATGTTTGCAGCTCAGGATCCAGCTCCATAACACAGCCAGTGCACATCAGGCCCGAAATATTTACTGCAGATTTTTTTCTTTGCCCTGGATCATAATATTGTGGAGTTACCGAATGCTGCAGTTTCTACACATTAGATGCCCTGCCACGCTAAATATGTCTAAAATAATTATTTAATTAAATATAAACTGTGGGGTTTTTTTTACATATTATATGACATGACCACTGAGGTTTGCATTGTTTTCATCCGTACTGAAATAGTAAAGCTTACAAACTCATCAGATTCACACTAAACGGCTAGCGCATTTCCCATTCAAAGCAACAACCAGTTCTAAAGGGCGAGAATGATATAAAAATAAGCAAAGTGAAACAAAGACCTCCAACCCTCCGCTTCAACAAAGATTCGACTTGACTTCAATCGTTCCCTCCAAGTCTTGTTGAAACCTTTTACACTTTCGCTTTACTGGAGACCTGAGTTTTCCTTTAGAGAAATAAATTTAGACTACAGGGCCTACAAAAACTGTTAAAAACAGTTAACAAATTAACCATTGAACTGCCATAACCGAGACACCCTGTCTAACTGTTAAATACAAAAGAATTAATTTGTCTACTGATCATGTACTGTTTATATATTGCTAATTCCAGTTTGCATTCGATTTTAAGAGCAAGATTGGCAACTAAAACGATAGGTTTACCGCAAGCCCTGCTCTCACACTCTGGTTTGGTAAATTTATGGATGATTATTAAAAGGACAGGAGGAGAACTCGGAAAGATGCAACTCAGTTTGAAGACAAAATGGAAACTTGATAAACATTGGAGAAGACGACATAGTAACTAGATTATATACCTGCTCCTATTTATGTTACTCTTACAAACATTACTCAGGGTTGCATCCAGAATTATATTTCCCTCGAAGAACCAGCAATAGAGTTCCATTCGGTAGGTGACAGGCTTTGTTACGTTCAAATAGGCCTCATATCTGAATACCTTTATTTTCCTGCTCTAAACAACCAATGAAATTAGGATGGATCTTTTCATCAATTGAATATTTTTGTTGACATGTTGTTGTATATCTTCACTACTCCTCCGGACCTGTTTTGGATGGTTCTAGATTTGATTTCGTTTATTACTGTCACAAGAATTACTATGCAGTAAAAAAAAATATTTCTTGCACGCTACACAGACAAAGCTTCCCGTTCATACAAAACGAAACGTGGGAGTGCAGGATATAGTGTTACAGTCATAGCCAGGGTGTAGAGAAAGATCAACTTCATGCAAAGTGGCTCCATTCAAAAGTCTGAAGGCAGGAGGGGAAAAAATGTTCTCGAGTCGGTCGGTATGTGACCTGACCATCATTTTTTCCCGAAGGTGGAACTGAGAATGCCCAGGGTGGGTGGTGTGCTTAATTATGCTGACTGCTTTGCCGATGCCGCAGCAAGTGTAGACAGATGGATTTGGAGGCTGGTTTGAATGGTGGATTGGGCTACACTCACGACGTTCTGTAGCTCCTTGCGGTCTTGGACAGAGCAGGAGCCATACCGAATGATACGACCAGATAGAATGCTTTCGATGGTGCATCAGTAAAAGTTGGTGCGGGTCGTAGCATGGCATGCCAATTTTCCTTAGTCATCTGAGAGATTACAGGTGTTAATGAGCTTTCTTAACTACCGTTTTTAAATTGTACAACGTTTTTCCTCATTGCAGATAGTTGATTACACAATTAATGTTAATTAATTTCAACCTTGAAAGCCTTTGACTCGTTTTTTAGTTAAAAGAAATGATCCAGTACTTTATTCCGTAATACTCTACTGCATTGTAAACCACGGCATGTTTTTATTCTGAATGGTGTTGCAACATAATACTCCACATAATTCATTAAAGAACGATTTGCTACAGAACACTTTACCACAAACTAGTCTACTATACATTTTGCCACATAATACTTCACCACAAATTAACTACCTACATACTTTAAGACACTACATTCTACTAGCTCATACTTTACTATGCACTTTATGATATATTACTTCACTACATTGTAACTACATGGAAAGAAAATAAGTAAAGCTGCCGTGTTCAATGCAGAGCCATCGCGTTAAAGGGGGAAATTATGGAAAGAAACAGAAATTTATTACAAACAACACATCCTCAAACTCAAGCCGTCTGAAGATGTTGGGCGATACGATGGTTGGCAATGCTGCCTCACAGCGCCAGGGATTTGGTTCAGTTCTGGTTTGGGGTCGCTGTTTGTGCGAAGGTTAAACATTGTCCCCGTGTCTATGTGGGTTAGATTCTCAGGTGTCGTACAACAGTGTAAAAATGTGTGGTTTAAGGTGATTGGCTATGTCAAATTGACTCAAGTGTCATAAGAACATAAGAACATAAGAAATAGGAGCAGGAGTAGGCCATCTGGCCCTTCGAGCCTACCCCGCCATTCAACAAGATCATGGCTGATCTGTCGTGACTCAGCTCCACCTTCCTGCCCTCTCCCCATAACCCTTAATCCCTTCTCTTATCAAAAACCCATCAACCCGTTTCTTAAAAATATTTAGCGAGGCAGCCTCCACCAATTCAACGGGCAGAGAATTCCAGAGATTCACCACCCTTTGAGTGAAGAAGTTCCTCCTCAACTCTGTTCTAAACCGCCCCCCCCCCCCCCCTTTATCTTGAGGCTGTGCCCCCTGGTCCTACTGTCTTTTTTGAGCGGGAAGAGTCTCTCCACCTCTATCCTATCCATCCCATTCATCATCTTATACGTCTCAATGAGATCTCCCCTCATTCTTCTAAACTCTAACGAGTACAAGCCTAGTTTATTCAGCCTCTACTCATAGCTCAATCCCCTCAACTCCGGTATCAGCCGGATCAGGGAGATCAGTTGGGTAAATATGTCAGGTTACGGTAATATGGCCTGGGTGGGATTGTGATCAGTGCAGATTCATGGGCCGATTGGCTTCCTTCTGTGTTTTAGGCATTCTGTAATTCTATAATTTTAGAGATGATAAATCATTTGTTAAGGAAATGGAATATGGTGAAACTAAATAGTGATAGACTGGGAAGGGGAAGGAATCAGCGATGGGGAGGGCTGAGCATGTGGTTTCAGCTACATTGATAGATTCTGTGCTTCATTGTCTTCACAAGGATTTTGTTAAGTGACCTTCGCCAGAGATCAAATGTATTTCATCAACAATCATTGTCTTGAAATTGTCACGTATTCGAGCCCTTTTTAAACAAAAGGAAATGCACAGGAAGTTCGTGTGCGCAGGAACAATAAGGTTGGGTGCCAGTGAGGAGCTGTGCGGACAGTCGGGCGCAAAACGGAAGGTAGATATTAGACAGGATGTAAAAATACATGCCAATGAAGGGTGGGAAAAACAATCAAATACGAAGCGATATTGGTTGGAAATACTTGAGTGATTAGAAATGGTGTCACGGGAAGGAGAAAAGAATGAAAGGAGGGAGATTGATTGAGAGTTGAGATGTGGGCACTTGGGAAAAGAATGTGAAATAAAGAGAAAAAAAAGTTCACATATAAGTTTAAAATTGTGCTGGAACAACTTTGAATTTTAACTTTAATATGTGAATTGATTGCATACTTGGAGGGGAACATAGAACTGTGCGTAAACGGCATGGGGATTCGATTAATTGAACAGATCTGTCAAAGATCTAGCAGAGGAGAATCGATGGTGAGATTGGACTCCTCGAGTGCAGTTGTTCATTTTGTCAGTTATTAAATTTACCTTTCTCTACTTTTGTTTCATATCCATTCATTCATTAAGCAATGTGCACACTTTGGTATTGAGGGAGACATCAACCATGGACTTCTGTTTGTGAACATGGCAGCAGATTCCCTTCCTGCTGAATTTCTTGTTTTGCAAAGGAAAACCATGCTTGGCAGGTGTTGGAGGCGCCATACCGCTAAAGGCCTGGACCCGGAGTGTCGATTTCGTGAGGTGTCAAATTTGTGTTACGTCTTTTGATGCAAATCAATGTCAACATAATGACGAAATACATATGAAATCAGGAATTTTACAGAAATTGCAAAGATATATGTTGAGTGAGATGAAGCTTCCAACTAACAAATAATTCTGGGTGTATTTCATTCATTTCTCCATTTCCGTTTGTTGGATTGATTAAAACCAAATTTTCAATTATTAGAATCGGTGAAGGTTGTCGGCAGTCATTTCGCATCTGTGTCCATAGATCAGGCTGTGTCATCTTGTGAAGAAAATGCAATATCGAGATCCTGGAAGGTGATGCAAAGATTAGTTGAGAACACCATTCAAGTGAACTTAATGCTGTTCTGAACAACACTAAGAGTGTCAGTATGACAATGGTAAGCGATTACATAGTCTGTCTATTCCAGACCTTGTATTTCAGGGGAAATGTATGTAACCTGGACAGCGACAAGTCTCAATATACCACTGACAAATAGATCCCTAATTATACACATGTGCATTGAACTTAATTACATTTCGTCTAAACTTAATTCTGAAAATATCCTATTTAACTTTAACTATTGTATGTGATATTTATTTCTTAGATCCATGGAATGTCTGCCTTCCTCCACACACGGCCTCCTTGGCTGACTCAGTCATCGCATATTTCGCATTGCCATTCAATTCCTTCCTCCATAACACTCAAAAAAATTCAATTCACGGTTACTGCTTCGTCTCCTGTTTAGGTTAACTTCAGTAAGCAGATTCCAGCATTGACTTTTTTTTTAAATCATAATGTTACAGTTCCAGACTATGCTCTGTAAAATAAATTATTACTTATTGTCTCCAGATACGCTGACTGTACTTAAAACTGTGACCTTTGCTATTGGTCCATTCTCTCCAGCGAGTGACATTTCCTTCTGTTCCATAATGTCCTCCCTGCATTTTGAACCCTGAATTTGAAGCCAACAAATTTTATTTCTTCCGATTATTATCCTCCTGATGTTTACGTTTTAATGTCCACTGAAAATTAAGGTTGCTCGCCTTTTCACAAACCCGGACATTTCATGGTGGACTGATTTAACAGCGATTTCATATTTGAAGCTATTTTATGAACAATTATGCACAAACGCTCAATTGCAACTTAAGTTGCTACTTTCGAGTTTGGGAAGGTTAATTTAATTTTATATTGTCCAACTTAATTAATCAATTCTGGCAACTTATATGATTTGTCCATGTGAATCGAAAGCACATGCGTCTCATCTGCACTTTGCAGAATGCTACTAGTTATTATCATCTTTCTCAAGCTGATTGGCTCAGGAACTCTCCACGACTCCTGAGATAGCACATTCCAAAGGTACGACCTCTGAAATCTAGAGGGAAAGAAAGAGCAGCAGGTACATGGCAGGTGCACTACTACCGGAAATTTCCGCTGTAATTACTCACCAAACTGACTCGGATATATATCTCAATTACCTCAATGCTGCAATATCAAAATCCTGAAATCTCACCCTAAACAACACCGTGGCTCTATTTGCACCATATGGGCTGCAGTCGTTCAACCAGGCACGTCTTCTAAAATGGGGGTTCGCAATTACTGGTGCAGGATCGCTGACATCCCGCATTTTGCATTAACAAAAAAGGTCCTGCCCCATTAGCCTTTTGACAACGTTATAATTCTCCGTACTAAACTATAACTGCCATGTTTCTGTCATTTTCACTTCCTGCGTACAACATCCTGCGACTCACTATTATCTTTCACGGTGCGTGTCATCTGAGAAGGATGTAGCTTCTATCGTTACAATCGACTCTCCATCGCTTGTAGAAGTTAAAAAAGAGCAATTGATCTTAAATCAATACTTATAGGGCACATTAGCACCTGAGAACTTTCAATCCTCCACCAACATCCAGAATGTAAATGTCACAGTGATTTTTCGAGGTGCAGCAGGTGGTCAGGAAGGCGAATGGGATGCTGGCCTTCATAGCGAGGGGGATTGAATATAAAAGTAGGGAGGTCTTGCTGCAGCTGTATAGGGCATTGGTGAGGCCGCAGCTGAAGTAGTGTGCCGTTTTGGGCGCGGCACCTGCGCACAGATATTTTGGCCCTGGAGGGAATGCAGAGGAGGTTTACTCGGCTGATACCGGAGTTGAGGGGATTGAGCTATGAGGAGAGGCTGAATAAACTAGGCTTGTACTCGTTAGAGTTTAGAAGAATGAGGGGAGATCTCATTGAGACGTATAAGATGATGAATGGGATGGATAGGATAGAGGTGGAGAGACTCTTCCCGCTCAAAAAAGACAGTAGGACTATAGGGGGCACAGTCTCAAGATAAAGGGGAGGCGGTTTAGAACAGAGTTGAGGAGGAACTTCTTCACTCAAAGGGTGGTGAATCTCTGGAATTCTCTGCCCGTTGAAGTGGTGGAGGCTGCCTCGCTAAATATTTTTAAGAAGCGGGTTGATGGGTTCTTGATAAGAGAGGGGATTAAGGGTTATGGGGAGAGGGCGGGAAGGTGGAACTGAGCCACGACAGATCAGCCATGATCTTATTGAATGGCGGGGCAGGCTCGAAGGGCTAGATGGCCTACTCCTGCTCCTATTTCTTCTGTTCTTATGTTCTTATGTTCTTATACCACCGCTGCCCCCTCCCCGCCCCCTTTTAATTTCATGAGGTGTGTTCATACTGGAGGCGAATGATATTACACGAACGCTGAGACGGTACGGTGCACCACCTTTTCCGTCACAGCGTATGGAAAGACTGGCATTATGCAATATCCAAACCGAAGTCGGGAGCACTCTCAGATCATTACAACAAATTAAGTTTTTTTTCTTTAATTTTTATGGCTGGTGTCATTCAGGAAAAGCGGCAGATAACATAGGCCACGGACATTCCGAACACTAGGAATAATATGATGCCGAACCAATATTTTGTTCAAGAAAGTTGTTGAATGGATAGTTATTGTACAGAGAATTAGTAGAACTATTTTAATCCTCCTTTCTTTCACGAGATCCAATTTTCCACTTTGGATTACGAGCAAAGACCCAGTCGAATCCATCTTCCGAAAATCGGCTCCTGTGACAAGACAGGGCTCCCAAACTATGGCCCTGGAGTTTACACCAAGATGTCTGCACAAGTTTCAACATTTCAATTTGACGCCCGTTCTCCCTATCAGAGATTGCTAGATAACACCCGCAAGTGGAGAATAGGACCTCTAACAAATGTGCTGAAGAAATTCCCAAATCTCAACCAACACATAGCCTATCAGCTGCACGTAATCACACTGTTTGCATCTCAAGGCGATGTTCACTGCAAAAATCATTCCACCATCACATAAATTCAAATTGCGTCTTTCAGTTCAGTTCATCCATAATTGTTAACATTTCCCGTGTAATCACCAACCTTAGTATTTCGTGTCATGAGAGCCTGCATATCACCAGACATCCGATAATGAAACAACGATTGATATTATTAGCTCCGGTACCGCTACCACGCAGACAACGAAACCGAGCAGCCAACAATTTACCTGTGTGTCAGTGACAAGAACATGTTCGAGACAATCGGAAATAAACAAAATGACTTCTGACAACATGAATTCTCGGACCCATTGGGACATCATCATTGATGAAGACGAATAACACAAATTATTAGAATCATAGAACCCTACAGTGCCGCAAGAGACCCTCCTGCCCATCGAGTCTGCACCAAACACAATCCCACCTATGCCCTACTCCCCTATCCCTACATATTGTACCCACTAATCCCTCTAACCTACGCATCTCTGGATGGGGCCATTTCTTAGCATCGCCAATCAACCTAACCGGCACATCTTTGGACTGTAGGAAGAAACCGGAGCACCGGGAGGGAACCCACGCAGACACGAATAGAACGTACAAGCTCCACACAGACAGTGTCCCAAGCCGGGAATTGAACCCAGGACCCTGGAGCTGTGAAGCAGCAGTGCTAACCACTGTGCTACCGTGCCGCCCTAATAAATGTTGGACAGAAAATACAATCAAACTGAGGCAAATCAAATCGATGGGGTGTAGGCTTGGTCATCCTCAGTTATGGTCCGCCGTTCTCGTGATAGTCTTATTCTCTCTTGATTTGTCATCTAATTGAGTTTAATGGGGAATGGCACGTACAGTGGCTACTTTATTGTTGACGATCTCGGATACGAGATATTCTGAAACAAGTTCAACAATTCCTGGACAGGAATGCCGAATTTATATAAAGAATGCAACACAGAAATAAGGCATTGTTCCTATCTGTTGGTTGACTGTTATTGTGCCTCGGGCTTTTGTTCTTGCCCCAGAGTTGGGTTTGTGTGTATGTGTGTGTGTGTGTGTGTGTGTGTGTGTGTGTGTGTGTGTGTGTGTGTGTGTGTATTCAAATTTCTTCCTAACCTAAAGTCAGCAAATAATTAATGTCCAACTCAACCCAGGCATTTATGGAAATTTTGAATGCGAATTGTAAGAATGCATCAACAGAAGTAGGCAGGGATCCTTTTTCCAACCAGCAATTATCTGAGAATGAATATGACAGATATATCTGCAGATAGGTATTGGTTTCATCCTTTTATATCCAATTTCATGTGGCTCCAAAGCCAAAACTATCAATTTGCAATAGAAAATAATTAAATAGTTTTGTGGGTTGTGGGTGGAACGGCTGCCAGCAGTTTTCATGTTTGGTGTTGTTCGCATGGTGAAATTGCTTGTCAGAGTAATGAAGTGGAAACTAAATAGCCCGATGGGAATACCGCCAGTATTGTTATGTATCCCAAGTCTCGATTATTCCACTGAGTTTAGCATTCATCTGCCAAATCACAATTTTCATAATTTAGAAATAAACCCCCCCAAAAATGTTGCCTTTCTTCCAAGATGAATAAAGTTATACTCCCGAAGGGGAACCTTGGAGTTTTACTATTTCAACGAGATTTTGACAAGCTCAGCAGATATTGTATTTGGTGTTTTACTGTAAAATTTGCCTGAGGACATTCTTGTGAAGCTATTCTGGATATTTCACCACGTTAACCGTGTGATGCAAACACAGATTTTGTTGCAAATTAACGAGATTAAAGTGGTTCTATGGAAGTTGTTGTTTTGGTTCACGAGCGTGTGAGCGATTTGCTTCTGTGCTGTCTATTTTCAGTTAGGCTACGTCAAAAAAGCGAACACCTGCGCAGTCTATTTGCATAATCTGCGCGTGCATTTTGAAAATATCATGTACTTACAGCCGAGCAAAAATAATCATCGATATTTCCAGAAGCATATAATTCGAACGAGGGCCGTTTGAATATGCTGATGTAAAACAGGAATAAGTCCATAAACATCAGAAAGACACCGACCAAATTTGTCGTGAGGCATGCAATCACCTTGGAAGAGTAAGCAGTCATTTATTCAGATAACTATTCATCACGGAAAACAGGAGGAACATAGTTATTTTATTCATAGACACCTAATTTGATGGAATTTGGTCGATTCATATAGTTCGCAAAATTAAAATTTTGAGTTAAAGCATTAATTCCCCTCAGGGCCTTGACACAAAGCCAGGTGTTAGACTTTCCCGAATGCTTTAAACATTTCTGAACTGATACTTTCACAGGTTATCCAACTATAGTTTGACCAAGATGGCATACAACTTAAACGTGGCATCTCTGCTTTTGACTCTGTTGATGAGTAAGACAACACTAAAGGTGTGTAAAACGGGTCCGGTCGTTTGCTGTAATTTTAAGCTGTAATGGGAGATGAAGATCCACTATCATGTTATTGTTGTCGCTATCACTTTCCATTATGTAGGAGCGTCGGTGAAATCGCGGTTAATTGGCCTATACAAACATATGACTTTGAATTACTACTCTTCGTTTTGAAAAGTATTGTGCCAAATCAATAAAATATGGATAGACTTACAAAGGGTCTGCTTGATTGCTCTCCAACAATGCACAAGAGGATCCCACAAATGATGATCTGGAAAGCATATTGTAAATGTCCATTTCTCATGCTTATAACTATTCGAACTATTGCGAACTACTAATCTTGTTCCTCTTTTTCTGTTTGGTTACTTAAAGTAAACAAAGATTTACTATTATTGTCTCCCAACAGTTTGCCTCGGATGGTCAGTTCTTCCGCACATTTATCAGGGACTTTTCAAACGATGTAAGATTATGCGAACATGATCAATGTGTGAGAGAGCAAACTTGTAAATAACAAGAAATACCGTGAACTTCAATGCGTTTCTGAGAAACTAACATCTCTCAAATCAACAAAGTATTTATTTAATCTGTGACATATGAGGATCGATGTTACTGACGTGAGTGGACATTCATTTGGAGGTCTAAAGGAATTAAACAGAACATTTAGCGCAAAGTCAGTGACAATAGAGGAGCAGAGCGATTTAGGAGTCATGTTGAAAAAAGCACTGAAAAGCATTAAGAAGGATAACAGTTAACATTATGTGTACGCCAGAGGACGAATTTCCAATTAGAAGTTAGGAATTATAGTTAATGCTAAAATAAAACTCAATTTTAAAAAGTGCAAATACATTTGACAATTTAAATTCAATGTGGTTTTCATAGAATCCATGCAGTACAGAAGGAATTAATTCGATCCATTGAATCTGCACCTACACACAATTTACCACAGGCCCTATCCCAGGAACCTCACGTTTTTACCCTGCTAATCCACTTAACGTACACAGCTTGCGACATTAACTTAGCTTGAAACATCCACGTATTGGACTGTGGGAAGATGTGGAGAACATGCAAACTCCACACAGACAGTCACCCAAGGCTGTCTAACGAGATCACACTCCCGTTGTTTGACAGTGGGATATACCGATACATAATGCTTAAAAGGGTTAAGGAGATAAACCAAATCACCCGAGTACAAGAGATAATCTAGAAGTAACACCTGGACCAATGGCATTGAAAATAAATTGTTGCGTTATGCTGCGGGACATCAAAACACAACCAATATTCAACCGTCTAATCGATTTCACTTCTAACCATCCCATTCCATCTAACATGTATTGCTCCTATCCTGAAACTGAAACTTACCGACAAACCGCTCAACCAGTGTGATCTGGAAGTCTGGGAAATGAGCAACGGGACTTTAGACGACATTGTCAATTCGAGAATAATGCGACAGACAATAAATGATATCCCCAAGACAATCTGAGTGACCTAAATGATAATAAATTACATCGTGTGAAAACAGGTTAGATATATCAAATCAGCAAAAAAGTAACTGCATGTTTATGTGTTTGTGTGTGTGTGGGGGCGGGGGGCGGGGGGGGTGTTGGGTGCGAGGAAGCGTGGGGGAGAAATTGAGGAAAGGGAAGGGAAAGAGAGAAAGAAGGAGCAGAGAGAAAGAAAGAAGAGGGGAGACTGAAACAGAAAGCCAGAAACTGGGAGCAAGAAGAAACAAAAAGCTAGAAATTGGGAGCAAGAACTGGGAGTAAAGAATCCATACAGGTGACCTGTGAAAAATACAAATAAAAAAATCCCGGATTAATTAATTACTACATAAAATTATTCAAATAATCACTTCCTGTAGCTCTGGTACACGGCGGAATACATTGAATGTATTCTGAAGCATGCACTCGAGGAAAATATCGACACATTATAGACAGCAGCTACCAATCCCGCAAATTCATAATTCAGAGGGCCCCAGCTACAAAATTGGCAACTTCGACAGTCCAGAGGGACTATGGGACCCTGTGTACGGGAGTGTAACAACCTCCAAAAAAACCATTTGAGCCGAATTTGAAAATATCTCATCTTTCTTTCAGCCTTGCTGGCAGAAAATACTCCATTTCTCCCTTAGTAATATTCTGAGAGCACCATAGCCATCGAGTCTGAGCTGTGTCGAGACAAGATTCTACCTCAAAAGGTTAATGCAGCCAATGTCAGCGACAACCAAATACTGAGACTGACGAAAAAAGTAAAATCTTCGAAATATACTCCTGTATTTTGTAAACAGTTTTCCGGCTGAAATTACTCCTCACGTAGAACTAATAACAGAATCTAATTATCATTACCTGTACAACCATAGTCTTGCTGCACATAACCGAGTGATCATTCTGTTCATCATATATTCATTGTGTGTATTTGAGAATTACAGTTTTGAGCAAATGAATAGGTTTGAAATCGAAATGAAAAATGATTTAATCTTACGCCCAGAGTTTTCCGTTTTCCGAGATATATTCCTCGAGTGGTCACTTTTCCAGTAAGTGAACCAAACTGTATGTTTCCGTAACTTGCCGTGTCTTCCATGGTACCAGATTCTCGGTTTATTTGTTGCATGACGGGTTCCGGTTCAGTCCTCACTGTATCAGGCATGTTTGAAATCAAGACTAACCAATGTACCCTAAGGCAAAGTGAAGAGCTGCAGAGGGGTTAGGATGTGAACATAAATAGAAACTGAACATTATTCTATATAATATCATCAGGTGTTAACAGAATTATAATAGATTATAAACGATGTGGCAGCAAATGCAGAGATACATCTTAATGAGTCTCCAGTGTTGTGAATCTGACATTTTATTCAAGCCATGCAAGTCAGAAATTGTTTTCATTCTCTCGTAGAACATGTGAACATTTCAATCCAATAACAGCTAATAGACCCTTCCTTCGCCTGTCTGACAAATTCATTTGGGAAACAGGCATAGAGTTATTAATCGTTTATTTGGAAGCCTGTATTTTCTAACCGGCTTGGCATTTGTCATGAAATCCCAAACGTGAACTTCCTCACACTCCGATTTCCTTGAAATTTCCAAAAAATGTGAAGTTAACAGGGAAATTGTGTTCATTTTGCCAATGCAACACAATCCACTGAACGTGTTCCATTGGAAGTTACATGTTTTGCAAAATAAATACACTGCAGGAATTCATTGGAGATTCTCCAACAGGTTGTGTTTTGTCTTTAATTGAAAACGAGCCCTGCATTCTTATTGCAAAATAGATAACTTTGGCAATTTTTACATTTTCAGATAATTACCACAAAATGAAATTTTGCATTTTATTTCTGATTCCATGAAATTGTAATCAATATTTAAATGTGATGTCTTCCTGGGACACTTTCAGAATCAACATTGAGAAGTTAATAGTTCAGGATTAAACATAGAACATAGAACCCTACAGTCAGAAACAGGCCTCTCAGCCCATCGACTCTGCACCGACCACAATCCCACCCAGGCCCTACCCCTTCCCCCCGATATCCCTACTCCCACCCCCACCCCCCGCCCCCCATATCCCGACACATTTACTCGCTAGTCCCTCTAACCTACACAACCCAGGACACTAAGGGGCAATTTTAGCATGGCCAATCAACCTAACCCGCACATCTTTGTCTGTGCGGAATTTGCACATTCTCCTCGTGTCTGCGTGGGTTTTCTCCGGGTGCTCCGGTTTCCTCCCACAGTCCAGTGACCCATGCCAGGAATTGAACCCAGGTCCCTGGAGCTGTGAAGCAGCAATGCTAACCACTGAGCTACCGTGCCGCTCAACATTTCAGATTGTTAGAGTCAAAAAAAATCATGTCAGAACACATTCTTCCACGATCCAGATACGTTGAGGCGTCAGTGTTTGTCTCCATCAATCAAGTATATAATTGTTGCATTTATGCTCGTTCACATTCTGACTTTGATCCTCCAACTGAAAGCACTCTTCTTGTTGAGATATGTTTCAGTGCAGCTTGCGGGAGAAAAAATGACCTACCTGGGCCTGGTTTAGCAATCTTTTTTAGGGAAGGAAATTTGCCGTCCTTACCTCGTCTGGTTTATATGCACCTCCAGAACAACTGTGTGGTTCTTTCCCACTGGTCCCTCAAATAAACGAGCAAGCAATTCTCTTCAAGAGGCAATTGAGAATGGACAAGAAATGCTGACCCAGCCAGTGACGTCCATATCCCTTCAACGAATAAGAAATGGCTTATCTTTAAAACTAAAGCCAAAAGGCTATATTTTCTCTTCAATTTAATTTGCTACGTGTCTCGAAGAAGAAAATAGTTCGCAAACCATTAGCATTAGAAAGAGATGTCATTTCCCTGGCTGCTGAATGAAGAAAGCAATTCGCATCAATCTAAAATTGGTTGATTCTCCCATTTGAACACTTGCAAGTGGCCATATTATTTTAGTTTTATATTGTATCAAACACAAGTTGAGTAAGTTATTCTTTGAAGAAAATCTAGATGTGTTCCATATTTTGCAAGACAGACCCAAATTGAAGTGCGCATAGTTCTTTGATATAATGAGAGGTAAAACATGTACATACATCACCTCTGCCCTGAGGAACAACTCTGACGAACTATCAGTGGAGGAATACAAACACAACACTGAGGATAAACATAATCAATCGGTCCACTGAAGAAGAAATAAAACGCCCTTAGCCTCTAATGAAAATTATATTAAATTGAAAGGATAGTGCACCTTTCTGGCCTTTTTCAAAATCTTTCCTGGCACAATGTGTATACCCTCTAATTGAACCACAGCGTGTGCTCTCAGTAGAGAAATATCCGCAAACAGGCTGCTTAGCAATAGACTGATGCAAGGTGAGTCATACTAAAATGGATCAAGCAGTCCCCTCGCATGCACTGATAAAATTGCAATTCAAAGAAAAGTGAATTTCATAAGGAATTAATTTATTTTGTGAAAGAATATTCCTTGCAGGATGTCGGTGGCCAAGAACTGAAAAAAATATGTTTGCAATATCAGTGTTAGAATGTCAGCAAATGCACTCCACATGGGGTTGTTTGGAGTTGATAACTTGTTATGATATAGACTGTGTTGGAGATTTCAGCCTCAATATTTCCAACAACCATTGCTGGTACTGCAATGATTCAGTAGTATCACTTAGCATCTGAGTTAGTTTTTAAGTTTGAATAGTACCATACAGGGGTGATTTGTGGCAGGCGTGCGACAGGTAAGGTTGAGCATGATGTTGAATGTGCAACGAAAGCCACGCCAACCACTACACAAAGGCTCAAAAAGGAAATTGACCCGTTATCCCCAATTTGAAACTTGGTGCTTAGAAAAGACGCTTGAAAGTACAGTAGAAAGACATCAAACTATAACCGGCAATATAGAGCAATCATACAGAAGTTGTGTCTTGTTCCACACTAGGTCAGTAGATTTTACCCTCGTAAACAAAGAACAAAGAACAACACAGCACGGGAAACAGGCCCTTCGGCCCAACGAGCCCGCGCCGCCGTCCCATGGTCAGTGACCTATTCATGATTTTAGTCTATGCCTAATGTGTGAGGATCAGGGAGGTCCAATATAGGGACAATTTGTTACCCAATCAATCAGCCTAAAAGCACATTTTTGGGATGTGGGAGGAAACCGGAGCACCCGGAGGAAACCCACGCAACCACGGGGAGAACGCGCAAACTCCCACGGACACAGGCCCAACTCCATGTGTCCGCACAGCAACAGAGATAGCCTCTGAGCTGCCATGATGCCCTCGAGATGGTAAGTGCCTGTGGATAAAAATTTCATTATTAAAGACTCTATATCCCTGAGGCTAAAACTGACCCCAAGCCTACAATGCTTAGTAAGGCCTGCTATATCCCCCTATATGTAGACCGCTCATGTGGCTGTCCAAGTGACTCTTGAACAACCCTAGCGTGCCTGCTTCCACCACCTCACTCGGCAGTGCATTCCACATCCCCACTACCCTTTGAGTAAACTTGTTCTGGAATGCAGACGAACTCCGTATCCCTTCTCCACATTAAGCAGGCACAAAATCCGGTCAGCTCAGCCCTGCTATAACTGAAAACTTCAACACAACTTCACTTATTCTTCTGAACTCAAATGAACACAGGCCACGTCGACCGAATTTCTCTTCAAGAACGAACTTGCCATCCCATGAAGCTGTCTGGTGAATCTTCACTGCACTCCCTTCTGGCAAGTTCATTATTTCTTAGATTAAAAAGTCCAAATCGGCCGACAATATTAAGGAGTAGTCTCAACAAGGCCTTGTGTTTCTTCAGCAAGGCATCCGTGATACTGTACTCAGGCCCTGCTGCAGTGAGGATCAACATACCATTCCATCCTAACTGGCTTTTGCACCTGCATGCGGAATTTCGGTGATTGCTGTACAAGGTACTTTCTTACAGCTACATTTCCCAATATGTCACCAGTTAAGAAATATTTTATGATTATCTATTTCCTACCCAAGTGGATAACATCACACATATCCAATTTATACATCATTTGTCATATACTTTCCAAATCAGTGAAAATTGTCTTCATCGCATTTGAGCCTCTTCACTCACGCCGCAACACAAACAGGTTTTGTGTCGTCAGCAAAGCTGAAACTATTACATTTGCTTCCCACATCCAAACCATTGATGTATATTTTGAATAGCTCGAATCCAAGCTCTAATCTCTGTGTGAACCAACTACTCACTCTATTTTACTTTGCAAAAGACTTGTTTATTCCCGTTCTATGTTCCTTGTCAGTTGACCAATTCTCAATCCATGCCAATACATGATCCCCGATAGTATGTGCTTTAATTTTTCAGACTAGTCACCTGTGTGGGACTTTATCAAAACATTTTTTTTTAAAACCAAATGATGGAAGATTGGTTCTTCTATGCCAATTTTGTTGTTTTATCCTCAAAAGATTCCAGAAGATTTTTCAAACATAATTCCCTTTCATAACTATAGGTTAAAGTTGTCAAATCACGTTGATAATTTCCAGGTTTCTTTTAAACCAATCCTTTACGATAAACATCGGCATTTTGCCTATCCCTGGTGTTAGGCTGCAATTTTGTGATATCATATAACTCGATTTTCGAACGGGTCCCAATATGCTAGGACTGTTCGAAAATCGACAAAACTTTAGAAGGAGACAACCTTTCATCTATTTGAATGGTTAATTCCTTTATTACCCTGTGGTAGAGGTTATCAGGCCCTTGTTCTGAATCCCATTAATTTCTCCAGAATTGTTTGTCTGACTAACACTAACTTTCTTCAATTCCTCTTCCTTCCGAAAACACTGCTATTTAAGCATTATTGTAAATTTCATTGCTGCCTTCTCCTGTGAAGGCATACTGAAGCCGTTAACTGAAAGGAGCGGCAAAACAATGCAGAGGAAGACTAAAGGCAACTGCGATTGCTTGTGACGAGAGGTGTATATCGTCTGGACAAGTTAAAGACTGCCGTGACATTTGGATAAAACTGGCATGAATAAACGTTTTTTTTTCCCAATTAATCATGCGAAATGTTGTTCTGGCGAGTTTGTGGACTAGTGATAAACTTACTAGGCTAACTAACAACAGACTTTGGGATTGCAGGTCCCAATTCTACCGTGGCTGTTGACATTTGAATTACTTTCATTGGCAGAAATAGTGAAGCGAAAAAATGAGTCTCTCTAATGATGAGGATACGTCAATCAATGATTGCTGTGAAAACTCGAGGGGGATTGAATATAAAAGTAGGGAGGTCTTGCTGCAGCTGTATAGGGCATTGGTGAGACCGCAGCTGGAGTACTGTGTGCAGTTTTGGTCGCCGGACTTACGCAAGGATATTTTGGCCTTGGAGGGAGTGCAGAGGAGGTTTACTAGGCTGATACCGGAGTTGAGGGGGTTGAGCTATGAGGAGAGGCTGAATAAACTAGGCTTGTACTCGTTAGAGTTTAGAAGAATGAGGGGAGATCTCATTAAGACATATAAGATGAGGAATGGGATAGATAGAATAGAGGTGGAGAGACTCTTCCCGCTCAGAAAGGACAGTAGGACTAGGGGGCACAGCCTCAAGATAAAGGGGGGGGGGCGGTTTAGAACGGAGTTGAGGAGGAACTTCTTCACTCAAAGGGTGGTGAATCTCTGGAATTCTCTGCCCGTTGAGGTGGTGGAGGCTGCCTCGCTAAATATGTTTAAGACGCGGGTTGATAGGTTTTTGATAAGCGAGGGGATTAAGGGTTATGGGGAGAGGGCGGGAAGGTGGAGCTGAGTCACGACAGATCAGCCATGATCTTATTGAATGGCGGGGCAGGCTCGAAGGGCTAGATGGCCTACTCCTGCTCCTATTTCTTATGTTCTTATGTTTTTATGTAGAATAACTGTTGGGCTTTCCAGTGAGGCCAAAATTCTCTTTTGAAAATATTTGCACTTTTTTAAAAAGATAGTTCGAATTTCCAAACAACCGTTGTAGGATTTCAATGTCCAGCCAAAGGTTTATGAATGCAGGACATCAAGTTGTTTATTAACTTACTTATTAATTTGCCAAAAACAAATTTTCTGAATTATTACGAGGTTGTATTCCATCTCGGTTGAGATAATGATCTACAAACTGCCTCACTCACCGTTAAACAACAGATGCTCTTTAAGATCTTAGAATAGAGAGTAGCAATTTTTGCCACGGCGATGAATGATGTAGACTCAAGTTCAAAACCTATTCTTCACAAACATGTTGCAGTTTCCGTCAGCGGAAGGAACAGTGAAACACTTTGCACGTTGTAGTGCAACAGGCGCGATTTCAACGGAATAGTATTAATTGCCCCACTATTTGTAACATCTTAATCGACAATTAATGGGGAGAGGGCGGGTTTGTGGAACTGAGCCACGACAGATCAGCCATGATCTTATTGAATGGCGGGGCAGGCTCGAAGGGCTAGATGGCCTACTCCTGCTCCTATTTCTTATGTTCTTATGTTCTTATGTAGAATAACTGTTGGGCTTTCCAGTGAGGTGTGTAGATTAGCTTGTAACTAATGGCAGACTTCGAGCGATCAACATCCAGCACATGTACAGCAATTAATCTTTCACAGAAAAGTAGAATCCCGACAGTGTAAAAGGAAGCCATTCGGCCCATCGAACTTTGGAATTCTTTTCCACAGAGAACTGTGGGTCAAGAGCCCTGATGCATATTTGAGGCTCAGACAGATAGATTCTTGATCCAAGTGAAGCAACGTAATGGGTAAAGGGCAGGCATGATCCTTGGACGACGGAATAGGAGGCAGCGACAAACAATCTACTCTTGTTCCTATTTATTATGTGGTATGACACGTTTGTTTTGTCCGTCAAGTTTGCAATAAAATACGCCATTACCATCTGTACAGATTCACTTAAATAAAAGGCCGCATTTGGTGATGCGCCCTTTCAGGATTAGATTATTGTCGTAAAATGAATGTGACGAACTCGGAGTCGTGAATTTAGCAATCAATAAATTTGTGAACAGAACAAATTCGTAACTAAACTAATTTTCATCATCATATTGTGAATATATTGTGTGCGCCGCTTAAAGTACTGACGGTTGCTCTGTTGACATTTATATAGTGTGAAATCTATCACAGGAAGATTTTGCAGCCTACAATTAAAACTCTCTATTCTAAGATCTTAAAGAGCACCTGTTGTTTAACGGTGAGTGAGGCAGTTTGTAGATCATTATCTGAACCGAGATGGAATACGACCTCGTGTTAAGCACAGAGAGAATGAGAAAACTTTAAGCAATCTGTGAATATTGTTTTTTTCTCGGCCGCACAGTTATTTTACCATAGAACCCATAGAACCATAGAACCCCTACAGTGCAGAAACAGGCCCTTCGGCCCATCGAGTCTGCACCGAACACAATCCCACCCAGACCCTATCCCCATATCCCTACAAATTTTACCTGCTAATCCCTCTAACCTACACATCCCAGGATACTAAGGTGCAATTTTAGCATAGCCAATGAACCTAACCCGCACATCTTTGGACTGTGGGAGGAAACCGGAGCACCCGGAGAAAACCCACGCAGACACGAGGAGAATGTGCAAACTCCACACAGGCAGTGACCCGAGCCGGGAATCGAACCCAGGACCCTGGAGCTGTGAAGCAGCAGTGCTAACCACTGTGCTACCGTGCCGCCCTTATTGGTTTCTGAGCTTTTATTTACCCGATATAAGAACATAAGAACATAAGAAATAGGAGCAGGAGTAGGCCATCTAGCCCTTCGAGCTTGCCCCGCCATTCAATAAGATCATGGCTGATCTGTCGTGGCTCAGTTCCACCTTCCCGCCCTCTCCCCATAACCCTTAATCCCTTCCCTTATCAAAAACCCATCAACCCGCTTCTTAAAAATATTTAGCGAGGCAGCCTCCACCACTTCAACGGGCAGAGAATTCCAGAGATTCACCACCCTTTGAGTGAAGAAGTTCCTCCTCAACTCTGTTTTAAACCGCCTCCCCTTTATCTTGAGGCTGTGCCCCCTAGTCCTACTGTCTTTTTTGAGCGGGAAGAGTCTCTCCACTTCTATCCTATCCATCCCATTCATCATCTTATACGTCTCAATGAGATCTCCCCTCATTCTTCTAAACTCTAACGAGTACAAAGCTAGTTTATTCAGCCTCTCCTCAAAGCTCAATCCCCTCAACTCTGGTATCAGCCTAATAAACCTCCTCTGCACTCCCTCCAGGGCCAAAACATCCTTGCGCAGGTGCGGCGCCCAAAACTGCGTGCGTATATTCAACATTACCTTTCATGGTTAGACAGGAAACATTTTATGAGCACGAACTTGCTAAACTAAAACCACACTCTGTTCTCGGCATCAGTGTTGAGCACTGTCAATTCAGCAAACTCTGTAGTTATCTATCTATAGCCGACTGCTATGCCTTGCAAGTTGAATTTTTCTTTTCATTCCACTATGATTCCATTCAAAGCTCTCGCTCTCGGGTCTGAAATTGATTGAAGTACACAGAATAGCGTTGGCTAAAGTGGACTGGAGAAATGGGTTGAAACGTATAAAAATAACAAAGAAATGGCGATCATTAGAGGAGACATTTCATAACCTTCAACAAGCTTCACAACCTTCATAGCGAGGGGGATTGAATATAGGAGTAGGGAGGTCTTGCTACAGCTGTATAGGGCATTGGTGAGGCCGCAGCTGGAGTAATGTGTGCAGTTTTGGGCGCCACACCTGCGCAAGGATATTTTGGCCCTGGAGGGAGTGCAGAGGAGGTTTACTAGGCTGATACCAGAGTTGAGGGGTTGAGCAATGAGGAGAGGTTGAATAAACTAGGCTTGTACTCGTTAGAGTTTAGAAGAATGAGGGGAGATCTCATTGAGACGTATAAGATGATGAATGGGATGGATAGGATAGAGGTGGAGAGACTCTTCCCGCTCAAAAAAGACAGTAGGACTAGGGGGCACAGCCTCAAGATAAAGGGGGGGGCGGGGGGGGGGCGGCGGTTTAGAACAGAGTTGAGGAGGAACTTCTTCACTCAAAGGGTGGTGAATCTCTGGAATTCTCTGCCCGTTGAAGTGGTGGAGGCTGCCTCGCTAAATATTTTTAAGAAACGGGTTGATGTGTTTTTGATAAGAGAAGGGATTAAGGGTTATGGGGAGAGGGCAGGAAGGTGGAGCTGAGTCACAACAGATCAGCCATGATCTTATTGAATGGCGGGGCAGGCTCGAAGGGCCTGATGGCCTACTCCTGCTCCTATTTCTTATGTTCTTATGTTCTTAAGATATATTGCATTCAGGACAGAATACACCATGAGAAGGATTTGGTATCCATGACGAACTCAGGAAATTATGCATCCAGTTGAGTGAAAAAAAAATGTGATGTTGCTAAGATTAGCGGTAGCCTGAGCTTTTGCAAAAATATTAAAAAGCAGCAAAGGATGAGTAACGCAAATAGGGTTAGAAATTGTATTATGATAGAATAATAATAACAAACATATCAGTACGACATATCACAAGAACACAGCGAAGAGCAGCGATGGTGAACGTTGGTCCCACAGTGAGTTAGACTGTTAATTCACAATATAAAATGATAGCCAGTAAGTATTTTTGGCCCCCATTCAATGTGGAAGAGGCAAATATAATATCAATAATATTGGCTCACCAAGGGACAAGTGCGAGTGAAAATGTTAAAAGTCAGTATCATTAGTGGCAATGAAATACTGTGGAAATTGATGGGTCTGAAGGCACAAAACCAAAGCGCTGTATTTTCCGACTTTAGAGGAACTGAATGCCCAGAAATTGTCTCGTTTGCACCTGCTAAATTATCTAGATTTGAAAATGTCTTAGGGAATTCAAAAGGCATACATGTAATACTTCTATTCGCGATAGGAGGGAGACTGACTGCAGGGGATTAAAGGCCAGTCAGTTTGGCATCTTCCAGTGGAATATACTTTATTAAGGAAACGTCTGTATGTCACTTAAAAAAATGATGTTACAATGCGGCCGAGACAACACGATATGATGCAGAGAAAATTGAAATTTTAATAGAATTAAAATGTCAGGCCAGAAAAAGGATCGTCAGGATGATACAAAGGGTTTGTTAATGTTTATTGGTACTTGAATTGAATTGGTAGAAATTTGCCTATCCAGGCTGGATAAGGTGGGGTAATTAAAACTGGAGAGTTGGTAAGGCCAGAATTGGGGAGTTGCTGTCGAAGCTGGACCAGCCCTGTGGCGATTGATTCTGCCCAACATTACATCATGTAGGATCTGCCATGTCATTTTCTTAAATTCTCAGGAAACTTGAGAGTTACACCCGCCGATATGCACCATGCGATAGGAGTGAACGTAGCGTCGAAGCGACCTCAATTCAGGGAGAGATACAACTCGAATTTTCGTGCGAGAGAGAATCATTCAGACAGAGTATGAAAAGGAGAGGTGTTAGGTGGCGATGGAATAAAAGAGCGGACATACCCGTCCCTTTCTGCCGTGACTCTTCGAAATATAATGTCAATGAAAAATGAAATCGATGTTTTTTGCGGTTTGTTAATTTATTTTAGCGCTTAGTAAGTCATATTTGTTAGGTTTGAGCCGATAATCGGCTAATTTCGGACAATCCAGATGTCCAAAGAGCATGTATAAATTTGATCTACTTCGCTCGGCTAAATTAGCTAGTACCACAATCAAATGGAGGTCATGGTATGTGTGTGTGTAGTTCATGTCGGTATTTTAAGTTAAAATGGAACTTGTTTTGCGAACATTGAATAAACATTGTATTCCAATACAGCAGAGTTGACATTATTTTGTGAAGGGAAAATGGAGTTTGATAAAGTTATTATAATTCTTTGTGTCAAACAAGTTGGATAAAGGGGAAATGGTCCGTGTATCTTTGTATTAAACAGAGAGATTCAATTAGTTCCTTCACGCAAGATATTCAAGAAAAAAAGATCTCGCGGTGTTAACGTGGGGAGAGGAATTTCTTTCCTCACTACCTCCCGGAGCCGACGACATGGTGTACCGTGGGCAGGCTCAAAAAGTGATGGTGCAGCCCATCAATTCTATTTTGAGATGCCTTCAGAATCGATCCAGGATCCAAGTATGGTTATGTGAACAAGTCAACATGAGGATAGAAGGCTGCATAACTGGCTTTGATGAATACGTGGGCCTTGTTTTGGATGATACAGAGGAAATTCACATGAAATCAAAATCAAGAAAACCACTGGGCCTTGTTATAAGAACATAAGAACATAAGAAATAGGAGCAGGAGTAGGCCATCTAGCCCTTCGAGCCTGCCCCGCCATTCAATAAGACCATGGCTGATCTGTCGTGGCTCAGTTCCACCTTCCCGCCCTCTCCCCATAACCCTTAATCCCCTCTCTTATCAAGAACCCATCAACCCGCTTCTTAAAAATATTTAGCGAGGCAGCCTCCACCACTTCAACGGGCAGAGAATTCCAGAGATTCACCACCCTTTGAGTGAAGAAGTTCCTCCTCAACTCTGTTCTAAACCGCCTCCCCTTTATATATAGAACCCTACAGTGCAGAAACAGGCCCTTCGGCCCATCGAGTCTGCACCGAACACAATCCCACCCAGACCCTATCCCCATATCCCTACACATTTACCTGCTAATCCCTCTGACCTACACATCCCAGGACACTAAGGGGCAATTTTAGCATAGCCAATGAACCTAACCCGCACATCTTTGGACTGTGGGAGGAAACCGGAGCACCCGGAGAAAACCCACGCAGACACGAGGAGAATGTGCAAACTCCACACAGGCAGTGGCCCGAGCCGGGAATCGAACCCAGGATCCTGGAGCTGTGAAGCAGCAGTGCTAACCACTGTGCTACCGTGCCGCCCCATCTTGAGGCTGTGCCCCCTAGTCCTACTGTCTTTCGTGAGCGGGAAGAGTCTAAAAGGAGACAACAATATCTTACTACAGAGCGTCCACAGTTAAGAATGGGTTCACTGGAACTCCTTTGTCTATACACTATATATGCTATAACAAATAACTCATCGTTACCGTGAGAGGATTTTGAATACTGGCTATCGACGAACAGATTAAGTTGTGTTTTTTCATTTAGCTGCAGTAATGATTTTCTGAAATAAAAATCTCAAAACCGAAAAAAAATGGAATAAAATTCGAGATAAATGGGCCATTTACATGGTGGATATGTTTAACTAAAGGAAAAGGACAAGGATCAATGATAGATCACCGACTATATCTTTAATGGTGGTTTAGATGAATGAGCCGGCAGTAATGAAACTAAAATGTCTGATGATCCAAAGACGATAACAAACAAAGTGTCAACAGGATGCTAATAGTCTGTCAATGACTCGAGGTTGCTGAATTGGATAGGCAGAAATTTGGCTGCCAAGGCATGTGAGAAACTGTAGAGGCCGGGCATAGCCGGGAGTGTTTGTAAATGGGGAAGGCTCCTGAGGCCGGAGTTGGAAGATGTTCTCGAGTTGGGACCAGGCCTGGACTGACTAAGACAGCTCAGTGTTATATCATGTCCATCTGTCATATTTTAGCTGAACTCCCGGAAGCTTGAGATCTGGATCGGCTGAAGTGGTAGGCACAGAGGACCCGAACACGGTGGTGAAGCGACCTTAATTCAGATGGAGCCGCAACTTGAATTTGCGTCCATGAGCGCCTCAATGTAAAGAGAAAAGGGGAAGAGGCGTTAGGCAGCGAGAGAAAGGGAGAAAACCATGCCCACCACTTTCAGCCATGACTCTAGGTAATATAAAGTTTGTGAGAAATTGAAACGATGAGATCAGCAAATATACTTCGTGAGACATTAGGGAGACTCTGAGACTCGTGTTCATATCTTCATAAATACAGAACTGCGAGCAGTGCGGTAGACTCCCTCTGTATTCGCATCCAGTAGAATATACATGACATTTTTGTGTTCAGTGCGTCACACTGGTCAGATTACAGCCGATAACTGTTTACATTCGGATAGTCCATGCGCTATGTCCATGTATGTATTTGATTTACCTCGCATCCTGGATTATTAGTTGTCTCTACAAATAAATCTCGAGAATGGTGTGTATGCGTGTGTGTGTATGCGTGTGTGTGTGCGTGTGCCAGTCCGTTTCGGTGTATGTGTGCCTGTTTTTATGCGTGTGCATAAAATAACGCCAATATTGTACAGTTAAAAACCACATCTGCTGTGCCAAAATTGGACGACTAGCTCTCCACGAAATCCATGTGGTTCCCTGAGAATTGAATCGTTTCCTGAATTAAAGCTATATATTCCACTGGATGCGAATACAGAGGGAGTCTACCGCACTGCTCGCAGTTCTGTATTTATAAAGATATGAACACAAGTACTCAGAGTCTCCCTAATGTCTCACGAAGTATATTTCCTAAAACTAGACCTAGTTTGGATACATTAATCACAGTTCACCGTGACACATCACATGCCAGCTCATGGACAGGAAATCTATAATATGAAGTGTTCCAATTACCGTGCGGTGTTTTATGTATTGATACTGCTGAAATAGCATGACGGCACAGTGGCTGACAACGCTGCCTCACAGCGGGAGGGACTTGGGTTTGATTCACCGTCTGTGCGGATTCTGCGCCCAGTGTATGCGTGGGCCTATTCCCGTTGGCCAACAATCCCAAAGACACGCTGTTTGTGAGCGTTGGCCATGCTAAATTCTCCCTCACTTCATCCCTCCAGGCGTTGGAGTATGACAATGTTCACAGTAACTTCAATGCAGTGTTAATGTAAACTTACTTGTGACCCTAACAGAGACAATTTAAATATTAATCAGAACATCAATTACTGAGCTTCGATATTATACTGCCCAAGTCAAAGAACAAAGAAAATTAGAGCACAGCATCAGGCCCTTCGGCCATCCACGCCTGCACCGACTATGCTGCGCGACTGGTCTAAAACCCCCTACCCTACTGGGATCCATATCCCGCTATTCCCAAACTATTCATGTATTGTCTAGAACTCACTGTCGCACCTGCTTCCACCAGCTTCTCCGGCAGCGAGTTCCAGGCACCCACCACCCTCTGTGTTAAAAAAAAAACTTGTCTCATACATCTCCTTTGAACGATCCCCCACCCCCGCCCCATCTTAAACCTATTCAAAATCTCTATCAATTCAAAATCTAGCATCATTTAGAAATACCATTTAAGCCACCTGATTAGTCTTACAAAGCCCAATGGCAATAAGTAAAGAACAGTTCAGTTCAAGACCTAGTGCCACCAAAGAGGCAAATATCTGGAAAAAGTTAGTCATGAAATTGGCCGGCACCAGTCCTGGGAACTAGTGCAGGTGCAGCAGGTGATCAAGGAGGCGAATGGGATGCTGGTCTTTATAGCGAGGGGGATAGAATATAAAAGCAGGGAGGTCTTGTTGAAATTGTACAGGCTACTGGTGAGGCCGCAGCTGGAGTACTGTGTGCCATTTTGGTCGCCGCACTTGCGGAAGGATATATTAGCCTTGGAGGGTGTGCAGAGGAGGTTCACGAGGCTGATACCGGAGATGAGGGGGTTAGTCTATGAAGAGAAGTTGAATAGACTGTGTCTGTCCTCGTTCGAGATTAGAAGGCTGAGGGGGGATCTTACAGAGACATATAAAATAATGAAGGGGATAGATAGGGTAGAGGTAGAGAGATTCTTCGCGCTTAGAAAGGATAGCAGGTCTGGAGGGAACAGCCTCAAAATAACAGGGGGGGTGCAGTTTAGATCAGAGTTGAGGAGGAACTTCTTCACTCAAAGGGCGGTGAATCTCTGGACTTCTCTGCCTGTTGAAGTGGTGGAGGCTACCTCACTAAATATATTTAAGTCACGGGTAGATAGATTTGTGATAGACAGCGGAATTAAGGGTTATGGGGAGAAAGCGGGAAAGTGGAACTGATCCACTTCAGATCGGCCGTGATCTTATTGAATGGCGGGCAGGCTTGAAGGACTAGATGGCCTACTCCTGCTCCAATTTCTTATGTTCTTAGTAACTCACCCTTGCAAGCGCGATTCTGTTCGTGAAAAATTTCATCCCCAATTCACTTGAAAAGAAAGTAATCATTTAATACCGCCATTTAATCGCATCCTGAATGGACTGAATGACAGGGGAGCAGTTCCAGGGAATTGGGAATAATTCAGGGGATGATCCATCAATTTCTGCATCAAGGCTCATTTTAGTCAGCATCTTTACTTATTTGGATAAATAGCGCCAACCTAGTGAACAAGAAACCCTGACTTTGAATTCCAAAGCTGCCTTTATGTGAGTTTAATTTTGCAATATTTTCTGTTCTGCTCTATGAGGGAAGGAAGTTCTTTGGTGAAGCAGCTGAAGATGTTCGTTCCTCAGACACTATGTTGAGGAACACCTGCATGAAAGTCTAGGACTGAGGTGATAACCCTCCAACAAGGATAAAGAGCCCCCTTTGAGCTGGTTATGAAGTTGAGAAGTTGCCTCAATATGGGTGCCTCCATTTCTGCAATATTGTATTTATAGCACCTCGTGGCCTTTTGTTTTAAAGGAAACAACCATTGTTTTGCTCGCAGCATTTCCCCAACCCTAAGTTTGATTCTTTTCTGACTCTCTGGCTTCCTGTTTCCAGCTTCATGACCCTCGTTTCTTCTTTGGCATCGCCTTGCTACCTTCCTGGGATCTCGGAAGAAAGCTGGAGAGCTGGGAGGGACAGAATGGGAGAGGGGAAGATGACAGGAGACGAATAGTCAGAGGGTTGGTTAAAGGGGCGAGACGGAAGCGATGAGTGACACAATGGGGGGAGAAACGCACTTAGAAGGAGGTGGGAAACAGTGAACATGGTGGGGAAGGGGGTTACTAGAAACTATTTGACAATCATGAAATGTTAATGGGTTTTTCAGAGGTACTTTGGGCCAAGCAGAATCTAGGCAGTTGAACCACGAGGAAATGTTTACTTTATGACAATAGTATTTTGTTTAAAACTCCTCCATCGTACTAACTTTTCACTCGCTTCCCATGGCACCTTCCCTTGCAGTTGCAGTAGCTGCCCCTTTAACTTCTCCCTCCCAATCATTCAAGGCCCCATGCAGTCCTTTTAAGTTAAGTGATGTTTTACTTGCACTTTCAATTAGGTTTGTAATATTCCCTCCTGCCAATATGCCTTGGGTGATTGTTTTGCGGAGCACATACATCCAGTCATACACACATATCCACATGCATACAGCTCAGTGACTATCACTGATTGCTGTGCAGACACATGGATTTGGGCCAGTGTCTGTGGGAGTTTGCGCATTCTCCCCGTGCTTGCGTGGGTTTTCTCCGGGTGCTCCGGTTTCCTCCCACACCCCAAAGATGTGCTACTAGGCTGATTGGCAGTAATAAATTGCCCCTAAATTAGTTTCCCTCAATCTGGATGGCCATAAAACAATAGATAAGGGTCATGGGTGGAGGGGGGGGGGGACTGGTAGTGTTACAGTGGCGGCGCGGGCTCGTTGGACCGAAGGGCCTGTTTCCCGGGCTGTTTTTGTTCTTTGTTCTTTGTTCAGTCCGGAAGCGTAAATCCACGTGTGACATTTTACAACAGCAACATCCTCTCCTGCTCGCCTGCCCTTCCTTAGCACGCTGCAATGCCCCACTGAATGGAGCAGTGTCTCATCTTCTGGTTGGGCACATTCCAACGCTAGCAATTCAGCGTTGAGTCCAACAACTTTGTAAGGGGCAGGATACTTTGAGTTCCTACCACCCGTTGGATGACAAATATTTTCCTCAAATCCACTCACTGCCTGAAATGGTGGCAGATGCGGGAACACTCACAACATATCAGCAGCTTTCGGACAAGCACCTGGAACGCCATAGCGTGCAAGGCCTCGGAACACGTGGTGGGAAAGGGGTTAGACTGCATTGGTATCTGATCGCTGGGGCTGGGTTGAAGAGCATAATTTTGCACTGTAAATCTATTGAGTTCAGATTGGGATTGTTCTCCTCCATGTTAAAGCATTTTAATGATGTCGAAATATTTACCGTCTCAATGTCCCACCCCACTTCTATATTTCTCTTGTTCTTAAAGTTGCAACATCTACTCGAAATCTCTCCTGGCGACACTTCAGTCTTCAGCAAAATTCAACCTCTCTCCAATTCTGACGAAGTAGACGGACTCAAAATGTTAACTGCGTTTTTTCTCCGAACACATTCTGCCAGGCCTGAGTTTCCCTCCTATTACGTTGTCTCTGAGGGACACAATTTTGGAGTGTTCAGCCAGCTAGGGCTCGCTACTCTTGGCAACAATCCGTGTTGACTTTATTTTGGCCAAAAACGGACACGGGCTCCACTCGGGCTCAAAACCAAGACCTCCTGCATATGAAGCCAGCGTGTTAATTCCTGCACCATGGAACTAGACGCTAGATGGACTCGGGTCAGTGATCGGAGTGTTCATTGCATCTGTTAAACCAAGTTTTCAGTGCATACATTGGATGGGTCAGCAACCCAGCTCCTTCCTACCCTGTTGCGCAAGTATCCACATTTACTTTATACTCAGCTAACTGCTGTTTTAATCTATTTTCCTTTCACGGAAAAAGTGCTGAAATATCGTTTGTTTGTAGATGATGAAAAGTGGGAAGACTCGGATCTGAGGAGATCAGTCGTGAAGTAAGTCCATACCCGTTGCAGGGATTGAGTAAGTGTGTTTCAGATTTGGACGGCTGCAGAAAGGAAATAAACTCTGCGCTGCAATGTTCGCTGTTATCCACTAAAGGTCGCTGTGTTCACTCTGCAACCATGATCCCGGATAGTTCAGTCAGTTAAGCATCAGACTTTTCATCTGAGTGTGTCGGGTTCAAGTACGTGTCCAGTCGATACTTCTTATCGATTTTCATGTTCATCCGCCCAGAATTCATAAGTCCTTTCGCACTGGATTGTTATTATATTGCTGATTCTCTATTATAGTGTCAATATTTTAAGATATGTTGAATTGTCGTTTCGAAATTGGCAGCCATTATTTTCATCCAGCCACAAGTGATACGATTATGTAAAACAATCTTTCACGCTATCCAAATAAATCACTTGAACATCCTTTTATTCCTGTAATAACACTTAATTTTCGAAAATTGGTTTACTTGGTAACATTTTCTGAATTTATTTTGGAGCTTTGCACGCTACCTGGTGTTTTGCCGAGTTCGTTGAAAAATGGATGTTCCTTGCATGGTGTCCTCAGTTTTGTTATTTCATTGCCAATGTAACTTGTAGCGGACCATCTCTACAAAATATAACGCAGCAATTCAGCAAGGCTTCTTTGCAACTTCCAAACGCGAATTCGACTACCTACGTTCTGAACAGACCAGGCAAGGACGGGCGCATGGGAGAAAGATCATCTGCACTACCATAACAACAGACCGTCCTGACCTGGAACTATATTGATGTTTCTTCACTTTCTTTGAATCGAAGTCCAGGAACTCCCTTCCTAAGAGGCATTTGGATGTATCTACACGACATGGGCTGCAGTGCCTCAGGAACGCAGCACATCACTACCTTGTCTAGGGTACTGGTGTAAGTAACAGATTTCTGTACAAACAATGATGCCCACGTCATGTGAAGTTATTTCAAAAGCTCCATTTGCTTGGCAAGCTTATAGTTCGTCAACAAATAACTTCCCACTATTAGAATTCTCAGAGAATACGAGCCGAAATGGCTCAAACTCACAATGGAAGATAGGCCCGCCACTCCAAGGAGTTATCTGGCAAATATCCGTTGCATTCACTCGATGGCAAATATCTTCTTTAGACAATTGGTGCAAGCTTGTACACAAAATGCCAGGTGTGGTTTGCAAAGGCTCTGTACAATTCCAACGAGTATCTTTACTTCTGCACTAAATGCCATTGCAATGAAGGTTAGTTGTCTTCCTACTTGCGCAGTGCACCTGCATGCTGGCGATTAGTGGTTCGGGTGTTCACAGGTCTTTCTGGACATCAATACTTGTCTTAATCTCACAGTTTACGAAACACTTTCCCTGTGTTCTACCAATGTGTATTCAGACTGTGGTCTACCTGCCGCCTGCTTAATCATTCATTTGACCCGTGCAAATCACCTTGAAGCCTCCATGCATCTTTATCAAAAACAATATTTGTGTTCCCCGAATTGATCTTTATGTTACCCCACAATAACAGCGTGCCATTCTGAAAACACTCCATTTATTTCTGCTCTGTGTTTTGTCTATGTTTAGAAACTCTCATTCCATAGTAGCATGGTCATCATCAAACTGTTACATATATATTCATTGTAGCTTTATTAAAATGCAATTTGAAGTGTACATAGAGTAACAAAAGCTTACAATAATGTTACTGTGTCTGACATATTGCTCCAGTTCTGCAGCAAGGCAGCCAACCCTTAAATGTCGTCTGAAATAACTCAGCAAAAAATTCCAGAGCAATAAGGGAGGGATGAAAATTAAATAAGAAAACGAAATGAGAAATTTACAAATGGATTTGTCTGGGTTACGTAACTAGATCCATACACGCATAGAGATTATAGCACGGAAACAGGTTCTTCGCAACAGTGCGCCCATGCCGATTAGTTTCCTAAACTGAACAAGATCCTTTTGCCTGTGTTTGGCCCATATCGCCCCAAAACATTCTTAGCCATGGACCTATCCTCAATTTTTTTAATTATTTAATTGTACTCCCTCTATCACATCCTCTGGCAGCTCATTCCATGTACACACAGCCCTCTATGTGAAAAAAACTGCATTCTCAGACCGCCCCCCCCCCCCCCCCCCCAACAAATACTCTCTAGTTTTGGCCTTACCTTCCCTGCGGAAAAGACGTTAGCTATTCACCTTACCTATGTCGTTCAAGTTTTTGTATGTTTCTATCAGATCACTCCCTTCTACACTGCAGGGAACAAGTCCGAGCCTATCTAGTTTCTCCATATAATTCAACCCTTTCATTCCGTGTATCACCCTTTTAATCTTTTTGCAACTTGTGCCATTTAATATCTTCCTTCATGTAACGAGACAATCAGAATTGTATGCAACACTCCAAATGTGGCCTCACCAATGTCTGGTACAGTTGTGACAGAACATCCCAACACTTCGACTCAATGCTCTGACCGATGAAGACAATTGTGCCAAATTCTTCTTCACCATCCTGTCTCCCTGTGACGCAGTAAAAAGTCTGACAACACCAGGTTTTAGTCCAACCTATTTATTTGATAATATTCTCACAAGCTTTCCAGGGGACTGCCTCTTCGTCAGGTGAATGGAGAGTTCTGGCCTCAGACAGAGCATATAAAGCACAGACAGTTTAGAGATTACTGATTAGAATGCGAATCCTTACACCTAACAGCAGGTTTTACGCCAGTCCAACGCCAGCATACCCACATCATACCTGTGACACGACATTCAGGGGACTATGCACCTGCATCCCAAGGTCTCTCTGTTTGTCAAAACTGCCCAGGGCCGATTGTTAACTTGTCCTGGTGTGTCTTTGCAAAATCTTACACATTGCATTTTCTGAATCAAACTCTATCTTTAAATCTTCCATTCATCGGCCCACTGGTCCAGTTGATAAAGATACTTCCGTGTTCTAAGATAACCTGCAGTATTCTCCACGACACCACCAATTTTGCTACGATCCGCAAACTTACCTGCCATGCCTCCTGTATGCCCATGCAAATCATTTCTGTAAATGACAAACAGCAATGGACCCAACAATGATCCCTTTTGCACACCGCTGGTCGTAGGCCTCCAGTTTGAAAAATAACCAGATCTAACTACCAGCCTCGATGTCCTATTTTATAACGCCCTGCCTAACTTCTTATAGACACTCTGTAAGACGTCATTCTTTTTCTAGCAATGTTGTCGGTAGCAATGTACATCTCGACTTATCCCCTCTCAAGAGACAGCCGTTCTGTCACATCTCTGAACCAGAGACCAGAGTGACAATTCAGCAAACTGATGTCATGAGTTCAGTCGCGAAACCGCCAGTCTGTTCCCCTAGCTAAAAAAAAATCTCTCATCACTGTGGCTCCTCCTTTCTTCTTCCTGCCCCTTGTTCAGTCACACCACTTGTGCTGCCAGAAACGTGGTTCTGTCTGCACGGACCCCCCAAGAGCGCCCTCATCAGTTGGTGAGTGGGACCTCAGGGGATTCCTGGACTACCTGCCTGTTCTTTCTGGACTGCCTACTGGTCATATTTCGCTTCTTTCGTCCAGATCATTGAGCTGTGCTGTGGCCATTTCAGTAAATGTGTTATCCAAGTAACTCTCAGCTTCTCAGATGGGCCACAATGTCTCCAGCTGCTGCACAAGCTCAGAAACACGGAGCTCCAACTGCTGCAGTTGGGCGAAATTCCTGCATATGTGGTCATCTAGTGTATTAAGAGCATCAAGGAGAGCCCACATATGACAATCTACGTATTTTGAACGGTTGGCCTGCCCTAGTATCTCACAAATTTATAATTAACGATTTAGATAAGAATTATTAGACTTATTTAATTATATTCATTCCTCTGTAAGTAATGTTGTAGAATGGTTAGCCGGAACTAAGTGGTCTTAGCCTTTTAGAATAAGAGAACGTTTATCAGTAAGTGCTACTAATCCACAACTGTTCTGCTCACCAACCAATAGAGGTACTGGTAATTAAGACTTACTACCTCCCAATAAGAATCACCAACTGCACTAAAGGCTAATAAAAAAAAAACGTTTTATCTGACAATTAGAGTCAAGTTCCCAAACCTGTTGAACGAAGGGACTGATTCCCAGGCCACCTCACGGCATTGAAAAGAAGCGAGGAGGCATTGGACAGGTTAGGCCGACGCGCCCTGGAATTTAGAAGGCTGAGAGGACAATTATTGAGGTGGACAAGATGGCAAAGGGATTCGACAAAGTAGATGTAGAGAGACTGTTTCCTCTGGCAGAAAATTCGTGAACGAGAGGTCACAGCTTTCGGATAAGGGATGGTAATTTTAAAGCAGAAATAATGCGAAATTCGTTTTTCCCCTTAGGTTTGCGGAATTGGCTATGGCAAAGCGCGGTGGGTACTTTGACATTGGAGAATATAAGAGAGAAATGAACAGGTTTTAATTAGTAAGTTTTTGAATGCCTATGGTGAATGGGCGGGTAAGTGTAGTTGAGGTCGAAGTGAGATCAACCACGATTGTATCAAATGGCAGAGCAGGGTCAAAGGCTGAATTGCTTCCTGTCGCTTTTTTTTTTCTTGTTTCCATATCAGGGTCAGTAAGACTGATGATCAAATAATAGGTGAGGAATCAACATCTCCGCCTTCACACTCGAGTGTTCTTTTCGCATTGTTGAGCGGTACAACCACTATGATAAATAAGAGCTGATTGGGGTACTTTTAAGCTAGACATTCTTGTGGCGTGGTGATGCATCAGCTGCCTCAGAGACAATGAATGGGATGGGGCAGATTTTGTGGCTGAGTTTGAGGATTGGTCGAAGGGTGAATGGTATTCTGGGCTTTGCGAGCCGGGGGGAGGCGAGAAACGCTGTCAGGAGCTGGGGCGAATGACTTGGAAAGTGGTAATAAGTGAGAGGACGTTAATTTTTGGCGCGTTGCATTCAAGGCAGTAAAGCCTAATAGGCTGAGACCACTTAGCTGCGGCTAACCATTCTACAACATTACTTACAGGGGAATGCTATGTTTACGAATGAATGTAATTAAATAAGTCCAATAATTCTTACCTAAATTGTTAATTGTAAATTCATGAATTTAATTAAAAGGCTCACATAAGAATTGTTTTAATCTTGCATGCTAAGGTCATATAAAGATTGCGAAACGAAGGATGGCTGTATTTTCTGAGTAGAACTGCATTCGTCAATTGTCCAAAAACCGGAATGGTGCCACTGGGGCTCCAATCCAACACGTTCTGCATTTAAAAAATTATTCGTTTTTACACTCCTTGACACCCGTTGTTGGTTACACAAATTCAATTTGGGATTTTATTTCGTTCATTGAACACAGTTTCCTGTGCGTCCATTTGGAAGGAATTTCTAAGCCTTTTTTTTTGTGCCTGCAAAATTTCAGCATGATTTCTACAAGCATCACTGAATTAAATGTATTTCAATTCTAAGTGCCATGGAACCAATTGCATTCTCTTGCTAACCCATCCCTCCACTTCCTCATCCAGGTCATTTATGAAAATGACAAACAGCAAGGGTCCCAGAACAGATCCCTGGGGCACCCCACTGGTGACTGACCTCCATTCCGAAAAAGACCCATCCACAACCATTCTCTGCCTTCTGCAGGCAAGCCAGTTCTGGATCCACAAGGCCAAAAGCCCTTGGATCCCATGCCCTCTCACCTTCTCAAGAAGTCTTGCATGGGGGACCTTATCAAACGCCTTGCTGAAGTCCATGTACACTACGTCCACGGCACTTCCTTCCTCAATGTGTTCAGTCACATTATCGAAGAACTCAACTAGGCTTGTAAGGCACGACCTGCCCTTGACAAATCCATGCTGACTATTCCTGATCATGTCAAACCTCTCCAAATGCTCGTAAATCTTGTCCCTCAGAAGCCTCTCCATCAGCTTACCAACCACTGAGGTCAGACTCACCGGGCGGTAATTTCCCTGGCTATCTCTGTTCCCTTTCTTGAAAATAGGGACTACATCCGCAATCCTCCAATCTTCCGGAACCTCTCCCGTCTCCATTGACGACGCAAAGATCATCGCCAGGGGCTCTGCAATCACTTCCCTCGCCTCCCACAGTATCCTGGGGTACATCCCATCTGGTCCCGGCGACTTATCTATTTTGATAGAATTCAAAAGTTCTTAATGTCCACGTACTCAATCTTTTCCATCTGCTGCAAGTCCATAGCAAGATCTCCCAGATCAGCTTCCACTGTGAATACTGAGGCAAAGTACTCATTAAGCACCTCCGCCATTTCTTCTGGTTCAACACAGACCTTTCCCCCTTCACCTTTTATAGGTCCTATCCTTTCCCTTCTCATCCTTTTACCTTTCACATATTTATAGAAGGCCTTGGGATTTTCCTTAATCTTACCCGCCAAGGTCTTCTCATGACCCCTTCTGGCTCTCCCAATTTCCCTTTTAACCTCCTTTCTACAGTCCTTATACTTGTCAAGATCCTTAACCTCTCCTAGCTCCCTGAACCTTTTGTACACCTTCCTTTTCCACCTGACTAGGTTCAACACAGCCTTTGTGCACCACGGTTCCCGCAACCTACCAAAACCTCCTTGTCTCATCGGAACATTGTCATGCAGAGCGCCAGACAAACATTCCTTGAATATCCGCTACCTTCCTTCGGTACTTTTCTCTAAGAACGCCTCCTTCCAGTTTATTTGTCCAAGTAACTTCCTGACTTCTTCGTATCTCCCCTTACTCCAGACAAACACCTTCCTAGCCTGCCTGATCCTATCTCGTTCCAATGCAATTGTGAAGGAGATAGAATTATGGTCACCATTCCCAAGATGCTCTCCTACCGAGAGATCCATCACCTGCCCTGGTTCATTCGCCAGTCCCAGGTCAAGTACAGCCTCTCCCTTCGTAGGCTTGTCCACATACTGTGTCAGGAAACCTTCCTGAACACACCTAACAAACTCCTCACCAGCCAAACCCCTTACCCTAGGGATATTCCAGTCGATGTTTGGGAAATTGAAGTCTCCCATCACGACAACTCTGTTATTAATACATTTCTCCAGAATCTGGTTCCCTATCTGCACTTCAACTTCCCTGTCACTATTGGGCGGCCTATAGAATACACCCAGCAAAGTTTTCGACCCTTTGCTGTTCGTAACTTCCACCCACAGAGACTCTGTAGAAAGTCCCTCCACGGCATCCTCCTTCTCTGCAGCCATGACACTGTCCCTGATTAACAGTGCCACTCCACCACCTCTTCTGCCAGCCTCCCTGTCCTTCCTGAAGCATCTGAAACCTGGCACCTGAAGTACCCAGTCCTGTCCCTGAGACATCCAAGTCTCCACAATGGCCACCACATCACATTCCCAAGCAGCTATCCACGCCCTAAGCTCATCTACCTTATTTACTATACTCCTTGCATTAAAATATATACACTTCAGCCCCTCAGTCTTGGCATTTCCCTTCTCCACCCCCTGTCTAACCTCCCTCCCATATTGCCTGCGGTCCTCCCCTACCTTTAAAGTATTAAAGTACATGCCTTTCAAACCCTGCTCCGCCCCACCCCCACTACGCCGTGCCTTGCATTTCCCATCTATGACCCCCTCACTTTCACCCCCTCTACTCAAGATCCCACCCCCCCTCCAAATCAGTTTAAACCTCCCCGCATAGCCTTTGCAAATTTACCCCCCAGGATATTGATTCCCCTCTGGTTCAGGTGTAGACCATCACTCATATAGAGGTCCCACCTTCCCCAGAATGAGCCCCAATTGCTCAAGTACCTGAACCCCTCCCTCCTGCACCATCCCCTCAGCCACGAGTTCAAACTTTCCCTCTCTCTATTCCTCTCTAAACTATCCCGTGGCACAGGCAAGAGTCCGGATATAACTACTCTTCCAGACTTAGCCTTTAGTTTCCACCCCAACTCCATAAACCTTTGCTTAATATCCCCTTCCCTTAATCTGCCTATGTCATGTGTCCCCACATGAACTATAACTTGGGGTTGATCTCCCTCTCCCCTAAGCGTTCTGATACCCTGTCCGATACATCCCGGACCCCAGCCCCTGGTAGGCAACACACCAGCCCTGAGTCCCCACCCTTACCTCCGACTCTCCTATCCGTCCCCTTAACTGTGGAGTCCCCAATCACGAGGCCCAATCGCTTACCCTTAATCACCTGAGGTTTCCCAATAGGCTCACCCCCAGAGACCTGCTCCCTTTGGCTATCCCCAGTTGATTCCTCCTCAACTGTAGCCTCCAGGACCGAAAACCTATTTTGGAGTGGAACAGCCCCAGGGGATTGTCCCACCACATTCTTCTTTCCTCTCCTCGTGGCAGTGATCCAAGACTGGTTTCTAGGAGTGACTAACTCTTTATAACTCCTATAAATGTCCACCTCTGCATCCCAAATTTTGCGGAGCTCCTCTACTTCCACCTCCAACTCCTTTACACGCTGCTCCAGAAGCTGCAATCTAATACACTTCTTACATAGAGCTACAAACAATACGAGATAAAAAAGATGTTTTATTACAAAGGAAATTGAAATATTACAATCCTTTCGGATAAGAATCAGAAGTCACAAGCACGAATCCCTGGTGTGTTCTGGAATACCATTATTCATTAAGAAGAACAATTGAAATGTCATAGCACACGGGGCTGAGAGACAAGTCTTTGAAAATTGGATTTGAATATGTACTGTTTGAATAGCCAGGACTGACACGATGTGACCAGAGGACTAACTCAATGCTATGAAACACCACTCGAAACGAGAATGGAGATTTAAAAAAGCCCCGAACAGGGACTTGAATCTGGACCCTCAGATTAAAATCTGATGCGCTACCAAAAAGAGAGAGAAGGAAAAAGAAAAAGCATAGCATAGCAACGGGCCCTTCGGCACTCCAAGCCTGTGATGATCACAACGCCCTAACAACTTCCACTCTTAAACTGTCAATATCCTTTTGTTTCGTCCCTATTTATGTACCCATCCAAATGCCTATTAAACCTCCTGTGGCAGTGCGTTCCAGGCACCCACCATGCTCTGAGTGAAAAATCTCTCTCTACACATCTCACTTAAATTTTTCCCCTCTCTCCTTAGACCTGTGCCCCCTTGTAATTAACACGTCAGCCCTCAGAAAAGAGGGCCTCTGACTATCCACGCTTTAAGAACATAAGAAATAGGAGCAGGAGTAGGCCATCTGGCCCCTCGAGCCTGCCCCGCCATTCAACAAGATCATGGCTGATCTGTCGTGTCTCAGCTCCACCTTCCCGCCCTCTCCCCATAACCCTTAATCCCCTCTCTTATCAAAAACCCATCAACCCGTTTCTTAAAAATATTTAGCGAGGCAGCCTCCACCACTTCAACGGGCAGAGAATTCCAGAGATTCACCACCCTTTGAGTGAAGAAGTTCCTCCTCAACTCTGTTCTAAACCGCCTCCCCTTTATCTTGAGGCTGTGCCCCCTAGTCCTACTGTCTTTTTTGAGCGGGAACAGTCTCTCCACCTCTATCCTATCCATCCCATTCATCAT
The DNA here is from genome assembly GCA_037974335.1 of Prionace glauca. NCBI lineage: Eukaryota > Metazoa > Chordata > Chondrichthyes > Carcharhiniformes > Carcharhinidae > Prionace > Prionace glauca. The sequence continues at coordinate 970,509 of CM075734.1, forward strand.
CTTATACGTCTCAATGAGATCTCCCCTCATTCTTCTAAACTCTAACGAGTACAAGCCTAGTTTATTCAGCCTCTCCTCATAGCTCAATCCCCTCAACTCCGGTATCAGCCGAGTAAACCTCCTCTGCACTCCCTCCAGGGCCAAAACATCCTTGCGCAGGTGCGGCGCCCAAAACTGCACACAGTACTCCAGCTGCGGCCTCACCAATGCCCTATACAGCTGCAGCAAGACCTCCCTACTTTTATATTCAATCCCCTTCGCTATGAAGGCCAGCATCCCATTCGCCTTCCTGACCACCTGCTGCACCTGCAAGCTGGGTTTTTGCGACTCATGCACAAGGACCCCGAGGTCCCTCTGCACCGTCGCCTGCTGCAGTTTTTCGCCCCGTAAGTAATAGTCCTTCCTACCATTCCTCCTACCAAAGTGGACCACCTCACACTTACCAACATTGAATTCCATTTGCCATTTCCTGGCCCATTCGCCCAGCCTATCTAGATCCTTTTGCAGACTCTCCACACCCTCCGCACAATTTGCCTTTCCCCCAATCTTGGTGTCATCAGCAAATTTCGACACCCTGCACTCGGTTCCCTCCTCCAGATCATCTATATAAATGGTAAATAGCTGAGGCCCCAGCACCGACCCCTGGGGCACCCCACTAGTCACCAACCGCCAATCCGAATAGCATCCATTGACCCCCACTCTCTGCCTCCTATTTGACAACCTGTCAAATTTCTCTGTCTCCGGTAATTTTGTAGAAGTGTATCAGGTCTTACCTCATCGTTCGTCTTTCCTTCAGCCTCCCCTCAGCGTCAGGCAACATCCTGGTGAACTTTCTTTGCACTTTCTCCAAAGCTTTCACGTCCTCTAACAGGTCGTGCACTGCACGCAATACTCCAAACGCGGCCTAACCAGGGTGTTATATAGCTGCAATATGACTTACCAACTCTTATATTCAATACCTCGTCCGATGCAGGTAAAAATTGTATATGCCTTCTTAATCAGCTTTGCCTTCTGTATTTCCACTTCAGGGAACTGAGAACAGTCAACGTCCAGAGTGATCTGGGCGTGTGAGTCCAAAGTGTTCTGCCATTTGTAATATAATTCACTAGTAAATTTGATCCTCCAAAATGCATCATCTCACACTTATCCAGATTAAACTCCAACTGCCAGTTTTGGACCAAAGTCTCCTATCTATCTACAGCCTCCCAATCCCTAGCATTATCAGCAACTCCATCAATCTTTGTGTCATTTGCAAACTTAATTATCAGACCAGCCACATGTTCCTCCAGATCATTAATATATACTACAAACAACAATGTTCGCTGTGCTAGCTACAGATCTCGATTCTGGAAAACAACCATCCGCAACCATTCGCCTTCAATCACCAAGCTGGTTCTGTATCCATCGACCCAATTCACCCGGAATCCCACGTGATTTTAGCTTTTGTTCCGTCTGCCATGTCGGACTTGGTCAAACACCTCACCAACGTGCTGCTATAAAGGAATAATGCTTTCCCAGAAGGGGTAGCACGGTGGCGCAATAGGTAGCACTGCTGCCCATTGTGCGCCAGAGGTTCGCGTTTGATTCCCAGCTTAGATCACTGTCCGCATGGAGTTTGCACATTCTCTCCGTGTCTGCATGCGTTTCCTCCAGAACACCTCCAGGTGTTCCGGTTTCCTCCCAATCTCCAAATATCTGCAGCTGAGATGGATCGACCATGCTAAATTTCCCTTAGCTTCAAGGAGACTAGCGAGAATAAATGCACAGGGTTATGCGGCTTGGGTCGGGGTGTGGTCACTACAGATTTTATGGGCCAAGTGGTCTCTTTCTGCACTGTACAGTTATTAATTTAAGTTGTCCTTTCCTCATCAATTATCTTTATCACGTCTTCCGAAACTCAATAAATTGGTAAGACATTATCTTCCCTTAAAAAAATCATGCTGCCTATCACTAAGTAGTCCACTAACTTATAAATATGTATCGATTTTGTCCCTTAATATCTTCTCCAAAAGTGTCCCCACTACTGACGTCAATCTAACCGGCATATAAATTCCTGGATTATCCATGCATCATTTCGAAACCAGGGAGCAACATAGCCTACTCCCCAGTCCGTTGGAATCTCACCTCTTGTTAAAGATTATGTGAAGATATCTGTAAAAGCCACAGGTATTTCTTAGAACATAAGAAATAGGAGCAGGAGTAGGCCATCTGGCCCTTCGATCCTGCCCCGCCATTCAATAAGATCATGGCTAATCTGTCGTGGCTCAGTTCCACTTTCCGGCCCTCTCCCCATAACCTTTAATCCCCTCTCTTATCAAAAACCCATCAACCCGTTTCTTGAAAATATTTAGCGAGGCAGCCTCCACCACGTCAACGGGTAGAGAATTCCAGAGATTCACGACCCTTTGAGTGAAGAGGTTCCTCCTCAACTCCGTTCTAAAACGCCCCCCCCCCTTTATCTTGAGGCTGTGCCCCCTAGTCCTACTGTCTTTTTTGAGCTGTAAGAGTCTCTCCACCTCAATCCTATCCATCCCATTCATCATCTTATACGTCTCAATGAGATCTCCCCTCATTCTTCTAAACTCCAACGAGTACAAGCCTAGTTCATTCAGCCTCTTCTCATAGCTCAACCCCCTCAACTCCGGTATCAGCCTAGTAAACCTCCTCTGCACTCCCTCCAAGGCCAAAATATCTTTGCGCAGGTGCGGCGCCCAAAACTGTACACAGTACTCCAGCTGTGGCCTCACCAATGCCCTATACAGCTGCAGCAAGACCTCCCTACTTTTATATTCAATCCCCTTCGCTATGAAGGCCAACATCCCATTCGCCTTCCTGACCACCTGCTGCATCTGCAAGCTGTTTTTTTGCGACTCATGCACAAGGACCCCGAGGTCCCTCTGCACCGTCGCCTGCTGCAGTATTTCGCCACGTAAGTAATAGTCCTTCCTACCATTCTTCCTTCCAAAGTGGACAACATCACACTTGCCAACACTAAATTCCATTTGCCATTTCCTGGCCCATTCGCCCAGCCTATCTAGATCCTTTTGCAGACTCTCCACACCCTCCGCACAATTTGCCGTTCCCCCAATCTTGGTGTCATCCGCTCGGTTCCCTCCTCCAGATCATCTATATAAATGGTAAAAAGCTGAGGCCCCAGCACCGACCCCTGGGGCACTCCACTAGTCACCATCCGTCAATCCGAATAACACCCGTGAACCCCCACTCTCTGCCTCCTATTTGACAACCAATCCTCTATCCACGCTAACACCCTACCCCAACTCCAAGTCCCCTGACCATCTGCAATAACCTCTTATGAGGTACTTTGTCAAACGCCTTCTGAAAATCCAGAAAGACCACATCCACCGGCTATCCTCTATTACAGCCCTACACACATCCTCATAGAATTCCAGTAAATTTGTCAGACACGACTTCCCTTTAATGAAACCGTGCTGCGTCTGGTCTTCCCTTGCCTCCCACGGTAATTTTATCATACTTTGTATCATACTGTAAATATGCGGGGGATTCATCACAAATATTTGTATTGTGTACAGAATAAAGTATAATTGTATGTAAAGTGTTGGAATTTGCCTTTGCTGTTATTGGTACTTTTGTTCAGGTGGGAGAAGTCTTCTGTAAATTGGGGTAAAGACCCTTTGAGGGAAAGGGTCTTATGACATGGGGTGAGGGCTGAGCTTGTTGGGAATCGCCCTAGGTGGGGAATGAACGTTTGAACTAAGGAGTAAGTAGGTCTGTTTTCCCTGGCGTCTATTGTGGAGTACTTTCTCAGAAGAATCTCAGTACTAAAGGATTTAACAGTAGCTATGAGGTGTGAGCCATTGTGCCACATCGGTGGAAAACCGAGATTGGTCGGAAAAGAAACTGACAAGAAACTATTCGATGAGATTTCATACTTCAATGAAAAGCCAGATCCAGGGCATTATCTGTTCCATCCTCTGCCGATTCTGGAATGATGTTACCAAATAAGATCGGCATTTCAACAACTGTTCACTGGCCCAATTTTAGTAGCAGCTGAGACCTTCAGAACCTCGCCTCCAACCTGTTAAGGAATTTCAGCTCATTGAGCACCAACATGGCATAGATTCCCACCTACTTGATTAAACATTTACTCCCGCCTCCTCCCCCCCCCCCCGCCCCGCCGCCCCCGACTACTTATTTACACTACCAGATGTATGTACCATTGATAAGCAAATACGAAGTAACCCTCCACAATCGCTTCCAACCCGTAACCTTCAATATTGAGGAGGATAAATGCATCGGACACATGGGAACACATAGGAAGCAACATCAAACGCCACCATAATACTATCTAGCTGTAGAAGGTCAGTATATACATGGAAACTTCCCCACCCGAGATTTATCTTACAAGACACTCATCAACCTGGCATGGGGATACATCACTGTTGCAACAATGTCGCTGAACCAGAACCTGTAATCCTTCCCGAAATAGCATTGAGACATGACCTGCACTCGATGGGTTGCTGCAGTTCAAAAAGAAGGCCATTCACCATCATTTCAAGGGAAGATATGGATGAATTCTGGCCTGGCTCGTGATGCATGTATCACATGACTGAATGCTTCAAAATCAGTATTAAACATCTGAATGATGGGCAGGAAGATTGGTCAATGGTTCTGCAATTCTTACTGATGTTAAGAGACGAGATGAAGGAATGCAGACTGGTGAACAGGAGGGGTCCGCTGCCTGGAGTTGGATATTTCTCTCCAATCAAAGTGGTGGACAAAAAATTGATTATGGCAGAGCAGCCAAAGAAATTGAAGTGGTGGCACTGTTCTCTGGGTGCCCAAACAGTCTGTTAGAATTTGTTGATGAATATTTGGAAATGTTATGTACATGTGAAATTAGAGTGTGAGTTGAAATTTTGAGTAAAGGAATGCTTCAGCACAATCTTCAATTGCTTTCTAAACTGAGTTTGTGTGACCACATAAATCGCAGTGCTTGTGCTGCAGCTCAGGAGCTGCAGCATGTAACCCAGTTCCAGAACAACCCAACTTAACTGTATGGACCGATAACCCAAATTAACCATCCGGCTCCATATGCAATAAAGCATCAACAGCGACCATAAGAGAATGAAATTGGGTGAGATAAGAAAGAGTAAAATGATGGATTTCCTCCGACTCTCCATCTCTGAATCTCTAGTTCTTTCCACATTGCTGTGAGCCCAGAGTCTCTTGCGTGACTTGCTGCCCGCTACAATGTGCCTCATGATGAAAATATTCAGAAGCAGAATCAGGACAAATGGGAAACACGGGTTTAAAATGTTGTGGATGAACTCGATTATTGCCCAGAATTGAGATTCCTCAACACTCCCTCTGACATCACAAAACCAGGAAATATTTTTCAGCCAATATTGACCTGTGAACATAAAATACCATAAACTGTTCTTTAAGCAGCTCAGTAAAGCTATTGTTCCGAGAACAACAGTCGCTGTTTTCTCTCTGCAATATTTAATTTTCAGCTTCGGGCAGCAAATGGCCACAAAACAATCAAAGGTGAAAGAGATGGTGAACCAGACAGAGGAGTCAGTGGTGGCATAAAGCAGGAAGGCATGGATATTGCACACTTGAACAGGAAGCAGGAAAACAAAATATTTATCAAAGAGAATGGGAATGTGTCTCAATATCAGATCGACGATAATGACCAGTAGATCACCCATTGACATGGCCACCAGGTAACAAGCGATACATTTGTTCAGACCACAATCTCTACACTTCAGAACCACAATTGTGATTACATTCGCTGTAAGGAAGGGAAATTAAAAAAATGAAATTAAGCATCAGCCTTGGGAATATCTTTCCTGATGGAGGCAGAATTGGAGTTCAAGGGAGCATAGATTAAGTAATTAAGTCAGGAGAGGAGGGGGAAATCAATACTTTCAGAGCAGTTGGCTGAATAACTGGACAACTCAGGAAAGATGAAGGAATCAGGTTGATAGGCAGGATTTACAGGTGATGGAACGTGAACAATGGGGGCATATTGTGGCATAAGTTCTCCTTTTTTTCCAATTTCTCCATTGATTTCTGCAGAGGATAATTATTTAACTCACAACAAATGTATTGTACCCTTAACAAAAATCACACGTTTCCTTTTGCTTTTAAAAAAAAACAAACTAAATGTTAAACATCCTTTTTTTTTTACCAAATGTGCAATACAAAAAAAACAAAAGTTCAACAGTTATAGCTGGTGGAATTTATTACCACAGTATGACAGAGCAGGTTTGAAGGAGTGAACGGCCTTCTCCAACAGTTTGTTTTTAAATGGTTCTATCTAAATATTAACACACCTACATAGACCGATTCAGAAACGTGAGAACAGCAGTTAAAAGGCATTTTACCGGGTCCATAGATAGGAAACGATTAGCAGGATATGATGCAACAGTACTTATACCCACTGTGCATCAAGCTGTCATCACTTGGAGGCCAGGCAGGGTAACGATGGCAGATTTCGTTCCACAAATTACATTTCTGCACCAAAAGGTGTTTTCCTTTTCAATCAAAATTGAAAATCATTTCATGGCCACCATGACGAAGATCAGCTGCTCAATTCCAGACCTTAATGAGCATGCACATCATCGCTGCCATCCTGTTGTCAGGATTCACTTCTTGTTGAAGGGAGTGGTCACCTTTATTACCATCTCGGCATTGAAGGAGGGATTTTATACCCTCCGCTATTAGATATGATGTACGCTGGTTGTCTCGTATGAAATCTCGGGCTGGGCAGGCACAATACCCCTTTCTCCCGCATCTTTACATAATTTCTCACTTCAGCCTCTGCCCAATTTCTCGCCGTGTTATACAGCCAGGTGCACTTTGACTGCAGTCCCACAGCCCGTGCAGATTTAAGTTGCCTAATCCTCTGTTCTGCTTGAATGCATGCTGCAGCTCAGTTCCAACTGTGTACAGAGGAACAACAATGCCCACATGAAGCACCAGGTGGCTGGATTCAGCTGCGGAAACTGGAAGATTTTTTTTTTTTACCTGTGAGCTTTAAAACCAGACGCTCAATGAAGCCTAAAATCAGAATCAGCGATATGTACAGCTGTAAAGAAATACTCTTTAAAATAGATATTGGAGAAATACTTAATTGCTACCAATTTCGGATATATGGATAGAGTTAAGAAGTTTTCAGGTGCATTATTGGAAATATTAAAATCTATGCATTGCTAGCATGGTGGAAAATGTTCATTTGAATCACATTGAGCTGGTGTTCCATGTTTATGATTCTTACAGTATAGACCTGGACAAGCTAATTGCTACAACAAAAACAGAAATTGTTGGAAAATCTCAGCAGTTCTGACAGTATCCGTGAAGACAGAAGGCAGTTTACGTTTCACGTCTGGAAGAGCTGATGAAAATCAGAGCTGATGAAAATAGAAATAAGGATTGTGAGGTTTGTGTATCTTGCGGAAGTGTTTGATATTCAAATCTTGTTCTTTATAGATTTAAGCACGCCTTTTGGTTACTTTGTTGTCGAGTTGTCTACTACAAGTTTTTTTAATTGTTGCTTCAATGGTTTAAATGGTATTGTTTATTCTCACTTTGCGCCTAAGGTGCTTTCTGGGATTTATTAGGCAAAAGATTGGCTGACAGGTCATGGTTTTGCACAGTTCTTCTTTCTTCACATTAAATTCAAGGTTTCACTTTTAATTTGGCTTTTAGCTGCCGTTTTAGTTTAAAAGGGCTGGACATCGGACTGAAAACCAGTGTTCCTCTCTTTCCCCCTGGTTTTGACAAAATTTACAAGGCTGAAAAGTCAGAGTTTCATTTTGCCCAGCAAACGACTAGGTTCCAGCATCACATGGGCATTCGTATTTTTCTGTGTTAAACCTATGACAAGGGAAGTTACGAATTGGCACATTTGCACTGATTTCAAAAAAAAAAACATTTCTCTGATTGGTGTCCCTCTCAACTTCGGAACGTACGTTTTTATTTAACAGAAGGGTTGTTAAATCGAGAGGTAACAAATGAGGAGGAAGAACGGTTTAGTGATACAAAACATCTCCAGAGGAGGGAATTAATTAATCATTTGGTAACTACTTACAGTGCAGGATTGGCCGTGTTTAATATTCTTGATTTGGCAAATGGAGACAATTATCTTCAAACAATAATGCAGCAGGTTAAGCAAGTAATGAGGGAAGGAAAAAATAATAATCGGAATGCTGCATCAGGATTGTGCCTACAGTGTACTAATCAATATATGGCGACTGTGTTATAACGACAAACTAAGAAGGTGGGTTGAAGTGTATCTACTTCAATGCAAGAAGCATCTGGAATAAGGTAGGTGAACTTGGAGTGTGGATTCGTACTATGAAGGTGTGGCCATTGTAGAGAAATGGTTAGAACAGGGACATGAATGGTTGTTGGCAGTTCTGGGGTATATATGTTTCACTAAGAGGAAGGAAGGCGGTAAAAGAGATGGACGAGTAGCATTTTTAATCAAGGATAGTTTAAAGGCCGTTGAAAGGCATTTCGAGGGAGATCTGCCTTCTGAGGTAATATGGGCAGAAGTTAGAATATGGGAAGGATTGCTCACGTCGTTAAGAGTTTTCTATCGACTCCCAAATAGTAATAGAGAAGTGGAGGAGGAAATGGAAAAGCACATTATGGATAGGTGTGGAGGTCACAGATTGTTGTCATGAGTGACTTTAACTTGCCAAATATTTATTGGGAATTTTATAGGTCGAATAGTTTGGATGAGACACTTTTTGTACAGTGTGTGCAGAAGGGTTTCCTGACACAATACGTGGATGAGCCGACAAGTGGTGGGGCCACATTCGACGTGGTACTGAGTAATGAACCGGGCCAAGTGTTTTATTTGTTTGTGGGAGAGCACTTTGGAGATAGGGACCACAATTCGGTGTCTTTCATTATTACAATGCAGAGGGATAGGGTCACACGGTAGGGCAATGTTTATAATTGGGGCAGGGGTAATTATGATGCGCTTAGGCAAGAATTAGGGAGCATAAGATGGGAACAGAAATTGTCAGGTATGGGCACAAACGAAGAATGGGGCTTCTTCAAGGAACAAATGCTGCATGTCCTTGACAGATATGCCCCGTCGGGCAGGGAGGAAATGGCCGAGTGAGGGGACCATGTTTCTAAAAGGAAGTTAAATGCCTTGTCAAGAGGAAAAACCAAGTGTATGTAGGGATGAAAAAGCAAGGTTTAGTTGGGTTGCTTGAGGGTTACAAGGTAGCTAGGAATGAGTTTAAAAAGGGCTAGGGGGTGGAGGGGGCCGTGGGTGGAGGTGGTGTGGGAAGTCCTTGGCGAGTCCGATAAAGGACAACCGCAAGGTTCTTTGCTCTTATGTGACACATAAAAGAATGACTATGGTGAGGTTAGGACCAGTCAAGTGGGAACTTGTGCATGGAGTCAGAAGAGATAGGTGAGGTGTTGAATGAATACCTTTTTTTCAGTGTTCAGAAAGGAGAGGGGTCATGTTTTTGAGGATGAGTGTGTGATACAGGGTGATAGGATGGAGGAGGTGGATGTTCAGAGAGGTTGTATTGGCAATTTTGAAAAAAGCTGAGGGTCGATAAGTCCCCTGGGCAAGATGGGATACATCCTACTTTGAGAGGCAAGGGATGAGATTGTGGAGCCTTTAGCTTTGATCTTTGGGTCCTCACAGCCCATGGGTATTATGCCAGAAGACTGGAGAGTGGCGAATGTTTTTCCTCTCTTCAAAAATGGAAATAGGAATGACCCTGATAATTATAGTCCAGTTAGTCTTACTTTGGTGGTCGGTAAGTTAAGGGAAAGGTTCTTGGGGGGTAGGATTTATGACCATTTGGAAAGATGCAGCTTAACTAGCACAGTCTCGTGACGGGTAAGTCCTGCCTCACAAATTTGATTGAATCCTTTGAGGAGGTAACTAATTGTGTAGACAAAGTTAGAATTGATGTTGTATACATGGATTTTAGTGAGGCGTTTTATAAGGTTCCGCATGTTAGGCTCATGAAGAAAGTAAAGAGGTGTGCAATAAAAGGAAATTTGGACGATTGGATAAGTAACTGGCTATCTCATCGAAGACAGAGGCTGGTGGTGGTGGGGAAATTTTCAGACTGGAGGCCAGTTGCCAGCGGTGTACCATAGGGGTCAGTGCTGGATCCCCTGCTATTTGTGATTTTCATCAATGACTTGGAAGAGAGGGCTGAAGAGTGGGTTAGTAATTTTGCTGATGCCACCAAGATTGGTGGAGTAGTAAATGAGGTGGAGGGCTCTTGTAGGTTGCAAAGAGACATGGATGGGATGCAGAGCTGGGCTGAAAAGTGGCAGATGGAGTTTAACCCTGATAAGTGTGAGGTGATGTATTTTGGTGGGACTAACTTGAACGTGGATTACAGGGTTAACTGCAGGGTTCCGGGGAATGTGGAGGAACAGAGAGATCTTGGGGTTCATATCCACAGATCTCTGAGGGTTGCCATGCACGTGGATAGAGCTGTGAGTAAAGCTTATAGTATGTTAGTGTTTATTAATAGGGGCTTTGAGTTTAACAGTCGTGGGGTTATGCTGCAACTGTACAGCACCTTGGCGAGACCAAATTTGGAGCATTGTGTGCAGTGCTGGTCACCTCACTATAAGAAGGATGTGGAAGCATTGGAGAGAGTGCCGACGAGATTTACCAGGATGCTGCCTGGTTCGGAGGGTATGTCTTATAAGGAAAGGTTGAGGGAGCTGTTTTTTTTTCTTTTGAGCAGAGGAGGATAAGAGGTGACTTAATAGATGTTTATAAGATGATGAGGGGATAAATAGGGTGGACATGCAGAGACTATTTCCTCGGGTCATGGTTGGAGATATAGGAGATATAGGAGGCATGTCCGAGGTAGATTCTTTACTCAGAGAGTGGTTAGGGTATGGAATGGACTGCTTGCTGTGATAATGGAGTCGGACGCTTTAGGAACTCTCAAATGATTATTGGATAGAACAACCCAGCAACACGGGAAACAGGCCCTTCGGCCCAACGAGCCCGCGCCGCCCCTTCAAAAAGGAATTTTCCTACACCTACCCTGCGGCGTGTGTATGTGAATGGAATCCCTAATGTAGCCAGATTCAGGGGAGAATAGTGTCAATTTGGTACACCAATCAGCCTAAGAGTACATCTTTGGGGTGTGGGAGGAAACCGGAGCGCCCGGAGGAAACCCACGCAACCACAGGGAGAATGCGCAAACTCCCAGAGACACAGATCCAAATCCATGTATCTGCACAGCAAGCAGTGATAGTCACTGAGCCGCTGTGGTGCCCGTCTGCTGGTCCAGGATTAAGCATACACAACGACACGAAGTACTAGGCCACTCTCGGAACCTCCAGGAGCAGCCCACGCACAACCCAACGTGTGCATGCCCCTCATTTGACAACATGGATAATCACATGGAAATCACCAGAATGAAAAGGAGTGGGATAGCTTGATTTTGGGTTCACACATAGCTCGGCAAAACATCGAGGGCCGAAGGGTCTGTACTGTGCTGTACTGTTCTATATTCTATATCCTAAAACAATCAGTCAGATGATTAAAGACAAGACCATTGATGATGGGAAAAAACGAATAGAATCTTTTTTTGCTTCTGTCTTCACGGAGGAGGACGTGAATAATTTGCCGGGTGTTAGCGATGGAAAGGTGGTAGGAATGAAGGGTCTTAATGACATTACTGTTACTAGAGAGGTGGTGCTCGACAGACTGGAGGGGCTGATTGTGGACAAGTCCCCATGGACCGGATGGAATGCATCCGAGGGCTCTGAAAGAAATGGCGGAGGAGATAGTGGATGCCTTGGTGGTTATTTTCCAGACGTCGCTGGATTCCGGGGAAGTGCCGGAAGATTGGAAAACGGCTAATGTTACGCCGTTGTTTAAGAAGGGTCCCAGGCAAAAGGCGGGGAATTATAGGCCGGTTAGTTTAACGTCTGTCTTAGGTAAAATGTTAGAATCCGTTATTAAGGAGGAAATAGCGAGGCATCTTGAGGGGAATTGCTTGATAGGGCGGACGCAACACGGTTTCATTAAAGGGAAGTCGTGTCTGACAAATTTACTGGAGTTCTATGAGGATGTGTCTAGGGCAGTGGATAGAGGAGAGCCGGTGGATGTGGTCTTTCTGGATTTTCAGAAGGCGTTTGACAAGGTACCTCACAAGAGGTTATTGCAGAAGGTCAGGGGACATGGAGTTGGGGGTAGGGTGTTAGCGTGGATAGAGGATTGGTTGTCAAATAGGAGGCAGAGAGTGGGGGTCAATGGGTACTATTCGGATTGGCGGTTGGTGACTAGTGAGGTGCCCCAGGGGTCGGTGCTGGGGCCTCAGCTATTTACCTTTTATATAGATGATCTGGAGGAGGGAACCGAGTGCAGGGTGTCGAAATTTGCTGATGACACCAAGATTGGGGGAAAGGCAAATTGTGCGGAGGGTATGGAGAGTCTGCAGAAGGATGTAGATAGGCCAGGAAATGGCAAATGGAATTTAATGTTGGCAAGAGTGAGGTGGTCCACTTTGGTCGGAAAAATGGTAGGAAGGACTATTACTTACGTGGCGAAAAACTGCAGCAGGCGACGGTGCAGAGGAACCTCGGGGTCCTTGTGCATGAGTCGCAAAATCCCAGCTTGCAGGTGCAGCAGGTGGTCAGGAAGGCGAATGGGATGCTGGCCTTCATAGCGAGGGGGATTGAATATAAAAGTAGGGAGGTCTTGCTGCAGCTGTATAGGGCATTGGTGAGGCCGCAGCTGGAGTACTGTGTGCAGTTTTGGGCGCCGCACCTACGCAAGGATATTTTGGCCCTGGAGGGAGTGCAGAGGAGGTTTACTAGGCTGATACCAGAGTTGAGGGGATTGAGCTATGAGGAGAGGCTGAATAAACTAAGCTTGTGCTCGTTAGAGTTTAGAAGAATGAGGGGAGATCTCATTGAGACGTATAAGATGATGAATGGGATGGATAGGATAGAGGTGGAGAGACTCTTCCCACTCAAAAAAGACAGTAGGACTCGGGGGCACAGCCTCAAGATAAAGGGGAGGCGGTTTAGAACAGAGTTGAGGAGGAACTTCTTCACTCAAAGGGTGGTGAATCTCTGGAATTCTCTGCCCGTTGAAGTGGTGGAGGCTGCCTCGCTAAATATTTTTAAGAAGCGGGTTGATGGGTTTTTGATAAGAGAAGGGATTAAGGGTATTGGGGAGAGGGCGGGAAGGTGGAACTGAGCCACGACAGATCAGCCATGATCTTATTGAATGGCGGGGCAGGCTCGAAGGGCTAGATGGCCTACTCCTGCTCCTATTTCTTATGTTGTTATGTTCTTATGCAGTATTTATAGGAATTGGATGTTAGATCAACTTAGAGAGAATTTGGAACAAGCTAATCAGAGGAAGCTACCTTCCTGTAATAAACAATTAATAATTAGATTATCTAACTCATGGACGATAACATCTTAATGGCTCCCAATGTAATTTTCGAAAAATTACGAAGTTTGGTTTGCGGTTATTTGTGGCAGAACGGTACAAAAAGCATCAATAGTGGCGATTCCTCATATTTCAATAGATGCAGTGGGATGGAAAGTATCAAAGGTTCAGAACATTGGTATCATTCTGGGTAGTTGTGGAAGGGATGTGCTGATATTTACCTTACGTTGTAGAAAGAGGAAAATTTGGTGGGCACTACTTTAAGGAAAATGGAAAGGGTAATTGTTGTCGATATCCATATATTCAAATGAACGCCTGTGTGATTGAAGTTGATGGCAATCCAAATTGGAAAATGGAAGCAAGTCATCAAGATACAGAAATTACTAAATGACTTTCTCATTAGACCATTATCAGTATAAAGCTATGTTTTGCAATATCACTCATGTTAGTGTTAAAGGAACCGTTGGGATTACGATACTGTATGGTGTGCTGAGATGCGGATGCCCAATGAAACAGCCATGAGCACAGTTGGTTTTCAAGTAAATTATCGTGGCTTTCATGGGAGCGTGAAATTGATATTTGGATCCATGGTTGAAATGAGTTCTGATTTTACCAAAAAATGTGCGGAAAATGATGGTACAGATCCAGTCAAAACAAAAGAGACAAATGATTTGACAGCGAAAGAGCCGAAGTCAATTAACATGAAAGTGGAAAGAGATTTTTAAAAATCATTTCTGAGTGTCCCTGACTATGCAATTGTGACATGTTAGCCTACTGATCCTGCTTAGTTATGTAAGGGCACTACCAGAGCGAGTTTATGATTGTAATGACAAAACGTTTCACTCGGAACTTGGAATCAATGCAGGATTAAGAACTGAAGAAGTGACTTGAAGAGAAAGCAGTTTGTCACGGATGTGATACAGGAAGGACTGTTCGATGGGGAAGAAAATGGCTGAAATGGACGATATTACTGTTCTGGTGGCATGTCTTAATTTTGTGTAACTTGTATATTTATATACACCTCTTTCTCTCTCTCTACCTGGCGTCTTGGAAAGCAGTTCTGACTTCAGTCTGGTCTGAGTTGATATCAAAAAAGCTACTCGATGCTGTAAGGCTGGAAATTCTGATCTTAAACGCTTCAACAAAAGGGCAAAGATCAAGCATCACGTGATCGGTGGTTAACCTGTGGCAAGAGTTTTGTGTAGGGAAATTTCTTTGATTGCAATATTTTGTATACTTGTTAAGGGTTATACAATGCCCTGGCTGTTTTTGTTTGTAATTGGTAAACATTTTTTTTTCTATGCGTGTTAACTGTATTCTTAAATAAACATTGTTTGATTAAAAACTCCCTCATGGCTCCGTTGACTCATAGGTGAACTGAAACTTCTCATGCTCATCCCAGCCAAATTCAAATTGCAAAACTTACAATGTAGGCGGTCTTCATCAAGCACTATGAGTTTTTAACTTGAAATATAACAGGATGAGCTTTATGTTGCTGTAGTAAAATGGGGAGGGAGAGGGGAAGGGGTTAGGGCACTCAGATCGCAAGGTCGACAGCCAGCGATTATTGGAGACGAGGAAGAGACAGTAATGAATGAAAAAAAGATAAATCTTAACAGTGGTGATCATGGCTGAGAATGATGCTGTTAGTGGCACTCTAACAGCCGAATTAAGTTATCTGCTTAGCAGGGACGGATGTACAGACCACTCTGTCGAAGTGAAAACCGGTTTCAAATAAAGTTATTGTTTTTTCAGTACCATCTTGGGATGTGAGGGCCCGTGTGTTAAAAAGTCAGCAATAAAAAAAATCAGGAATAGATAGAGAAATGGACGATTAAAGTGATAAATCCATGAAAAGAGTATATCATTCCTACCTGTCTGAGAATGTCAAATCCAACTCATTACACTTGTTGACTGTTGACAAGGGTGGAGTTTAATGTGGAGAAGTGTGAGGTAATTCATTTCGGTAGGAATAACAGATGTGTTGAGTATAGTGCTAACGGGAGGACTTTGAATAGTGTGGATGAGCAGAGGGATCTAGGTGTATGTGTACATAGATCCCTGAAAGTAGGGAATCAAGTAGATAAGGTTGTTAAGAAGGCATACGGAGTTTTGGCGTTTATTAGTAGGGGGATTGAATTTAGGAGTCGCAGCGTCATGATGCAACTGTACACATCTCTGGTGCGGCCGCACTTGGAGTTTTGTGTGCAGTTCTGGTCCCCACATTACAGGAAGGATGTAGAGGCTTTGGAGAGGGTGCAGAGGAGGTTTACTAGGATGTTGCCTGGTATGGAGGGGAGATCCTATGAGGAGAGATTGAGAGATTTGGGGTTGTTTTCGCTGGAAAGAAGGCGGCTAAGAGGGGATTTCATTGAAACATATAAGATGATTAGAGGTTTAGACAGGGTAGATAGTGATAGCCTTTTTCCTAGGATGGAGAATGCTAGCACGAGGGGGCACGATTTTAAATTAAGGGGGGGTAGTTATAGGACAGATGTCAGGGGTAGGTTCTTTACCCAGAGGGTGGTGAGGGACTGGAATGCCCTGCCAGCTGCAGTTGTAAATGCACCTAGTTTGGGGGCGTTTAAAAGATCTGTGGATAGGTTTATGGATGAAAAGGGATTGGTTTAGGCTAGTGGGTCATTGTTTTCTAACTGGTCGGCGCAACATCGTGGGCCGAAGGGCCTGTTCTGCGCTGTAATGTTCTATGTTCTATGTTCTATGAGATGCTGAATGGGATTCGATGTCAGTTTTAATGTGGATAATGGTGTTTTCGACGAGCTCTGTGCTTGAATCTTTGTAAAAGAGAAAAGCGTCTGCAGAGGCTTGGTGCTCTATGCAAGAGAAAAGTGGCCTCAATTCTTACCTAACAAATAAATGACTTCAGAGATTTCAGGGCAATGATATTACAAGGTTATGGCAAGTAAATCACACTTACCACATTATATTAACATATGTTCCTTTTTTATCTAAATTATTGGAGTCATGGAGCCTGGATTTTGTATGTTGACGCTGGCATAGATGGATGCAAGACAATTCCAGAATCCCAGTTCCAGTTCCACTTTGGCAGATTAAGGTGCTGGATTAAATTCTCCATGGAGAATCCATGAAGCTAGACCTTTCATGAGAGCTTTATCATCTCGCCTCAAAAATTAAGTTCTATTCTCTCTCCTCAGTTGCTGACAGACTGTGAGATTTTCCGAAAGGTTGTGTTTTGCATTTTGGATTCTAGTATCCGCAGTAATTCAAAGAACAAAGAACAACACAGCACGGGAAACAGGCCCTTCGGCCCTGTTTCGTGTTTATATTCGTGTTTATATTTGCTTTAACCTTTGGTTAACTGGCTTTGAGTTCTCAGAGAGAATGAGTTTTAGTGTGTGCAGGTTACTACTGACTTGACCAACTCACAAACTGAATGCCACTCCGAAAGTAGTTAGCAAATCCAGACATACCTATTTTTACTTTCGTTAATAGACTTGAAGCTTTCAGAAGGAGAATAAAAAAGATTTTTTGAGAAGCAAGAAAGTCCTCCCAACAACCAAACAGCATTATTTTTTAAAGTTTTGTTTTCTCTCCAGTGCAAAATACAGGTTGCCATTCATGAACCCTTCAGTCCACCTGATCTCAGGACCCAGGAGAACTGAATCAGACAAAAGATCCATTAAATTTAAAAAGTAACAGTTTCCTACCTAAACTGAGTTGTATCCTGTTTTATCCCCGGAGTTGCAAGTTTTCCAAGAAATCTGACGGATTACAAGACACAGCATCCTAAAGCTGAAAATTGTTCCTCAAATATGAAATTTGATCATTGCACAATGTCATCACAGGCTCATTGTGAGATATCAGTTCAACAAAAATCTGAAATTAAACGACTAATAATGGCCATGAAAACATTATTGATTTATGTAATATCCAACTGGTTCGTTGCTACTCTTTTGGGAAGGAGATATATTGCCCTTACATGACCTCATCTGGCTGCATGTGACTCCAGGACCACAGCAACATGACAGAAATTAACATTCTCTCTGAGATGGCGAGGAAGCCACTAAATTTAAGGGCAATGTGGGTTTTGCAATAAATGATGACCGATGATGCCCAGGTCCCATGAATGAAAGGAATAGAACAATGACACAGCTGAGATTTTATGTTGTGGGCAGGCCGCACCAGAGGATTATACTGCGGACCAGATAGTAGACAACTTTGGAGGAGATATTGGGTTGGACATAAGCTCGGGATATAAAGAAAAGTGAAGGGTACACACAAAGAACAAAGAACAAAGAACAACACAGCACGGGAAACAGGCCCTTCGGCCCAACGAGCCCGCGCCGCCGTCCCATGGTCAGTGACCTATTCATGAGTTTAGTCTATGCCTAATGAGTGAGGATCAGGGAGGTCCAATATAGGGACAATTTGTTACCCAATCAATCAGCCTAAAAGCACATTTTTGGGATGAGGGAGGAAACCGGAGTACCTGGAGGAAACCCACGCAACCACGGGGAGAACGCGCAAACTTCCCACGAACACAGGCCCAAATCCATGTGTCCGCACAGCAACAGAGATAGCCTCTAAGCTGTCATGATGCTCTCGAGATGGTCCAGTTTACGCACACCAACGACATGAAGCAGTAGGCAACTCCCGAAGCAACATCCAAGAGCAGCCCACCACAACCTGCCGCCCGCACACATTCTACCTCCGTCCAAGCTTCAGGAAAGGTGTCAGTGGATCGGGAGCAGATTTGCTGAATGGAACTGAAGGTAATGCCCTCCAAGCTGCCAATATTTGAACGACAAGGATTGTCTTATAAGGATAAGAAATAACACAATGAAACACGACCTGCAAATATAAACTTGCAATTAGATACTCTTCACCAGGAACCCAAGTGAAGCATCCAAAACACTGAAACTGATAGCAGGGGTTTCTCGGCTGAATGTCTGAATATAGACATTCAACTGAAACAACAACTTGGCAAGAAGGCGAGAATAAATTACACAAAACCGAAACATATCCAAACATAGCTTGTACAACTCGTTGAAGGATGGAGAGGCTTTCCAGATACACCAATAATCGCAAGGATGGGAAAGTAAAATCGCTGAATCGCCCAACATATTTTTTGATTCTTCATTGCTATTAAATCTTTGTAATATTGGTCATCCTGGAAATATACACCCAATACGTCTGCAGCTGGCAATGGCATGACTATAGGCCTCAGATTCTGCATCTCTGATGTAACATTCCAATCGATTCTTCTCAGATTCTGGTCCATTGTTGGCAAATTCCAATTTCTTGTTCTCAATTTCTGAGCTGTCCCCTCCCTCTCTCGGGAGCACCTGATCCCTGTTAGTGCAAAAGTTCATGATCCAGCTTTCATAATGTGATAACACGTTGAAGTCATCCCCGTATTAATAGAAGAGGGAAACTGTCGACTTGCGTAATTACACCCTATGGAGACGGAGATTATTTAAAGCCACAAAACAAACAGATTCAATTGATCCTTTTTCCATCTAACACCTTCTATATCACCATAAACTGAATCGTTTACTCAGTCAGAATCAGACATCAGAGTTAATGAGTAAAAATAGAATGACTGGCGGAAGCACTTACTTCCAATTCATTCGTGGGACACAGGTGTCACTGGCTCCAGCATAATATATTGCACTTGAATGTTGGCAATGTCATTAAATGGTCATACTTGTAAGTGCGTTCTCATATCAACGTGAAATAAGCTTGCGTGTCTGTGTAGTGATGTGATTAATATGATTATACCGAAGACACTTAGCCCCTCTCATTCGCGCTTCAAAATACGCCAGAACTCTTTCTGATATTTGTAACCTTGTATTCTAAGTTGGGACCAGTGAGCAGTTAGAACAAATATTTACATTTGTCCGGAAATGTGGAACAAATTGTCCCTAAATTAGTCTTCCCTCAATATGGAATGCCATAAGGATAGACAAGGGTCATGGGTGGAGAGGGGACTCATAATGTTAAAGTGGCGGCGCGGGATCGTTGGGCAGAAGGGCCTGTTTTCTGTGCTGTGTTGTTCCTTGTTCTTTGTTCTCTGATTTGGCACAGAAGCTTAAAATCCCTACAGTGCAGAAGAGGCCATTCTGCTCATTTGGACTGTGTTGGCTCTCTAAAAGTGAAAGCATCTGACGCACACAACTCGGTCTGGCCAATCACCATAATCCTGCACATCTTAGATGGCTCTTCCATCTTTCCAACACATCTTGGTATATTAAGGAGTAATTTAGCATCGCCAATCCGCGCACCCTCCACGTATTAGGACACCGGGGGACAATGTAGCATGACCAATCCATCTATTTGCTCATCCTTGGATTGCGGGAGGAAACCAGAGCAACCGAAAGAAAACGAGGCAGACACAGGGAGAATGTTTAAACTTCACACAATCAGTCACCCAAGACTGGAATTAGACCGGGTCACTGGAGCTGTGAGGCAATAATGCGATACACTGTGCCACCGTGCCGCCTTAAGAATAGTTAGTTTAAGTAACAGATGTAAGTTTAAATACGAGATTTCGAACAGAAAGCAGACAAATATCAATGTTCATAATTAAGTAAGTAGTAAAGAACAGTGGTATGTATCTTTCAATTAAAGATAATAACTTCAAAATGTCTACATTACCCGCTGCCTCGGAAAAGCTGCCAGTATAAATAAGGACACACACACACACATACTCTCGCCCACCTTCTTCCTTCGGAAAAAAAAACATATAAAGGTTTGAGGTCACGTACCAACCGATTCAAGAACAACCATCAGACTTACTGCCATCAGACTTCTGAATGGATCGACCTCGCGCTGAGTTGATCTTTCTCAACACCCGAGCTAGATCTGTAATGTGATATTCTGAACTCTCTCCTTTCCTTCTCTATGAGCGTTATGCTTTGTAAAGCGTGTAAGAAACAATACTTTCCACTGCATATGAATATATGTGACAATAATAAATCAAATCATATCAAATCAAACAAGGAACCTTTCGACTCCACAACATTGGCCTTCCAATAACTTCTACGCTTTCCCTGATTACTGTCTTTCCCTTAGTGTGTTTAGAAAATCCCTTGGGAATTTCAGTTGCTTTGACCACTAGTGATTTAATGCATTTTCTTTTCCCTCTTCTAATTTTTGAGAACCCTCCCATACTTTTTAATACCCGTCTAGAGCCTGTAGAAAGAGGTGTGTCTCTTACACCTGCTCAGGTCATAAATTCAAGCGTTTTTAGACAAAGCAGTTAATTAGGCCGCAATTGCTGTTCGCGCGATTCAGATGCGGGACGTTAAAGAGTTTCATCTTCATACTGAGCACGTCCTCTAAATGATAACGTGATGCGGAATATTTGTTTTAAAGCAGGTGGACACAGCCTTAAGAAAATAAAAGAGACATGTCTCAAAGTTAATTTGCCAAAGAAAGGGTTAAGACCGTAAAGAGTTCTATCGTTAAACGGAGAAATATTGATTATGTTTGCCATGAAGCTTAGCTACCTCCTCCATCTTTCAATGAAAAGGTGTTCACTTGTAATTTTTACATTCTTTATGCTGAGTTCTCTGTCATCTGCTCCATTCCTCAGGGAAGAATGTTTTATGAAACTAATTGCTTTTGCAACTGTATCATACGGAGTGAAGCCCCGTCCTTTTTTTCAGTTATCTCTTTAATTTTCTAATGCATAATAAAGTGGCTAGCATTAAGTATTTGGCTCTCTGTGACTCCATGAAACAGAATGTGCAGGTTTATATATATAGGGAGAGAGAGATTATATATATATATATATAATAGATATCTATATATATATACACATACACACAGAATAGCTGCATTTACATATATATTATATATTTATATCGATACAGATATTTTTTTCACAGAATAGCTGCATTTAAATATATGTACATGTGTGTGTGTGTGTGTGTAAATGCAGTTATTCTGTAAAAATGTATGAAACTGCCTTAATTCCCCTCTTCTACCCCTTCCCAACTGCCAATCTCTGACTAAGTGATCCTGTAATTCCCTATTTGCCTTTCTTTAACAGTGGGGTCATATTTTCAGTAATTGTAAATTTCATTTTTAAAATATCTTGACACCCAGGTCATCAGTTCTTGGGAGTTCGCACGCTTTTAGTGTCAATCACTTCTCCAATGGTTTTCTAATACTCCGGCCTGTAGTTCCTTACGTACATTATACCTCCAACGTACAATCTGAAAATTCATATCACACCTGCTGCATTAACAAGAGCACTCTGATCACAGTGATGTTGAGCATGGGGAGGGGGGGTTCATGCACCTGAAAAGCCACTGCCGTATCCGCTTCCAATACCTGCCCTGGCAGCGAGTTCCAGGCATGCACCACCCTCTGCGTAAAAGGTCTGCCTCATGTAAGTCCTTTAAACTTTACCCCTTGTATCTTAAACCGATGCCCCCTAGTAATTGACTCTTCCACCCTGGGAAAAATCTACTGACTATCCACTCTATTCGTGCCTTGCCTATTCTTGTAGACTTCCATCAAGTCGCCCCTCAACCTCCTTCGTTCCAGAGAGAACAAATGTCCTGCTTGACAGGCAACATGCTGGTAAACTTAGTCTTCTTTTACTGAGTCAGTTTTGTATCCACCTTCCCAGCTCACCTCTGATCCCATGCGACTTCGCCTTCTGCACCAGTCTGCCATGGTAGACCTTGTCAAAGGACATACTGAAGTCCATATAGACAATATCCACTGCCCTATCTTCATCAAACATATTTGTCAGTTCCTCAAAAAGCTTGATCAAGTTACTGAGACACAGCCTCTCCTTTCACAAAACCGTGTTCCCCACACACTAATACGTACACTTAATTCCAAGTGGAAATAAATCCTGTCTTGAAGAATCCTCTCCAATAATTTACCTACAACTGTTGAAACACTCTCCAAGCTTTAACTACCTGGATAATTCTTGCTACCCTTCTTGAGCAAAGGAACAAGATTAGCCATTTTGCAATCCTCTGGGACATCCCCTTTAGCCAGTGAAGATACAACAGTTTCTCGCAAGGCCCCAGTAACTTCCTCCCTTGCCTCTCTCAGTATTCTGTGGTATATCCCATCAGACCCTGGGGACTTGGCTACCTTAATGATACACAAGAACTCCAATACTTTCTCCTTTTTGATCTCAACATGACTCAAACTATCTACACATCCTTTCCCAGACTCATCATCCAGCAAGTCCTTCTCTTTGGTCAGTACTGATGCAAAGTATTCATTTAATACTCGCCCATTTCATCTAGCTCCATGCACAGATTCCCTCCCTTGTCCTTGAGTGGGCCAACCCTCTCGCTGGGTACTCCTTTGCTCTTTATATATGGATAAAAAGCCTTATGATTTCCCTTAATCCTGCTGGTCAATACGTTTTCGTGACCCCTTTAGACTTCCTTACTCATTGCTTAAGTTTCTGTCTACTTTTCTTGTATTCCACATTTGTTCAGTTTATCCCCAGGCTCTTGGCTTTGAAAAATGTTTTTTTTTCTTTCTCTTTGACAAGGCTCATAACATCTCCCGTTACCCAAGGTTCCCAAAACTTGCCAAATGTATCCTTTATCCTTACAAGAATGTGCCTGTCCTGAGTCCCTATCAACTGACACCTGAATGCCAAATTTGATTTGCCTACAAACATCTGACCCAATCTGCATTCTTGCATTCCTACCTAATATTGTTGGAATTAGCGTTCTCCCAATTTAGCACCTTAACTTGAGGACTGCACTTATCTTTATTCAGCAATACCTTAAAGCTTACTGAATTGTGGCTTCTGGTTCTGAACTGCTTCCCTACTGAAAGATCGGCCACCTGGTTGCCTCAGCTCCAGAAAGTCCAACCATGAGTGGGGCAATCTACATGCTGTTTCAAGATGCCCTTCTGGATGCTCCTTATAAAGTCTGCCCCATCCACGCCCAGAGCACTATGTGAGTCCCAGTCAATATAAGGCGAACGAAAATCTCCCACCACAACAACCCTGTTACTATTACACCTTGCCAAAATCTACCAGCATATCTGTTGTTCGATCTCCTGCTGACAGTTGGGTGGCTACAGTAAAACCCCAATAAGGTGACTACTCTTTTTCTATTCTCGATCTCTACTCACATTGCATTGCTCTTTGTGTCCTCTGATGTGTCCTCCCGCAGTATAGCTGTGATATTCCCCTTAACCAGTAGTGCAACTCCCCCACCGCTTTTACATCCGTCTCTATCCTACTTGAAACAATATAAATGTATCCTGGAATTCCAAGCTGCCAACCTTGTCCTTCCCATAATCAAGCCTTGTGAGGGATGGAGGTGTAATTTTTGAATCAAACCATCTGGGGCGGAAACCATGACAGAACCGTTATTGTAACCTAAGGGGTTAAACGCTAAGACCAGCAGATGATGAAACACACAGAAAAAGAAGAAGAAAAAAACATGAGACTGGATATAGTCAGGCACATTGATAACCCACTTTATGGAAACAACTGTGAGTTTAGTCACAAACATAGGACATAAGGTTCGATGCTGCTAACACAGCAATAATTAGGGATAATAAAAAGACTGCCTGTAATGTAGAGATAACATCAGAGATGTGATGTGCAGTGAAGCATACACCACATCCTGCAGGAATGTAAGAGGCCCACGTTATAAAAAAGCAAATGGTCTGCAAGATGTGTTGTTTCTACAACTAAGCATAAAAGGGGAAAAGGTCACTGAGATAGTTGGGACAGCAGTGATTAAACTGGAAAAGGATTGATTACCGCCAATCTGAACTGGAAATGCAACAGTGTTGGATAAGATGGATGAGTTTGCTAATGCACTCTTGTGATAACAGGAGACATTGTTAGATGGGGGTAGAGGGGATGACACCTCAAGCCAATAGGGGAATGACAACACATAGATGGGACAGGGACCACCAATTAGGGGAGAACATCACATTGCAAAGCCATTATAATGCTTGTAAAAAAGTATAAAATGTGCTACAAATTTATGTGAGGTGTGCCTATTTCGCTAGACACCCTTTCTTGCAAGATCGAATAAACCGACAGTTAGCTGAACTCATCCGTGTCTTTGATTCAAAGGGGGAGATCATAAAAGTGAGTATCTGACCGTTTCTCACAATTGGGGGCTCGTCCGGGATCCGGAATTATAACGGGGGTTTCCCTCGACTAGACCAAATCGACGGAATAAGACGCGTCTGGTGTATATTTACACGTAAAAACGTCGTTTTGGTCTGGAAGGAGGGGAATCTGAAACCACTCAATTGAGATAATTCTGGACCCTGGGAAAATCACACGGATGACTTCTATACACTAGGACTGCGAGGACTGTGACTGAAATTTGTGAGGGGGTATACACATCATTGGAAGAAGTCGGACAACTCCGTGCACGGATCAAGGTAAGAAATTTCTCTCCCGGGAATTTGGCTGATTAAGGGTGAGAGTCATTTTCTTCCTTGTTGACTTTATGGTTATGACAGTTTGATCTGAGGGCGCAAATAAATTAACTTGTGTCCAAGACGACAACTGAAGACTAACCATGTGAGGTAAACCGTCTAAGAGTAAGGATGGGAAACCGGGAAATAATACTGATGAAAAGGGAATACCCCCTGACAGTCCTCTGGGAATACAGTTAGAAAATTGGGATTGGGACCAAAAGACTAAGGACTTAAAAATGAAGGTTATGATAAAATATTGTTGTTTTGTGTGGACGAAGGAACCAATCCGGAAACCATCTGTATTTTGGCCAAAGTACGATTCGGTTGAGGATTGGGTTTGTCAGATTCTGAATATGTATGTGAGATAGAAGCAGCCGGTGTCCCAGAAAGGAATTGACTATGCAAGTTGCTGGATAATGTTAATTTAGGGGCTGCGGGGGAGGTTATGTGATGAGGGAGCAGAGGAAAGTAGAATAAGGGAGGTGTCCCTAGAAGCACTGGAGTTTGAGGATGGGTCACGAAGTATATAGATGGATGAGCATGAATGGGATGGACCTACAACTGGTCTGAGCAGAAAGAGTAGAGAGAAGTATGTCAGTGGAACTGGGAACCCTGACGTGGGCTTTTACTGAGGTGCGGGGTGAACGCTAATAGCGGTTATGTATTGGAATTGTACATGACTATATGACTGTTTGAGAGAGAAAGGGATTTGTCATGACATGAGGCACCCGAATCAAACATGGTTATATTTATTAGAAGCCAGTGAGCTCCCATCTGTAAAGGGTTAAAAAGAGACAAGCAGGCTGACTCTGTATGGTACAGAGAGAGAGAGGGTGCAACTGTGTAATTGAGACCCTCATGTGATGTAATAGGTATAGCCAATTAAAGTGAATTGCTTTAAGTTTAATAAATTAGGTAGGGATCGGGCAGAGATTTGAATTCTGCCAGGTGGGAAAGGTGGCATTACATTGCATCTTAAAGTTGGAAAGAGAGTTAACCATTTAGGCACACAGCAGATTTGATTTTGTACTTGCCTGTGTTGGTTACAAAGGCAGAGCTGTAGAAATAATTAATCATGTAGATTGCACATTAGAATGCTTTCAGTATTTCTTCGTGCATCTGTGTTCCAAGTGATGTTTTGTTTTATTGTACCAGAATTGTAAGAATGTGCAAGGGTCTTGATTTATTGAGGATATTTAAAGGTGATAAAAATAAATCTTATTTTGGATTTTCTGAATCAGGCTTTTGTTAAATAAACTGCTGTACTTTGACTCACAATTGGATTCAGAGGTATTTTTACCTACAAGAATTGGTGCCGAAACCTGGGATCTGTTTACGGGTCCGGTTGAATGGCCACAACCGGAGCTCCAGAATAGATTACCGAATTTAAGAGAGTGAATCAAAGTACAGTAGGTGCCCATCTGTGATGAAGGAGTGTGAGTGTGTGTGAGAGGTCTGAGCTGAGCATGTACAGACAAGGAGGCATCTGTCTTTGCACCTAGCCTTAGACCAGTTGTTAAGAGGGGTAGCCCCCTACGCAAAGCTCAGGAGTTTGAAGTGAGTGTAAAGGCTAGAGAAGGATGCCTGAGATGTGATGTTCAGATGAGAGTAAGAAAGAATCTGTCTGAGAGATCGCTGGAGTAGAAGGGAAAGCCGGCTTAATAGTGTGAGCTTAAGGGTGTAAGCTCATGAGTGTAAGCGGTGGTACGAAGGGCACTGATCACCCCTGATAGGTATCATCGGACTGTGATAAGAGCGACCTAGGGGTGGGATCCATTTCACCCACTAGATCAACAATGGAAATGATTGGGGAAAAAAAAGGGACAGAACTAAGAAAATTGGAATTCTCTTAGTTTGAATTAATTAAACAGGTTTAAACCGGATTAATTGAACACATCTTAGTCTTAGGTAAAAAAAAAATGGGCTGATAACAAGGAGAGCATTAAAACGTCAGAATCACAGATTAGAGAGTTAAGAGAAACCAAACAAAGAAAATAGCAGTATTGTTAACACATCAGTTAGCTGGACTAATTGAACAAGTAGTCACTTCCACTAAGAAGTGGAATGGGGATAAAAAAAAAGATTAAGGAATTAGAATTCAGAGTAAGGGAACTGGAGAAACAAAACCAAGTGTTGGAAGACTACTGCAGGGGGACATTACCTCCCTCCCCCGGCAGTATGACCATGAAACTCACAGCGCCTGGGGGTGACTTTAATACTGAGGAGAAGGTCTGTAACCTTGCTCCGGTAACGAGGAGAGGAACAGTGAATAATCCATTGACCAATTTAAATACTTCACACCAGGGAAAGACATCAGATCCTAGTGTCACTGGGAAAACTCCAGCCCTGGAGTTCAAAGGCCAAATTTTGGTATTATCATTGTCCCAAGAAGTATTGATAGTATTAGATATAGCTTTGAACTTGAACTCACAGTATAAGTTTTTCTTTATAGTAGACGATAAGCACAGGTGTTATATTTGGGACATTTAATATTCCAAAGGATCAAGGAGATGCCCGTGGACAGGCTAGCTGATGAAATAGCAAAAGAAGCAGCCCTAAACACACAACCAATTAGGATGCAGGCCCTTATTTCCCTAATGCCCCCTTGGAACGAATCCAATCTTTACAGAAAAGGAAAAAGAGGAGCTGACTGAGATGAGACAGAGAAACAGAAGGCAAAGATAATGATAGCGGCTGTAGATGAGATTGTGAGGAAGAGGGTGGAACCAATAACTGAGGGAAAGACACGAGGGTATCAGAATGTTGAAAGGAAGGAACGAGGAAGTAGAAAAGGTGGGGCACTAAAAGGTGGGGTAACACAAAGAACCCAACAAAAGGGGTGTTATCACTGTGGAATGGTTGGACATTTTAGAAGACAGTGCCCTGAATTACAAAGAGAAGAGAGGGTAGTCCCTCTCATGAGTATGGATGGAGATTAGGGAGGTCCCGGGAATCCACAGGGAATCCTTGATAAATCTGCAGGTGGGTCCCCAACAAGAAGATGTAGTGTTTCTGGTGGATACGGGGGCCACCAGATCCTCTCTGAGTTTTATACCAAGAGGAATAAAGTTAATCGATAAGAAATTAATGGTATCAGGAGTGAAAGGGGAAGGTTTTACCGTCCCCATGTTTGAACCGATTATGCTTAAATATCAGACTGAGCGGTTAGAGGGTCAACTCTTATACATACCAGAAGTTGGCAGTAATTTATTAGGCAGAGACTTAATAATTAAATTCGGTTTGGCAATTGGAGTAGAAAAGAACCAATTAACAGTAACCATGGCAGTATTAACAGACATAGAACATAGAACATAGAACATTACAGCGCAGAACAGGCCCTTCGGCCCACGATGTTGCGCCGACCAGTTACAAAACAATGACCCACTAGCCTAAACCAATCCCTTTTCATCCATAAACCTATCCACAGATCTCTTAAACGCCCCCAAACTAGGTGCATTTACAACTGACAAACAGGAACAGCAAATAGACCCGATCGTCTGGGCAGGGGAGGGAAACCGAGGGGGGTTAGACGTTCCTCCTCTGCAAATAAATTTAAAAAAAGGAGAGACGGTGTGTGTTAAGCAATACCCTATACCGTTACAAGGGAAAAAAGGATTACAGCCAGTAATTGAAGGATTGGTTAGAGATGAACTGCTAGAACCCTGCATGTCCCCTTATAATACCCCTATATTGCCTGTAAAGAAGCCTGATGGAACGTACCGCCTGGTACAGGACCTGAGGGCCCTGAACCAGATAGTGCGGACGCGACACCCCGTTGTCCCTAATCCTTATACTTTATTAAGCAAGATTCCTCCTGATCACGGATGGTTCAGTGTAGTGGAACTAAAAGATGCATTTTGGACATGCCCACTGGTGGAAGAAAGTCGAGACTTATTTGCTTTTGAGTGGGAAAATCCTATCACAGGACGGAAACAGCAGTTCAGGTGGACAGTGCTCCCACAGGGGTTCACAAAGTCCCCAAATGTTTTC
This sequence comes from Prionace glauca, assembly GCA_037974335.1. Taxonomy (NCBI): domain Eukaryota; kingdom Metazoa; phylum Chordata; class Chondrichthyes; order Carcharhiniformes; family Carcharhinidae; genus Prionace; species Prionace glauca. The sequence continues at coordinate 999,334 of CM075734.1, forward strand.
GGTCAAGTCTTAGAGCAGGTGTTAGAAAGATTTAAAAAGCCTGATAAAATCACGTTACTACAATATGTAGATGACCTACTAGTAACAGGAGGATGAAAGGAAAAGGTAATAGAAGCCACAAATAGCTTATTGAATTTTCTGGGACAACAGGGATTCAGGGTGTCAAAGAAAAAGCTGCAGTACGTAGAGAAGGAAGTTAAATACCTTGGACATCTAATCAGTGAGGGAAGGAGAAGAATACATCCAGAAAGAATACAAGGAATCCTAGATCTAAATATACTACGGACTAAAAAGGAACTTGGGATTAGTAGGATACTGTAGAATGTGGATCGAAGGGTACGCACAGAAAACATAAGAACATAAGAACTATATTTGAAACTGTTAGAAGAAGAACCTAATGTTTTAGAGTGGACAGAGGATCTAAGCTGATAATAGGAACGAAACTCCCTTGGACTAAGTGCTTACCAATAGCACTTTTGCATATTTGTACAGCTCCTCGAAAGGATTTGGGTTTATCCCCCTATGAAATGCTATTTGGACTGCCTTATATGGGAGCAGTCGGGGAGTTACCGGTTCCTGAAATGAATGATCAATTTGTAAAGAAATATATACTGGGCCTGTCCTCCTCGATATCTTCCCTTAGGAAACAAGGATTATTGTCGCAGACTCCAGCCCTCGACTTCACGGTACATACAATACGACCGGGAGATTGGGTCCTGGTAAAGTCATGGAAAGAAACTAAGCTGCAACTGGAATGGGAGGAACGATCTCAAGCACTCCTAACAACCGAGGCAGCAATCAGCACTGCTGAAAAGGGGTGGACACATCATACTAGAATCAAGGGACTGGTAAAACCTCCAGATAATTCCTACACGTGGAAGGTCGAACCAACTGAAGAACCTTTAAAGCTGAAATTTAAAAGACTCTAAATAATCAATTTCTAGTAGTGGCGTGAGCGCGGGAAAGAAACTGTTTTGAATAAGTTCTCTCCTAAAAGGTAACGAGAAAGGGATAGAATGGAAGGGGTAACCTGGATAATGCTTTCCTTCCTCTTGTCTCAGAAAGTACTTACAAGTATGGGATATAATTCAGATAAGTTAGAAAAGGAAAGGAAAAATCCTATAAGCTCAATTACGATTCTGGATCTCCCTACAACACAGGTGGTAGAGACTGACCTATGTCTTTTGGTAGTGTGTGGAGATCTGATAAGCCAGCGAAAATATTCGGTGGAATCCTTACAATTTTATGCTGATGGAAGGTATCCTTGGGGTAGACTTCCTTCCATAATATCCCTTCATCAGAAATATATGCAGTCCAGACCAGAATGCTTAGATAAGAAATGCAATCCTATATATATAACAATAAAAGGGACCAAATTGACCGAAAAAAAAATAAACGGTCCAGTTGTAGATCCTAAGAACCTCTCCCGGTACTCCATAGCTGGTGGACCCTTCCTTGCGGTTAACTGGACCAGAGACTACCAATTGCACCAGGCAGTATTTGGAATTAGGGTGAAGGAGGGAGGACAAGATAGCAAATTGAATGTTGTTTCCGAATCTATGTGGATAAAAATTTGAAAACACGCGACCGGAATGATAAGGTTCCCCAAAACGACCCAAAGGCAGTAAGAGTGGTAGAAGTAAATAACCTGAAACAAACCCTTGAAATAGAGACTGGGTATGAGGAAACTAATGCCTGGGTAGAATGGGTCAGATACAATGTAAAAAGCTTAAATAAAAGCAATTGCTATGCCTGTGCGTCTGGGAGGCCAGTGGCCCAAATAGTACCCTTCTCTCTGGGATGGAAACGTGACAGAAGAGGTATGGAGTGCATGTTAGCCCTGTATCAAGAAAAGGAAGCATGGGGCAACCCGAACTGCACATCCCTATCCCTGATGTTCCCTCCCGTAGAAGCAAAGAACTTAAAAACTCCCCCTCAGTTTCTTACTGCTATTGTGAATCACACTTCATGTGTGAATCGACAAGGGGCAGAGTTAACTCATAATATGGGGGAGTTAGAAACATGCTCAGAAATCAGGAGCATTACAGAGAACGGAATGGGAGGGAACTATTTATCATTGAAAATCCCCAGAGCAGATATATGGTGGTATTGTGGAGGAAGGGTACTGAGGCCAACTCTACCGCCCCCCCCCCCCCCCCAGTGGAAAGGTACATGTAAGAACATAAGAACATAAGAACATAAGAAATAGGAGCAGGAGTAGGCCATCTGGCCCTTCGAGCCTGCCCCGCCATTCAATAAGATCATGGCTGATCTGTCGTGACTCAGCTCCACCTTCCCGCCCTCTCCCCATAACCCTTAATCCCTTCTCTTATCAAAAACCCATCAACCCGTTTCTTAAAAATATTTAGCGAGGCAGCCTCCACCACTTCAACGGGCAGAGAATTCCAGAGATTCACCACCCTTTGAGTGAAGAAGTTCCTCCTCACCTCTGTTCTAAACCGCCCCCCCTTTATCTTGAGGCTGTGCCCCCTAGTCCTACTGTCTTTTTTGAGCGGGAACAGTCTCTCCACCTCTATCCTATCCATCCCATTCATCATCTTATACGTCTCAATGAGATCTCCCCTCATTCTTCTAAACTCTAACGAGTACAAGCCTAGTCTATTCAGCCTCTCCTCAGAGCTCAATCCCCTCAACTCCGGTATCAGCCGAGTAAACCTCCTCTGCACTCCCTCCAGGGCCAAAATATCCTTGCGCAGGTGCGGCGCCCAAAACTGGACACAGTACTCCAGCTGCGGCCTCACCAATGCCCTATACAGCTGCAGCAAGACCTCCCTACTTTTATATTCAATCCCCCTCGCTATGAAGGCCAGCATCCCATTCGCCTTCCTGACCACCTGCTGCACCTGCAAACTGGGTTTTTGCGACTCATGCACAAGGACCCCGAGGTCCCTCTGCACCGTCGCCTGCTGCAGTTTTTCGCCCCGTAAGTGTGCAATTGTCTAATTGGCTATACCATTTACCCTGGCATTTGAAGAATCAAAAAGGATCAGAAAAAACAAGAGATCAGTGATAGGAATTTCTTTTGATGAAAAGATATATCGAGATCTCATAGGAGTGCCTCGGGAAGTCCCAGATGAATTTAAAGCTCAGAATCAGATTACAGCTGGGTTTGAATCCTTGTTTTGGTGGGTGACAATAAATAAGAATGTGGATTGGATATTATAACCAACGGAGATTCATGAACTAAACCAGAGATGCTGTCAGGGGGTTGGCGGAACAACTAGACGCCACTAGTAGGATGGCGTGGGAAAATAGGATGGCCTTGGATATGGTGTTAGCAGAGAAAGGAGGTGTATGTGTAATATTGGAGGGAAAGTGTTGTACCTTTATCCCAAATAATACGGCCCCTGATGGCTCTATAACCCGAGCCCTCGAAGGGCTAACGACCCTAGCTAATGAACTAGCTGAGAATTCGGGTACAGACCCCGATCTCACTAGGTGGTTGGAAGCTTGGTTCGGCAAATGGAAGGGAATAGTAATGTCCGTCCTTGTCTCTTTCATGGTGACGGCTGGGGTATTGGCCGCCCTAGGGTGCTGTATCATCCCTTGTGTTCGGGGGCTGGCTCAGCGGCTAATCGAAACTGCCCTGACTAAGGGGGATGTCCTGGATGGAAAAGTGATAAATATGAATTTAGAGAAGGAAGAGAGGATAAGCCTCTTAGACGATAAAACTTTGCACGAACAGGCCCTTGACCTCCTGGAACGCCTGGAACACCAGAGGAATGTCAAAAATTACAAAGCATAAGAAAAACAGGGGGGATTGTGAGGGATGGTGGTGTAATTCATGAATCAAACCATCTGGGGCGGAAACCATGACAGAACCGTTATTGTAACCTAAGGGGTTAAACGCTAAGACCAGCAGATGATGAAACACACAGAAAAAGAAGAAGAAAAAAACATGAGACTGGATATAGTCAGGCACATTGATAACCCACTTTATGGAAACAACTGTGAGTTTAGTCACAAACATAGGACATAAGGTTCGATGCTGCTAACACAGCAATAATTAGGGATAATAAAAAGACTGCCTGTAATGTAGAGATAACATCAGAGATGTGATGTGCAGTGAAGCATACACCACATCCTGTAGGAATGTAAGAGGCCCACGTTATAAAAAGCAAATGGTCTGCAAGATGTGTTGTTTCTACAACTAAGCATAAAAGGGGAAAAGATCACTGAGATAGTTGGGACAGCAGTGATTAAACTGGCAAAGGATTGATTACCGCCAATTTGAACTGGACATGCAACAGTGTTGGATAAGATGGATGAGTTTGCTAATGCACTCTTGTGATAACAGGAGACATTGTTAGATGGGGGTAGAGGGGATGACACCTCAAGCCAATAGGGGAATGACAACACATAGATGGGACAGGGACCACCAATTAGGGGAGAACATCACATTGCAAAGCCATTATAATGCTTGTAGTAAAAAAGTATAAAATGTGCTGCAAATTTATGTGAGGTGTGCCTATTTCGCTAGACACCCTTTCTTGCAAGATCAAATAAACCGACAGTTAGCTGAACTCATCCGTGTCTTTGATTCAAAGGGGGGGGGATCATAAAAGTGAGTGTCTGACCGTTTCTCACAGCCTCAGTAATGGCAGCAACATCATAGCTCCTAAGCTCTAAGTTCACCTGCCTCAACTGCTACATTTCTCGCATTGAAACAAATGAGCTTCCGTCCACTCGACCCTCATTGATTAGTAGCTACATCCTGCCTCTTCTTTCTCTGAGTCTTGTTGGCCCTACCCTCTGGTTCCTCGAAAGCTATTTCCTCATTGCTTTGGTTCCCACCCCCTGTCAAACTAGTTTAAATCCTCCCGTGTGCCACGAGAAAACCCCACGGCCAGAATATTTATGCCTGTCCAGTTTAGGTGCAATCTGTCCTTCTTGTATCGGTCCCAATTGCCCGGAAGAGACTCCAATGGTCCAGATATCTGAAACCCTCCTTCCTAAACCTGCTGTTTATCCACGTGCTGAGCTGCACTATCTTCCTATTTCTATCCTCACTAGCAGGCAGTAATCCTGAGTTTACAAGCGGAGAGGTCCTGCTTTTTAACTTTTTATCTAACTCCCTAAACTGCTGCTGCAGGACCACGTCACTCTTCGTGCTGATGTCGTTCGTCCCAGTATATACCAGGGCCTCTGGATGCATAACTCTGTACACAGAGTTGTACACAACTCTGGTGCGGCCACACTTGGAGTTTTGTGTGCAGTTCTAGTCCCCACATTACAGGAAGGATGTAGAGGCTTTGGAGAGGGTGCAGAGGAGGTTTACCAGGATGTTGCCTGGTATGGAGGGGAGATCCTATGAGGAGAGACTGAGAGATTTGGGGTTGCTTTCGCTGGAAAGAAGGCGGCTAAGAGGGGATCTCATTGAAACATATAAGATGATTAGAGGTTTAGACAGGGTAGATAGTGATAGCCTTTTTCCTAGGATGGAGAAAGCTAGCACGAGGGGGCACGACTTTAAATTAAGGGGAGGTAGTTATAGGACTGATGTCAGGGGTAGGTTCTTTACCCAGAGGGTGGTGAGGGACTGGAATGCCCTGCCAGCTGCAGTTGTAAATGCACCTAGTTTGGGGGCGTTTAAGAGATCTGTGGATAGGTTTATGGATGAAAAGGGATTGGTTTAGGCTAGTGGGTCATTGTTTTGTAACTGGTCGGCGCAACATCGTGGGCCGGAGGGCCTGTTCTGCGCTGTAATGTTCTATGTTCTATGTTCTATGCTCACTCTCTACCTTCAGAGTATTTTCCGCCTGTTCAGAGATATCCTGGATCCTGGCACCAGGGAGTGAACATACCATCCTGAAGTCTCTTTCACGTCCACAGAACTGCCAATCTGCACCTCCAACTATAGCGTCCCCTCTAACTATTGCTCTACTGCTCTTTGTCCTTCCCTGTTTAACAACAGAGCCTGTCGCGTTGCCACCGCTCTGGCTGCTGCTGCTGTTATCCCCTGATAGGCCCAACACTTTCCAAAACGGTGTACTTGTTAGAAATGTGGATGACCACAGGGGATCCTATAATGACTGCCTGATTATTCCAGCGGTCGCCCATCTATCTGCCTGAACCCTTGGTGTGACCACGCCCCTAAAGCTCCTTCCAGTGACGCTATCCGCCACCTTCACGCTCGTAACGGCATCCAACCGCTGCACCAATGGACTATCCATGCGGTCTGGAAGGAATTGCAATTGGGTGCACTTCCTGCAGACATAATTGTCCCAACGTCACGGATCCCCCACACCTCACAATTGCCACATTAATACCCCTCTGACTAACATTTCCAGAACCAATTAAATTATTTATGAAAAATTATAAAACTGTTACCTTCACGTTTACCTTCTCACAGTGGTCTGTTTTGGCCTCAGGAGGAGAGAGGAGGGAAAGACTAATGCAATGTTAGGGGTTTTCCGCTCCTTGATGCCAGATCGTCCACTTCCCACTTCTTAGTAGATGGTACTGGTACGACCAATCCATGAATGCATCAATCCCTCAATCTATTCTGCAAGTTGGGTAAGATGCTCTCTATATTCTGCATCCTTACATACTGGATAAACGTCAGTGTCAGTGTTCCAGCATTTTGGTTGTGTGTACAGTTTGTGACTCTGTTCATGCACAATACTTCTATGCACCGTTATCGCTTCTGACTGCCCGACTGTGCAGCCTCGTAAAAACCTGGAAGAGGCCAAATCATTGCACAATACAAAGGCTTCAATGTGTGAACATTGGCGCCTGTCACTTTTCGAAAGTCCATTTCCCTAATGCAAGGGCAAAGTGATCAATAACTTTTGATTACCAGGATACCATAGCCTAATGGTATTACCGGGATATACAGTTAATCCATGAAAGTTAGCTAAAGAACTGCGGACCCGGGTTCGAATCCCGTCACGGCAGCAATTGGAATTTGAATTCAATAAATAAATGTGAAATTAAGAATCTATTGATGACCATGAAACAATTGCCGATTGTCGGCTCACTCATTTTCTTTAAGAAAGGAAATCCACCGTCCTTGCGTGCTCTGACTGACATGGGACAAGAGAGCCACAGCAATGTGACTGACTCTCAACTGCCTCGGGCAACTCGGGATGGACTTTAAATACTGGCCAGCCAGCAACACCTACGCCCCATCAATTAATAATAAAGCATACAACCGCACTACTTGATCAAACTCTGATGGAAAGAGAGAGAGAAACCTAGGGCCAGAGTTGGAGATAGACACTACTGTAGTGAAGGTGGGAAATTAAGAATGAACTGGAAGCAGAGTAGTGACAGATAATGAGGCATAGAGCAAAGAGAGTGCCAGATCAAATCTAAAGCTAAAGAGAACAGAAAGTGAGCGCTCGAAAGATCGGAGGAACTGTGGTGAAAAAGAGGCAAAGGGGGAGGTCAAATTTCAATAAAGCGATAAACATAACGGGAAAAAAAGGGTAAGAAAAACGGGAGAAGTGCAGATTGGCAACTAAAAAATATTTATGAAAAGCAGTTAGAAGATAGATAAATAATGGGAATGGAAGACATAATTAAGTTGTCCTAAATCTGAACAGTACTTCTCAAAGTTAATGAAGGCAACTCAGAACTCACTTAATGAACTCACTCAGAATGCAACTTTTCTCAACTTAGAGGGAACGCGTAAAACCGTGACTTCTATGGATTCTACTGAAAAGCATTATTCCTAGAATTTTAAGACAGAACTTGTTCCAATCAGGCTTCAGACAGAGGACACGTATAAATTGAAAGGAGATGTAAGCCCTGTGCATACATAGCCAGACCACTCAAGCTTTGATATTTGCAAAACAAAACATTGCTATGAGAATAATCAATCAATGAGGAGGTAAATCTGACCCTTTTTGCTAGGAACTGGAACTATTACGTAAGGTAAAATAATTGTTTCGGAAACCTGTGTTCTCATATGTATCGTCATCATCCATAACATCATCTAAATTCTTGTTGTTTAATGAAACTTACAAATCGTAATTGGCCATATTACCAAATCATTGATGGTTTCCCTGACAGATTTTCATTTAGCTCTGGGCAACAGACATCGTAACTCGAAGCATTACCTTTTTTTGCCCCTCCAAAGATGCTGTCAGACCCAGGGAAATTTTCCACCTGTGATAATGGTTTTCAGTTTTGACCATATTGAGGGAGGAGATTAGCAACATGAAGGTCTGAATCTCCAAGCTTTGGTCGGATCATAGGCTGATAAGAATCTGGAAGAAAGCAGCAACATTGCTAAAGCGCCCAGCCCCCTGAGTTGGTTTGTTCACAAGTTGTGCAATTACAGAGAATGTCTTTCAAAACTACATTAATGTAATTCGTGTGCGATGAAAATCTTTGGTGAATCCAAAGACTGAGAAGCCATTCTTTCTGTTGTTTCATGATAAATGCCCTCCGGGTGCTCGGTAATCACTTCCATCGGAATCTACACCAGTATAACGTATAATTGATTCAGTTCACAGAATCAAAAAATCCTACAGTGCAGAGAGAGGTCATTTGGCCCATCGAGTCTGTACCAACCGCAATTCCACCCAGGCCCTATCCCCATAATACTACATATTTACCCACGAATCCCTCTGACCTATGCATCCCGGAACACTAAGGGGCAATTTAGAAAGGCCCATCGAATTAGCCCGCACATTTTTGCATTATGTAAGAAAGGTTAGAGGGACAATGTTTTCAGACCCAGAGGAGTACCTCAATAGCAAATTGTGCGGAGGGTGTGGAGAGTCTGCAGAAGGATCTAGATAGGCTGGGCGAATGGGCCAGGAAATGGCAAATGGAATTTAATGTTGGCAAGTGTGAGGTGGTCCACTTTGGAAGGAAGAATGGTAGGAAGGATTATTACTTACGTGGCGAAAAGCTGCCGCAGGCGACGGTGCAGAGGGACCTCGGGGTCCTTGTGCATGAATCGCAAAAACCCAGCTTGCAGGTGCAGCAGGTGGTCAGGAAGGCGAATGAGATGCTGGCCTTCATAGCGAAGGGGATTGAATATAAAAGTAGGGAGGTCTTGCTGCAGCTGTATAGGGCATTGGTGAGGCCGCAGCTGGAGTACTGTGTGCAGTTTTGGGCGCCGCACCTGCGCAAAGATATTTTGGCCTTGGAGGGAGTGCAGAGGAGGTTTACTAGGCTGATACCGGAGTTGAGGGGGTTGAACTATGAGGAGAGGCTGAATGAACTAGGCTTGTACTCGTTAGAGTTTAGAAGAATGAGGGGAGATCTCATTGAGACGTATAAGATGATGAATGGGATGGATAGGATAGAGGTGGAGAGACTCTTCCCGCTCAAAAAAAGACAGTAGGATTAGAGGGCACAGCCTCAAGATAAAGGGGGGGGGGGCCTTTTAGAACGGAGTTGAGGAGGAACTTCTTCACTCAGAGGGTGGTGAATCTCTGGAATTCTCTGCCCGTTGAAGTGGTGGAGGTTGCCTCGCTAAATATTTTCAAGAAGCGGGTTGATGGGTTTTTGATAAGAGAGGGGATTAAGGGTTATGGGGAGAGGGCCGGAATGTGGAACTGAGCCACGACAGATCAGCCATGATCTTATTGAATGGCGGGGCAGGCTCGAAGGGCCAGATGGCCTACTCCTGCTCCTATTTCTTATGTTCTTATGTTCTTATCAGTAAAACAATAATGTTTCCTGTCGTTGACATAAAGAATTATTGTTCACGCACACACAAACACACACACATATGCAGGCGCGCGCACACACACAGACACACACACACAAAGGGTAGCCTCGAAATTTCTTTCCATATGTAAGTAATTTAGCCTGGCAAAATAGATCTATTCCGCCAATGCATATTGCACTCCCTGGACTCTTCAAATTGAATCAGGTCTGTGGCTCAAACCGAGCACACTCTTTGAATACTTGAAACCCTTAATGTGGATGCAAATCAGGTGCACTTTCCAGTCGTGTCACCATAACTCCTCACTGAACTTACAAAGCCAAAATCGTCTTCGAAACATGTGGACATTTCCCTTTCGGTCTCCATTGCCGACTGGCTCTTCTTTCCTTCTGTGCCTTATAGGAACATATAAGATGATTACAGGTTTAGATAGGGTGGATAGTGAAAGCCTTTTTCCTCGGATGGAGAAAGCTAGCACGAGGAGGCATGGCTTTAAATTAAGGGGGGGGTAGTTATAGGACGGATGTCAGAAGTAGGTTCTTTACCCAGAGGGTGGTGGGGGATTGGAATGCTGCTGCGGTTGTAAATGCGTATAGTTTGGGGGCGTTTAAGAGATCTGTGGATAGGTTTATGGACGAAAAGGGATTGGTTTAGATTAGTGGGTCAGTGTTTTTTTTTTAAACTGGTCGGCGCAACATCGTGGGCCGAAGGGCCTGTTCTGCGCTGTAATGTTCTATGTTCTATGATCTATGTTCTATGAACTGAGGACGCCTTGATCCAGAATTCGAATTACCTCATGCTGACAATCTCTGCCGCCTCCGCCTCTCCTGCCAACTCCCTCTCGGCCTGAATTGGGGTCTCTTCAACACCGTGTCTGGGCCCTCCCATACGGCTGAAGTCTGTGAACGCTATTCACAGGGTGAATGATTCTGGCAGTTCAAGCAAAACATGGTGCCAATTGCATTATGTAATGCTGGGCAGCTTCAATCATCCTTCGTCACGTCCAACCACGTATATCTCACCTAACCTCAGCCTCACTAATGCACTCCAGTTTCAAGCATCCCATCCCTGTTCGGCTTCGGCAGTTTGACACATTATCGCCTTGCCCTGTCTGGTGGGCAGACTTCTGTCAATTCACTGAGGCCGCCTCAATTCCTTGACAGACACTTTGCAGCCGCCTCACCGTTTTGTTTCCTTCTTTGCATCATTGGAAAATTTAGCTTCATTGCAGCCAACCCGTTCATTCAGGCCAGGAATGCATGTTACTCTCTAAGGGATCAACTCTCCCCTTGCTGCAATTTCTATGTACTTGGGAGAACTTGCATATTTTTTTCACATAACTTGCAACATTTCTATCGTGTTCAAATTTCTATCACTGCCATTTTATTACTCAACATTTGCTGGCGTAGATTTTTTGCCCAATTGTCTGGCCTACATTTAATCAACGCAGCATGGTAGATGTGCTCTCATTCATTTTTAATATCCTGAGCACTTCGCGGATGTTGGATCCTTGTACCAGATTTATTTTCCGAGCTTAATACAACATTATCGAATTTAGAGTGATGAAATATCTCCCTTAATGTCTGCATTATTCTGCTGTCGTACATGTCAGCCAATCTCCACGGACTACTTTAAACATACTTGTTATTGCTTCATAATTGTCGTGACTTAAGTTTAGAGCATTTTTCTTAACACTTAGATGAGGAACACTCAGTCTGATTGCTTGCGGGGAATCATAAAGTGTAACGGAAAAAAACAGCCACTCCCTTTAGCAGATCTGAAACGTGTGAAAGATGCATTCGACTGCAGATGAACAATATCAGAGCCCCAGTGGTTCAGCACTCTGACACTGGCGTTGACTGTGGTTTTAGTTTGGCGCTCAAAAAATGTTCTGTATTTGTTCAGGTGGAATAGTTTTAAACAGTTGCGAATGAAAGATGGCCTAAATGTATAGTTAATGTGAGCAATACGTGTCTGACCACAATATAAAGCCAATATTCTTAATTTGATTCCTGCAGTCACATTCTCAGCGTCTCTGACGAGGTGATCGGCCATCACGGTTTAAATATAGATCAAAGGTATGCGTCTAAGGCACGAACTTCTATTGTTTAATGGGTTGGACATTTGCCTCGGAGCAAATTCTAGACATTGGCAGTATATTCAGAAGCTGCACATCTGTCACTAAAGGAACAGAAATGCGAACAAGAATTAAGATAGTGAAAACTTCCTCTTCCTTTAGCAGTCATGAAATTATTTGGCAAAAGAAAAAAGAATCTGGATTGAAGTCCAAATTCCAAGGCTGTAGTCAGAAAACCTCAAAATAAAAACAACACAAAAGGTTGCAGTTTGGTCTATTGGCGAGCCAGCATGCCATTGGCGTGTATATATTTGGTACCAATCGTTCACACTCAGGCAGCAATTACAGGGGATTCGAGCAATCAGGAAATGGATTATTTGCACCACTGTAAATGGTTGTGCTTATTAAACAGTTGCTATTCCACTTCATTATGTGTCAAAATACTTAACCACATCAACTACAATCTCCAGAATGCACACCAACACTTCAACCTCATACAATCTATACCAGACTTGTGGAAAATAAGTTTACAGTTTCTGCATATGTGCTCCGATTCGGAGCCAGTGTTGTATTTTGGTGTTTAGCACAATAATTCAGATCATTTAATCAGATTCGGCGCTGTAATAGGTCGTCCCCTACTCTTAACTTCCAGGTGTAAATACCAGCTCACCCATGGTTGTTTGAGAAATAGATATCATTACTTGGAAAATTAGACACTTGTATGTTTTTGTCTAGTTCTTGCAGAGTTGTGACCGTCACGTGCATTTCTCATTCTCAATTGGTTGGCAAAGGTTGCGAGCAACACGTTCATCAACTGCTGGAATCCATTTCGTGAGAATGATCCCAGAATTCTGTTAATACTAATTGAATGTGTCGCTGTGTCATTTCTAAAGTCAGCTGAGATTCTATGGGCTCAAAGTCAGCTGCAGGCAAGTTTGACCTACGTTCTTCCTTAAGGGTAAGTGAGTCAGGAACGCTTTTACAAAGGTCAAAAATGACAGTTTCCTTGTCGCGCATATAGGAACAGATTCATTCCGAACTGCTATTATTGTATTACAATAATTAATTGTCCTGGATCGGTAGACCATTGTCTTGTCTGTGCAACAAGAAACGTGAACGGCGAGACAAAACAAATAGCCATTTCTCATCTTTTTGCTGCAAGATTCCACCGAGCAATTTAGTCATCTCAAGCCACAAATGTGAATATAGGAAATGGAGCATCGACGATGCAGGAGGGAACAGACCGTGGAAAAGACCGCAATTTCAGGAAATCGGGATTTGACATTGAAATGATCAAGTTAGGGGCTTTCATTGAGCAACGGACAGAGGTTGCAGAATGGAATTTATCAACCCCCCCCCCCCCCTCCCACCCAACCAAACCAAGATTCGGAAATCAGAAACAAAGTGGAGTATTCCATCTCTCAACTCCCTCCGCCCCACTCGCCGACCCCCAGCACTAACAACGTTCTGGAGAACGTTTAGAAGAACGTCACTTTTTTAAAAAATTAAATTCAGTTATGATTGTAACAAAAATGTGTTTAAGACAATTTGGGGAACCTCACAATTTTGAGAATGACGTTAAAATTGAATGCCGCTATAATTAGTGGTTAGTATGTTTTACGAACTATGTATTTCCATTCATTTCAGTTTATTGCCGTTTGATTTAGCTCAGAATCGTTCATCAAATGATGAGCCATGCAATAGACAGGGTGGTTATTGAGAAAATGGCGGGTGAAAGGCACACTCATTGAATTAAAGACAGACTCCAGTGTTAGTGCATCGATCAAATTCTATCTTTCAAATTAATCATGTTTGCAATATCACAAGGACATTTGAAGCTTCTGAGTATTTCTCGCTGTGGACTGCTAATCTCAGGTCACATTTTGAATGCAATAGATAAATGGAACTGAACTCAACAACTTTCATTTTGCAAACCAGCACTGCAACTGGGTTTGTTTTAAGTCTCATCACAATATCACTCCCGGAAGCGATTTTCATGCGGAGCTCTAAGTACAATTTACAGACTCACATTAGTGGTAGTTGTCACTACAGGAATTCTATGACCTCGTGTGTTCTGTTTTACATTAAGTTCACAGCTGAGTTCTAGGAAGAATGAAGCAACGGAGCTCAAATTCTGAGATGACCATCAGCCAACAAAACTCTGCATCCGAGGACGACTCTGACTATGAGTCACTTGGAAAACAGGAGTGAACAGGATGCCAATCGTTTATTCCCATTACGCCCAGCCTTTATCCTCTCCCACTGACACCACCACCGCCTGGATGGCACAAGTTTCCCCTGGAATGAACCAAGGCAGAGAGCACTTTTGGTTCACCAATAACACAGGAGGTAAACTGGGGAATTCATATTTATCATTGAATTTCCATTACCGATGCGATAATTTTTTTTTTTTCAGGAACAACGGGACAATTTCCATGTTGAGCATTTGTGTGCTGATCAGTGCGGAATGATCTGAATATTCCTCACCCTGCCTAATCTCACCTCCCATCTCCTGTTACCCACAAAAATCTATTCCATATCGTCCCCTTTGCAAGATTGTTCAAAGTTAGACACTCACAGCAATGTGTTAAATGCAAATGCCTCAATATTAAAGTATCTTTTCTGTTGGAAACGTTCAGCCTGAGAGTTTCATGACAATTCATGTCAGAAAATCAAATCCAACTGTAACTGCCTTTTCTTTGTCGGTTGTGTGCTGACATTGCTACAGTGGGATACTCGGCTGCGGTTCAGTCAAAGACAGTGTATTTACTGCCACGTAATGGTTTGACAAAATAATTTGGTTTATCAGAATAATTCATATACTAGTAATTATGGAGAACAGTGATTACATCGTATTAGTAGCCAAGTCCAGTGAAAGGGTTTAACACTTTGTTACACATAGCTGGATAGATAGATAGATAGATAGATAGATAGATAGATAGATAGATAGATAGATAGATAGATAGATAGATAGATAGATAGATAGATAGATAGATAGATAGATAGATAGATAGATAGATAGATAGATAGATAGATAGATAGATAGATAGATAGATAGATAGATAGATAGATAGATAGATAGATAGATAGATACTGCAAGCTCTTACCGAATAAGCTGCTTGACAATGACTGATTCTCCTTCCAGATATGAAGATAGGAAGATAAGGAGTCTTAGACGAAGGAAACACCATCAGGCCAGACGTTTCGATTATTTTTCTTCTAACATCCAGATACAGCTGAAGTGTCGAAACTTAGTTGGGACAATATCTTCCTGATGTGATTAAAAACCTCGCGCTGATTGGATATTATAATTAAGCCACTATACGGTGATTGGGATTTGTTTTACTATCTGTCCCTTATAAACGATGCAACTCTAATCAATCGCTGTGAGTGGGCATAAAACATTCCTATAATTTGATCGGTGTGCGTTAATTATTTTTACTCGAATTTGAAACTACAGTGTCATATGTATTTCAGAAATGTGCACACCGGTCTTACAGTTTTGGACAGTGACCTGTAGCTGCTGTAGTAAATCTTCTCAAACAACTACGCGACTTTGTCTGTCAACTTGAGGGGAACGATAATTACAAGAATAAATTAAACATCATAGCAGCCCTGCAAGAGTTATCTGCATATATATTATTTTATGAGGATCAGGAATGTCTCCTTTGTCTGAGTGGACGGTTTGATGCATTCCATCTCTATCATCTGAGTGTTCTACCTGCTGATTCGATTAGTGTCGCTTGCCAGATCAGAAATGAATCGATCTGCATTATTGGTATATCATTATATTTGCACTGAGTTGTGTGGAACTTTTCGCCCGTTATTCACAAACAGAGGGAACACAAGGACTTTTAAAGATCAAATTAATCAACTTGTATTTAATTCAATCTAAAATGAGAAAAAAATAAATAAAATCCTCTATCCTTGTTAAAATGAAGTCAATAAAATTCAGTTTCTCAATTTATTGAATTTGATACACAATGCAACTCCATCTGATAAGAAACCAAATCATTGCTCTTCTCATGAAATCTGAATTTTTAATCAAGGAAAGACGTTCTTTGATGAATGTTAAATTCATATCAGTGGGGGCACTTTGATTTTGACTTGTTTTATATTTACTAGGAAAGCTACTTCCATGACAAATAGATTTGAGATTGTCGGGCGAGCGGCAGACTTTTAAGATGATGATTTAAAAAGGCAAAAAATGCGCTAACTGATTGGAGATAAAATTAAGAACTGGCTGAGTGGGTTGGCGGGCGCATAAAAAATCTTCGATTTTAAACTCCGCAGCTCCTAAAATCAGAATGCTTCTCAAAAATTACTCATAGTGTTAAAAAATGATTACGTGACAGTTAAAATCATACAAAAGCATAATTTTGGTTTTGATGGAAATTCGCTTGATGACACTTTATTTTGATGTTACATGCCACGGCGCTCACTTAATGGGTGAATAACAGCATTATTCGACAATCTAAGAAACTAAGTCGGAGGGGGGGGGCGCCCAGTTTCACTCAGCAAAAAGAAGGGAAATCAGATCTCGGTTTCAGATGGAAAGCGACAGTTCTGATGCAATGTGAGTTCAAAATTCTTATTATTCGATTCATCGTCATATCAGAATTTCAACAGAGAATATTTTATTCTTAGGATATGTCGAGGCAATTGATGTTGGCCGGAATACGAACAGGCATTAATTTAATAAATAGACAATTAATTTCATTCCGCTTCCTCATCGTAGGCAGACCACATATGTCGATTTTCCAATTTTGGTTCCTCCACAAACTGAATGATAACTTCAAGAAAAATTATCACAGTGTTGTTGTAGGTCTCTCACCAGCGTCTCTATATATGAGGACAGAACATTTCCTTTCCTGTCGAGGTTCTGCTGAACTCAATTTTTCTGATGGGTGGCCTGGTAACGTTACAGGGAACTGTTGCTGTTAATGAGGCATGTAATGGGATTCTGGTGTTGCAATTGGCCGGGACTGATGATTTGACCTTACGATCTGACATGATAATCATTTAATTATGGGTTTAAAATGTTCAAGCAAGCAGAACATATAACATGTTTCGGGAATGTGTGCTGTCTTCGAAAACTTATTACCTATATTCAAAATTTCCGCATTTTTGCGTATTTCGATATGGCTTGGTATGTTTACGCATCAATGTCAATTTAGATATTTCCTATTAATGCACAGATGATAGTCTCCGTATGTATATTTTTGTTCCACATTGTTAGATCAATATTGGGCGATAAACCAGGAAATTGCGAAATAGTCAGTTGCCACATCATTTCCAAACGGAAATATTGTAGTTCCACCTTTTTTGCCTGTATTGAGGAAAGTCATGTGAGGCGAGCAGATGTGAAATAAGTTAAGAGAGGAAAGACATTTACTCGGAAATTAGTACCTGCTCGACGAATCGCAGGAGATCTCCAGGTCAGATGATTGCAAATTATGATTTTTATAATTGCAGTGAACAGAATACAGATAGGGAAATATCATATCCTACATACTTTCAACAGGACATCAGATTCTACTCAATGCATTGGTGAGGCCGCAGCTGGAGTACTGTGTGCAGTTTTGGGCGCCGCACCTGCGCAAGGATGTTTTGGCCCTGGAGGGAGTGCAGAGGAGGTTTACTCGGCTGATACCGGAGTTGAGGGGATTGAGCTATGAGGAGAGGCTGAATAAACTAGGCTTGTACTCGTTAGAGTTTAGAAGAATGAGGGGAGATCTCATTGAGACGTATAAGATGATGAATGGGATGGATAGGATAGAGGTGGAGAGACTGTTCCCGCTCAAAAAAGACAGTAGGACTAGGGGGCACAGCCTCAAGATAAAGGGGGGGCGGTTTAGAACAGAGTTGAGGAGGAACTTCTTCACTCAAAGGGTGGTGAATCTCTGGAATTCTCTGCCCGTTGAAGTGGTGGAGGCTGCCTCGCTAAATATTTTTAAGAAACGGGTTGATGGGTTTTTGATAAGAGAAGGGATTAAGGGTTATGGGGAGAGGGCGGGAAGGTGGAGCTGAGTCACGATAGATCAGCCATGATCTTATTGAATGGCGGGGCAGGCTCGAAGGGCCAGATGGCCTACTCCTGCTCCTATTTCTTATGTTCTCATGTTCTTATGTGTTTTGGTAAAATGGACATTGCAATTTGAGCAGCCAAATGTTTTAAAATTTGAATTATTGTGATTACTATGACCGCCAGCGAAGACAGGATGCAACTTCCGGTGGAATGAACACATGATGTTGTTTGCGTAGAATAAATGAGGCTGTCTGGAAAGTAACAGTTGCGTTTGCCATTCTAGCCAACAATTATTTTGGGTGAGTAAGCGCTTGACATTTCATTATGTAGATCTGATAGAGAAAGAAAAACTTCCGACTTTACAGAATTTATTGAAAAGCTATTAATTGACCAGTTGTTTGTTCATTAAATTGGAAAACGAAGCTTCACGTCAAGTGTTTCTCTTTTTCTTTGCCTTGGGATGTATTGGATTGGAACATCAAAACCTTCGGCAGCGATTGCAGGGGGAAACATTCACATGTCGGTTTTAAAACTATCGAACGCAATTGACTCTCAAAATATTTGTTGTTTTGTTGTTTATAATGTTACATAATTATATCATTATTATTATACCCAACCGTACATAAGTGAAACGTTTGCATTAAAAAAAACCTACGAAATTCTCCTTTTTCATTAGGGGTCCATCGACCAATCCTTATTTGAAAGATGTCTGTCACACTGAGCGCTGAATCCGGATCCACCGTGCACCATGTAACACTACAGTCGGATATAAAAGAAGACTCAATGTCTTGTGGAGACATCCAGAGTCAGTCGCGGGCCAGAAACTGGGTCATCCAAGCGATGAAGCTTGAAAAAACAAAATATCTGGGTGTAAGATTACGTCATTGTTTGATTCGGGTTTCAAATGTATTCAGAGAGCTCAAAATCTTTCCTGTCGAATTTAGACAGGCAACATAAAATGTTCAAAATAATGTTTGCGGTTGTGTGCATGAGTTTCATACAACAGATTATTAAAATTAACCCCCTTTGTTATCCTTGGGTATTGAATAATATCACCTGTAAATTTTGTTTGAAATTCTCTTCAAGAAATAGAGGAGTAAATTTCGATGTTCTTTCTCTGTCACATCGAGGACCTGGGCGTTGCTGATGATGCAATGCTCAATTGCTCCTTAATAATATTTAGCTGGACTGTGTTCTTGAATGGTTACGGAGTCTGTGTCGTTGGTACTCCTATAAACTTAACATGACAACAGTGGAAGGTTTCATACTAGCAATATATTTACAAATAGGGTGCTGTGTGACTTAACTGGGTCTTGGATATGACAATGCTCCCATCACTCCAGATAATAGTTTTGCCGTTTTGATCATTGTTGCCCAAAGTGCATCGACGGCTTCCCAGAGTGTAGATCGTAGATGCAGCTCACTATATTCTACAATGGAACATATATGCAACGCTTGTTTGTTCTGAAATGATGTCCGACATGTTTATGAACTCATTTAGTTCCCTGAACACTTCTTCCACTTATTCTGCCTGCACTCACACACACACACACACACACACACACACTCACACAAGAACATAAGAAATAGGAGCAGGAGTAGATCATCTGGCCCTTCGAGCCTGCCCCGCCATTCAATAAGATCATGGCTTATCTGTCGTGGCTCAGTTCCATATTCCGGCCCTCTCCCCATAACCCTTCATCCCCTCTCTTATCAAAAACCCATCAACCCGCTTCTTGAAAATATTTAGCGAGGCAGCCTCCACCACTTCAACGGGTAGAGAATTTCAGAGATTCACCACCCTTTGAGTGAAGAAGTTCCTCCTCAACTCCGTTCTAAAACGCCCCCTCTTTATCTTGGGGCTGTGCCGCCTAGTCCTACTGTCTTTTTTGAGCGGGAAGAGTCTCTCCACCTCTATCCTATCCATCCCATTCATCACCTTATACGTCTCAATGAGATCTCCCCTCATTCTTCTAAACTCCAATGAGTACAAGCCTAGTTCATTCAGCCTCTCCTCATAGCTCAACCCCCTCAACTCCGGTATCAGCCTAGTAAGCCTCCTCTGCACTCCCTCCTAGGCCAGAATATCTTTGGGCAGATGCAGCGCCCAAAACTGCACACCGTACTCCAGCTGCGGCCTCACCAATGCCCTATACAGCTGCAGTAAGACCTCCCTACTTTTATATTCAATCCCCAGCGCGCGCACATGTCTCTCTCTCGCGTCAATCTCGTTCGATTTCAGTCCTCTACCTCTTCACCCCATCCGCATCACAACCATTCCACACGCACTGTTTGGTTTTCCTTAACTTCATATAGTTCACCTATTTGCGTATGACGTTCTTTGTTCTTTTCCATGTTTTAGGTCACTCAGGTTAGCTTTGGAATATTATTTATGCTGTATCGGATTTTTCTCTGTTGGATGTTACTCGTTCTGACCCCAGAGTCCAAACCAAGGATTCAGAGAACACACTTGGTCAGCGGTCTGTTGGTAAGTCCCATTTCATTGTTGAGATCATGGCCTGGTTATAATTGAATCTGTATTGGATTTCGTTTGGCCGCACATCTCATTGATGTTTAATACAGTTCCTCCAGAATGCAACTCTGATATTTCGCATTCATGATTTTTTTAAATGGCAGTTTTGTGAAACTCTAAACAAAATATCCTGGACCCCTGGCTTCTGGTGTAATGAGAAGACAACGTTGCCACAAAACAAAACCACTCGTACAAAACAAAACTGAAATTCATATACAAACAGAATTTTAAGATTTTTAACCTTCTTGTGTCTGTGCCGCAATTTTCTTCAGTATTAATTATGATTTGTAATTTGTATTCCTCCACATGTTTTGAAATCGGGCTTCCCACAGTCATGTCCAACTCGTTTATAGAATGTTCACAGTTATCCCTGTACCTTACCAATAGGTTTCACTGTTTTTCTTTCAGCAGTAACTCTGGTGTTACTCCACGCTTCCATTGCCACTCACTTCCCGCGAATTGGAAAATGCCCCTTGACAAATTATACATTAAAAAATAATTTCTGCTCACATTATATACACTGATCCCCAGGTGTCACAGTTTCAACCCGAATCCTTTTATCTTTGGGACCTGTTGTATTGATGAAAAGGCGACGTTAGCTCAAGTTGTTTGGAGTTATGAGCTCTCACCCATTTCCAAATTGCGTCCTTAACTTGAGAATACCTGAGGAATGTCCAGAAAAAAACTGAACTACAAATATAGATCCATGCCAGGCAACTCTGGTGAAGCCTGTGAATGAAAACAAAACAAAAAAGAAGATACATAGTTGAGAGTAGTTGTTATTTTTGTGATGTGAAGATGCTGCGTTGGACAGGGATGGGGCAGTAAAAAGTCTCACAACACCAGGTTAAATCCCAACAGGATACTTTGGTCGCCCGAGCTTTCACAGCGTTCCTCCTTCATCAGGTGAGTGGAGAGTTGGCTTCAAAAACAGGGCGCGTATATTGACACAGACTCAATTGCAACATAAGGGTTGGAATGCGAGTCTTAACATGTGAATAAGTCTTCACAGGAAAACTCAATGCGAGTGGAGAGAGGGGTAATGGCAGGTTAAAGAGGTGTGAATTGTCCCAAGCCAGGACAGTTCGTCGGGTTTTGCAAGCCCACGCCAAATGGTGGGGGTTATACGTAGTGTGACTTGAACCCAAGATCCCGGTTGAGGCCATCTTCATATGTCGGGAACTTAGCGATCAGTTTTTGCTCGGCGATTCTGCATTGTCCTATGTCCTGAAGGCAGCCTTGGAGAACGTTTACCCGAAGATCGGAGGTCGAATGCCATTGACTGACGAAGTGTTCCCCGACAGGAAGGGAACACTCCTGCGAGGTTATTGTCGAGCGGTGTCCGTTCATATGTTGTCATCGCGTTATGGTCTCGCCCATGTACCATGCCTAGGGACATCTTTTCCTGCAGCGTATCAGGTAGTTTTTTTATTTGGCCAACGGGTTGTATCAAGTGAGTGAACATGTGTAAATTTTCTCCCAGATAATCATTTGTGGAATTCACTGGTTTATTCTTGGAACTGGCAGAGACAAACGCGTTGTAAGTATACCCATATTGCATTCCTTTGAAACAAAACTTCACTGTGAGCAGTACTGCTTTAATGTTCATTCTGTTACCTATAACGCGGTGATTCGATAAAGACTCTTCGTGATGGATTGTTCGGTGAAGTGGTTGCTAAAACAATGGGTGAGAGAGGAAGTTGCCAAAATAACGGTTGATTCGGTTAGAATGTAAAATAAATGCTAGGGAATTGACGTAGCGAGCTCACACTTGCACGTTTGCACATTGACGGAGGACCAAAATGGAAATGAACGATGACAGTTTAGGTTTATTTGGACACTTGGTGAATTGACCATTGGGATAAGTGTGCATCGGTTTGCTGAAAGATTCGTAGGGGCTCTGGAATATTTGTGACATGTGGTTCTGAGGCTGAGAGGGGAACTAATTCTTCGTATTTGATGTTTTGCTATGTGTACAAAGAGCCACATTCTGTAGAATGCAATGCCCACGATTATAAGTTCAAATTAGTTTCCAATGCGTATTGAAATAAATTTTCACCTCTTGTGTCAATCTACCGAATGCAGTTTTTAATATCCAAATAACCAATGTTTTTGTGAGATATCATGATGCGCAGTTTTCTGAACAAATTGCTGCTTAATCTTCACAGCTGACGTCATACCTAGTGATGAATTTGATCAGTGGCGTTATGGTGTTCCTGGATGTATTTCTGTTTCTCGTTGACGACAACCTTTGCATTTCAACACAGGTGAATGTCTTCTGCTACTTTCCTGCAACTATGTAACCGGAATGCACCGTAATAATTTATAAATCAGCAGTTAGAATTTCGCTTCATTTGACACAAACATAATGGCAATATTTAGTACTGAATTAAGTTGCTCCCGCGTTACTTTTCCACATCAATGTACTTCTAACAAACAAGCTTAACCCAGCAACGGAACATGAAACTAACTTAAAAAAAAAACTAAGAAGTTCAAAGAGCGTCACCACGGGTCTCTGAGTTGCCGATTCAGGGAGAGGACCATAACCGCACACTTCACCTTGGCGAAGATGTATTGATTGATTTCGAACTTACACAGTATGCAGTTTGGTTGATTGGCGAAATGCTCATTTGAATAGGTGAAACCAGAGGCACGAGATATTGATGAGATTTTCCCCAACCATCCCTGAAATTTCCAGCAAAAGGCACAACCAAACATGTTGGTCAATAGAATATCCCCAAACCAAAATCCAACCTACCCGCCGCCAAATACCAGAATGATTAGATTTTTTTTTATTAGTAACAAGGGGATATTTCTAATTTTGGAGTCGCACAAAAAAAGAGTCTACGTGAAGTAGTCTGAATACATTTCTAAATATCACTATCACATTACCGTCCTGGATTTTCTTTGGCAGCTAAATATTCACACTCTACTCATTTTGTTGCATTATTAATCATTTTCTCCAAAGTTCTCAAATCTGGCTGAATTGTCTGTTGTTAATAAATCAAACCCCGCACCCCCACCCCCACCGACTTCGACAAACTAATTGGATTTACATGGAGGAGGCAAATGCAGAGCTGTGGGGCAAGGCCAGGAGCCGTGGGTGAAAATGATAAAGTCGGCCGACTCATGGACAGAATGATCGAATGATCTGTCACATTTTTTTGTTGCTTTCCTGACCAGGATCCGCCAGTCAGATCTCGGTCATTCCCCATCTGAGACAACGAATCGACGTGGGTAAATGGAATGCCAATATATATAAGTTTCCCTTGAACTCAATTCGATTGCAAACCATTTTTGCATTAATCAAGCATTCACCAATGCGGTATCACAACTAAGGAAGACCAATCCCACACCCAACTTGTTTAATCTGCCCAGTTTGACGATATTCTTTGTCCAAAGTTTCGGGATATGTTTTACAATCAATTATGCTCTCAGAGGGAGTGTGAGAATTATTTTTGCCACAATTCATTTTTTTTTAATTCGAACGATCCTTAAACTGTTCTTGCCACAGATACGGGATTATTGCAAGCTTTTCGTGGTCATTCTCTGGATCCTAGCGCTGCTGGAACTCGCATTCTCAGTCAATGCTTCCATTCTCGCACGTGTGATGCTGTGCAGACTTTCTAAGATGCAAATCGATCAGGTTGGTAAATAGATAAGCTCTGATTATATATGTAGATGAATTGAAAAGTAGAACCTTTATCTCAGCTTCAGTGATTAGTGAAACTGATTTACTTGTGAACACATGAGTGAGTTCCATTATTCATTGTGCTTATGAATAGTTGATGCTCCGTGTTTGTTGGTTGAGAGGCAGAAAATCTTCCAGGACACCTCCAAGCCACCTTCTTCTCTATGTTGTAGCGTGCTCTTTGCAACCACCCCAGTCAGGAAAACTCAGTTAGTCAGGCCCCGATTTTCCGTGAACACACGTGTGCACAGAACTCTATTGTTGTACTGATGGAGTGCTGTACTGTCACAGGTGCCAGCTTTTGGATTAGATATTTGACTGTCCGCACAATCTACCCCTATCTGCACCCTAAATTGGACACTAATGGTCTCGGGAAATAAGGGAAAATCATCCCCGAACGCACTCAAAAATCATCCTCAGACCATCCTTCCTGAAAAAAATGGGCGAGGGATGGTCCTATTCCATGTTTCAGTATCTTGCAATATGTCGATTTCTTACGCATTTGTTTTCAATTACACCGTTGGCATCAGTTTAAAATAAGATTTCATTTTTATAACGACCCTTGGGACCCCCAAACAACGTTTTTGTTGCGACTCTTTGCCAGTCATTCTATATGTCGGTGCAGAAGATGTTAGATCGAAAGCCTCAGCATTGTTTACTGCAGTTGACCGTAAGGCTCGAGTGTGGGTTCACATCCATGAAATGAAGTGTAATGTGCCAGTTTGTTCGCAGATGGTCGCTGTGCCTTTCAACCGCACTTGGTGGTTCCACAAAGATTTTTAATCAATTAGACTTTTCTAACTTTAACAAGCCAACATAGCCACATGTAAGGTGAAACAATGTTGTGTTTGCAACTGACACAATAGTTGCTCAGTTGGTATATGTTAACGAACAGCGTTGTTGACACCGGGGTGACATATACAGAATAAAAAAAATTGACAGACCACGTTCACAAACATTAATGCATAAATGTTTAAAGACATGCGCATTGAAAAGGGTCACGCAACATGATTCTTTTAAAGATAATTTAACCGGATTTCGGTGTAGCGGGATAGGCCTTCCTCCCTTCCTGATCCATAATTGCCCCTGTCTTATCCGCTTCTCAGCTGACATTTAGCAATGGTCCATGTGATGTAGGCACACTCAAAGTACGGTTTGGGAAGAGTTCAGTGATTTCGAAACAGCGACAGTGAATGGATGGCGATATATTTCCAAGTTAGAATGTTGAGTGACCTGAAGGGAAAGGTCCAGGTGGAGGTGTTTCTATGACTCTGTTTCTCTGGAACTTATAGATTTCCCTGGTCCTTATAGATGTTCGTGGTTGTTTGTTTAAAAGGTGCTGTCTCAGGCGCTTTGCTGCGTTCCTTCAGTGAAACTGCTCAAAGAGAATGTGCAACTAATGACTACATTCTGGAATGTTCATGTAACTAAAAAAAAACAGGGAACAGAACCATACAATCTCTCTCGTGCAGAAAGAGGCAATTCAGCCAATTCATCCCGCATCTCATCCAGGCCCATCCCGGTAACACCATTTATTTAGCTTGTTCGACCCTCTGACACGAAGCTGCAATTTCCCCTGGCCAGTCAGTCTAACACACAGACGTTTGGAGTCGAGAAGCTTTGCTGTCCACATTGACGTCTGTTGCCAGAATTTCTGAATGAAGTTGAACAATGTTAAATCAAGTATATCGGCTAAAAGCCTTTTGTTCTTCCACTGGCTATGGCGTCTATCCTAGACTGCTCAGGGAGACAACAGATGAAATTGCTGGGCCTCCGGCAGAAAGTTTTATCTCTTCATTGGAGAGTGGTGAGGTCCCAGAGGTTTGGAGGACAGCGAATGTGTTACTGTTATTTAAGAAGGGAAGCAGGAATAACCCGGGTAATTATAGGCAGGTGAGCTTGGCGTCCGTGGTAGGGAAGTTATTGGAGAGGAGTCTTAGAGATGGGATGTATGCATATTTAAAACGGAATAATCTCACTGGTGACAGACAGCATGGTTGTGTCAGAGGGAGGCCGTTCCTCGCAAATTTGGTGGAGTTTTTTGATGAGGTGACAAAATCTGTTGACGAAGGATGTCTTCTATATGGATATTAGTAAGGCGTTTGACAAGGTCCCTCATAGCAGGTTGATGCAAAAGGTTAAATCTCATGGGATACAATGAGAGGTGGCTAGATGGGTCGAGAACTGGCTTGGCCACAGGAGACAGAGGGTAGCAGTCGAAGGGTCTTTTTCTGGCTGGAGATCTGTGACCAGTGGTGTTCTGCAGGGCCCTGTACTGGGACCTCTGCTATTTATGATATGTATATATATATAAATGATTTGGAAGAAAGTGTAACTGGTGTGATCAGTAAGTTTGCGGACGACACAAAAATGGCTGGAGTTGCTGATAGCGATGAACGTTGTGGGACAATACAGATAGGCTGGAAAATTGGGCAGAGAATGGCAGATGGAATCTAATCCAGATAAATGCGAAGTGATGCATTTTGGTGTAACTAATGTAGGTCGGGGGGAGTTATACAATAAGTGTCAGAACCATCAAGAATATAGACACAAAAAGGTATCTGGGTGTGCAAGTCCACAGATCCTTGAACGTGGCAGCACAGGTGGAAAAGGTGGTGAAGAAGGCATATGGAATGCTTGCCTTTATAGGACGGGGTATCGAGTATAAAAACTGGAGCCTGATGTTACAGCTGTATAGAACGTCGGTTAAGCCACATTAGGAATATTGTGTCCAGTTCTCGTTTCCACACTACCAGAAGGACGTGCAGAGGAGATTTGCCAGGATATTGCCTGGTATGGAGGGTCTTGGCCATGAGGAGAGATAGGGAAAACTGGGGTTGTTCCCCTGGAAAGACGGATAAAGAGGGGAGACCTAATAGAGGCATATAAAATTATGAAGGGTATAGATAAGGTGAGCAGTGGGAAGCTTTTTTTCCAGATCGGAGTTGACAATCATGAGGGGTCACAGGTCCACGGTGAGAGGGGCGACGTTTAGCTCATAAGAACGTAAGAACGTAAGAAATAGAAGCAGGAGTAGGCCAACTAGCCCTTCGAGCCTGCCCCGCCATTCAATAAGATCATGGCTAATCTGTCGTGGCTCAGTTCCACATTCCCGCCCTCTCCCCATAACCCTCAGTCCCCTCTCTTATCAAAAACCTATCAACCCGCGTCTTAAAAATATTTAGCGAGGTAGCCTCCACCACTTCAAAGGGCAGAGAATTCCAGAGATTCACCACCCTTTGAGTGAAGAGGTTCCTTCTCAACTCTGTTCTAAACCGCCCCCCCCTTCATCTTGAGGCTGTGCCCCCTAGTCCTACTATCCTTTCTGAGCGGGAAGAGTCTCTCCACCTCTATCCTATCCATCCAATTCATCATCTTATACGTCTCAATGAGATCTCCCCTCATTCTTCTAAACTCTAACGAGTACAAGCCTAATTTATTCAGCCTCTCCTCATAGCTCAAACCCCTCAACTCCGGCATCAGCTAGTAAACCTCCTCTGCACTCCCTACTAAGGCCAAAATATCCTTGCGTAAGTACGGCGCCCAAAACTGCACACAGTACTCTAGCTGCGGCCTCACCAATGTCCTATACAGCCGCAGCAAGGCCTCCCTACTTTTACATTCAATCCCCCTCGCGATGAAGGCCAGCATCCCATTCGCCTTCCTGACCACCTGCTGCACCTGCAAGCTGGGTTTTTGCGACTCATCCACAAGGACCCCGAGGTCCCTCTGCACCGTCGCCTGCTGCAGTTTTTCTCCACCTAAGTAATAATCCTTCCTACCATTATTCCTACCAAAGTAGACCACCTCGCACTTGCCAACATTAAACTCCATTTGCCATTTCCTGGCCCATTCGCCCAGCCTATCTAGATCCTTCTGTAGACTCTCACCACCCTCCGCACAATTTGCCTTTCCACCAATTTTGGTGTCATCAGCATATTTCGACACCCTACACTCGGTTCCCTCCTCCAGATCATCAATATGAATGGTAAATAGCTGAGGCCCCAGCAACGACTCCTGGGGCACTCCACTAGTCACCATCCACCAATCTGAATAGCACCCATTGACCCCCACTCTCTGCCTCCTATTTGACAACCAGTCATCTATCCACGCTAACACCCTACCACCAACTCCATGCCCCGTGACCTTCTGCAATAACCTCTTGTGAGGTACCTTGTCAAACGCCTTCTGAAAATCAAGAAAGACCACATCCACCGGCTCTCCTCTATCCACCGCCCTAGACACATCCTCATAGAACTCCAGTAAATTTGTCATACACGACTTCCCTTTAACGAAACCGTGCTGCGTCTGCTCTATCAAGCAGTTTCCCTCAAGATGCCACGCTATTTCCTCCTTGATGATGGATTCTAACATTTTACCTACAACAGACGTTAAACTAACAGGCCTATAATTCCCCGCCTTTTGCCTGGCACCCTTCTTAAACAACGGCGTAACATTAGCCGTTTTCCAATCTTCCGGCACCTCCCCGGAATCCAGCGACGTCTGGAAAATAACAACCAAGGCATCCATTATCACCTCCGCCATTTCTTTCAGGACCCTCGGATGCATTCCATCCGGTCCTGGGGACTTGTCCAAATCAGCCCCTCCAGTCTGTGGAGCACCACCTCTCTCGTAACAGTAATGTCATCGAGACCCTTCAGTCCTACCAGCTTTTCATCTCTAACATCCGGCAAATTATTCACGTCCTCCTCCGTGAAGACCGAAACAAAAAGGTTATTCAAGACCTCAGCCATATCCCCATCCCCTACCACTAAGTGCCCCTTCTCATCCTCTAAGGGACCAACGTTCACCCTAGCCAGCCTCTTCCTTTTTATATATTTATAAAAACTCTTGCTAACCTTTTTTATATTAAGCGCTAGCCCAGCTTCATAGTTTCTCCTACTCTTCTTTATCAACTTCTTTGTCAATCTTTGTTGACATTTAAACCTCTCCCAATCCTCTTCTCGCCCACTACTCTTAACTATTGTAAATGCCTCCGCTTTTAATTTAACAATTTCCTTCACCTCCTTCGTACCCGCGGCTTATTACCTCTCCTCCTACGGTCCTTTTTGACCATCGGAATAAATTTCTGCTGAGCACCAAGAAAGATCTCCTTAAAGATCCTCCACTGCTCCTCAGCAGACCTACCTTCCAACGTGTTCCCCCAGTCCACATTCGCCAATTCTTCTGTCATCCGACCGTACTCCCCTCTGTTGAAACAAAGGTCGCGTGACCGGGAACCCACTATCTCCTCCTCCATCTGCACCAGAAACTCCACCATACAATGATCACTCTCCCCAAGAGGATCCTTCACCGCAAGGTCCCTAATTCTACCCGCCTCATTACATAGCACCAGATCCAAGATAGCTCGCTCCCTCGTCGGCTCCAACACACTGTTCCAGGAAACTATCCCGGCAGCATTCCAAGAACTCCTCCTCGAGCCAACCGCGTCAAACATGGGTTGACCAATCAATATGCAGATTGAAATCCCCCATAACTACGGCCGTCCCATTCCTGCAAACCACACTTACTTGCGCGTTAACAGCCCGCCCCACCTCCAGATCATTATTCGGGGGCCTATAGACGACACCCACCAGCGTCGTCCTCCCTTTGCTGTTCCTAATCTCTACCCACAACGATTCAACGTTCTGCTCCTTGGCTCCAATATCATCCCTTACTACCACGCTGATGCTATCCTTAATCAGCAGACCTACGCCACCCACCCCCCCAACCCTTTTCCTTCCCGCCTATCCTTCCTAAACACTTGATACCCCTGGACATTCAGCTCCCAGTCCCTGTCACCTTGCAGCCACGTCTCTGTAATGGCGACCAGATCATATCCATTTGTGTCGATCTGCGCCACCAACTCATCCACTTTTTACACAGAGGGTGGTGGGGGCTGGAATGCACTGCCATGTAGGGAGGTGGAGGGGGATACGCGGGGATCGTTTCACACATATCTGGATAGTCACATGAGCAGACTGGGAATGGAGGGATACAAACGAATGCAGGTGCAGCAGGTGGTCAGGAAGGCGAATGGGATGCTGGCCTTCATAGCGAAGGGGATTGAATATAAAAGTAGGGAGGTCTTGCTGCAGCTGTATAGGGCATTGGTGAGGCCGCAGCTGGAGTACTGTGTGCAGTTTTGGGCGCCGCACCTGCGCAAGGATGTTTTGGCCCTGGAGGGAGTGCAGAGGAGGTTTACTCGGCTGATACCGGAGTTGAGGGGATTGAGCTATGAGGAGAGGCTGAATAAACTAGGCTTGTACTCGTTAGAGTTTAGAAGAATGAGGGGAGATCTCATTGAGACGTATAAGATGATGAATGGGATGGATAGGATAGAGGTGGAGAGACTGTTCCCGCTCAAAAAAGACAGTAGGACTAGGGGGCACAGCCTCAAGATAAAGGGGGGGCGGTTTAGAACAGAGTTGAGGAGGAACTTCTTCACTCAAAGGGTGGTGAATCTCTGGAATTCTCTGCCCGTTGAAGTGGTGGAGGCTGCCTCGCTAAATATTTTTAAGAAACGGGTTGATGGGTTTTTGATAAGAGAAGGGATTAAGGGTTATGGGGAGAGGGCGGGAAGGTGGAGCTGAGTCACGACAGATCAGCCATGATCTTATTGAATGGCGGGGCAGGCTCGAAGGGCCAGATGGCCTACTCCTGCTCCTATTTCTTATGTTCTTATGTTCTTATGTTCTTATGAATGGTCTATTTGGACCAATAAGCGGCGCAGGCTTGATGGGCAGAACGGCTTGTTTTCTGTGCTGCACTGTTCTTTGTTCTGGAATATCTATGGACAATTCTTCAAATAGCATTCTTCAAATATGGGATGTCCCTATACCAGCATTGGGGATATAGAGAGGGCAGTGAATCTGAAGCCGAAAAGCTTGTTGAAAGTGTTCCAAAGTGTGATTGGAAGAATGAGGCTTCGGAGATAAATTAAGTAATGGAATTAAGATGCTGGGAGGCATTGAGCCATACGTTGGAGATCAATAAGTCCCTCTAGCGGAGTGGTGGGCACAAACAGGCAGAGCTTTAAAACCATTTGGAGCAGCGATGCGAAAAACTCAGCTAATTTATTTCTCATGGAAGCGCCTGGATTTTGAAAGTTCTGCATGAAAAAGAATCAATTAAACATTCTGCTCACAAAAAATATTCTTCATCAGTATTTGGAGAGGAACCTGGGAATGAAAAATTATCATGGTTCTGGAGAAATGTGCGGGGTGAATCTATACGGTGGGAACGACTCCGCCTTGAAGGTGACAATGCATGCACAATAGGTAAATAAGCGGTGGTGTCAGAAGCAGAAACTTACAAATAGCAGGAATTGGCAATTAAAATGCTCCAGGGAAAAGATCAAACTGAATGGAAGTAAAGTCACGGCACATGGGTGTAAGTGGTGATCTTGTGGTCAAAAATGTTTTGAGGTCTGTGACGAAACAGCTCAGAAGCATTCCTTCTTCAAAACCGGAGCCAGTCAGCTGCCATGAAAGTTATATCATTGTTATTATTATCATACGGACACCGATTTTTGTTTCAGTAGGTGGATCAGTTAGTTAATTTCCATTGCGGTTCAATTAAGGAAGTTTGCATCCTCTTCTGGGCACCTGACATTACATAATCTTCACCAATTTACTGAGTCTGATACTTGACCCAGTGACAAGACGGTGCCAACAACCTACAGTGTATCTATTAATTTTGAAACTCAGTGTCTAATTCTTTGAAAGACAGCAATGTCAAAAAGCAACAATGAAGTTTTCGCAGAATTATCAATTATTGAGAAATGTCATTCACATTGAAAAGGATTCGTTCCATTTCATGTCAGTTACTTTAATTTTAAGTGTTTTCAATGTTTTGACATCAATTCGCAGCACAATAATGCAGCCACTGCTGAGGACATCACCACTCAAACAGGGACACTTCAGGGCCCGACCTGCAGCAACATGGCTCCACCAGCACCGGTCTAGAATGGCTTCATTGGCAGAGCAGCAGAGTCACCAGGAAGGGACTTAGTTGTGGTGGTGATCGCGTTGGGCTTGGTGCTTGATGAATTCAGAAGGAAGTTAAATAGCGGAAATAAAATTTGGTGATGGAATCCATGAATCCACTGGATAATTCCACCTGTCAGAATGCTCTTTGATTCCATCACACCCAAGGACTAGCTGAAACCCCTTTCCAACATCGCTCCCTCATCAATTCCCACCCATTTCCTGTCTGTCACATTTTGCTCTTAATTCCAGACGTATCCATGTTTTAACACCTTCAATAATTTTAAAGTGTTTGCAGATGTCGTGAGGTTGAGGATGCAATGTATAAAAATTAATTTTCATTATGATTAGTTTCGTTTCATCCATATCCGCCCACCCCCCATCTGCCCCCTGCCCTGCCCCCCCGCCTACCCCCCCCCCCCCCCCCCACCTCCCCCCCCCCCCCCCCTACAACACCGCCCCCCGGCCCCATCGTCCCCACCCTTGGTAATGTCACCATGGGACATAATAACTGTACTTCTTTTCTGTTCTCATTACAGTATTCTGCAGTAAAGCATGTGGGAAAAAGTTCTTCACAAAATATGTAGCAAGGTATTACGTCGTAAAATATGTGTTGAAGTATGTTGTTGCAAAGTGTGCAATAAGGAATTTCGCGGTAGAACAGTCTGCGGTAAACAGATGTGATAAAGTGTTGTGTCGTAAAATATGTGACAACATATAAAAACATAAGAACATCAGAAATAGGAACAGGAGGAAGCCATCTGGCCCTTCGAGCCTGCCCCGCCATTCAATAAGATCATGGCTGATCTGTCGTGGCTCAGTTCCACTTTCCGGCCCTCTCTTATCAAAAACCCATCAACTCGCTTCTTGAAAATATTTAGCGAGGCATCCTCCACCACTTCAACGGGTAGAGAATTCCAGAGATTCACGACCCTTTGAGTGAAGAAGTTCCTCCTCAACTCCGTTCTAAAACGCCCCCCTTTTATCTTGAGGCTGTGCCCCCTAGTCCTACTGTCTTTTTTGAGCGGGAAGAGTCTCTCCACCTCTATCCTATCCATCCCATTCATCATCTTATACGACTCAATGAGATCTCCCCTCATTCTTCTAAACGCCAACGAGTACAAGCCTAGTTCATTCAGCCTCTCCTCATAGCTCAACCCCCTAAACTCCAGTATCAACATAGTAAACCTCCTCTGCAATCGCTCCAAGGCCAAAATATCTTTGCGCAGGTGCGGCGCCGAAAACTGCACACAGTACTCCAGCTGCGGCCTCAGCAATGCCCTATACCGCTGCAGTAAGACCTCCCTACTTTTATTCTCAACCCCATTCGCTATGAAGGCCAGCATCCCATTCGCCTTCCAGAAGACCTGCTGCACCTGCAAGCTGGGTTTTTGCGACTCATGCACAAGGACCCCGAGGTCCCTCTGCACCGTCGCCTGCTGCAGTTTTTCGCCACGTAAGTAATAGTCATTCCTACCATTCTTCCTTCCAAAGTGGACCACCTCACACTTGCCAACATTAAATTCCATTTGCCATTTCTTGGCCCATTCGCTCAGCCTATCTAGATGCTTCTGCAGACTCTCCACACCCTCCGCACAATTTGCCGTTCCCCAATCATGGTATCATCCGCAAATTTCGACACCCTACACTTGGTTCCCTCCTCCAGATCATCTATATAAATGGTAAAAAGCTGAGGCCCCAGCACCGATCCCTGGGGCACTCTACTAGTCACCGTCCGCCAATCCGAATAACGCTCGTTGACCCCCACTCTCTGCCTCCTATTTGACAACCAATCCTCTATCCACGCTAACACCCTACCCCCAACTCCAAGTCCCCTGACCTTCTGCAATAACCTCTTATGAGGTACTTTGTCAAATGCCTTCTGAAAATCCAGAAAGACCACATCCACCGGCTCTCTTCTATCCACCGCCCGAGACACATCCTCATAGAACTCCAGTAAATTTGTCAGACACGACTTTCCTTTAATGAAACCGTGCTGCGTCTGCTCTATCAAGCAATTCCCTTCAAGATGCCTCGCAATTTCCTCTTTAATGACGGATTCTAACATTATACCTACCACAGACGTTAAACTAACCGGCCTATAATTCCCTGCCTTGTGCTTGGCATCCTTCTTAAACAACGGCGTAACATTAGTCGTTTTCCAATCTTCCGGCACTTCCCCGGAATCCAGTGACGTCTGGAAAATAACCACCAATGCATCCACTATAACCTCCGCATGTGATAAAATATTGTGTGGATTTCTATTCACTAAAATATTGTGTTGTCTCGACGCCAACTATATACAACTGCTGACATATTTGAAATAAACGAGTTTTACTTCCATGTGTGAATTGTTTCCTTCCATCCGTTCCGAGATGGCACATCTCCACAATTTTGTAATGAAATGTGTTGGTGGTTTATTGATTAAAAGTGGTTACGAATTAACCCCGAGTGCTTGAGATAGAACCTCAGTTGTGCGTTATACCCCATGTCCTGAGGAGTGCTTCAAATTGTAATGGTATTGTTTTCACATTAGGCAGTGCGGTGCTGGCGTTTCCGCTTCGGAATCAATGTAAACGAGATCCAACAAGCAGGAAATCACATTAAGTTACCTTTCAGCCCACGTGCTGCCTGGGGGTCCAAGGAATGATATGGGACTCCGAAACCCAGCTCCGACACGAAAGATATAAATAATTAATACGACTAAACCCAAACGTGGGAAGGTGAAATGCGGAATACTTCAATGATCAAATTGGGCTGTCAATTCCGCTTATTATCCAAAATTACAATTAGCACAACTCCATCGACTTTAGCTTTCTTCATATTAGGAAGGTCATAACAAACGTTCCCACAGCCAAGGAAATATTCTTTCGATTTTTCACCCTATAAAAGTCACGTCTCTCCCTACTTAATATTACCTTCAGTAGACTATTGGTCAGAAACACGACAGAAGCAGCAACTGGCACATCGCCATTTAAGCAGATGGGACGAGTAGTTGGTTGGGTGCAACATGATATATGAAGATATAATCAAATGGAGGCAGTAGGTCTGCCAGTAATAGAACTGATCTATAGAGGGAGGATTGAGAAGGAATGGATGAGTGGAGGATTTGTTCTGTGATGCTGCAGAGCGCCTGGTAAAGACATGCAGTGGAACCTCAGGTAGCTCTGTTTCTGATCGTTAAACTGTGAGGCTCAGCTCATTGTTAGCGGTTCATTTTATCTTCCTTTAGTCACTTCCCATGAAACAATGAAAGCCTGCATTCTCCAGCTCCCCGAACAAAGGCTGAGTTTGAGACCTGACAAAAAATGCCTCCTTTTCACATCTCCGGCAAGTTTCAGTAGCTTCACTCGATTTTGACAAACGCGTTGGAGATCTCCAGCAACCCTTCCTGTAAAAACTGGCGATTGATTGGCCCAGATCCGTCTGTCTCGCAGGGCAAAGTGAAATCGTGTTTCCACAATAAACCATTTCATTACTATAAACAGCTCGATCAGAACAATGTTCCTGCTTCTGCACTCACGGGAATAAAGGGACAACATTCACATTTGATGCCCATTTCAGAGTTCACAAAGCCTGAATTTTCCTCTTCAATCGATACAGCTGACACTTCGAGGTTAATAAAATTGTGGGTGTTTGTCTGATTCGCATCGGTAGAAGAATAGTAACAATAGCGTCGATTTGGCCTGATCGGCACCTCCAATGTTTAGTGAGGCTCCACCTCATCTTTTCTCGAAGCTGAAGTTCGTGAATTAGCGTCATAAACTGTGCTGGTGTAACAGGTCAGCAGACATGATTGGTCTCTGCCATCTATGAGAGTAAAATAGGAGATCATTAAGCAAGTATTTGTCATCTCCAGATGGAGATTAAGGCGCAAGATCATGTTACCACTGCAAACAAAAAAAAAAGACAACCACGTGCTGTAATACCGTTTGTTGGAACTGTATCATATTTCCTAATGAACTGCTGGGATAATGAATCTACACAGTTTGCAGTTTACAGTTTCTATACAGTATCCATCTGCACAGTTTACAGATGGACACACAGCTATTAACAATACTGTTTCCCTAATTTTCAAGTAAGTTATCATAGTTTTCGCAACAGCATAACTACCACAACGGTCAGTGAAACTACAATTCCAGCAAATCAAGACATCAGAGCAGCCAATCTACCATGTATCTTTGCGAAATACTACATAGAAAATGCGGTTGAAAATCCAAACCAAACAAAGGAATGCCTGTGTGAGAGAAATAATGTGAAGAAATTGCATGACTGCTGGAGGAAATGCAGAAATTCAGCCGTATAATGTTCGAGCCAGCCAGAAAAGGTCTCAGTGCACCATCGCTCCCAGGGCCCGATACCTCAGTCGTCAGATTTTTATTCTGAGGTTCCAGTTTTCCAGTCGCTGTGGGAGCGTTGGTTTCAAATCTCCATTCTCAATCGAGTCACATTGTTTCAGAGTGCCGAGTGAATCCGCTGGTCATTTAATGTCTGTTCTGGACATTCGAACGCAGATGAAATCCAATCCAATTTTGTACTATTTGGTTCTCGGTCTTGTATGCTATGACGTTGCAAGTGTTCTTCGTCATGAATAATGCTAACCCAGAACCCTCAGGCAATTCATGCTGGTCGCCGTAAGATTGATAAAAGAAACTTTTGCACATTCTGATTTCCTTCCAACTGTAACTTTATATTTCGTTCCCGGTGGTTGAAGAAATATTGATTGCCATTCTGAGATTTTGAATTTCAGCCACACCCATTGAGGATGGCTACTTTAAGGTTGTTTTTATGCTGGCCTAACAAAACTGTTTAATATCACGCAATTGATTCCATAGTATGTAAAATCCCTTTCTTCGGCGATATTTGCAATTTGAAACTGTGCAGGCTTTGCCATGCTTTGTAAAAACGTTGCTTTTAAGAATTGATGGAGAGCTTTTTAATTGACAAATGTTATTGTCCAAGGCAATGAATCCTCCATCACTGCCCAAAGTTCCAACTTGAAAAGACACACTGTATCTTCACTTTGAACGATATCAAACATTCCTTCACTGTTGCTGGTTTCAATTGCGGGAATATCTTTCCCAAAAGTACTATAAGAGCAGATACACCACATGAATTGCAGTGATGGAAAACATGTTTTTGAAATGAGATTTTTATAGTTTGCTGTTTTACCCACGGACTCAGATTCGTTACTGATTCCTAAAGACTTGGTAACTAAATCATTAGGAAGTTGTGGTCCAGTTTTTTTTTCTGCTGGTGATCTTCCCTTCGTTGCAATTCTCGTTCCCTGCAATACGGACAGACATGATGAACGGAGATGCTCATTTCCCACTTTCTGCATTTAGAAGGGTTTGCAAAGGAGCGGTTTTGAAAGAAATGGCGGAGGTGATAATGGATGCCTTGGTTGTTATTTTCCAGACGTCGCTGGATTCCGGGGAGGTGCCGGAAGATTGGAAAACGGCTAATGTTACGCCGTTGTTTAAGAAGGGTGCCAGGCAAAAGGCGGGGAATTATAGGCCTCTTAGTTTAACGTCTGTTGTAGGTAAAATGTTAGAATCCATCATCAAGGAGGAAATAGCGTGGCATCTTGAGGGAAACTGCTTGATAGAGCAGACGCAGCACGGTTTCGTTAAAGGGAAGTCGTGTATGACAAATTTACTGGAGTTCTATGAGGATGTGTCTAGGGCGGTGGATAGAGGAGAGCCGGTGGATGTGGTCTTTCTTGATTTTCAGAAGGCGTTTGACAAGGTACCTCACAAGAGGTTATTGCAGAAGGTCACGGGGCATGGAGTTGGTGGTAGGGTGTTAGCGTGGATAGATGACTGGTTGTCAAATAGGAGGCAGAGAGTGGGGGTCAATGGGTGCTATTCAGATTGGTGGATGGTGACTAGTGGAGTGCCCCAGGAGTCGTTGCTGGGGCCTCAGCTATTTACCATTCATATTGATGATCTGGAGGAGGGAACCGAGTGTAGGGTGTCGAAATATGCTGATGACACCAAAATTGGTGGAAAGGCAAATTGTGCGGAGGGTGGTGAGAGTCTACAGAAGGATGTAGATAGGCTGGGCGAATGGGCCAGGAAATGGCAAATGGAGTTTAATGTTGGCAAGTGCGATGTGGTCTACTTTGGTAGGAATAATGGTAGGAAGGATTATTACTTAGGTGGAGAAAAACTGCAGCAGGCGACGGTGCAGAGGGACCTCGGGGTCCTTGCGGATGAGTCGCAAAAACCCAGCTTGCAGGTGCAGCAGGTGGTCAGGAAGGCGAATGGGATGCTGGCCTTCATCGCGAGGGGGATTGAATGTAAAAGTAGGGAGGCCTTGCTGCGGCTGTATAGGACATTGGTGAGGCCGCAGCTAGAGTACTGTGTGCAGTTTTGGGCGCCGTACTTACGCAAGGATATTTTGGCCTTAGTAGGGAGTGCAGAGGAGGTTTACTAGCTGATGCCGGAGTTGAGGGGTTTGAGCTATGAGGAGAGGCTGAATAAATTAGGCTTGTACTCGTTAGAGTTTAGAAGAATGAGGGGAGATCTCATTGAGACGTATAAGATGATGAATTGGATGGATAGGATAGAGGTGGAGAGACTCTTCCCGCTCAGAAAGGATAGTAGGACTAGGGGGCACAGCCTCAAGATGAAGGGGGGGGGCGGTTTAGAACAGAGTTGAGAAGGAACCTCTTCACTCAAAGGGTGGTGAATCTCTGGAATTCTCTGCCCTTTGAAGTGGTGGAGGCTACCTCGCTAAATATTTTTAAGACGCGGGTTGATAGGTTTTTGATAAGAGAGGGGACTGAGGGTTATGGGGAGAGGGCGGGAATGTGGAACTGAGCCACGACAGATTAGCCATGATCTTATTGAATGGCGGGGCAGGCTCGAAGGGCTAGTTGGCCTACTCCTGCTTCTATTTCTTACGTTCTTACGTTCTTATGAGCTAAACGTCGCCCCTCTCACCGTGGACCTGTGACCCCTCATGATTGTCAACTCCGATCTGGAAAAAAAGCTTCCCACTGCTCACCTTATCTATACCCTTCATAATTTTATATGCCTCTATTAGGTCTCCCCTCTTTATCCGTCTTTCCAGGGGAACAACCCCAGTTTTCTCTATCTCTCCTCATGGCCAAGACCCTCCATACCAGGCAATATCCTGGCAAATCTCCTCTGCACGTCCTTCTGGTAGTGTGGAAACGAGAACTGGACACAATATTCCTAATGTGGCTTAACCGACGTTCTATACAGCTGTAACATCAGGCTCCAGTTTTTATACTCGATACCCCGTCCTATAAAGGCAAGCATTCCATATGCCTTCTTCACCACCTTTTCCACCTGTGCTGCCACGTTCAAGGATCTGTGGACTTGCACACCCAGATCCCTTTTTGTGTCTATATTCTTGATGGTTCTGACACTTATTGTATAACTCCCCCCGACCTACATTAGTTACACCAAAATGCATCACTTCGCATTTATCTGGATTAGATTCCATCTGCCATTCTCTGCCCAATTTTCCAGCCTATCTGTATTGTCCCACAACGTTCATCGCTATCAGCAACTCCAGCCATTTTTGTGTCGTCCGCAAACTTACTGATCACACCAGTTACACTTTCTTCCAAATCATTTATATATATATACATATCATAAATAGCAGAGGTCCCAGTACAGGGCCCTGCAGAACACCACTGGTCACAGATCTCCAGCCAGAAAAAGGCCCTTCGACTGCTACCCTCTGTCTCCTGTGGCCAAGCCAGTTCTCGACCCATCTAGCCACCTCGCATTGTATCCCATGAGATTTAACCTTTTGCATCAACCTGCTATGAGGGACCTTGTCAAACGCCTTACTAATATCCATATAGAAGACATCCTTCGTCAACAGATTTTGTCACCTCATCAAAAAACTCCACCAAATTTGCGAGGCACGGCCTCCCTCTGACACAACCATGCTGTCTGTCACCAGTGAGATTATTCCGTTTTAAATATGCATACATCCCATCTCTAAGACTCCTCTCCAATAACTTCCCTACCACGGACGCCAAGCTCACCTGCCTATAATTACCCGGGTTATTCCTGCTTCCCTTCTTAAATAACAGTAACACATTCGCTGTCCTCCAAACCTCTGGGACCTCACCACTCTCCAATGAAGAGATAAAACTTTCTGCCGGAGGCCCAGCAATTTCATCTGTTGTCTCCCTGAGCAGTCTAGGATAGACGCCATAGCCAGTGGAAGAACAAAAGGCTTTTAGCCGATATACTTGATTTAACATTGTTCAACTTCATTCAGAAATTCTGGCAACAGACGTCAATGTGGACAGCAAAGCTTCTCGACTCCAAACGTCTGTGTGTTAGACTGACTGGCCAGGGGAAATTGCAGCTTCGTGTCAGAGGGTCGAACAAGCTAAATAAATGGTGTTACCGGGATGGGCCTGGATGAGATGCGGGATGAATTGGCTGAATTGCCTCTTTCTGCACGAGAGAGATTGTATGGTTCTGTTCCCTGTTTTTTTTTTTTAGTTACATGAACATTCCAGAATGTAGTCATTAGTT
Source organism: Prionace glauca (assembly GCA_037974335.1). NCBI lineage: Eukaryota > Metazoa > Chordata > Chondrichthyes > Carcharhiniformes > Carcharhinidae > Prionace > Prionace glauca. The sequence goes on from CM075734.1 coordinate 1,039,831, forward strand.
GCACATTCTCTTTGAGCAGTTTCACTGAAGGAACGCAGCAAAGCGCCTGAGACAGCACCTTTTAAACAAACAACCACGAACATCTATAAGGACCAGGGAAATCTATAAGTTCCAGAGAAACAGAGTCATAGAAACACCTCCACCTGGACCTTTCCCTTCAGGTCACTCAACATTCTAACTTGGAAATATATCGCCATCCATTCACTGTCGCTGTTTCGAAATCACTGAACTCTTCCCAAACCGTACTTTGAGTGTGCCTACATCACATGGACCATTGCTAAATGTCAGCTGAGAAGCGGCTTCGACAGGGGCAATTATGGATCAGGAAGGGAGGAAGGCCTATCCCGCTACACCGAAATCCGGTTAAATTATCTTTAAAAGAATCATGTTGCGTGACCCTTTTCAATGCGCATGTCTTTAAACATTTATGCATTAATGTTTGTGAACGTGGTCTGTCAATTTTTTTTATTCTGTATATGTCACCCCGGTGTCAACAACGCTGTTCGTTAACATATACCAACTGAGCAACTATTGTGTCAGTTGCAAACACAACATTGTTTCACCTTACATGTGGCTATGTTGGCTTGTTAAAGTTAGAAAAGTCTAATTGATTAAAAATCTTTGTGGAACCACCAAGTGCGGTTGAAAGGCACAGCGACCATCTGCGAACAAACTGGCACATTACACTTCATTTCATGGATGTGAACCCACACTCGAGCCTTACGGTCAACTGCAGTAAACAATGCTGAGGCTTTCGATCTAACATCTTCTGCACCGACATATAGAATGACTGGCAAAGAGTCGCAACAAAAACGTTGTTTGGGGGTCCCAAGGGTCGTTATAAAAATGAAATCTTATTTTAAACTGATGCCAACGGTGTAATTGAAAACAAATGCGTAAGAAATCGACATATTGCAAGATACTGAAACATGGAATAGGACCATCCCTCGCCCATTTTTTTCAGGAAGGATGGTCTGAGGATGATTTTTGAGTGCGTTCGGGGATGATTTTCCCTTATTTCCCGAGACCATTAGTGTCCAATTTAGGGTGCAGATAGGGGTAGATTGTGCGGACAGTCAAATATCTAATCCAAAAGCTGGCACCTGTGACAGTACAGCACTCCATCAGTACAACAATAGAGTTCTGTGCACACGTGTGTTCACGGAAAATCGGGGCCTGACTAACTGAGTTTTCCTGACTGGGGTGGTTGCAAAGAGCACGTTACAACATAGAGAAGAAGGTGGCTTGGAGGTGTCCTGGAAGATTTTCTGCCTCTCAACCAACAAACACGGAGCATCAACTATTCATAAGCACAATGAATAATGGAACTCACTCATGTGTTCACAAGTAAATCAGTTTCACTAATCACTGAAGCTGAGATAAAGGTTCTACTTTTCAATTCATCTACATATATAATCAGAGCTTATCTATTTACCAACCTGATCGATTTGCATCTTAGAAAGTCTGCACAGCATCACACGTGCGAGAATGGAAGCATTGACTGAGAATGCGAGTTCCAGCAGCGCTAGGATCCAGAGAATGACCACGAAAAGCTTGCAATAATCCCGTATCTGTGGCAAGAACAGTTTAAGGATCGTTCGAATTTAAAAAAAAATGAATTGTGGCAAAAATAATTCTCACACTCCCTCTGAGAGCATAATTGATTGTAAAACATATCCCGAAACTTTGGACAAAGAATATCGTCAAACTGGGCAGGTTAAACAGGTTGGGTGTGGGATTGGTCTTCCTTAGTTGTGATACCGCATTGGTGAATGCTTGATTAATGCAAAAATGGTTTGCAATCGAATTGAGTTCAAGGGAAACTTATATATATTGGCATTCCATTTACCCACGTCGATTCGTTGTCTCAGATGGGGCATGACCGAGATCTGACTGGCGGATCCTGGTCAGGAAAGCAACAAAAAAATGTGACAGATCATTCGATCATTCTGTCCATGAGTCGGCCGACTTTATCATTTTCACCCACGGCTCCTGGCCTTGCCCCACAGCTCTGCATTTGCCTCCTCTATGTAAATCCAATTAGTTTGTCGAAGTCGGTGGGGGTGGGGGTGCGGGGTTTGATTTATTAACAACAGACAATTCAGCCAGATTTGAGAACTTTGGAGAAAATGATTAATAATGCAACAAAATGAGTAGAGTGTGAATATTTAGCTGCCAAAGAAAATCCTGGACGGTAATGTGATAGTGATATTTAGAAATGTATTCAGACTACTTCACGTAGACTCTTTTTTTGTGCGACTCCAAAATTAGAAATATCCCCTTGTTACTAATAAAAAAAATCTAATCATGCTGGTATTTGGCGGCGGGTAGGTTGGATTTTGGTTTGGGGATATTCTATTGACCAACATGTTTGGTTGTGCCTTTTGCTGAAAATTTCAGGGATGGTTGGGGAAAATCTCATCAATATCTCGTGCCTCTGGTTTCACCTATTCAAATGAGCATTTCGCCAATCAACCAAACTGCATACTGTGTAAGTTCGAAATCAATCAATACATCTTCGCCAAGGTGAAGTGTGCGGTTATGGTCCTCTCCCTGAATCGGCAACTCAGAGACCCGTGGTGACGCTCTTTGAACTTCTTAGTTTTTTTTTAAAGTTAGTTTCATGTTCCGTTGCTGGGTTAAGCTTGTTTGTTAGAAGTACATTGATGTGGAAAAGTAACGCGGGAGCAACTTAATTCAGTACTAAATATTGCCATTATGTTTGTGTCAAATGAAGCGAAATTCTAACTGCTGATTTACAAATTATTACGGTGTGTTCCAGTTACATAGTTGCAGGAAAGTAGCAGAAGACATTCACCTGTGTTGAAATGCAAAGGTTGACGTCAACGAGAAACAGAAATACATCCAGGACCACCATAACGCCACTGATCAAATTCATCACTAGGTATGACGTCAGCTGTGAAGATTAAGCAGCAATTTGTTCAGAAAACTGCGCATCATGATATCTCACAAAAACATTGGTTATTTGGATATTAAAAACTGCATTCGGTAGATTGACACAAGAGGTGAAAATTTATTTCAATACGCATTGGAAACTAATTTGAACTTATAATCGTGGGCATTGCATTCTACAGAATGTGGCTCTTTGTACACATAGCAAAACATCAAATACGAAGAATTAGTTCCCCTCTCAGCCACAGAACCACATGTCACAAATATTCCAGAGCCCCTACGAATCTTTCAGCAAACCGATGCACAATTATCCCAATGGTCAATTCACCAAGTGTCCAAATAAACCTAAACTGTCATCGTTCATTTCCATTTTGGTCCTCCGTCAATGTGCAAACGTGCAAGTGTGAGCTCGCTACGTCAATTCCCTAGCATTTATTTTACATTCTAACCGAATCAACCGTTATTTTGGCAACTTCCTCTCTCACCCATTGTTTTAGCAACCACTTCACCGAACAATCCATCACGAAGAGTCTTTATCGAATCACCGCGTTATAGGTAACAAAATGAACATTAAAGCAGTACTGCTCACAGTGAAGTTTTGTTTCAAAGGAATGCAATATGGGTATACTTACAACGCGTTTGTCTCTGCCAGTTCCAAGAATAAACCAGTGAATTCCACAAATGATTATCTGGGAGAAAATTTACACATGTTCACTCACTTGATACAACCCGTTGGCCAAATAAAAAACTACCTGATACGCTGCAGGAAAAGATGTCCCTAGGCATGGTACATGGGCGAGACAATAACGCGATGACAACATATGAACGGACACCGCTCGACAATAACCTCGCAGGAGTGTTCCCTTCCTGTCGGGGAACACTTCGTCAGTCAATGGCATTCGACCTCCGATCTTCGGGTAAACGTTCTCCAAGGCTGCCTTCAGGACATAGGACAATGCAGAATCGCCGAGCAAAAACTGATCGCTAAGTTCCGGACATATGAGGATGGCCTCAACCGGGATCTTGGGTTCAAGTCACACTACGTATAACCCCCACCATTTGGCGTGGGCTTGCAAAACCCGACGAACTGTCCTGGCTTGGAACAATTCACACCTCTTTAACCTGCCATTACCCCTCTCTCCACTCGCATTGAGTTTTCCTGTGAAGACTTATTCACATGTTAAGACTCGCATTCCAACCCTTATGTTGCAATTGAGTCTGTGTCAATATACGCGCCCTGTTTGCGAAGCCAACTCTCCACTCACCTGATGAAGGAGGAACGCTGTGAAAGCTCGGGCGACCAAAGTATCCTGTTGGGATTTAACCTGGTGTTGTGAGACTTTTTACTGCCCCCATCCCTGTCCAACGCAGCATCTTCACATCACAAAAATAACAACTACTCTCAACTATGTATCTTCTTTTTTGTTTTGTTTTCATTCACAGGCTTGACCAGAGTTGCCTGGCATGGACCTATATTTGTAGTTCAGTTTTTTTCTGGACATTCCTCAGGTATTCTCAAGTTCAGGACGCAATTTGGAAATGGGTGAGAGCTCATAACTCCAAACAACTTGAGCTAACGTCGCCTTTTCATCAATACAACAGGTCCCAAAGATAAAAGGATTCGGGTTGAAACTGTGACACCTGGGGATCAGTGTATATAATGTGAGCAGAAATTAGTTTTTAATGTATAATTTGTCAAGGGGCATTTTCCAATTCGCGGGAAGTGAGTGGCAATGGAGGCGTGGAGTAACACCAGAGTTACTGCTGAAAGAAAAACCGTGAAACCTATTGGTAAGGTACAGGGATAACTGTGAACATTCTATAAACGAGTTGGACATGACTGTGGGAAGCCCGATTTCAAAACATGTGGAGGAATACAAATTACAAATCATAATTAATACTGAAGAAAATTGCGGCACAGACACAAGAAGGTTAAAAATCTGAAAATTCTGTTTGTATGTGAATTTCAGTTTTGTTTTGTACGAGTGGTTTTGTTTTGTGGCAACGTTGTCTTCTCATTACACCAGAAGCCAGGGGTCCAGGATATTTTGTTTAGAGTTTCACAAAACTGCCATTTAAAAAAATCATGAATGCGAAATATCAGAGTTGCATTCTGGAGGAACTGTATTAAACATCAATGAGATGTGCGGCCAAACGAAATCCAATACAGATTCAATTATAACCAGGCCATGATCTCAACAATGAAATGGGACTTACCAACAGACCGCTGACCAAGTGTGTTCTCTGAATCCTTGGTTTGGACTCTGGGGTCAGAACGAGTAACATCCAACAGAGAAAAATCCGATACAGCATAAATAATATTCCAAAGCTAACCTGAGTGACCTAAAACATGGAAAAGAACAAAGAACGTCATACGCAAATAGGTGAACTATATGAAGTTAAGGAAAACCAAACAGTGCGTGTGGAATGGTTGTGATGCGGATGGGGTGAAGAGGTAGAGGACTGAAATCGAACGAGATTGACGCGAGAGAGAGACATGTGCGCGCGCTGGGGATTGAATATAAAAGTAGGGAGGTCTTACTGCAGCTGTATAGGGCATTGGTGAGGCCGCAGCTGGAGTACGGTGTGCAGTTTTGGGCGCTGCATCTGCGCAAAGATATTCTGGCCTAGGAGGGAGTGCAGAGGAGGTTTACTAGGCTGATACCGGAGTTGAGGGGGTTGAGCTATGAGGAGAGGCTGAATGAACTTGGCTTGTACTCATTGGAGTTTAGAAGAATGAGGGGAGATCTCATTGAGACGTATAAGGTGATGAATGGGATGGATAGGATAGAGGTGGAGAGACTCTTCCCGCTCAAAAAAGACAGTAGGACTAGGCGGCACAGCCCCAAGATAAAGAGGGGGCGTTTTAGAACGGAGTTGAGGAGGAACTTCTTCACTCAAAGGGTGGTGAATCTCTGAAATTTTCTACCCGTTGAAGTGGTGGAGGCTGCCTCGCTAAATATTTTCAAGAAGCGGGTTGATGGGTTTTTGATAAGAGAGGGGATGAAGGGTTATGGGGAGAGGGCCGGAATATGGAACTGAGCCACGACAGATAAGCCATGATCTTATTGAATGGCGGGGCAGGCTCGAAGGGCCAGATGATCTACTCCTGCTCCTATTTCTTATGTTCTTGTGTGAGTGTGTGTGTGTGTGTGTGTGTGTGTGTGTGTGTGAGTGCAGGCAGAATAAGTGGAAGAAGTGTTCAGGGAACTAAATGAGTTCATAAACATGTCGGACATCATTTCAGAACAAACAAGCGTTGCATATATGTTCCATTGTAGAATATAGTGAGCTGCATCTACGATCTACACTCTGGGAAGCCGTCGATGCACTTTGGGCAACAATGATCAAAACGGCAAAACTATTATCTGGAGTGATGGGAGCATTGTCATATCCAAGACCCAGTTAAGTCACACAGCAGCCTATTTGTAAATATATTGCTAGTATGAAACCTTCCACTGTTGTCATGTTAAGTTTACAGGAGTACCAACGACACAGACTCCGTAACCATTCAAGAACACAGTCCAGCTAAATATTATTAAGGAGCAATTGAGCATTGCATCATCAGCAACGCCCAGGTCCTCGATGTGACAGAGAAAGAACATCGAAATTTACTCCTCTATTTCTTGAAGAGAATTTCAAACAAAATTTACAGGTGATATTATTCAATACCCAAGGATAACAAAGGGGGTTAATTTTAATAATCTGTTGTATGAAGCTCATGCACACAACCGCAAACATCACGCAATTGATTCCATAGTATGTAAAATCCCTTTCTTCGGCGATATTTGCAGTTTGAAACTTTGCAGGCTTTGCCATGCTTTGTAAAAACGTTGCTTTTAAGAATTCATGGATAGCTTTCTAATTGACAAATGTTATTGTCCAAGGCAATGAATCCTCCATCACTGCCCAAAGTTCCAACTTGAAAAGACACACTGTATCGTCACTTTGAACGATTTCAAACATTCCTTCACTGTTGCTGGTTTCAATTGCGGGAATATCTTTTCCAAAAGTACTATAAGAGCAGATACACCACATGAATTGCAGTGATGGAAAACATGTTTTTGAAATGAGATTTTTATAGTTTGCTGTTTTACCCACGGACTCAGATTCGTTACTGATTCCCAAAGACATGGCAACTAAATCATTAGGAAGTTGTGGTCCAGTTTTTTTTTCTGCTGGTGATCTTCCCTTCGTTGCAATTCTCGTTCCCTGCAATACGGACAGACATGATGAACGGAGATGCTCATTTCCCACTTTCTGCATTTAGAAGGGTTTGCAAAGGAGCCACAGTCCTTGATTATTCTCTACTGGTTTGTATTAATTAAATGCAGTTATTGAATGTATCATTGGTTTGCTTTCAATCAGGTAGCTGTCTCAAATTTTGGAATAAATTAGGGTCCTTTTATTAGGTTAGAGTGGTGTTTCCAGGACAACCGCACAAATAAGAACTTCTATGTGTTAATGTTTGCCACGTACTCTCTAAGTCGTTCTATTCACATATCCCCCACCCGCACCCCCGCCCTTCACTCCACGTTCCTGCAGCATCACTTTCTCACCGCGAACCTCACAGGAATAATGGCCAAGATGAAACAACGATTAAAAGTGAATGCTGAGAGTTGGTTTTCTTCAGAAAGATTTGGGTTTCGTGGCGATAATTCGTCAAGCAAGTTTTGGCGAGGCAATGATGTTTGAGTGAGAGAGCTGGATAATTGAGAGGAAGCCAGTGACTGTCTCCAAACCCAGTGGGGAATACTTGTGTGATGGAAATAATCTGAAGATATTGGATGACAGCTGGAAGGATTGCAAAACTTCAGTCATGCAATGTTCAGATCGGCCAGTATAGGGCGCTGCGCACACTCACTGCCAGAGCCCGGATAGCTCAGTCGGTAGAGCATCAGACTTTTAATCTGAGGGTCCAGGGTTCAAGTCCCTGTTCGGGCGATGCTTTTAAATGACTATTCTCAATCGAGTCACAATCTTTCATGTGTCAAGTAAGTCACTTTGCGTTTCCTCCAGACATTGAAACGCGAATGCAATTTCAATTTCGCCAGCATTGTCTGTTATGGTGTCTCAAGTGCTCTTCATCATAAGTAATGCTATTCCAGAACCAACAAGGAATTCATAATGATTGTTTTACGATTGATGAACCAAAGCTTTGCTATGTTTTGATTAGTTTTGAAATGTAACGTACTTCTCCGATTTACTTGTTTGAATTTATACTGAATGTCATCACGAGATGTCGAATTTCATCCAGGCACATCGGCGCTGTCTATTTTCAGATGGTCATTATTCTGTCCAGACAAAACTCCTGAAGATGATGCAATTGGTTCCATGGTACTTAAAATTCAAATACATTTCATTCAGGGGGAATAGCACAATTCATGTTGGAACTTGAAAGCAGACCATGCTTTGTAAAAACTTTGTTTTCAAGAATAGATTGAGAGATATTGTCATTGACAAATTTGTATTTTCAAAGGGAATTGTATCCTGTATCAGTGCCTAAAGTTTCAAAACGAAGATGCTTTCTCTATCTTCACTTTGAACGACATCACCCATCCTCTCACTGCAGATTACTTCAAGTGCATGAACTTCATTCTCAAAAATACTTGAGGAGCAGCGACAACATATGCTCTGCTGCGATGTTAGAAAATGTCTTCTGAGGGAGATTATTATGGATAGCTGGTTTGACCATGGACTTGGTGTCATTGCTGCCTCCCCCACGTGTAGGGAACTAAATCATCAGGAAGTTGTGATTCCAGAACTGATGCTCGAAATTGATTCTTGATTGCAATACTCGTTCCTCGCAACATAGGCAAACAAGCTGAATTCACGTTGTGAACGTCATTCATTTCCACCCTCATTTCCAGCTGTGTACATATGGAAGGGTTTGCAAAGCCTCCAATGACGTTGCATATTCTCCACTGATGTGTGTTGATTAGGTTCAGTTATCTCAAAATATCATTGGGTTGCTTTCAATGGGACTGTTATCTACATTTTGGGAATAATTGATGGCCTTTCATTGGGTTAGAGTGCTGTAAAAGAGACAAATGCATAAATAAGGATTTCTACAGACAAATATTTGCAAATATTGCCCTTAATCAGTTGAACACCACACCCCATTCCCACTCCCATACGCCAACGCCCATCCCCCACTCCAGACCCTGCAACATCACCATGTCACCGCGACTCTCACAGGCAATAATGGTCCAGCCTTCTCCCTCCAATGTCCGGATAGCTCGGTCGAGCATTAGGCTTTTAATTTGAGGGGCCCAGGTTCAAGCCCCTGTTCCAGTGATACTTTTAAACCTCCAATCTCAATCGAATCACGCTGTTTCATGGGCCAAGTGAACCACTGGTCACTTTGTGTCTATTCCGGTCATGCAAACGTGGATGTATTCTCATCCACTTTTGCCCCACTTGGTGCTCAACCTTGCATGCTATGGGGTTTCAAGTGTTTTATGTGATGAATAATGCTAATTCAGAACCCACAAGGAATTCATGCCCATCGCGGTGACATTGATAGACGAAAGCATTGCAATATTCTGATTTGCTTTCAAGTGCAACTTACTTCTCCGTTCCAGCTGTTTGAAGGCATATTGAAGGTGATTATGAGGTTTTGAATTTCATCAAAAGCCATTGAGGGTAGTTAATTTAAGATAGTCTTAATTCTAACAAAACAAAACTAATTAAGATCACGCAATTGGTTCTATGGTATTTAAAATTCAAATACATTTCATTCTGTGATATTTACACAATTCATAGATTCATGTTGAAACTTTGCAGGCCTGCAATGCTTTGTAAAAGCTTTGGTTTCAAGAATCAAAAAACAAAGAAAAGAACGAAGAAAATTACAGCGCAGAAACAGTCCGTTCGAGCCTGCACTGACCATGCTGCCCGACTGAATTAAAAACCCCATATCCTTCCAGGGACCGTCTCGCTCTAAACCCATCTTATTCATGTATTTATCAAAAAACCCCTTAAAACTCATTATCGTATCCGCTTCCACTCCTTCTCCCAGCACCGACTACCATCTGTGTAAAAACTCTTGCCTCGTATATCTCCTTTAAATCTTGCTCTCGCCATCTTAAACAGATGTCCCCCTAGTAATCGACTCTGCTACCCTGGGAAAACTTTCTGGCTATACTTTTTTTTGCTGAGTTTGAGGGGCGACTTGATCGAATCGATTGAGAGCTATTTTCATTGAAAGATTGTATTGTCGGGGCAATTGAATTGTCCATCGCTGTCCAACGTTTCAAAAAGAAGGACTCTGCCTCGTTTTGAACGATATCACCCATACCCTCACGTTGTTGGCTCTAAGGCTGGTAGAAAGAGGTAACCCTGGATAACTCGGCACATTGAGGCTCTGCTCAAGAAGAAGAACGAGGCAGCTTGGTCGAGTGAGCCCCTGAAGACTATAGTGGGTGTAGGAAAGGATAGGAGAGAAATCGAGAGGACAAAAATGGGACATAAGGTTGTTTTGGCAGATAAAGCAAAGGGCAATCCAAAGAGCTTCTACAAATACATAAAGACCAAAAGAAAAAAGAGGGGCTGTTAAGAGTAGGGCCTCTTAAGGAGCAGCAAAGTCATCTATGTGCGGATTCACAAGAGATAGATGAGAACCTAAGTGAATATTTCACATCAGTATCTACTGTTGAGAAGCATGGATGCGAGGGAAATTGGGGAAATAAATAGTGAGGCCTTGAGAAGAATACACGTTACAAAGAACAATTATTAAATGCAGTTATTGAATGTATCATTGGTTTGCTTTCAATCAGGTAGCTGTCTCAAATTTTGGAATAAATTAGGGTCCGTTTATTCGGTTAGAGTGGTGTTTCCAGGACAACCGCACAAATAAGAACTTCTATGTGTTACTGTTTGAAACGTATCTCTCTGAGTCACTCTATTCATGTACGCCCGCCCGCACCCCCACCCTTCACTCCATGTACCTGCAGCATCAGTATCTTACCGCGACCCTCACAGGAATAATGGCCAAGACGAAAGAATGTTTAAAAATGAATGCTAGGAGTTGGCTTTCTTCAGAAGGATTCGGGGTTTGTGACAATAATTCGTCAAACAAATTTTGGCGTGGCATTGATGTTTGAGTGAGGGAGCTGTATAATTGAGAGGAAGGCAGTGACCGTCTCAAGCCCAATGGCGAATACTTGTGTGATAGAAACAATCTGAAGATATTAGATGATAGCTGGAAGGAATGCAAAACTTCAGCCATGTGATGTTCAGACCGGCCAGTATAGGGCGCTCCGCAATTTCACCATCGCAGCCCGGATAGCTCAGTCGGTAGAGCATCAGACTTTTAATTTGAGGGCCCAGCGTCCAAGCCCCTGTTCAGCCGATGCTATTAAACCTCCATTCTCAATCGAGTCACACTCTTTCAGGTGTCAACTGAGCCACCGGTCACTTTGCGTTTGCTCCAGACATTCAAACGCGGAAGTACTTCGATTCAATTTTGCACCAGATGGTTCTCAGCCTTGTCTGCTATGACGTTTCAAGAGCTCTCCATCATAAGTAATGCTATTCCAGAACCCCCAGAAGGAATTTATGATGATTATTTTAAGATTAATGATCGAACTCCACTCTAAGCGAGGGAAAGACATTCAAATAAGCTCGGTACTATCTACATTCAATTAAATGATGTTTAGTTAAAGTTAATTTTCATTTAATGTTAAAGTGCGTTTTGGGAGTTAAAGTAAAACCGCATGCACTGATGGAGTCCGGATCCTTCCATTCCCATCCTACCTCGTGTGTTCATCGAGTTGCACCTTAAATGCCGCTATCATATCTCCCACCGCATTTCCGAGCAGTGTGTTCCATCATCCCCTGTATAAAAAAGGTCTTGCATATCTCTAAAAATTTTTCCTTTGCAACTCAAATCTATGCGAATGGAATGTTGGCCTTTATAATGAGGGGGGATCGAGTAAAAATGCAGGGCTCTCTTGCTGCAACTGTACAGGGCACTGGTGAGGCCGCAGCTGGAGTACTGTGTGCAGTTTTGGTCGCCGCACTTGCGTAAGGATATTTTGGCCTTGGAGGGAGTGCAAAGGAGGTTCACTTGGCTGATACCGGAGATGAGGGGGTTGGACTATGAAGAGAGACTAAATAGACTGGGTCTGCACTCGTTGGGGTTCAGAAGGATAAGGGGGGATCTTATAGAGACATGTAAGATAATGAAAGGGATGGATAGGGTAGACGTAGAGAGATTCTTCCCGCTCAGAAAAGATAGCAGGACTCGAGGGCATATCCTCACAATAGGGCTGGGGGTGGTGGGTGGAGTTTAGAACGGAGTTGAGGAGGAACCTCTTCACTCAAAGGGTGGTGAATCTCTCGAATTCTCTGCCTGTTGAAGTGGTGGAGGCTACCTTGGTAAATGTATTTATGTCACGGGAAGATAGGTTTTTGACAGACAAGGGAATTAAGGGTTATGGGGAGAAAGTGGGAAAGTGAAACTGATCTACTTCAGTTCAGCCATGATCTTATTGAATGGCGGGCCAGGCTCGAAGGGCTAGATGGCCTACTCCTGCTCCTATTTCTTATGTTCTTATGTTGCCTAGTACTTCACTTTTCTACCCGAGGAAACAGCATTTGACTATCAACTCTGTCCAGCCACTCATAATTTGTAATTCAGGTCATCTCTCACACTCAGGTCAAAAGCATTAGCCTTTTAACCTGAGTGGCCAGGGTTCAATTCCCTGTTTGGGCGTTGATTTTCTTCCACCCTAAACACAACTGTTTGACGTGTTTTTTTTTAATAGATTAACCGATGTATTTCTTTCAAAATATTAAAGTATTGAATTTATATCAATGTGTTATATATGTCCAGCGAGCCCTCTGTGAAAAAGAAATTAATGCTCACTTTTCTCTTCATAAGACCCAGGAAGACAGAACGAGATCGCTGTCCACCCAGTCTCGCTGTGGATCAGTGCGAAAAATGTGTTCAGGGAAATCGGAAATGCAATTGATTCTTCCAAACAGGCAGTCTTAGAAAGCGCAATGGCAACATTTGAAAAACACCTCAGCTCAAGATTCACTATAACCCAAACAGCCAATTAATCGGAAAATGCGAACAGGGAAATCGGCCGCCACCAGTTCATGTAATATTGGAGAGCAGCCAATGAAGTTCCCTGTATCACTGTTTGGGTAGATGCTTGCATAACTCAGTCGGTAAATTTTTCATCTGAGGGTACAGGATTCAACTCCCTATTCGGGCGCTGCTTTTCAACTTAAACAAAAACTCTATTCGTGTCGCTGCACAGAAGTCATCCTTTTCTCTCTCAGAAATGCTAACTCCCGCCCTTTATTGATCTACGAGTTATTTTGACCTAGTTTCGTAAGTTATCTTTCAAGATTATCTAATTTCTTATCACTATGCACACCGCAAAGTTCTTTCAAATTCCTGCCATCTCCTTAAATCTCAATGTCACTTCTTTTTAATGACACAAGTCTTCAACCCTCATTTGATTGTTACATTTCATATACAGTTTGAACTTTGCAGTCTAACCCTTAATAAACTAATGTTTCAAAATAAAGTTGTTGTTTCAAAGCGTTTATTTGACAAGTGGATACTCCCTCTACTGGCAGAGTATTACAATTGTAACTCATTGATCAGAGATTTATGATCTGCTGCCAAGGCTCTTCTTCCAAAGGAGATGAGGAAGTACCCATCATGTCCAGAGCGTCTTCTTAATCAACATTAGCAAGGCAGATGATCACGTCATTGGAGGAGCTTTTCCGATGAAATTGGATTCCATGGTAACTTCATACCAGAAGTGAAAAGGCAACATTGGGGCCTATGGTGAAAAGGGATATAAAAAGAGGTGTGTCTCTTACACAGACTTAGAGCATAAGTTCAAGCTTCTTTTTAGACAAACCCATTAATAAGGCACAAATTGTTGTTTGAGCGATTCAGATGCTGGATGTTAAAGAGTTCCGTCTTCATACTGAACGCGTCTTCTATTCAATAGCCTGATGCGGAATATTTGTTTTTAAGTAGATGGCCACAGCCTTACCAAAATATAAGAGGCATGTTTCAAAGTTAATTTGCCAAAGAAAGGGTGAAGACCACAGAGAGTTCTGTCGTTAACCGGGGAAATATCGATTACGTTCGCCAAGAAGCTTAACCATCTCCTCCATCTTTCAAGTGGAACAGGGTTTACTTGTACTTTACACATTATTTATGCTGTGTTCGCGGTGGCTGTTCCATTCCTCAGGGAAGCATCTTTTATTAAATTAAGTGTTCTTTGGAACTCTATTGTATAGTTTGAGGCCCCGACCTTTTCTTTGTTCACCTATCACTTTAACTCTCTAATGCATCATAACGAGGCTAGCATTACATATTTGGCTTTCTGAGGTTCTATGAAAGAAGAAGTGCAGATTTCTTAAAATGTAAATGCAGCTATTCTGTGAAAGTGTACCAAACTGCCTTAATTCCCCCTCCCATCCTTACCCAACTGTCAATTTCTGTCTAAGAGATCCTGTCATTCCCCATATATGCCTTTCCTTAACAGTGGGATCGTATTTTCAATATTTGCAGCTGTTCATTAAAAAAAAGTCCTCAGGATCGTTATCAGTGGGATTGTATTTTCAGTATTTGCAGCTGATAATTTTTAAAAAAGTCCTAAGCCATCAGTTCCTGGGAGCTCACACGCTTTTAGTGCCAATCATTTCTCCAATAGTTTTTCAATGCTCAGACCAGTTGTTCTTTACGTACATTATATCTCCAAAATACAGACATGTTCGGAAAATCCCATCATGGGTTAATTACAGGTAAATTGGGTTCAACGAAACGCCTTGAACTTTTGATAGAAAAATTCTACCTGGATATAAATGTATGCAAGCAATTTACTTATCTCCAATTCCAAAAGTCATCGGGATCGTTGGAAAATGTATGATTGGAAACTGGAGGGAAAACATACCTCGTTCGGAAGAACCTATTAGTTTGCAGAAAGACATTGGGAGTGAAAATGTCGGGATAATGGGGCACACTCAAACTGGCAGTTTTAACACAACGATATGCAGAACTCTGACCTAACGATTTGTACTGGGCCCACTTTTCTCAATGGATGTGAAGCGAATACAGAGAGAGCCTCAGTCTAAAATCATGCATTAAACCACTTTGGTGGCCCAGTAGAAAATGTCGATGGGAGCATAAAATTGCAAAAAGCCACTGCAGGTTTAAGTCAGTGCACAAAATAGTGGCACATGGCGTTGAGGAGAGGAAAGTCTGTAGCTATCCATTTCAGACCGAAGGACGTTCAGAGGAGATGGACAGTGATCTACTGGAGAGCAACCGAGTAATAAAGATAGTCGTGCAGAAACAAAATACACAAATTCTATTGCAAACGTGATGTGCTTTTTATTTCAAGAGTTGAGGGATAAAAAGGAGGGAAATTTCTTGTCAGAAATGTTCGATGTATTGTCAACCTGTAGGACATCACACTGGGCGTCATTGGAGATGCTAAGAGATAGGGACAATTCTGGTTTGCCACACTGCAGAAGACAGATGCTGCAGCACACAGTCATGTACCAATTGAACTCTTCGTTCAGCAACAACCTTTTGGTCCTGGTGCAGGAAACTCTGAACAACGAACAAAGAACAAAGAAAATTACAGCACAGGAACAGGCTCTTCGGCCCTCCAAGCCTGCACCAACCATGCTGCCGACATAACTAAAAACCGCCTACCCTTCCAAGACCATATCCCTCTTTTCCCATCCTAATCATATATTTGTCAAGATGCCGCTCAAAAGCCACTATCATTTCGGCTTCCACTGCCCCAGCAGTGAGTTCCAGGCACCCAACACACTCTGTGTAAAAGATCTGCCTTATATATCTATTTTAAAGCTATGCCCCCTGGTTATTGATATTTACATCCTGGGAAAAATCTACTGACCATCCAATCTGTCCATGCCTCTCATAATACTGTAGACTCCCATTCGGTCGTTCTGCAACCTCCGTCGTTCCAATGAAAACAAACTAAGTTTCTCCAACCCCTCCTCGTAGCTAATGCCTCCATAACAGGGAACATGCCTAAACACTTTCTGTACCTATTCGACAGCCTCCACATTTTTCTGGAATTGTGGCGACAGGAATTTAACACTATATTCCGAGTGAAGCCTAACTAAGGTTCTATAAAGCTGCAACACGACTCGTTAATGTTTAAACACAATGCCCTGGCCAATGAAGGCAAGCATGCTCTATGCCTACTTGACTACATTCACCACCTGCGACGCCTCTTTCAGGGACTTGTGTACTTATATACACAGATTCCTTTGCTTTCAATACTCCGAAGGGTTCTGCCATTATCTGTATTAGACCTTCCAAAATGCGTACCTCACATTTGTCTGGATTAAACACCTTCTGCCATCACCCTGCCCAAATCTCTAACCACCTATAACCTGCCATATCCTTAGATGGTTCTTATCGCTATCTGCAAATCCTCAAAGGTTTGTATTGTCCACAAACTTACTAATCAAACCAGTTCCATTTTTCTCCAAATCCACTGCTACTCTTTGTCTCCTCTTACTGAACCAGTTTTGTATCCACTTTCCCAGCTCACCTCTGATCCCTTGCAACTTCACCTTTTGCACCAGTTTGCAATACCTTCTCAAATGCCTTACTGACGTCCATGTGGACAACATCCACTCTCCTACTCTGGTCAGTCATCTTCGTCAGTTCCTCAAAAAACCTCATCAATTTCGTGAGACACCACCTCTCTTTCACAAAACCATGTTGCTGCACACTGATATGTTCGCTTAATTCCAAGTGAGATTAAATCCTGTCTCGCATAATTCTCTCCAATAATTTCCCTTCCACTGATGTAACACTCACCAGCTTGTAATTACCTGCATTATTACAAAGATTTCTCTCAAGGCCCCAGCAATTTCCTCCTTTGCCTCGCTCAGTATTCTGTGGTATATCCCATCAGACCCTGGGGATTTGTCTTCCTTAATGTTTCTCAAAAACCCCAGTACCTTCTCCTTTTTGATAGAAGAGCCTCCCGGCACATCAAACTACACAGTCCCCTCTAACTATTGCTCTAATGTTCTTTGTCCATCCCTGCTTAACAGCAGTGCCAGCCATGGTGCCACTGCTCTGGCTGTTGGTCCTGCGAACCTCTCATACGACATCACCCCATCAGTTTCTAAATGGTGTACGTGTTAGAAACGGGGATGACCACAGGGGATCCCTGTACTAACTGCTTGCCCCTTTAGCGGACGCCCATCTATCTTCCTGAATCTTAGGCGTGACCACGTCTTTAAAGCCGTTATCTTTGATGCTTTCCGCCACCTTCATGCTCCTAAGTGCATCCGACTGTTGCTCCAATGGATTAACCACGCATGATATAGGAAGGCTAAGGGAAGGGGACATTAAGCAGAGATTCATGAAGTTGGGGTGGAAGCTAAAGGCCAAGTCAGACAGAGTGGTTATCTCTGGACTCTTGCCTGTGCCACGGGATAGTTTAGAGAGGAATAGAGAGAGGGAAAGCTTGAACTCGTGGCTGAGGGGATGGTGCAGGAGGGAGGGGTTCCAGTACTTGAGCAATTGGGGCTCGTTCTGGGGAAGGTGGGACCTCTATAAGAGGAATGGAATTCACCTGAACCAAAGGGGAACAAATATCCTGGGAGGTAAATTTGTTAAGGTTATGCGGAGTGGTTTAAACTGATTCAGAGGGGGGGTGGGATCCTGAGTAGAGGGGGTGAAAGTGAGGGGGGCATAGATGGGGACTGCAATGCACGGCATTGCGGGGGAGGGGCGGAACAGGGTTTGGAATGTGGTTTGAAATGTGTATACTTTAATGCGAGGAGTATTCGCAATAAGGTGGATGAACTTGCAGCGTGTACCAGTACCTGGGACTTCGATGTTGTGGCCATTTCAGAGACTTGGATAGAGCAGGGTCAGGAATGGATGTTGCAGGTCCAGGGGTACAAATGCTTTAATCGGAGTAGACAAGGAGGTAGAAGGGGGGGGGGGGGGGTGGGGTAGCATTATTGGTCAAGGACTGTATCTCAGTGTCAGAGAGGAACTTTGATGAGGACTTGTCTGTTGAGGTAGTATGGGCGGAGATTAGAAACAGGAGAGGAGAGGTCACCCTGTTGGGAGTCTTTTATAGACCTCCAAAAAGTTCTAGAGAGGTTGAGGAAAGGATTGCGGAGACGACCCTTGTTAGGAATGAAAGTAATAGGGTAATTGTTATGGGGGACTTTAACTTTACTCATGTTGATTGGAATTGCTATAGCTCTGGCTCGTTAGAGGGGTCAGTTTTTGTTCAAAGTGTGCAGGAAGGTTTTTTGACTCAGTATGTAGATAGGCCGACTAGAGGTGAGGCTATATTGGATTTGGTGCTCGGTAATGAGCCAGACCAGGTGCTAGACTTGGAAGTTGGTGTGCATTTTGGGGATAGTGACCACAATTCGATTACGTTCACATTAGTGATGGAAAGGGATAGGCATGAACCTCGAGTCAGTAGTTTCAGCTGGGGGAAGGTTAACTATGAGGCTATTAGGAGAGAATTAGGAAGCATTGGTTGGAATGGGAGATTACAGGGACTGGGAACATCCGAGATGTGGAGATTTTTCAAGGAGCAGCTATTGCGGGTCTGTGATAAGTATATCCCTGTCAGGCAAGGAGGATTTGGTAGGCCCAGGGAACCGTGGTGCACCAAAAAAGTTGATTCGTTGGTTAGGAAGAAAAAGGAGGCTTATGTTCGGATGAGGCTTGAGGGCTCAGGTAGTGCATTAGAAAGTTTTAGATTGGCTAGGAGGGAGTTGAAGAGGAAGTTAAGAAGGGCTAAAAGAGGACATGAGATGACTTTGGCTGATAGGATTAAGGTGAACCCTAAGGCGTTTTACAGGTATGTCAAGAACAGAAGGTTGATTAGGACAAGATTAGGGCCAGTTACAGACAGTAGAGGGAAGTTGTGTGTGGAACCGGAGGAGATTGGAGAGGTGTTGAACCAATATTTCTCTTCGGTGTTCACGCAAGGGGACATGAATGTAGCTGAGGAGGACACTGAGGTGCAGGGGTGTAAAATAGATAGTATTGCAGTTGATACGGGGGATGTGCTGGATATTTTAGAGGGTTTGAAAATAGATAAGTCCCCTGGTCCGGATGGGATTTACCCTAGGATTCTTTGGGAGGCAAGAGGGGTGATTGCGGAGCCTCTGGCTCTGATCTTCAGGTCGTCGTTAGTCTCTGGTATAGTACCAGAAGAATGGAGGACAGCAAATGTTGTCCCATTGTTTAAGAAGGGGAGAAGGGATTTCCCTGGGAATTATAGACCGGTGAGTCTTACTTCTGTGGTGGGTAAGGTTTTGGAAAGGATTATTAGAGACAGGATTTATAGTTATTTGGAAAGTAATGAGTTGATTAGAGACAGTCAGCATGGTTTTGTAGCGGGTAGGTCGTGCCTTACTAACCTTATCGAGTTCTTTGAGAAAGTGACCAAAGAGGTGGATAGGGGTAAGGCAGTTGATGTGGTGTATATGGATTTTAGCAAGGCGTTTGATGAGGTTCACCATGGTAGGCTTCTGCAGAAAATGCAGATGTATGGGATTGGGGGTGATCTAGGTAATTGGATCAGGAATTGGCTAGCAGATAGGAGACAGAGAGTGGTGGTTGATGGTAAATATTCGTCATGGAGTTCGGTTACAAGTGGTGTGCCTCAGGGATCTGTTTTGGGGCCACTACTGTTTGTAATTTTTATTAATGATCTGGATGAGGGTATAGTTGGGTGGATTAGTAAGTTTGCTGATGACACCAAAGTCGGAGGAGTGGTAGATTGTGTGGAAGGGTGTCATAGTTTGCAGGATGACTTAGAAAGGTTGCAGAGCTGGGCTGAGAGGTGGCGGATGGAGTTTAATGTGGAGAAGTGTGAGGTAATTCATTTCGGTAGGAATAACAGATGTGTTGAGTTTAGGGCTAACGGGAGGACTTTGAATAGTGTGGAGGAGCAGAGGGATCTAGGTGTATGTGTACATAGATCCCTGAAAGTTGGGAATCAAGTAGATAAGATTGTTAAGAAGGCATACGGTGTCTTGGCGTTTATTGGTAGGGGGATTGAATTTAGGAGTCGCAGCGTCATGATGCAACTGTACACAACTCTGGTGCGGCCACACTTGGAGTTTTGTGTGCAGTTCTGGTCCCCACATTATAGGAAGGATGTAGAGGCTTTGGAGAGGGTGCAGAGGAGGTTTACCAGGATGTTGCCTGGTATGGAGGGGAGATCCTATGAGGAGAGACTGAGAGATTTGGGGTTGTTTTCGCTGGAAAGAAGGCGGCTAAGAGGGGATCTCATTGAAACATATAAGATGATTAGAGGTTTAGACAGGGTAGATAGTGATAGCCTTTTTCCTAGGATGGAGAAAGCTAGCACGAGGGGGCACGACTTTAAATTAAGGGGGGGTAGTTATAGGACAGATGTCAGGGGTAGGTTCTTTACCCAGAGGGTGGTGAGGGACTGGAATGCCCTGCCAGCTGCAGTTGTAAATGCACCTAGTTTGGGGGCGTTTAAGTGATCTATGGATAGGTTTATGGATGAAAAGGGATTGGTTTAGGCTAGTGGGTCATTGTTTTGTAACTGGTCGGCGCAACATCGTGGGCCGAAGGGCCTGTTCTGCGCTGTAATGTTCTATGTTCTATGTTCTATGTCTGCAAGAATTTGCAATTGGTGGCACTCCCTGCACACATAGTTGTCCGAGATGCTGAAAGGGGCTCTGATCCGCCGCATCTCACAAATGCAGCATTAAAGCCCCACTGACCAACATTTCGAGCACCAATTAAATTATTTATGAAAAATTATAAAACTCTCACCTTCACGTTTACCTTCTCACGATGTTTTTTTTTGGTCTGAGAAGGAGGAAGGAGGAAAAGACTAATGCAGTGTCTGGTGTTTACCGCTGCTTGACACCAAGTCTTCCACTTCCCACTTTTTAGTGGATGGTACTGGTCCGACTTCTCCAAAAATGCACCAGTCCCTCAGCCACCGCTACTCTGCAAGTTGGATAAGGTACTCCCTATATTCTACATCCTTCCATACTTGATAAAAATGGATGCAGGAGTTGCAGCATTTTGGTTGTGTACGGGTTGTGACTCTGTTTATGCATAATACGTCTCTGCACCTCATCGTTTATGACTGCCCGACTGTGCAATCTCGTAAAAAACTTGTCAGGGGTCTAATCCAACAATTAGTTTGCACAATGCAAAGAATTCATTTGTGTGAACATTGGCGCCTGTCACTTTTCGAAAGTCCATTTCGATGAGAACAACATTGATCTGATGCAACGGCATTGTGATCAATAACTTTTGATTACCAGGGGGCTATTGACTAATGGTACTATCGGGATACAGTTCATCCAGAAAGTCAGCTAATGATCTGCAGAGCAGGGTTCAAATCCCGTCAGGGCAGCAAGTGAAATTTGAATTCAATAAAGAAAAAATGTGGAATTAAGAATCTATTGATGTCCACGAAACTATTGCCAGTTGTCGGCTCACTCATGTTCTTTGTGAAAGGAAATCCACCGTCCTTGCTTGCTCTGACCGACATGTGATTCGAGAGACACAGCAATGTGTTTGACTCACAATTGCCTCGGGCAACTCGGAATGGGCAATAAATGCTGGCCACCCAGCAACGCCTACATCCCATCAATGAATAATAAAACAAAAAAACGCTCAAATTGTGATGGACAGAGAGGGAGCAATCTCGGGCCTCATTTGGAGAAAGAGATTACTGTCGTGAAGGTGGGAAATTAAGGATCAATTGAGAAAGCAGCATAGCGAGAGATAATGAGATATAGAACAAAAACAGTGTGAGATCAAATATAAAGCGAAAGAGAAACGGGAACAGCAAGGGAGCACTCAAAAGTTCGGAGGAACTGTAGTAAAAACATGCAACATGGGGGAGGTCAAATTTCAATAAAGCGAGAAACAGAATAGAAAAAAGGGCAAGAAAAAGGATAGAAGTACAAATTGGCAACTCTAAAATACTTATGAAAAGCAGTTACAAGATAGATAAACGGTGCGAATGAAAGACATAATTACTTTGCCCTGATTCTGAACACCACTTTTCAAAGCTGATGACGGCGACTGATTCAGAATGCAACTTTTCTCAAGTTAGAAGGAACAAGTATAACCCTGCACTCTACGGATTCAATTAAAAAGAATTATTTCCAAAATTTTAAGGAAGAACCTGTCCCAATACGGCTTCAGACAGAGAGAGGAGGCGTATAGATTGAAAGGAGGTGTAAGCCCTGTGACTACATCGCCAGACCACCCAATCTTTGGTATTTGCAAAACAAATCATAGAACATAGAACATTACAGCGCAGTACAGGCTCTTTGGCCCTCGATGTTGCGCCGACCAGTGGAACCAATCCAATGACCCTCGCACCTAACCTATTCCAATATTATCCATATGTCTATCCAATGACAGTTTGAATGCCCTTAAAGTTGACGAGTCCACAAACGCTGCAGGCAGAGCGGTTCATGCCCTTACTATGCTCTGAGCAAAGAACCTACCTCTGACATCCGTCCGTCTCTTTCTCTAAAGTATTTTAGCAAGGCGTTTGATAAGGTTCACCATGGTAGGCTTCTGCAGAAAATGCAGATGTATGGGATTGGGGGTGATCTAGGTAATTGGATCAGGAATTGGCTAGCAGATAGGAGACAGAGAGTGGTGGTTGATGGGAAATATTCGTCATGGAGTTCGGTTACAAGTGGTGTGCCTCAGGGATCTGTTTTGGGGCCACTGCTGTTTGTAATTTTTCTTAATGATCTGGATGAGGGTATAGTTGGGTGGATTAGTAAGTTTGCTGATGACACCAAAGTCGGAGGTGTGGTAGATTGTGAGGAAGGGTGTCATAGTTTGCAGGATGACTTAGAAAGGTTGCAGAGCTGGGCTGAGAGGTGGCGAATGGAGTTTAATGTGGAGAAGTGTGAGGTAATTCATTTCGGTAGGAATAACAGATGTGTTGAGTATAGGGCTAACGGGAGGACTTTGAATAGTGTGGAGGAGCAGAGGGATCTAGGTGTATGTGTACATAGATCCCTGAAAGTTGGGAATCAAGTAGATAAAGTTGTTAAGAAGGCATACGGAGTTTTCGCGTTTATTGGTAGGGGGATTGAATTTAGGAGTCGCAGCGTCATGATGCAACTGTACACATCTCTGGTGCGGCCGCACTTGGAGTTTTGTGTGCAGTTCTGGTCCCCACATTACAAGAAGGATGTAGAGGCTTTGGAGAGGGTGCAGAGGAGGTTTACCAGGATGTTGCCTGGTATGGAGGGGAGATCCTATGAGGAGAGATTGAGAGATTTGGGGTTGTTTTCGCTGGAAAGAAGGCGGCTAAGAGGGGATCTCATTGAAACATATAAGATGATTAGAGGTTTAGACAGGGTAGATAGTGATAGCCTTTTTCCTAGGATGGAGAAAGCTAACACGAGGGGGCACGATTTTAAATTAAGGGGGGGTAGTTATAGGACAGATGTCAGGGGTAGGTTGTTTACCCAGAGGGTGGTGAGGGACTGGAATGCCCTGCCAGCTGCAGTTGTAAATGCACCTAGTTTGGGGGCGTTTAAAAGATCTGTGGATAGGTTTATGGATGAAAAGGGATTGGTTTAGGCTAGTGGGTCATTGTTTTGTAACTGGTCGGCGCAACATCGTGGGCCGAAGGGCCTGTTCTGCGCTGTAATGTTCTATGTTCTATGTTCTATGTTCTATGTCCTGTACTTATCACCCCTCAATATAAAACTATGTCCCCTCGTGTTAGCCATTCCCATCCAAGGAAAAAGGCTCTCACTGTCCACCCAATCTAATCCTCTGATCATCTTGTGTGCCTCAATTAAGTCACCTCTTAGCCTTCTCTCTCACGAAAACAACCTCAAGTCTCTCAGCCTTTCCTCATAACACCGTCCAACCATATCAGGCAACATCTTGCTAAATTTCCTCTGCACTCTTTCCAATGATTCGACCATTGATATGAGAATAATCAATCAATGAGGCGGTAAATGTGAACCTTTTAGCTTGGAACTGAAACTCTTTACTGAAGGTCAAATTATTGCTCGAGATACCTGTGTTCTCATATATATCGTCATCATCCAAAACATCATCTAAATTCATGTTGTTTAAGGAAATTTGCAAATTGTGAATGGCCACATTACCAAATCATTGACAGTTTCCCTGATAGATTTTCACTTAGTTCTGGGCAGTCATCGGGACTCAAAGAGAAGCATTACTTTTCTTTTCTCTCCAAAGATGATGTCAGACCCCCGGAATTCTTCCAGAATTTTCCACCTGTGTTTACAGATTTCAGTTTTGGCCATATAGAGGGAGGAGATTAACAACATCAAGGTCTGAATCTCCAATCTTTGGTCGGATCACAGGCTGATAAGAATCTAGAAGAGAGCAAAAACTTTGCTAAAGCTTTCACTCCCCTGAGTTGGTTTGTTCACTAGTTGTGTAATTACAGAAAATGTCTTTCAAAACTACGTCAATGTAAATCATGTTTGCTAAGAAATTCTTTGGTGAATCCAAAGACTGAGAAGTCATTCTTGGATTGTTCCATGCTCAATGCCTTTCGGCTGCTCGGTAATCACATCCATTGAAATGTACACCAGAATAACATATAACTGATTCAATGCATAGAATCATAAAATCCTACAGTGCAAAGTGAGGTCATATGGCCCATCGACTCTACACCAACAGCAATTCCACCCAGGCCCTATTCCCATATCCCCACATATTTATCCACTAATCCCACTAACCTATGCATCTCGGTGTATAAACGGGCAATTTAGAAAGGCCAATCAACCTCGCCCGCATGTTTTTGGACTAGGTAAGAAAGGTTAGAGGGACGATTTTTCAGGCTCAGAGCAGTACCTCAATATCAGCAAAACAATAATATTTCCTAACTATGACATGATGAACTATTGTTCACACGCACAAACACACACATACACGCAGACACACACACACACACAAACACACACACACACACACACACAAACACATACGCAAAGGTTATCCTCGAAATTTCTTTCGATATGTAAGAAATTTAACGTGGCAAAATAGATCTCATCCGCGAATGCATACTGCACTCCCTGGACTCTCCAAATTGAACCAGGTTTGCGGTTCAAACCGAGCACACTCCCTGAATGCCTGAAACCTTGATGCAAATCATGTACTTCCCAGTCCTGTCAGCATTATTCCTCACTGAACTTACAACGCCACAGTCCTGGTCAGCACATGTGGACGATACTCTTTCCGTCTCCATTGCCGACTAACACATCCGTTTTTCCTTCTGTGCCTGAACTCAGGATGTCTTGATTCAGAATTCGAGTTACCTAATGCTGACGATCGCTGCCGTCCCCGCCTCTCCTGCCAATTCCCTCTCGGCCTGAATTAGGGTCTCTTCAACACCGTGTCTGGGCCCTCCCATACGGGTGAAGTCTGTGAACGCTCTGCACAGGGTGAAGGATTCTGGGAGTTCAAGCAAAACATGGTGCCATTTGCATTATGTAACGCTGGGCAATTTCAATCATCCCTAGTCTCGTCCAACCACGTTTATCTCACCTAACCTCAGCCTCAAAAACACTCTCCAGTTTCAAGCACGCCATCCTTGTTCGGCTTCGGCCGTTTGACACATTATCGCCTTGCCCTGCCTGGTGGCCAGACTTCTGTCAATTCACTGACGCCACCTCAATCCCTTGACAGACATTTGGCAGCCGCCTCACAGTTTTGTTTCCTTCTTTGCACCATAGGAAAATTTAGCTACATTACAGCCAACCCATTCATCCCAGCCATGAATTTATGTTGCTCTCTAAGGGACCAGCGATCAGCGTTACTGCTCTTTCTATGTACTTGGGGGAACTTCCATGGTGTTTTATATATATATATCGTGGGCAAATTTATCTCACTGTCTTTTTACTACTGAACATTTGGCATGATGAACTATTGTTCACACGCGCACACACACACACACACACACACAAACACACACACACACACAAACACACACACACACAAACACATACGCAAACGTTATCCTCGAAATTTCTTTCGATATGTAAGTAATTTAACGTGTAGATTTCTGCCCAGTTGTCTGACCTACTTTTAATCAAGGCAGCATGGTAGATGTGCTGTCATTCATCTTTAATTTCCTGAGCACTTCGCGGATGTTGGATCCTTGTCCCAGATTTATTTTTCTGGCTTAATACAACACGATAAAATTTAGAGTGATGAAATATCTCCCTTAATGTCTGCATTGTTCTGCTGTCGTATATGTCAGCCAATTTCCACACATTACTTTAAGCATAGCTGTTTAATGCCTCATAATTGTCGTCACTTAAGTTTAGAGAATTTTGCAAAAGACTCAATTGAGGAACGCTCAGTCTGATTGCTTGCGGGGAATCATACAGTGCAACGGAAAAAAAACAGCCACTCCCTTTAGCAGATCTGAAACTTGTGAAAGATGCATTCGACTGCAGATGAACAATATCAAAGCCCCACTGGTTCAGCACTGACACTGACGGTAGACTGTGGTTTAATTTGGCGCTCAAAAAATGTTCCGTATTCATTCAGGTGGAATAGTTTTAAACAGGTGCGAATGAAAGATGGCCTAAATGTATCGTTAATGTGAGCAATACATGTCTGACCACAATATAAAGCCAATATTCTTAATTTGTTTCCTGCGTTCACATTCTCAGCATCTCTGACGAGGTGATCGGCCATCACGGTTTAGATACAGATCAAAGGTATGCGTCTATGACACGAACTTCTATTGTTTAGTGGGTTGGACATTTGCCTCGCAGCAAATTCGAGACATTTGCAGTATATTCAGAAGCTGCACATCTGTCAGTAAAGGAACAGAAATGCGAACAAGAAATAAGGTAGTGAAAACTTCCTCATCCTTTAGCTGTCATGAAAATATTTGTACAAAGAAAAAAGAATCTGGATTGAAGACCAAACTCCAAGACTGTAGTCAGAAAACTTCAAAATAAAAACAAACCAAAAGGTTGCAGCTTGGTCTATTGGCGAGCCAGCATGTCATTGGCGTATATATATTTGGTACCAATCGTTCACACTCTGGCAGCAATTACAGGGGATTCGAGCAATCAGGAAATAGATTATTTGCACCACTGTAAATGGTTGTGCTGATTAAACTGTTTCTATTCCACTTCATTATGTGTCAAAATACTGAACCACATAAACTGCAATCTCCAGAATGCACACCAACACTTCAACCTCATACAATCAAGAACAGACTTGTGGAAAATAAGTTTACAGTTTTTGCATATGTGTTCCGATTCGGAGCCACTGACCAAGAATGTTGTGTTTTGGTGTTTAGCATAATAATTCAGATCATTTAATCAGATTCGGCGCTGTAATAGGTCGTCCCCGACTCTTAACTTCCAGATGTAAATACCAGCTCACCATGATTGTTTGAGAAATAGATTTCATTACTTGGAAACTTAGACACTTGTATGTTTTTGTCTCGTTCTTGAAGAGTTGTGACTGCCACGTGCATTTCTCATTCTTAATTGGTTGGAAAAGGTTGCGGGCAACACGTTCATCAACTGCTGGAATCCAACTCGTGAGAATGATTCCAGAATTCTGAATACTAACTGAATGTCTTGCTGTGTCTTTTCTGAAGTCAGCTGAGATTCTAAGGACCCAAAGTCAGCTGCAGGCCAGTTTGACCGCCGTTCTTCCTTAAGGGTAAGTGAGTCAGGAACGTTTTTACAAAGATCAAAAATGACAGTTTCCTCGTCGCGCATATAGGAACAGATTCATTCCGGACTGCTATTAATTGTATTACAATTTACAATTGTCCTGGATCGGTAGAGCATTATCTTGTCTCTGCAACAAGAAATGTGAACGGCGAGACAAAATAAATAGCCATTTTCTCATCTTTTTGCTGCAAGATGCCAACGAGCAATTTAGTCATCTCAAGACAACAACTTGATGATGGCAAATGGAGCATCGAAGATGCAGGATTTTACAACACTTCTCGATAGAACAGGCCGTGGAAAAGACCGCAATTTCAGGAAATCGGGATATGGGATTTGACATTGAAATGATCACGTTAGGGGCTTTCATTGAAGACCGGACAGAGGTTGCACAATGGAAATCATCAACCCCCCGCCTTCCCCAACCAAACCAAGATTCGGAAATCAGAAAGAAAGTGGAGTATTCCATCTCCCATCTCCCTCCGCCCCACTCCCCGTCCCCCAGCACGATCACCGTTCTGGAGAACGTTTAGAAGAACTTTTTTTTAAAATTCAATTCAGTTATGATTGTAACAAAAATGTGTTTCAGACAATTTGGTGAACCTCACAATTTTGAGAATTACGTTAAAATTGAACGCCGCTATTTTTGAATTGCTGGTTAGTATGTTTTACCAACTTTGTACTCCCATTCATTTCAGTATATTACCGTTTGATTTCGCTCAAAATCTTTCATCAAATGATGAGCCATGCAATAGACAGGGTGGTTATTGAGAAAATGGCGGGTGAAAGGCACGCTCATTGAATTAAAGTCAGGCTCCAGTGTTAGTGCATCGACCAAATTCTATCTTTGAAATTCATCATGCTTGCAATATCACAAGGACATTTGAAGCTTGTGAGTATTTCTCGCGGTGGACTGGTTAATCTCAGGTCACATTTTGAATGCAATAGATAAATGGAACTGAACTCAACAACTTTCATTTTGCAAACCAGCACTGCAACTGGGTTTGTTTTAAGTCTCATCACAATATCACTCCCGGATGCGAACTTCATGCGGAACTCTAAGTACAATTTACAGACTCACATTAGTGGTAGTTGTCACTACAGGAATTCTATGACCTCGCGTACAATAAGTTCACAGCTGAGTTCTAGGGAGAATGAAGCAACGGAGCTCAAATTCTGAGCCGACCTTCAGCCAACAAAACTCTGCATCCGAGGATGACTCTGACTATGAGTCACTTGGAAAACAGGAGTGAACAGGATGCCAATGGTTTATTCCCATTACGCCCAGCCTTTATCCTCTCCCACTGACACCACCACCGCCTGGATGGCACAAGTTTCCCCTGGAATGAACCAAGGCAGAGAGCACTTTTGGTTCACCAATAACACAGGAGGTAAACTGGGGAATTCATATTTATCATTGAATTTCCATTACCGATGCGATAATTTTTTTTTTTGGGAACAACGGGACAATTTCCACGTTGAGCATTTGTGTGCTGATCAGTGCGGAATGATCTGAATATTCCTCACCCTGCTTAATCTCACCTCCCATCTCCTGTTACCCACAAAAATCTATTCCATATCGTCCCCTTTGCAAGATTGTTCAAAGTTAGACACTCACAGCAATGTGTTAAATGCAAATGCCTCAATATTAAAGTATCTTTTCTGTTGGAAACGTTCAGCCTGAGAGTTTCATGACAATTCATGTCAGAAAATCTAATCCAACTGTAACTGCCTTTTCTTTGTCGGTTGTGTGCTGACATTGCTACAGTGGGATACTAGGCTGCGGTTCAGTCAAAGACAATGTATTTACTGCCACGTAATGGTTTGACAAAATAATTTGGTTTATCAGGATAATTCATTTACTAGTAATTATGGAGAACAGTGATTACATCGTATTAGTAGCCAAGTCCAGTGAAAGGGTTTAACACTTTGTTACACATAGCTGGATAGATAGATAGATAGATAGATAGATAGATAGATAGATAGATAGATAGATAGATAGATAGATAGATAGATAGATAGATAGATAGATAGATAGATAGATAGATAGATAGATAGATAGATAGATAGATAGATAGATAGATAGATAGATAGATAGATAGATAGATAGATAGATAGATAGATACTGCAAGCTCTTACCGAATAACCTGCTTGACAATGACTGATTCTCCTTCCAGATATGAAGATAGGAAGATAAGGAGTCTTAGACGAGGGAAACACCATCAGGCCAGACTTTTCGATTATTTTTGTTCTAACATTCAGATACAGCTGAAGTGTCGAAACTTAGTTGGGACAATATCCTCCTAATGTGATTAAAAACCTAGCGCTGATTGGATATTATAACTCAGCAACTGGAAGGTGATTGGGATTTGTTTTACTATCTGTCTCTTATAAACGATGCAACTCTAATCAATAACTGTGAGTGGGCATAAATCATCCCTATAATTTGATTGGTGTGCGTTAATTATTTTTACTCGAATTTGAAACGATAGTTTCATGTGTATTTCAGACATATGCACACTGGTCTTACAGATTTGGACAGTGACCTGTAGCTGCTGTAATAAATCTTCTCAAACAACTACGTGACTTTGTCTGTCTTCTTGAGGGGAACGATAATTACAAGAACAAATTAAATACACATCATAGCAGCCCTGCAGGAGTTATCTGTATGTGTATATATTATTTTATGAGGATCAGGAACGTCTCCTTTGTCTGAGCGAACTGTTTGGTGCATTCCATCTCCATCACTTGAGTGTTCCACGTGCTGATTCGATTAGTGACGCTTGCCAGATCAGAAATGAATCGATCAGCATTATTGGTATATCATTATATTTGCATTGAATTGTGTCGAACTTTTCGCCCATATGTGTTATTCACAAACAGAGGGAACACAAGGATTTTTAATGATGAAATTAATCAACTTGTATTTAATTCAATCAAAAAGGAGAAAAAAATAAGTAAAATCCTCTATCCTTGTTAAAACGAAGTCAATAAAATTCAGTTTCTCAATTTATTGAATTTGATACACAATGCAACTCCATCTGATAAGAAACCAAATCATTGCTCTTCTCATGAATTCTGAATTTTTAATCAAGAAAAGATGTCCGTGACGCTTTGGTGAATGTTAAATTTGAATCAGTGGGGACACTTTGATTTTTCAGATTGGAGGGCGGACGGCAAACTTTAAGATGAAGGTAACAAAGGCAAAAAATGTACTAACTGATTGGAGATAAAATTAAGAGATGGCTGAGTGGGTTGGCGGGCGCATAAAAATCTTCGATTTTAAACTCCGCAGCTCCTAAAATCAGAATGC
Organism: Prionace glauca; assembly: GCA_037974335.1. Taxonomy (NCBI): domain Eukaryota; kingdom Metazoa; phylum Chordata; class Chondrichthyes; order Carcharhiniformes; family Carcharhinidae; genus Prionace; species Prionace glauca. The sequence continues at coordinate 1,070,789 of CM075734.1, forward strand.
TTCTCAAAAATTACTCATAGTATTAAAAAATGATTACGTGACAGTTAAAATCATTCAGAAGCATAATTTTGGTTTTGATGGAAATTAGCTAGATGGCACTTTATTTTGATGTTACATGCCACGGCGCTCACTTAATGGGTGAATAACAGCATTATTCGACAATCTAAGAAACTAAGTCTAGAGAGAGGGGGGGCGCCCAGTTTCACTCAGCAAAACAAGGGAAAATAGATCTCGGTTTCAGATGGAAAGCGACAATTCTGATGCAATGTAAGTTCAAAACTCTTTTTGTTCATTCTTCCTCATATCAGAATTTCAACAGAGAATATTTTATTCTTAGGATATGTCGTGGCAACTGATGTTGACTGGAATACGGACAGGCATTAATCTAATAAGTAGACAATTAATTTAATTCCGCTTCCTCATCGTAGGCATTGTAAGATTGTGAGGAAGGGTGTCATAGTTTACAGGATGACTTAGAAAGGTTGCAGAGCTGGGCTGAGAGGTGGCGGATGGAGTTTAATGTGGAGAAGTGTGAGGTAATTCATTTCGGTAGGAATAACAGATGTGTTGAGTATCGGGCTAACGGGAGGACTTTGAATAGTGTGGAGGAGCAGAGGGATCTAGGTGTATGTGTACATAGATCCCTGAAAGTTGGGAATCAAATAGATAAGGTTGTTAAGAAGGCATACGGAGTCTTGGCGTTTATTGATAGGGGGATTGAATTTAGGAGTCGCAGCGTCATGATGCAACTGTACACATCTTTGGTGCGGCCGCACTTGGAGTTTTGTGTGCAGTTCTGGTCCCCACATTACAGGAAGGATGTAGAGGCTTTGGAGAGGGTGCAGAGGAGGTTTACCAGGATGTTGCCTGGTATGGAGGGGAGATCCTATGAGGAGAGACTGAGAGATTTGGGGTTGTTTTCGCTGGAAAGAAGGCGGCTAAGAGGGGATCTCATTGAAACATATAAGATGATTAGAGGTTTAGACAGGGTAGATAGTGATAGCCTTTTTCCTAGGATGGAGAAAGCTAGCACGAGGGGGCACGATTTTAAATTAAGGGGGGGTAGTTATAGGACAGATGTCAGGTGTAGGTTCTTTACCCAGAGGGTGGTGAGGGACTGGAATGCCCTGCCAGCTGCAGTTGTAAATGCACCTAGTTTGGGGGCGTTTAAGAGATCTGTGGATAGGTTTATGGATGAAAAGGGATTGGTTTAGGCTAGTGGGTCATTGTTTTGTAACTGGTCGGCGCAACATCGTGGGCCGAAGGGCCTGTTCTGCGCTGTAATGTTCTATGTTCTATGTTCTATGTTTAGGCAGATCACATATGTCGATTTTCCTATTTTAGTTCCTCCACAAACTGTATGATAACTGAAAGAAAAATTATCACAGCGTTGTAGCTCACTCACCAGCATCTCTATATATGAGGACAGAACATTTCCTTTTCTGTAGAGGTTCTGTTGATCTCAATTTTTCTGAAGAGTGGCCTGGTAACGTAACAGGGAACTGTTGCTGTTCATGAGGCATGTAATGGCATTCTGGCGTTGCAATTGGCCGTGATGCGTGATTTGACCTTACGATCTTGACATGATATCATTTGATTAGGGGTTTAAAATGTTCAAGCAAGCAGAACATATAACATGTTTCGGGAATGTGTGCTGTCTTCGAAAACTTATTACCTATATTCAAAATTTCGGCATTTTTGCGTAGTTCGATATGGCTTGGTATGTTTACGCATCAATGCCAATTTAGATAGTTCCTATTAATGCACAGATGATAGTCTCCGTATGTGTATTATTGTTCCACATTGTTGGATCAATATTGGGCGATAAACCAGGAAATTGCGAAATAGTTAGTTGCCACATCATTTCCAAACGGAAATATTGTAGCCTTCCACCTTTTTTGCCTGTATTGAGGAAAGCCATGTGAGGCGAGCAGATGTGAAATAAGTTAAGAGAGGAAAGACATTTCCTCGGAAATTAGTACCTGCTCGACGAATCGCAGGAGATCTCCAGGTCAGATGATTGCAAATTATGATTTTTATAATTGCAGTGAACAGAATACAGATAGGGAAGTATCATATCCTACATACTTTCAACAGGACATCAGATTCTACTCAATGCATTTACATGTGTTTTGGTAAAATGGACATTGCAATTTGAGCAGCCAAATGTTTTAAAATTTGAATTATTGTGATTACTATGACCGCCAGCGAAGACAGGATGCAACTTCCGGTGGAATGAACACATGATGTTGTTTGCGTAGAATAAAGCAGGCTGTCTGGAAAGTAACAGTTGCGTTTGCCATTCTAGCCAACAATTATTTTGGGTGAGTAAGCGCTTGACATTTCATTATGTAGATCTGATAGAGAAAGAAAAACTTCCGACTTTACAGAATTTATTGAAAAGCTATTAATTGACCAGTTGTTTGTTCATTAAATTGGAAAACGAAGCTTCACGTCAAGTGTTTCTCTTTTTCTTTGCCTTGGGATGTATTGGATTGGAACATCAAAACCTTCGGCAGCGATTGCAGGGGGAAAAATTCACATGTCGGTTTTAAAACTATCGAACGCAATTGACTCTCAAAATATTTGTTGTTTTGTTGTTTATAATGTTACATAATTATATCATTATTATTATACCCAACCGTACATAAGTGAAACGTTTGCATTAAAAAAAACCTACGAAATTCTCCTTTTTCATTAGGGGTCCATCGACCAATCCTTATTTGAAAGATGTCTGTCACACTGAGCGCTGAATCCGGATCCACCGTGCACCATGTAACACTACAGTCGGATATAAAAGAAGACTCAATGTCTTGTGGAGACATCCAGAGTCAGTCGCGGGCCAGAAACTGGGTCATCCAAGCGATTAAGCTTGGAAAAACGAAATATCTGGGTGTAAGATTACGTCATTGTTTGATTCGGGTTTCAAATGTATTCAGAGAGCTCAAAATCTTTCCTGTCGAAATTAGACAGGCAACATAAAATGTTCAAAATAATGTTTGCGATTGTGTGCATGAGCTTCATACAACAGATTATTAAAATTAACCCCATTTGTTATCCTTAGGTATTGAATAATATCACCTGTAAATTTTGTTTGAAATTCTCTTCAAGAAATAGAGGAGTAAATTTCGATGTTCTTTCTCTGTCACATCGAGGACCTGGGCGTTGCTGATGATGCAATGCTCAATTGCTCCTTAATAATATTTAGCTGGACTGTGTTCTTGAATGGTTACGGAGTCTGTGTCGTTGGTACTCCTATAAACTTAACATGACAACAGTGGAAGGTTTCATACTAGCAATATATTTACAAATAGGCTGCTGTGTGACTTAACTGGGTCTTGGATATGACAATGCTCCCATCACTCCAGATAATAGTTTTGCCGTTTTGATCATTGTTGCCCAAAGTGCATCGACGGCTTCCCAGAGTGTAGATCGTAGATGCAGCTCACTATATTCTACAATAGAACATATATGCAACGCTTGTTTGTTCTGAAATGATGTCCGACATGTTTATGAACTCATTTAGTTCCCTGAACACTTCTTCCACTTATTTTGCCTGCACTCTCTCTCTCTCTCTCACACACACACACACACACACACACACACACACACACACACACACAAGAACATAAGAAATAGGAGCAGTAGTAGGTCATCTGGCCCTTCGAGCCTGCCCCGCCATTCAATAAGATCATGGCTTATCTGTCGTGGCTCAGTTCCACATTCCGGCCCTCTCCCCATAACCCTTCATCCCCTCTCTTATCAAAAACCCATCAACCCGCTTCTTGAAAATATTTAGCGAGGCACCCTCCACCACTTCAACGGGTAGAGAATTTCAGAGATTCACCACCCTTTGAGTGAAGAAGTTCCTCCTCAACTCCGTTCTAAAACGCCCCCTCTTTATCTTGGGGCTGTGCCGCCTAGTCCTACTTCTTTTTTGAGCGGGAAGAGTCTCTCCACCTCTATCCTATGCATCCCATTCATCACCTTATACGTCTCAATGAGATCTCCCCTCATTCTTCTAAACTCCAATGAGTACAAGCCTAGTTCATTCAGCCTCTCCTCATAGCTCAACCCCCTCAACTCCGGTATCAGCCTAGTAAACCTCCTCTGCACTCCCTCCAAGGCCACAATATCTTTGCGCAGATGCAGCGCCCAAAACTGCACACCGTACTCCAGCTGCGGCCTCACCAATGCCCTATACAGCTGCAGTAAGACCTCCCTACTTTTATATTCAATCCCCAGCGCGCGCACATGTCTCTCTCTCGCGTCAATCTCGTTCGATTTCAGTCCTCTAACTCTTCACCCCATCCGCATCACAACCATTCCACACGCACTGTTTGGTTTTCCTTAACTTCATATAGTTCACCTATTTGCGTATGACGTTCTTTGTTCTTTTCCATGTTTTAGGTCACTCAGGTTAGCTTTGGAATATTATTTATGCTGTATCGGATTTTTCTCTGTTGGATGTTACTCGTTCTGACCCCAGAGTCCAAACCAAGGATTCAGAGAACACACTTGGTCAGCGGTCTGTTGGTAAGTCCCATTTCATTGTTGAGATCATGGCCTGGTTATAATTGAATCTGTATTGGATTTCGTTTGGCCGCACATCTCATTGATGTTTAATACAGTTCCTCCAGAATGCAACTCTGATATTTCGCATTCATGATTTTTTTAAATGGCAGTTTTGTGAAACTCTAAACAAAATATCCTGGACCCCTGGCTTCTGGTGTAATGAGAAGACAACGTTGCCACAAAACAAAACCACTCGTACAAAACAAAACTGAAATTCATATACAAACAGAATTTTCAGATTTTTAACCTTCTTGTGTCTGTGCCGCAATTTTCTTCAGTATTAATTATGATTTGTAATTTGTATTCCTCCACATGTTTTGAAATCGGGCTTCCCACAGTCATGTCCAACTCGTTTATAGAATGTTCACAGTTATCCCTGTACCTTACCAATAGGTTTCACTGTTTTTCTTTCAGCAGTAACTCTGGTGTTACTCCACGCCTCCATTGCCACTCACTTCCCGCGAATTGGAAAATGCCCCTTGACAAATTATACATTAAAAACTAATTTCTGCTCACATTATATACACTGATCCCCAGGTGTCACAGTTTCAACCCGAATCCTTTTATCTTTGGGACCTGTTGTATTGATGAAAAGGCGACGTTAGCTCAAGTTGTTTGGAGTTATGAGCTCTCACCCATTTCCAAATTGCGTCCTTAACTTGAGAATACCTGAGGAATGTCCAGAAAAAAACTGAACTACAAATATAGATCCATGCCAGGCAACTCTGGTCAAGCCTGTGAATGAAAACAAAACAAAAAAGAAGATACATAGTTGAGAGTAGTTGTTATTTTTGTGATGTGAAGATGCTGCGTTGGACAGGGATGTGGGCAGTAAAAAGTCTCACAAAACCAGGTTAAATCCCAACAGGATACTTTGGTCGCCCGAGCTTTCACAGCGTTCCTCCTTCATCAGGTGAGTGGAGAGTTGGCTTCAAAAACAGGGCGCGTATATTGACACAGACTCAATTGCAACATAAGGGTTGGAATGCGAGTCTTAACATGTGAATAAGTCTTCACAGGAAAACTCAATGCGAGTGGAGAGAGGGGTAATGGCAGGTTAAAGAGGTATGAATTGTCCCAAGCCAGGACAGTTAGTCGGGTTTTGCAAGCCCACGCCAAATGGTGGGGGTTATACGTAGTGTGACATGAACCCAAGATCCCTGTTGAGGCCATCCTCATATGTGCGGAACTTAGCGATCAGTTTTTGCTCGGCGATTTTGCATTGTCCTATGTCTTGAAGGCAGCCTTGGAGAACGTTTACCCGAAGGTCGGAGGTCGGAGGTCGAATGCCATTGACTGAGTGTTCCCCGACAGGAAGGGAACACTCCTGCGAGGTTATTGTCGAGCGGTTTCCGTTCATATTTTGTCATCGCGTTATTGTCTCGCCCATGTACCATGCCTCGGGACATCTTTTCCTGCAGCGTATCAGGTAGTTTTTTATTTGGCCAACGGGTTGTATCAAGTGAGTGAACATGTGTAAATTTTCTCCCAGATAATCGTTTGTGGAATTCACTGGTTTATTCTTGGAACTGGCAGAGACAAACGCGTTGTAAGTATACCCATATTGCATTCCTTTGAAACAAAACTTCACTGTGAGCAGTACTGCTTTAATGTTCATTCTGTTACCTATAACGCGGTGATTCGATAGACTCTTCGTGATGTATTGTTCGGTGAAGCGGTTGCTAAAACAACGGGTGAGAGAGGAAGTTGCCAAAATAACGGGGGATTCAGTTAGAGTGTAAAATAAATGCTAGGGAATTGACGTAGCGAGCTCACACTTGCACATTTGCACATTGACGGAGGACCAAAATTAAAATGAACGATGACAGTTTAGGTTTATTTGGACACTTGGTGAATTGACCATTGGGATAAGTGTGCATCGGTTTGCTGAAAGATTCGTAGGGGTTCTGGAATATTTGTGACACGTGATTCCGTGGCTGAGAGGGGAACTAATTCTTCGTATCTGATGTTTTGCTATGTGTATAAAGAGCCGCATTCTGTAGAATGCAATGCCCACGATTATAAGTTCAAATTAGTTTCCAATGCGTATTGAAATAAATTTTCACCTCTTTTGTCAATCTACCGAATGCAGTTTTTAATATCCAAATAACCAATGTTTTTGTGAGATATCATGATGAGCCGTTTTCTGAACAAATTGCTGCTTAATCTTCACAGCTGACGTCATCCCTAGTGATGAATTTGATCAGTGGCGTTATGATGCTCCTGGATGTATTTCTGTTTTGTTTTGACGACCACCTTTGCATTTCAAAACAGGTGAATGTCTTCTGCTACTTTCCTGCAACTATGTAACCGGAATCCACTGGAACACACCTTAATAATTTGTAAATCAGCAGTTAGAATTTCGCTTCATTTGACACAAACACAATGGCAATATTTAGAACATAGAACATAGAACACAGAACATTACAGCACAAACAGGCCCTTCGGCCCTCGAGTTGCGACGATCGCATCAACCCCACCAATCTATAGACCTATCTATAACCCCCAATCCCATTAAACCCCATATACTCATCCAGAAGTCTTTTAAAAGACCCCAGCGAGTTCGCCTCCACCACCGACGACGGCAGCCGAATCCATTCACTCACCACCCTCTGAGTGAAAAACTTACCCCTAACATCACCTCTGTACTTCCCTCCCCGCACCTTAAATCTGTGTCCTCTCGTAGTGACCATTTCAACCCGGGGAAATAGCCTCTGAGAGTCCACCCTATCTATTCCTCTCAACATTTTATAAACTTCTATCAGGTCGCCTCTCAACCTTCGCCTCTCCAGGGAAAAGAGTCCCAGCTCCCTCAACCTATCTTCATAAGGCATGCCTCCCAGTCCAGGCAACATCCTTGTAAATCTCCTCTGCACCCTTTCAATAGCTTCTCCGTCTTTCCTATAGTGAGGCGACCAGAACTGCGCACAGTACTCCAAATGAGGCCTGACGAGGGTCCTGTAAAGTTGCAGCAATACCTCCCGACTCCTAAACTCAATCCCTCGATTAATGAAGGCCAGTACACCATACGCCTTCTTGACCACCTCCTCCACCTGCGAGGCCGAATTAAGAGTGCTGTGAACCCGGACCCCGAGATCCTTCTGCTCTTCAACGCTACTAAGACCCCTGCCCTTAATAGTGTACTCGTTCATCCCGTTGGTTCTGCCGAAATGGACGACTACACATTTATCCGCGTTGATGTCCATCTGCCACTTCTCCGCCCATTCCTGCATCCTATCTATGTCCTGCTGCAACTTTTGACATCCTTCCAGACCATCCACAACACCGCCGACCTTCGTGTCATCAGCGAACTTGCTAACCCATCCCTCCACTTCCTCATCCAGGTCATTTATGAAAATGACAAACAGCAAGGGTCCCAGAACAGATCCCTGGGGCACCCCACTGGTGACTGACCTCCATTCCGAAAAAGACCCATCCACAACCACTCTCTGCCTTCTGCAGGCAAGCCAGTTCTGGATCCACAAGGCCAAAGGCCCTTGGATCCCATACCCTCTCACCTTCTCAAGAAGTCTTGCATGGGGGACCTTATCAAAAGCCTTGCTGAAGTCCATGTACACTACGTCCACGGCACTTCCTTCGTCAATGTGTTCAGTCACATTATCGACGAACTCAACTAGGCTCGTAAGGCACGACCTGCCCTTGACAAATCCATGCTGACTATTCCTGATCATGTCAAACCTCTCCAAATGCTCGTAAATCTTGTCCCTCAGAAGCCTCTCCATCAGCTTACCAACAACTGAGGTCAGACTCACCGGGCGGTAATTTCCCGGGCTATCTCTGTTCCCTTTCTTGAAAATAGGGACTACATCCGCAATCCTCCAATCTTCCGGAACCTCTCCCGTCTCCATTGACGACGCAAAGATCATCGCCAAGGGCTCTGCAATCACTTCCCTGGCCTCCCACAGTATCCTGGGGTACATCCCATCTGGTCCCGGCGACTTATCTACCTTGATAGAATTCAAAAGTTCTAACACATCCTCCTCCTTAATGTCTACGTACTCAATCTTTTCCACCTGCTGCAAGTCCATAGCAAGATCTCCCAAATCAGCTTCCACTGTGAATACTGATGCAAAGTACTCATTAAGCACCTTCGCCATTTCTTCTGGTTCTACACAGACCTTTCCCCCTTTATCTTTTATAGGTCATATCCTTTCCCTTCTCACCCTTTTACCTTTCACATACTTATAGAAGGCCTTGGGATTTTCCTTAATCTTACCCGCCAAGGTCTTCTCATGACCCCTTCTGGCTCTCCTAATTTCCCTTTTAACCTTCTTTCTACAGTCCTTATATTCTTCAAGATCCTTAACCTCTCCTAGTTCCCTGAACCTTTTGTACACCTTCCTTTTCCTCCTGACTAGGTTCAACACAGCCTTCGTGCACCACGGTTCCCGCGACCTACCAATACCCCCTTGCCTTATCGGAACATTGTCATGCAGAGCGCCAGACAAACATTCCTTGAATATCCGCCACCTTCCTTCGGTACTTTTCCCTAAGAATGCCTCCTTCCAGTTTATTTGTCCAAGTAACTTCCTGAATTTAGTCCTGAATTGAATTGCTCCCGTGGTACCTTTCCACATCAATGTACTTCCAACAAACAAGCTAAACCCAGCAACGGAAGAAAAAACTAATTTAAAAAAAAGAAACTAAGAAGTTCAAAGAGCGTCACCACGGGTCTCTGAGTTGCCGATTCAGGGAGAGGACCAGAACCGCACACTTCACCTTGGCGAGGATGTATTGATTGATTTCGAACTTACACAGCATGCAGTTTGGTTGATTGGCGAAATGCTGATTTGAATAGGTGAAACCAAAGGCACAAGATATTGATGAGATTTTCCCCACCCATCCCTGAAGTTTCCAGTAAAAGGCACAACCAAGCACTTGGTCGTGCGAATGGCCCCAAACCAAAATCCAACCTACCCGCTGCCAAATACCAGAATGATTGGATTTTTTATTACTAACAAGCGGATATTTCTAATTTTGGAGTCGCACAAAAAAGAGTCTACTTGAACTAATCTGAACACAGTTCTAATTATCACTATCACATTACCGTCCTGGATTTTCATTGGCAGCTAAATATTCCCAGTCTACTCATTTTGTTGCATTATTAATCATTTTAAGAACATAGAACATAGAACATAGAACATTTTCTCCAAAGTTCTCAAATCTGGCTGAATTGTCAGAACAATTGAACTGAACTGGCTGAATCTGGCTGAACCACCCCCACCGACTTCAAGAAACTAATTGGATTTACACAGAGGAGGCAAATGCAGAGCTGTGGGGCAAGGCCAGGAGCCGTGGGTGAAAATGATAAAATCGGCCGACTCATGGACAGAATGATCTAATGATCTGTCACATTTTTTTGTTGCTTCACTGACCAGGACCCGCCAGTCAGATCACCGTCATTCCCCATCTGAGACAACGAATCGACGTGGGTAAATGGAATGCTAATATATTTAATTTCCCCTTGAACTCAGTTCAATTGCGAACCATTTTTGCATTAAGCAAGCATTCACCAATGCGGTATCACAACTAAGGAAGACCAATCCCACACTCAACCTGTTTAATCTGTCCCAGTTTGACGATATTCTTTGTCCAATGTGTTGGGTATGTTTTAGAATCAATTATGCTGTGAGAGGGAGTGTGAGAATTTTTTTTTGCTACAATTCATTTCTTTTAATTCCAACGGTCCTTAAAATGTTCTTGCCACAGATACAGGGTTATTGCTGGCTTTTCGTTGTCATTCTCTGGATCCTAGCGCTGCTGGAGTTAGTAGACTCAGCCTCTTCTTCCATTCTCGCAGGTGTGATGCTGCGCAGACTTTCTAAGATGCAAATCGATCAGGTTGGTAAATCGATAAGCTCTGATTATATATGTAGATGAATTGAAAAGTAAGAACCTTTCTCTCAACTTCAGTGATTATTGAAACTGATTTGCTTGTGAACACATGAGTGAGTTCCATTATTCATTGTGCTTATGAATAGTTGATATTCCGTGTTTGTTGGCTGAGAGGCAGAAAATCTTCCACGACACCTCCAGGCGACCTTCTTCTCTATGTTGAAATGTGTTCTTTGCAACCACCCCAGTCAGGAAAACTCAGTTAGTCAGGCCCCGATTTTCCGTGATCACACGTGTGCGCAGAAATCTTGTGCACAGAACTCTATTGTTGCACTGATGGAGTGCTGTACTGTCACAGGTGCCAGCTTTTGGATTAGATATTTGACTGTCCGCACAGTCTGCCCCTATCTGCACCCTAAATTGGACACTAATGGTCTCGGGAAATAAGGGAAAATCATCCCCGAACACCGTCAAAAATCATCCTCAGACCACCCTTCCTGATAAAAATGGGCGAGGCATGGTCCTATTCCATGTTTCAGTATCTTGCAATATGCCAATTCCTTACGCACTTTTTTTCAATTACACCGTTGGCATCAGTTTAAAATAAGACTTCATTTTTATAACGACCCTTGGGACACCCAAACAACGTTTTTGTTGCGACCCTTTGCCAGTCATTCTACATGTCGGTGCAGAAAATGTTAGATCGGAAGCCTCAGCATTCTTTACTGCAGTTGACCGTTAGGCTCGAGTCCGGGCTCACATCCATGAAATGAAGTGTAATGTGTCAGTTTGTTATCAGATGGTCGCTGTGCCTTTCAACTGCGCCTGGTGGTTCCACAAAGATCTTGATTCGACTTTTCTAACTTTAACAAGTCAACATAGCCACATGTAAGATGAAACAATGTTGTGTTTGCAACTGATACAGTCGGTATATGTTAACGAACAGCGTTGTTGACACTGGGGTGACATATACAGAATAGAAAAAATTGACAGACCACGTTCGAAAACATTAATAAATAAATGTTTAAAGACATGCGCATTGAAAAGGGTCACCCAACATTTTTTTTTTAGATAGTTTAACCGGATTTCGGTATAGCAGGTTCGGCCATCGTTTCTTCCTGATCCATAATTGCCCCTTTAGATGCCGCTTCTGAGCTGGCATTTAGGACTGGTACATGTGATGTAGGCACACCCAAAGTGCGGTTAGGGAAGAGTTCAGATTTCGACACAGCGACAGTGAATAGACGGCGATATATTTCCAAGTTAAAATGTTGAGTGACCTGAAGGGAAACGTCCAGATGGAGGTGTTTCCATGACTCTGTTTCTCTGGTCCTTATCGATTTCCCTGATCCTAATAGATGTTCGCGGTTTTGTGTTTAAAAGGTGCTGTCTCAGGAGCTTTGCAGCGTTCCTTCAGTGAAACTGATCAAAGAGAATGTGCAACTAAATACTACATTCTGGAATGTTCATGCAACTCAAAACAAAACATGGAACAGAACCATACAATCTCTGTAGTGCAGAACGAGGCAATCCAGCCAATTGATCCCGCATCCCATCCAGGCCCATCCCGGTAACATCATGTATTTAGCTTGTTCGGCCCTCTGACACGAAGCTGCAATTTCCCCTGGCCAGTCAATCCAACACAGACACGTTTGGAGTGGAGCAGCCTTGCTGTCCACATTGACGTTTGTTGCCAGAATTTCTGAATGAAGTTGAACAATGTTAAATCAAACATATCGGCTAAAAGCCTTTTAATTGTTTCTTCTTCAACTGGCTATGGCGTCTATCCTCGACTGCTCAGGGAGACAACAAATGAAATTGCTGGGCCTCCGGCAGAAATTTTTGTCCCTTCATTGGACACAGGTGATGTCCCAGAGGATTGGAGGATAGCGAATGTGGTACCGTTATTTAAGAAGGGAAGCAGGGAGAACCCGGGTAATTACAGGCAGGTGAGCTTGGCGTCCGTGGTAGGGAAGTTGTTGAAGAGAATTCTTAGATATAGGATGTATGCATATTTAGAACGGAATAATCTCATTCGTGACAGACAGCATGGTTTTGTAAGAGGGAGGCCGTGTCTTGCACATTCGGTGGAGCTGTTTGATGAGGTGACAAAATCTGTTGACAAAGGAAAGGCCGTGGATGTCGTCTATATGGATATTAGTAAGGCATTTGACAAGATCCCTCGTAGCAGGTTGGTGCAAAAGGTTAAATCTCATGATATACAATGAGGGGTGGTTTGGCCACAGGAGACAGAGGGTAGCAGTCGAAGGGTCTTTTTCTGACTGGAGATCTGTGACCAGTGGTGTTCTGCAGGGCCCTGTACTGGGACCTCTGCTATTTGAGATATATGTATAAATGATTTGGAAGAATGTGTAACTGGTGTGATCAGTAAGTTTGCAGATGACACAAAGATGGCTGGAGTTGCTGATAGCGATGAATGTTGTGGGACAATACAGATAGGCTGGAAAATTGGGCAGAGAATGGCAGATGGAATCTAATCCAGATAAATACGAAGTGATGCATTTTGGTGCAACTAATGTAAGTAGGGGGGAGTTATACAATAAGTGTCAGAACCATCAAGAATATAGACACAAAAAGGGACCTGGGTGTGCAATTCCACAGATCCTTGAACGTGGCAGCACAGGTGGAAAATGTGGTGAAGAAGGCATATGGAATGCTTAGCTTTAGAGGACGGGGTATCGAGTATAAAAACTGGAGTCTGATGTTACAGCTGTATAGAACGTTGGTTAAGCCACATTTGGAATACTATGTCCAGTTCTGGTTTCCACACTACCAGAAGGACGTGTGGAGAGAGTGCAGAGGAGATTTACTAGGACATTGCCTGGTATGGAGGGTCTTGGCCATGAGGATAGATAGAGAAAAGAACAAAGAACAAAGAACAACACAGCACGGGAAACAGGCCCTTCGGCCCAACGAGCCCGCGCGCCGCTGTCCCATGGTCAGTAACCTATTCATGATTTTAGTCTATGCCTAATGTGTGAGGATCAGGGAGGTCCAATATAGGGACAATTTGTTACCCAATCAATCAGCCTAAAAGCACATTTTTGGGATGTGGGAGGAAATCGGAGTACCCGGAGGAAACCCACGCAACCATGGGTTTCCTGGGGTTGTTCCCCTGGAAAGACGGAGAATGAGGGGAGACCTAATAGAGGCATATAAAATTATGAAGGGTATAGATTAGGTGAGCAGTGGGAAGCTTTTTTTCCAGATCGGAGTTGACAAACATGAGGGGTCACAGGTCCACGGTGAGAGGGGCGAGGTTTAGCTCAGATATCAGAGGGACGATTTTTAAACAGAGGGTGGTGGCGGCCTGGAATGCACTGCCATGTAGGAAGGTGGAGGGGGACACGCTGGGATCGTTTCAGACATATCTGGATAGTCACATGAGCAGACTGGGAATGGAGGGATACAAACGAATGGTCTATTTGGACCAATGAGCGGCGCAGGCTTGGTGGCCAGAAGGGCATGTTTTCTGTGCTGTACTGTTCTTTGTTCTGGAATATCTATAGACAATTCTTCAAATAGCATTCTTCAAATATGGAATGTCCCTATACCAGCAGTGGGGATATAGAGAGGGCAGTGAATCTGAAGCCGAAAACCTTGTTAACAGTGTTCTAAAGTCTGAATGGAAGAATGAGGCTTTGGAGATGAATTTAGTAATGGATTTCAGATGCTGGGAGGCATTGAGCCATACGTTAGAGATCAATAAGTCCCTCTAGCGGATTGGTGGGTATAAACAGGCAGTGCTTCAAAACCATTTGGAGCAGATGTGCGAAAAACTCAGCTAATTTATTTCTCACGGAAGTGCCTGGATTTTGAAAGTTCTGCATGAAAAAGAATCAATTAAACATTCTGCTCACACAAATATTCTTCATCAGTATTTGGAGAAGAACCTGGGAATGAAAAATTATCATGGTTCTGGAGAAATGTGCGGGGTGAATCTATACGGTGGGAACGACTCCGCCTTGAAGGTGAAATGCATGCACAATAGGTAAATAAGCGGTGGTGTCAGAAGCAGAAACTTACAAATAGCAGGAATTGGCAATTAAAATGCTCCAGGGAAAAGACCAAACTGAATGGAAGTAAAGTCACGGCACATTTGGTGTAAGTGGTGATCTTGTGGTCAAAAATGTTTTGAGGTCTGTGACGAAACAGCTCAGAAGCATTCCTTCTTCAAATCCGGAGCCAGTCAGCTGCCATGAAAGTTATATCATTGTTATTATTATCATACGGACACCGATTTTTGTTTCAGTAGGTGGATCAGTTAGTTAATTTCCATTGCGGTTCAATTAAGGAAGTTTGCATCCTCTTCTGGGCACCTGACATTACATAATCTTCACCAATTTACTGAGTCTGATACTTGACCCAGTGACAAGACGGTGCCAACAACCTACAGTGTATCTATTAATTTTGAAACTCAGTGTCTAATTCTTTGAAAGACAGCAATGTCAAAAAGCAACAATGAAGTTTTCGCAGAATTATCACTTATTGAGAAATGTCATTCACATTGAAAAGGATTCGTTCCATTTCATGTCAGTTACTTTAATTTTAAGTGTTTTCAATGTTTTGACATCAATTCGCAGCACAATAATGCAGCCACTGCTGAGGACATCACCACTCAAACAGGAACACTTCAGGGTCCGACCTGCATCAACATGGCTCCACCAGCACCGGTCTAGAATGGCTTCATTGGCAGAACAGCAGAGTCACCAGGAAGGGACTTAGTTGTGGTGGTGATCGCGTTAGGCTTGGTGCTTGATGAATTCAGAAAGAAGTTAAACAGCGGAAATAAAATTTGGTGATGGAATCCATGAATCCACTGGATAATTCCACCTGTCAGAATGCTCTTTGATTCCATCACACCCAAGGACTAGCTGAAACCCCTTTCCAACATCGTTCCCTC
This sequence comes from Prionace glauca, assembly GCA_037974335.1. Classification (NCBI taxonomy): domain Eukaryota; kingdom Metazoa; phylum Chordata; class Chondrichthyes; order Carcharhiniformes; family Carcharhinidae; genus Prionace; species Prionace glauca. Next base: position 1,086,144 of record CM075734.1, read on the forward strand.
ATCAATTCCCACCCATTTCCTGTCTGTCACATTTTGCTCTTAATTCCAGACGTATCCATGTTTTAACACCTTCAATAATTTTAAAGTGTTTGCAGATGTCGTGAGGTTGAGGATGCAATCTATAAAAATTATTTTTCATTATGATTAGTTTCCTTTCATCCATATCCGCCCACCCCCCATCTGCCCCCTGCCCTGCCCCCCCGCCTGCCCCACCCCCCCCCCCCCCACCTCCCCCCCCCCCCCCCACAACACCACCCCCCGGCCCCATCGTCCCCACCCTTGGTAATGTCACCATGGGACATAATAACTGTACTTCTTTTCTGTTCTCATTACAGTATTCTGCAGTAAAGCATGTGGGAAAAAGTTCTTCACAAAATATGTAGCAAGGTATTACGTCGTAAAATGTGTGTTGAAGTATGTTGTTGCAAAGTGTGCAATAAGGAATTTCGCGGTAGAACAGTCTGCGGTAAACAGATGTGATAAAGTGTTGTGTCGGAAAATATGTGACAACATATAAAAACATAAGAACATAAGAAATAGGAACAGGTGTAAGCCATCTGGCCCTTCGAGCCTGCCCCGCCATTCAATAAGATCATGGCTGATCTGTCGTGGCTCAGTTCCACTTTCCGGCCCTCTCCCCATAACCCTTAATCCCCTCTCTTATCAAAAACCCATCAACTCGCTTCTTGAAAATATTTAGCGAGGCACCCTCCACCACTTCAACGGGTAGAGAATTCCACAGATTCACGACCCTTTGAGTGAAGAAGTTCCTCCTCAACTCCGTTCTAAAACGCCCCCCTTTTATCTTGAGGCTGTGCCCCCTAGTCCTACTGTCTTTTTTGAGCGGGAAGAGTCTCTCCACCTCTATCCTATCCATCCCATTCATCATCTTATACGTCACAATGAGATCTCCCCTCATTCTTCTAAACTCCAACGAGTACAAGCCTAGTTCATTCAGCCTCTCCTCATAGCTCAACCCCCTCAACTCCGGTATCAGCCTAGTAAACCTCCTCTGCAATCGCTCCAAGGCCAAAATATCTTTGCGCAGGTGCGGCGCCCAAAACTGCACACAGTACTCCAGCTGCGGCTTCACCAATGCCCTATACCGCTGCAGTAAGACCTCCCTACTTTTATTCTCAACCCCCTTCGCTATGAAGGCCAGCATCCCATTCGCCTTCCTGAAGACCTGCTGCACCTGCAAGCTGGGTTTTTGCGACTCATGCACAAGGACCCCGAGGTCCCTCTGCACCGTCGCCTGCTGCAGTTTTTCGCCACGTAAGTAATAGTCCTTCCTACCATTCTTCCTTCCAAAGTGGACCACCTCACACTTGCCAACATTAAATTCCATTTGCCATTTCTTGGCCCATTCGCTCAGCCTATCTAGATGCTTCTGCAGACTCTCCATACCCTCCGCACAATTTGCCGTTCCCCAATCATGGTGTCATCCGCACATTTCGACATCCTACACTTGGTTCCCTCCTCCAGATCATCTATATAAATGGTAAAAAGCTGAGGCCCCAGCACCGATCCCTGGGGCACTCTACTAGTCACCATCCGCCAATCCGAATAACGCTCGTTGACCCCCACTCTCTGCCTCCTATTTGACAACCAATCCTCTATCCACGCTAACACCCTACCCCCAACTCCAAGTCCCCTGACCTTCTGCAATAACCTCTTATGAGGTACTTTGTCAAACGCCTTCTGAAAATCCAGAAAGACCACATCCACTGGATCTCCTCTATCCACCGCCCTAAATACATCCTCATAGAACTCCAGTAAATTTTTCAGACACGACTTCCCTTTAATGAAAACGTGCTGCGTCTGCTCTATCAAGCAATTCCCTTCAAGATGCCTCGCAATTTCCTCTTTAATGACGGATTCTAACATTTTACCTACCACAGACGTTAAACTAACCGGCCTATAATTCCCTGCCTTGTGCCTGGCACCCTTCTTAAACAACGGCGTAACATTAGTCGTTTTCCAATCTTCCGGCACTTCCCTGGAATCCAGCGACGTCTGGAAAATAACCACCAATGCATCCACTATAACCTCCGCATGTGATAAAATATTGTGTGGATTTCTATTCACTAAAATATTGTGTTGTCTCGACGCCAACTATATACAACTGCTGACATATTTGAAATAAACGAGTTTTACTTCCATGTGTGAATTGTTTCCTTCCATCCGTTCCGAGATGGCACATCTCCACAATTTTGTAATGAAATGTGTTGGTGGTTTATTGTTTAAAAGTGGTTACGAATTAACCCCGAGTGCTTGAGATAGAACCTCAGTTGTGCGTTATACCCAATGTCCTGAGGAGTGCTTCAAATTGTAATGGTATTGTTTTCACATTAGGCAGTGCGGTGCTGGCGTTTCCGCTTCGGAATCAATGTAAACGAGATCCAACAAGCAGGAAATCACATTAAGTTACCTTTCAGCCCACGTGCTGCCTGGGGGTCCAAGGAATGATATTGGACTCCGAAACCCAGCTCCGACACGAAAGATATAAATAATTAATACGACTAAACCCAAACGTGGGAAGGTGAAATGCGGAACACTTCAATGATCAAATTGGGCTGTCAATTCCGCTTATTATCCAAAATTACAATTAGCATAACTACATCGACTTTAGCTTTCTTCATATTAGGAAGGTCATAACAAACGTTCCCACAGCCAAGGAAATATTCTTTCGATTTTTCACCCTATAAAAGTCATGTCTCTCCCTAATTAATATTACCTTCATAGAACATAGAACATAGAACATTACAGCACAAACAGGCCCTTCGGCCCTCGAGTTGCGCCGATCGCATCAACCCCACCAATCTATAGACCTATCTATAACCCCCAATCCCATTAAACCCCATATACTCATCCAGAAGTCTTTTAAAAGACCCCAGCGAGTTCGCCTCCACCACCGACGACGGCAGCCGATTCCAATCACTCACTACCCTCTGAGTGAAACACTTACCCCTAACATCACCTCTGTACTTCCCTCCCCGCACCTTAAATCTGTGTCCTCTCGTAGCGACCATTTCAACCCGGGGAAATAGCCTCTGAGAGTCCACCCTATCTATTCCTCTCAACATTTTATAAACTTCTATCAGGTCGCCTCTCAACCTTCGCCTCTCCAGGGAAAAGAGTCCCAGCTCCCTCAACCTATCTTCATAAGGCATGCCTCCCAGTCCAGGCAACATCCTTGTAAATCTCCTCTGCACCCTTTCAATAGCTTCTACGCCTTTCCTATAGTGAGGCGACCAGAACTGCGCACAGTACTCCAAATGAGGCCTGACGAGGGTCCTGTAAAGTTGCAGCATTACCTCCCGACTCCTAAACTCAATCCCTCGATTAATGAAGGCCAGTACACCATACGCCTTCTTGACCACCTCCTCCACCTGCGAGGCCGATTTAAGAGTCCTGTGAACCCGGACCCCGAGATCCTTCTGCTCTTCAACGCTACTAAGACCCCTGCCCTTAATAGTGTACTCGTTCATCCCGTTGGTTCTGCCGAAATGGACTACTACACATTTATCCGCGTTGAAGTCCATCTGCCACTTCTCCGCCCATTCCTGCATCCTATCTATGTCCTGCTGCAACTTTTGACATCCTTCCAGACCATCCACAACACCGCCGACCTTCGTGTCATCAGCGAACTTGCTAACCCATCCCTCCACTTCCTCATCCAGGTCATTTATGAAAATGACAAACAACAAGGGTCCCAGAACAGATCCCTGGGGCACCCCACTGGTGACTGACCTCCATTCCGAAAAAGACCCATCCACAACCACTCTCTGCCTTCTGCAGGCAAGCCAGTTCTGGATCCACAAGGCCAAAGGCCCTTGGATCCCATGCCCTCTCACCTTCTCAAGAAGTCTTGCATGGGGGACCTTATCAAAAGCCTTGCTGAAGTCCGTGTACACTACGTCCACGGCACTTCCTTCGTCAATGTGTTCAGTCACATTATCGAAGAACTCAACTAGGCTCGTAAGGCACGACCTGCCCTTGACAAATCCATGCTGACTATTCCTGATCATGTCAAACCTCTCCAAATGGTCGTAAATCTTGTCCCTCAGAAGCCTCTCCATCAGCTTACCAACCACTGAGGTCAGACTCACCGGGCGGTAATTTCCCGGGCTATCTCTGTTCCCTTTCTTGAAAATAGGGACTACATCCGCAATCCTCCAATCTTCCGGAACCTCTCCCGTCTCCATTGACGACGCAAAGATCATCGCCAAGGGCTCTGCAATCACTTCCCTGGCCTCCCACAGTATCCTGGGGTACATCCCATCTGGTCCCGGCGACTTATCTACCTTGATAGAATTCAAAAGTTCTAACACATCCTCCTCTTTAATGTCCACGTACTCAATCTTTTCCACCTGCTGCAAGTCCATAGCAAGATCTCCCAAATCAGCTTCCACTGTGAATACTGATGCAAAGTACTCATTAAGCACCTCCGCCATTTCTTCTGGTTCTAGACAGACCTTTCCCCCTTCATCTTTTATAGGTCCTATCCTTTCCCTTCTCACCCTTTTACCTTTCACATACTTATAGAAGGCCTTGGGATTTTCTTTAATCTTACCCGCCAAGGTCTTCTCATGACCCCTTCTGGCTCTCCTAATTTCCCTTTTAACCTTTCTACAGTCCTTATATTCTTCAAGATCCTTAACCTCTCCTAGTTCCCTGAACCTTTTGTATACCTTCCTTTTCCTCCTGACTAGGAGGACCTACCTTCAATAGACTATTGGTCAGAAACACGACACAAGCAGCAATTGGCACATCGCCATTTAAGCAGATGGGACAAGTAGTTGGTTGCGTGCAACATGACTTATGAAGATATAATCAAAGGGAGGCAGTAGGTCTGCCAGTAATGGAACTGATCTATAGAGGGAGGATTGAGAAGGAATGGATGAGTGGAGGATCTGTTCTGTGATGCTGCAGAGCGCCGGGTAAAGACATACAGTGGAACCTCAGGTAGCTCTCTTTCTGATCGTTAAACTGTGGGTTCAGCTCATTGTTAGCGGTTCATTTTATCTTCCTTTAGCCACGTGCCGATGAAGCAATGAAAGCCTGCATTCTCCAACTCCCCGAACAAAGGCTGAGTTTGAGACCTGCCAAAAAATGCCTCCTTTTCACATCACCGGCAAGTTTCAGTAGCTTCACTCGATTTTGACAAACGCGTTGGAGATCTCCAGGAACCCTTCCTTTAAAAACTGGCGATTGATTGGCCCAGATCCGTCTTTCTCGCAGGGCAAAGTGAAATCGTGTTTCCACAATAAACCATTTCATTACTATAAACAGCTCGATCAGAACAATGTTCCTGCTTCTGCACTCACGAGAATAAAGGGACAACATTCACATTTGATGCCCATTTCAGAGTTCACAAAGCCTGAATTTTCCTCTTCAATCGATACAGCTGACACTTCGAGGTTAATAAAATTGTGGGTGTTTCTCTGATTCGCATCGGTGAGAAGAATAGTAACAATAGCGTCGATTTGGCCTGATCGGCAGCTCCAATGTTTAGTGAGGCTCCACCTCATCTTTTCTCGAAGCTGAAGTTCGTGAATTAGCTTCATAAACTGTGCTGGTGTAACAGGTCAGCAGACATGATTGGTCTCTGCCATCTATGAGAGTAAAATAGGAGATCATTAAGCAAGTATTTGTCATCTCCAGATGGAGATTAAGGCGCAGGATCATGTTACCACTGCAAACAGAAAAAAAAAGACAACCACGTGCTGTAATACCGTTTGTTGGAACTGTATCATATTTCCCAATGAACTGCTGGGATAATGAATCTACACTGTTTGCAGTTTACAGTTTCTATACAGTATCCATCTGCACAGTTTACAGATGGACACACAGCTATTAACAATACTGTTTCCCTAATTTTCAAGTAAGTTATCATAGTTTTCGCAACAGCATAACTACCACAACGGTCAGTGAAACTATAATTCCAGCAAATCAAGACATCAGAGCAGCCAATCTACCATGTATCTTTGCGAAATACTACATAGAAAATGCGGTTGAAAATCCAAAACAAACAAAGGAATTCCTGTGTGAGAGAAATAATGTTAAGAAATTGCATGACTGCTGGAGGAAATGCAAAAATTCAGCCGTATAATGTTCGAGCCAGCCAGAAAAGGTCTCAGTGCACCATCGCTCCCAGGGCCCGATACCTCAGTCGTCAGATTTTTATTCTGAGGTTCCAGTGTTCCAGTCGCTGTGGGAGCTTTGGTTTCAAATCTCCATTCTCAATCGAGTCACATTGTTTCAGAGTGCCGAGTGAATCCGCTGGTCATTTAATGTCTGTTCTGGACATTCGAACGCAGATGAAATCCAATTCAATTTTGTACGGTTTGGTTCTCAGCCTTGTATGCTATGACGTTGCAAATGTTCTTCGTCATGAATAATGCTAACCCAGAACCCTCAGGCAATTCATGCTGGTCGCCGTAAGATTGATAAAAGAAAATTTTGCAGTATTCTGATTTCCTTCCAACTGTAACTTTATATTTCGTTCCCGGTGGTTGAAGAAATATTGATTGTCATTCTGAGATTTTGCATTTCAGCCACACCCATTGAGGATGGTTACTTTAAGGTTGTTTTTATGCTGGCCTAACAAAACTGTTTAATATCACGCAATTGATTCCATAGTATGTAAAATCCCTTTCTTCGGCGATATTTGCAGTTTGAAACTTTGCAGGCTTTGCCATGCTTTGTAAAAACGTTGCTTTTAAGAATTCATGGATAGCTTTCTAATTGACAAATGTTATTGTCCAAGGCAATGAATCCTCCATCACTGCCCAAAGTTCCAACTTGAAAAGACACACTGTATCTTCACTTTGAACGATTTCAAACATTCCTTCACTGTTGTTGGTTTCAATTGCGGGAATATCTTTTCCAAAAGTACTATAAGAGCAGATACACCACATGAATTGCAGTGATGGAAAACATGTTTTTGAAATGAGATTTTTATAGTTTGCTGTTTTACCCACGGACTCAGATTCGTTACTGATTCCCAAAGACATGGCAACTAAATCATTAGGAAGTTGTGGTCCAGTTTTTTTTTCTGCTGGTGATCTTCCCTTCGTTGCAATTCTCGTTCCCTGCAATACGGACAGACATGATGAACGGAGATGCTCATTTCCCACTTTCTGCATTTAGAAGGGTTTGCAAAGGAGCCACAGTCCTTGATTATTCTCTACTGGTTTGTATTAATTAAATGCAGTTATTGAATGTATCATTGGTTTGCTTTCAATCAGGTAGCTGTCTCAAATTTTGGAATAAATTAGGGTCCTTTTATTAGGTTAGAGTGGTGTTTCCAGGACAACCGCACAAATAAGAACTTCTATGTGTTAATGTTTGCCACGTACTCTCTAAGTCGTTCTATTCTCAAATCCCCCACCCGCACCCCCGCCCTTCACTCCACGTTCCTGCAGCATCACTTTCTCACCGCGAACCTCACAGGAATAATGGCCAAGATGAAACAACGATTAAAAGTGAATGCTGAGAGTTGGTTTTCTTCAGAAAGATTTGGGTTTCGTGGCGATAATTCGTCAAGCAAGTTTTGGCGAGGCAATGATGTTTGAGTGAGAGAGCTGGATAATTGAGAGGAAGCCAGTGACTGTCTCCAAACCCAGTGGGGAATACTTGTGTGATGGAAATAATCTGAAGATATTGGATGACAGCTGGAAGGATTGCAAAACTTCAGTCATGCAATGTTCAGATCGGCCAGTATAGGGCGCTGCGCACACTCACTGCCAGAGCCCGGATAGCTCAGTCGGTAGAGCATCAGACTTTTAATCTGAGGGTCCAGGGTTCAAGTCCCTGTTCGGGCGATGCTTTTAAATGACTATTCTCAATCGAGTCACAATCTTTCATGTGTCAAGTAAGTCACTTTGCGTTTCCTCCAGACATTGAAACGCGAATGCAATTTCAATTTCGCCAGCATTGTCTGTTATGGTGTCTCAAGTGCTCTTCATCATAAGTAATGCTATTCCAGAACAAACAAGGAATTCATAATGATTGTTTTACGATTGATGAACCAAAGCTTTGCTATGTTTTGATTAGTTTTGAAATGTAACGTACTTCTCCGATTTACTTGTTTGAATTTATACTGAATGTCATCACGAGATGTCGAATTTCATCCAGGCACATCGGCGCTGTCTATTTTCAGATGGTCATTATTCTGTCCAGACAAAACTCCTTAAGATGATGCAATTGGTTCCATGGTACTTAAAATTCAAATACATTTCATTCAGGGGGAATAGCACAATTCATGTTGGAACTTGAAAGCAGACCATGCTTTGTAAAAACTTTGTTTTCAAGAATAGATTGAGAGCTATTGTCATTGACAAATTTGTATTTTCAAAGGGAATTGTATCCTGTATCAGTGCCTAAAGTTTCAAAACGAAGATGCTCTCTCTATCTTCACTTTGAACGACATCACCCATCCCCTCACTGCAGATGACTTCAAGTGCGTGAACTTCATTCTCAAAAATACTTTAGGAGCAGCGACAACATATGCTCTGCTGCGATGTTAGAAAATGTCTTCTGAGGGAGATTATTATGGATAGCTGGTTTGACCATGGACTTGGTGTCATTGCTGCCTCCCCCACGTGTAGGGAACAAAATCATCAGGAAGTTGTGACTCCAGAACTGATGCTCGAAATTGATTCTTGATTGCAATACTCGTTCCTCGCAACATGGGCAAACAAGCTGAATTCACGGTGTGAACGTCATTCATTTCCACCCTCATTTCCAGCTGCGTACATATAGAAGGGTTTGCAAAGCCTCCAATGACGTTGCATATTCTCCACTGATGTGTGTTGATTCGGTTCAGTTGTCTCAAAATATCATTGGTTTGCTTTCAATGGGACTGTTATCTACATTTTGGGAATAATTGATGGCCTTTCATTGGGTTAGAGTGCTGTTATAGAGACAAATGCATAAATAAGGATTTCTACAGACAAATATTTGCAAATATTGCCCTTAATCAGTTGAACACCACACCCCATTCCCACTCCCATACGCCAACGCCCATCCCCCACTCCAGACCCTGCAACATCACCATGTCACCGCGACTCTCACAGGCAATAATGGTCCAGCCTTCTCCCTCCAATGTCCGGATAGCCCGGTCGAGCATTAGGCTTTAAATTTGAGGGGCCTAGGTTCAAGCCCCTGTTCCAGTGATACTTTTAAACCTCCAATCTCAATCGAATCACGCTGTTTCATGGGCCAAGTAAACAACTGGTCACTTTGTGTCTATTCCGGTCATGCAAACGTGGATGTATTCTAATCCAATTTTGCCCCACTTGGTGCTCAACCTTGCATGCCATGGGGTTTCAAGTGTTTTATGTGATGAATAATGCTAATTCAGAACCCACAAGGAATTCATGCCCATCGCGGTGACATTGATAGACGAAAGCATTGCAATATTCTGATTTGCTTTCAAGTGCAACTTACTTCTCCGTTCCAGCTGTTTGAAGGCATACTGAAGATGATTATGAGGTTTTGAATTTCATCAAAAGCCATTGAGGGTAGTTAATTTAAGATAGTCTTAATTCTAACAAAACAAAACTAATTAAGATCACGCAATTGGTTCTATGGTATTTAAAATACGAATACATTTCATTCTGTGATATTTACACAATTCATGTTGAAACTTTGCAGGCATGCAATGCTTTGTAAAAGCTTTGATTTCAAGAATCAAAGAACAAAGAAAAGAACGAAGAAAATTACAGCGCAGAAACAGTCCCTTCGAGCCTGCACTGACCATGCTGCCCGACTGAATTAAAAACCCCATATCCTTCCAGGGACCGTCTCGCTCTATTCCCATCCTATTCATGTATTTGTCAAGAAACCCCTTAAAACTCATTATCGTATCCGCTTCCATTCCTTCTCCCAGCACCGACTACCATCTGTGTAAAAACTCTTGCCTCGTATATCTCCTTTAAATCTTGCTCTCGCCATCTTAAACAGATGTCTCCCTAGTAATCGACTCTGCTACCCTGGGAAAACATTCTGGCTATACTTTTTTTTGCTGAGTTTGAGGGGCGACTTGATCGAATCGATTGAGAGCTATTTTCATTGAAAGATTGTATTGTCGGGGCAATTGAATTGTCCATCGCTGTCCAAAGTTTCAAAAAGAAGGACTCTGTCTCGTTTTGAACGATATCACCCATACCCTCACGTTGTTGGCTCTAAGGCTGGTAGAAAGAGGTAACCCTGGATAACTCGGCACATTGAGGCTCTGCTCAAGAAGAAGAACGAGGCAGCTTGGTCGAGTGAGCCCCTGAAGACTATAGTGGGTGTAGGAAAGGATAGGAGAGAAATCGAGAGGACAAAAATGGGACATAAGGTTGTTTTGGCAGATAAAGCAAAGGGCAATCCAAAGAGCTTCTACAAATACATAAAGACCAAAAGAAAAAAGAGGGGCTGTTAAGAGTAGGGCCTCTTAAGGAGCAGCAAAGTCATCTATGTGCGGATTCACAAGAGATAGATGAGAACCTAAGTGAATATTTCACATCAGTATCTACTGTTGAGAAGCATGGATGCGAGGGAAATTGGGGAAATAAATAGTGAGGCCTTGAGAAGAATACACGTTACAAAGAACAATTATTAAATGCAGTTATTGAATGTATCATTGGTTTGCTTTCAATCAGGTAGCTGTCTCAAATTTTGGAATAAATTAGGGTCCGTTTATTCGGTTAGAGTGGTGTTTCCAGGACAACCGCACAAATAAGAACTTCTATGTGTTACTGTTTGAAACGTATCTCTCTGAGTCACTCTATTCCTGTACGCCCGCCCGCACCCCAACCCTTCATTCCATGTACCTGCAGCATCAGTATCTTACCGCGACCCTCACAGGAATAATGGCCAAGACGAAAGAATGATTAAAAATGAATGCTAGGAGTTGGCTTTCTTCAGAAGGATTCGGGGTTTGTGACAATAATTCGTCAAGCAAGTTTTGGCGTGGCTGGCATTGATGTTTGAGTGACGGAGCTGTATAATTGAGAGGAAGGCAGTGACCGTCTCAAACCCAATGGCGAATACTTGTGTGATAGAAACAATCTGAAGATATTAGATGATAGCTGGAAGGAATGCAAAACTTCAGCCATGTGATGTTCAGACCGGCCAGTATAGGGCGCTCCGCAATTTCACCATCGCAGCCCGGATAGCTCAGTTGGTAGAGCATCAGACTTTTAATTTGAGGGCCCAGCGTCCAAGCCCCTGTTCAGCCGATGCTATTAAACCTCCATTCTCAATCGAGTCACACTCTTTCAGGTGTCAACTGAGCCACCGGTCACTTTGCGTTTGCTCCAGACATTCAAACGCGGAAGTATTTCGATTCAATTTTGCACCAGATGGTTCTCAGCCTTGTCTGCTATGACGTTTCAAGAGCTCTCCATCATAAGTAATGCTATTCCCGAACCCCCACAAGGAATTTATGATGATTATTTTAAGATTAATGATTGAACTCCACTCTGAGCGAGAGAAAGACATTCAAATAAGCTCGGTAGTATTTACTTTCAATTAAATGATGTTTAGTTAAAGTTAATTTTCATTTAATGTTAAAGTGCGTTTTGGGAGTTAAAGTAAAACCGCATGCACTGATGGAGTCCGGATCCTTCCATTCCCATCCTACCTCCTGTGTTCATCGAGTTGCACCTTAAATGCCGCTATCATATCTCCCTCCGCATTCCCGAGCAGTGTGTTCCAGCTATTCACCATCCCCTGTATAAAAAAGGTCTTGCATATCTCCTCTAACAATTTTTCCTTTGCAACTGAAATCTATGCGAATGGAATGTTGGTCTTTATAATGAGGGGGGATCGAGTAAAAATGCAGGGCTGTCTTGCTGCAACTGTACAGGCCACTGGTGAGGCCGCAGCTGGAGTACTGCGTGCAGTTTTGGTCGCCGCACTTGCGCAATGATATTTTGGCCTTGGAGGGAGTGCAAAGGAGGTTCACTTGGCTGATACCGGAGTTGAGAGGGTTGGACTGTGAAGAGAGACTAAATAGACTGGGTCTGCACACGTTGGAGTTCAGAAGGATGAGGGGGGATCTTATAGAGACGTGTAAGATAATGAAAGGGATGGATAGGGTAGACGTAGAGAGATTCTTCCCGTTCAGCAGAGATAGCAGGGCTCGAGGGCACAGCCTCACGATAAGGGCTGGGGGTGGTGGGTGGAGTTTAGAACGGAGCTGAGGAGGAACCTCTTCACTCAAAGGGTGGTGAATCTTTGGAATTCTCTGCCTGTTGAAGTGGTGGAGTCTACCTTGGTAAATATATTTATGTCACGGGAAGATAGGTTTTTGACAGACAAGGGAATTAAGGGTTATGGGGAGAAAGTGGGAAAATGAAACTGATCTACGTCAGTTCAGCCATGATCTTATTGAATGGCGGAGCAGGCTCGAAGGGCGAGATGGCCTACTCCTGCTCCTATTTCTTATGTTCTTATGTTCCCGAGTACTTCACTTTTCTACCCGAGGAAACAGCATTTGACTATCGACTCTGTCCATGTCACTCATAATTTGTAAATCTCCATCAAGTCATCTCTCAAATTCAGGTCAAAAGCATCAGCCTTTTAACCTGAGTGGCCAGCGTTCAACTCCCTGTTTGGGCGTTGACTTTCTTCCACCCCAAACACAATTGTTTGACGTGTGTTTTTTTTAATAGATTAACCGATGTATTTCTTGCCAAATATTAAAGTATTGAATTTATATCAATGTGTTATATATGTCCAGCGAGCCGTCTGTGAAAAAGAAATTAATCCTCATTTTACTCTTCATAAGACACAGGAAGGCAGAACAAGATCGCTGTCCACCTAGTCTCGCTGTGGATCAGTGCGAAAAATGTGTTCAGCGAAATCTGAAATACAATTGATTCATCCAAACAGGCAGTCTTACAAAGCGCAATGGCAACATTTGAAAAACACCTCAGCTGAAGATTCACTATAACCCAAACAGCCAAACAATAGGAAAATGCTAACAGGGAAATCGGCCGCCACCAATTCATGTAATATTGGAGAGCAGCCAATGAAGTTCCCTGTATCACTGTTTGGGTAGATGCTTGCGTAACTCAGTCGGTAAATTTTCCATCTGAGGGTACAGGATTCAACTCCCTATTCGGGCGCTGCTTTTCAACTTAAACAAAAACTCTATTCGTGTCGCTGCACAGAAGTCATCCTTTTCTCTCTCAGAAATGCTAACTCCCGCCCTTTATTGATCTACGAGTTATTTTGACCTAGTTTCGTAAGTTATCTTTCAAGATTATCTAATTTCTTATCACTATGCACACCGCAAAGTTCTTTCAAATTCCTGCCATCTCCTTAAATCTCAATGTCACTTCTTTTTAATGACACAAGTCTTCAACCCTCATTTGATTGTTACATTTCATATACAGTTTGAACTTTGCAGTCTAACCCTTAATAAACTAATGTTTCAAAATAAAGTTGTTGTTTCAAAGCGTTTATTTGACAAGTGGATACTCCCTCTACTGGCAGAGTATTACAATTGTAACTCATTGATCAGAGATTTATGATCTGCTGCCAAGGCTCTTTTTCCAAAGGAGATGAGGAAGTAGCCATCATGTCCAGAGCATATTCTTAATCAACATCAGCAAGGCAGATGATCACGTCATTGGAGGAGCTTTTCCGATGAAAATTGGTTTCCATCGTAACTTCATGCCAGAAGTAAAAAGGCAACATTGGGGCCTATGATGAAAAGGGCTGTAAAAAGAGGTGTGTCTCTTACGCAGATTTAGAGCATAAATTCAAGCTTTTTTTTTTTGACAAACCCGTTAATAAGGCAGCAATTGTTGTTTGAGCGATTCAGATGCGGGATGTTGAAGAGTTTCATCTTCATACTGAACGCGTCTTCTATACAATGGCATGATGCGGAATATTTATTTTTAAGCAGATGGCCACCGCCTTACCAAAATATAAGAGGCATGTTTCAAAGCTAATTTGCCAAAGAAAGGGTGAAGACCACGGAGAGTTCTGTCGTTAACCGGGGAAATATCGATTATGTTCGTCAAGAAGCTTAACCATCTCCTCCATCTTTCAAGTGAAACAGGGTTTACTTGTACTTTACACATTATTTATGCTGTGTTCGCTGTGGGCTGTTCCATTCCTCAGGGAAGAATCTTTTATTAAATTAAGTGTTCTTTGGAACTCTATTGTCTAGGTTGAGGCCCCGCCCTTTTCATTGTTCACCTATCACTTCAACACTCCAATGCATCATAACGAGGCTAGCATTACATATTTGGCTTTCTGAGGTTCCATGAAAGAGGAAGTGGAGATTTTTTTAAATGTAAATGCAGCTATTCTATGAAAGTGTACCAAACTGCCTTAATTCCCCCTCCCACCCTTACCCAACTGTCAATTTCTGTCTAAGAGTTCCTGTCATCCCCTAGCTGCCGTTCCTTAACAGTGGGATCGTATTTTCAGTATTTGCAGCTGTTAATTAAAAAAACAGTCCTAAGGAACTGGCCAACAGTTCCTGGGAGCTCACACGCTTTTAGTGCCAATCATTTCTCCAATAGTTTTTCAATGCTCAGACCAGTTGTTCTTTACGTACATTATATCTCCAACGTACAGACGTGATCTGAAAATCCCATCATGAGTTAATTACAGGTAAATTGGATTCAACGAAACGCCTTGAACTTTTGATACAAAAATTCTACCTGGATCTTAATGTATCCAAGCAATTTACTTGTCTCCAATTCCAAACGTCATCGGGATCGTTGGAAAATGTATGATTGGAAACTAGAGGGAAAACACACCTCGTTCGGAAGAACCTAGTAGTTTGCAGAAAGACATTGGGAGTGAAAATGTCGGGATAAGAGGGCATACTTAAATTGGCAGTTTTAACACAACGACATGCAGAACTTTGACCTAACGATTTATACTGGGCCCACTTTTCTCATTCTATGTGAAGCGAATAAAGAGAGAGCCTCAGTCTAAAATCATGCATTAAACCACTTTGGTGGCCCAGTAGAAAATGTCAATGGGGGCATAAAATTGCAAAATGCCACTGCAGGTTGAATTCAGTGCATAACATGGTGGCACATGGCGTTCAGGAGAGGAAAGTCTGAAGCTATCCATTTCAGACCTAAGGACGTTCAGAGGAGATGGACAGTGATCTATTGGAGAGTAGTCGAGTAACAAAGATAGTCGTGTAGAAACAACATACACAAATTCTATTGCAAACGTGGTGTGCTTTTTATTTCAAGAGTTGAGGGATAAAAAGGAGGGAGATTTCTTGTCATAAGTGTTCGATTTATTGTCAACCTGTAAAACATAGCATCTCAAATGAAGCAC
Organism: Prionace glauca; assembly: GCA_037974335.1. Taxonomy (NCBI): domain Eukaryota; kingdom Metazoa; phylum Chordata; class Chondrichthyes; order Carcharhiniformes; family Carcharhinidae; genus Prionace; species Prionace glauca. Next base: position 1,101,459 of record CM075734.1, read on the forward strand.
AGTGTTAAGAGATAGGGACAATTCTGGATTGCCAAACTGCAGAAGACAGATGCTGCAGCGGACAGTCATGTAGCAATTGAAGTCTACGTTGGGCAACAACCTTTTGATCCTGGTGGAGGAAACTCTGAACAACGAACAAAGAACAAAGAAAATTACAGCACAGGAACAGGCCCTTCGGCCCTCCAAGCCTGCACCAACCACGCTGCCGACATAACTAAAACCGCCTACCCTCCCAAGACCATATCCCTCCATTTCCCATCCTAATCATATATTTGTCAAGATGCCGCTCAAAAGCCACTATCAGCGGCTTCCACTGCCCCGGCAGTGAGTTCCAGGCACCCACCACACTCTGTGCAAAAGATCTGCCTTATATATCTATTATAAGCCTATGCCCCCGAGTAATTGATATTTTCATCCTGGGAAAAATCGACTGACCATCCACTCTGTCCATGCCTCTCATAATACTGTAGACTCCCATTCGGTCGTTCTGCAACCTCCGCGGTTCCAATGAAAATAAGTATCTCCAACCTCTCCTTGTAGCTAATGCCTCCATAACAGGGAAAATGCCTAAACATTTTCTGTATCTCTCGACAGCCTCCACATTCTTCTGGTAGTGTGGCGACAGGAATTTAACATCATATTCCGAGTGAAGCCAAACTAAGGTTCTATAAAGCTGCAACATGACTCGTCAATTTTTAAACACAATGCCCTGGCCAATGAAGGCAAGCATGCTCTATGCCTTCTTGACGACCTTCACCACCTGCGACGTCTCTTTCAGGGACTTGTGCACTTACATACACAGATTCCTTTGCTTTCAATACTCCTAAGGGTTCTGCCATTATCTGTATTCGACCTTCTAAAATGCATACCTCACATTTGTCTGGATTAAACACCTTCTGCCATCACCATGCCCAAATCTCTAACCACCTATATCCTACCATATCCTTTGATGGTTTTCATCGTTATCTGCAAATCCACAAAGGTTTGTATTGTCCACAAATTTACTAATCAAACCAGTTCCATTTTTCTCCAAATCCACTGCTACTCTTTGTCTCCTCTTACTGAACCAGTTTTGTATACACTTTCCCAGCTCACCTCTGATCCCATGCAACTTCACCTTTTGCACCAGTTTGCAATACCTTCTCAAATGCCTTACTGAAGTCCGTGTGGACAACATCCACTCTCCTCCCCTGGTCAGTCATCTTCGTCAGTTCCTCAGAAAACCATATCAATTTAGTGAGACACCACCTCTCTTTCACAAAACCATGTTGCTGCACACTAATACGTTCGCTTAATTCCAAGTGGGATGAAATCCTGTCTCGAATAATCCTCTCCAATAATTTCCCTTCCACTGATGTAACACTCAACAGCCTGTAATTACCTGCATTATTGCAAAGATTTCTCTCAAGGCCCCAGCAATTTCCTCCTTTGCTTCGCTCAGTATTCTGTGGTATATCCAAAGAACAAAGAACAACCCAGCACGGGAAACAGGCCCTTCGGCCCAACGACCCCGTGCCGCCGCAGCACGGTAGCACAGTGGTTAGCACTGCTGCTTCACAGCTCCAGCGTCCTGGGTTCGATTCCCGGCTCGGGTCACTGCCTGTGTGGAGTTTGCACATTCTCCTCGTGTCTGCGTGGGTTTTCTCCGGGTGCTCCGGTTTCCTCCCACAGTCCAAAGATGTGCGGGTTAGGTTCATTGGCTATGCTAAAATTGACCCTTAGTATCCTGGGATGTGTAGGTTAGAGGGATTAGCAGGTAAAATGTGCAGGGATAGGGTCTGGGTGGGATTGTGTTCGGTGCAGAGTAGATGGGCCGAAGGGCCTGTTTCTGCACTGTAGGGTTCTATGGTTCTATGGTTCTATTCTACCCTGCATGTCTACGAATGGAACCCTACTCAGTCAGATTCAGGGAAGAAATTGTGTCAATTTGGTAAAAACCGATTAGCCTGAGAGCACATCTTTGGGGTGTGGGAGGAAACCGGAGCGCCCGGAGGAAACCCACGCAACCACAGGGAGAATGCACAAACTCCCACAGACACAGGCCCAAATCCATGTGTCTGCACAGCCAGCAGTGCTAGTCACTGAGCTGTTGCGGCGTCCGTTTACCGGTCCAGGATCAAGCACACACACCGACATGAAGTACTAGGCCACTCCTGGAATTTCCAAGAGCAGCCCACGCACGACCCGCCGTGTGCATGCCCCTCGTTTGACACGATGTGGACCTCCACCTGTGGAATAAAGACAAAAATATTAATCTTACAGCCTTTCCGGTGTCTCCCGAGGTTTAACCCTATTTAATAGCCTCTACCATATCCCTCCATTCTCGTTTCACTCATGTGCCTATCTAACTGCATCTTAAACGAGTCCAACGTTCCTGCCTCCACCACCCTACTCGGTAGCGCGTTCCAGACCCCCACAACTCTCTGCGTAAAGAGTCTTCTACTCACCTCCAAATTATACCTCTCCCCCCTCACCCTTAAATGATGACCTCTCGTGTTCGTACCCACTCTAGGGAGCAGTCTCTCACTATTAACTTTATCTATTCCCTTCAGTATGTTATATACTTCTATCATGTCCCCTCTCAATCTCCGTCTTCCCAAGGAGAATAGTCCCAGTTTCTTCAACCTCTCCTCGTAACCCAGTCCCCCCATGCCAGGCAACATCCTGGTAAACCTCCTCTGCACCCTTTCCAGAGACTCCACGTCCTTCCGGTAGTAAGGTGACCAGAACTGGACGCAGTACTCCAAATGCGGTCTAACCAACGTTCTGTACAACTGAAGCATTAGACGGCAGCTTTTATACTCTATGCCCCTTCCTGTAAAGGCCAAAATCCCATAAGCCTTCCTAACAACCTTCTCTACTTGTGACGCAACCTTCATGGATTTGTGAACCTGCACTCCCAGGTCCCTCTGTATGTCTATACTCCTAATCGGCCTACCTTTTATCCCATAGCTCCTCTCTGCATTATTCCGTCCAAAATGGATCACCTCACATTTGTCAGGATTAAATACCACCTGCCACCTATCTGCCCACTGCACCAACCTATCTATATCATGTTGTATCACCTGACAATCCAGTTTCGTACCCGCCAACCCTGTGATCTTGGTGTCATCAGCAAACTTGCTGATCACACCACCTACGCCCTCTTCCAAGTCATTTATGTAGACTACAAAGAGGAGAGGTCCCAGTACTGAACCCTGCGGCACACCACTGGTCACTGGCCTCCAGCCCGACAAGGTCCCCTCCACAGCTTCTGTCTCCTATTTCCCAGCCAGTTCTCAATTCACCTAGCTACCTGGCCTCGTATCCCATGCACCTTAACCTTTTCTACCAGATCAGATCCCCATCAGACCCTGGGGATTTGTCTTCCTTAATATTTCTCAAAAGCCCCAGTACCTTCTCCTTTTTGATAGAAGTCGGCACATCCGACTACAGAGTACCCTCTAATAATTGCTCTAATATTCTTTGTCCCTCCCTGCTTAACAACTGATCCAGCCATGGTGCCACTGCTCTGGCTGTTGGTCCTGTGATCCTCTCATAAGACATCGCCCCATCAGTTTCCAAAACGGTGTACGTGTTAGAAACGGGGATGACCACAGGGGACCCCTGTACTGACTGCCTGCCCCTTCCAGCGGTCGCCCAATATCTTCAAGAATCTTAGCTGTGACCATGTCTTTAAATCCTTTATCTTTGACGCTATCCACCACCTTCATTCTCCTAAGTGCATTCGACTGTTGCCCCAATGGACTATCCATGCTGTCTGCAAGAATTTGCAATTGGGGGCACTCCCTACAGACATATCTGTCCGAGATGCTGGAAGAGTCTCTGATCCGCGGCATCTCACAAGTGCAGCATTAAAGCTCCACTGAGCAACATTTCGAGCACCCATTAAATTATTTATGAAAAATTATAAAACTCTTACCTTCACGTTTACCTACTCACGATGGTTTTTTTGGGTCTGAGAAAGAGGAAGGAGGAAAAGACTAATGGAGTGTTTGGGGTTTCCCGCTCCTTGACACCAAGTCTTCCACTTCCCACTTTTTCGTGGATGGGACTGGTCCGACTTCTCCAAGAATGCACCAGTCCCTCAGCCACCGCTACTCTGCAAGTTGGTTAAGGTGCTCCCTATATTCTACATCCTTACATACTTGATAAAAATTGATGCAGGAGAAGCAGAATTTTGGTTGTGTACAGGTTGTGACTCTGTTTATGCACAATACTTCTCTGCACCATCATCGTTTATGACTGCCCGACTGTGCAATCTCGTAAAAAACTTGTCAGGGGTCTAATCCAACAATTAGTTTGCACAATGCAAAGAATTCATTTGTGTGAACATTGGCGCCTGTCACTTTTCGAAAGTCCATTTCGATGAGAACATTGACCTGATGCAACGGCATTGTGATCAATAACTTTTGATTACCAGGGGGCTATTGACTAATGGTACTATCGGGATACAGTTCATCCAGAAAGTCAGCTAATGATCTGCAGAGCAGGGTTCAAATCCCGTCAGGGCAGCAAGTGAAATTTGAATTCAATAAAGAAAAAATGTGGAATTAAGAATCTATTGATGTCCACGAAACTATTGCCAGTTGTCGGCTCACTCATGTTCTTTGTGAAAGGAAATCCACCGTCCTTGCTTGCTCTGACCGACATGTGATTCGAGAGACACAGCAATGTGTTTGACTCTCAATTGCCTCGGGCAACTCGGAATGGGCAATAAATGCTGGCCACCCAGCAACGCCTACATCCCATCAATGAATAATAAAACAAAAAAACGCTCAAATTGTGATGGACAGAGAGGGAGCAATCTCGGGCCTCATTTGGAGAAAGAGATTACTGTCGTGAAGGTGGGAAATTAAGGATCAATTCAGAAAGCAGCATAGCGAGAGATAATGAGATATAGAACAAAAACAGTGTGAGATCAAATATAAAGCGAAAGAGAAACGGGAACAGCAAGGGAGCACTCAAACGTTCGGAGGAACTGTAGTAAAAAGATGCAACATGGGGGTGGTCAAATTTCAATAAAGCGAGAAACATAATAGAAAAAAGGGCAAGAAAAAGGATAGAAGTGCAAATTGGCAACTCTAAAATACTTATGAAAAGCAGTTACAAGATAGATAAACGGTGCGAATGAAAGACATAATTACTTTGCCCTGATTCTGAACACCACTTTTCAAAGCTGATGACGGCGACTGATTCAGAATGCAATTTTTCTCAAGTTAGAAGGAACAAGTATAACCCTGCACTCTACGGATTCAATTAAAAAGAATTATTTCCAAAATTCTAAGGAAGAACCTGTCCCAATCCGGCTTCAGACAGAGAGAGGAGGCGTATAGATTGAAAGGAGATGTAAGCCCTGTGCCTACATCGCCAGACCACCCAATCTTTGGTATTTGCAAAACAAATCATAGAACATAGAACATTACGGCGCAGTATAGGCTCTTTGGCCCTCGATGTTGCGCCGACCAGTGGAACCAATCCAATGACCCTCGCACCTAACCTATTCCAATATTATCCATATGTCTATCCAATGACAGTTTGAATGCCCTTAAAGTTGACGAGTCCACAAACGCTGCAGGCAGAGCGGTTCATGCCCTTACTATGCTCTGAGCAAAGAACCTACCTCTGACATCCGTCCTGTACTTATCACCCCTCAATATAAAACTATGTCCCCTCGTGTTAGCCATTCCCATCCAAGGAAAAAGGCTCTCACTGTCCACCCTATCTAATCCTCTGAACATCTTGTATGCCTCAATTAAGTCACCTCTTAGCCTTCTCTCTCACGAAAACAACCTCAAGTCTCTCAGCCTTTCCACATAACACCGTCCAACCATATCAGGCAACATCTTGGTAAATTTCCTCTGCACTCTTTCCAATGCTTCGACCATTGATATGAGAATAATCAATTAATGAGGCGGTAAATGTGAACCTTTTAGCTTGGAACTGGAACTCTTTACTGAAGGTCAAATTATTGCTCGAGATACCTGTGTTCTCATATATATTGTCATCATCCAAAACATCATCTAAATTCATGTTGTTTAAGGAAATTTGCAAATTGTGAATGGCCACATTACCAAATCATTGACAGTTTCCCTGATAGATTTAAACTTAGTTCTGGGCAGTCATCGGAACTCAAAGAGAAGTATTACTTTTCTTTTCTCTCCAAAGATGATGTCAGACCCCCGGAATTCTTCCAGACTTTTCCACCTGTGTTTACAGATTTCAGTTTTGGCCATATAGAGGGAGGAGATTAACAACATCAAGGTCTGAATCTCCAATCTTTGGTCGGATCACAGGCTGATAAGAATCTAGAAGAGAGCAAAAACTTTGCTAAAGCTTTCATTCCCCTGAGTTGGTTTGTTCACTAGTTGTGTAATTACAGAAAATGTCTTTCAAAACTACGTCAATGTAAATCATGTTTGCTAAGAAATTCTTTGGTGAATCCAAAGACTGAGAAGTCATTCTTGGATTGTTCCATGCTCAATGCCTTTCGGCTGCTCGGTAATCACATCCATTGGAATGTACACCAGTATAACATATAACTGATTCAGTGCATAGAATCATAAAATCCTACAGTGCAAAGTGAGGTCATATGGCCCATCGAGTCTACACCAACCGCAATTCCACCCAGGCCCTATCCCCATATCCCCACATATTTATCCACTAATCCCACTAACCTATGCATCTCGGTGTATAAACGGGCAATTTAGAAAGGCCAATCAACCTCGCCCGCATGTTTTTGGACTAGGTAAGAAAGGTTAGAGGGACGATTTTTAAGGCTCAGAGCAGTACCTCAATATCAGCAAAACAATAATATTTCCTAACTATGACATGATGAACTATTGTTCACACGCACAAACACACGCATACACACACACACACAAACACACACACACACACAAACACATACGCAAAGGTTATCCTCGAAATTTCTTTCGATATGTAAGAAATTTAACGTGGCAAAATAGATCTCATCCGCGAATGCATACTGCACTCCCTGGACTCTCCAAATTGAACCAGGTTTGCGGTTCAAACCGAGCACACTCCCTGAATGCCTGAAACCTTGATGCAAATCATGTACTTCCCAGTCCTGTCAGCATTATTCCTCACTGAACTTACAACGCCACAGTCCTGGTCAGCACATGTGGACGATATTCTTTCCGTCTCCATTGCCGGCTAACACATCCGTTTTTCCTTCTGTGCCTGAACTCAGGATGTCTTGATTCAGAATTCGAGTTACCTAATGCTGACGATCGCTGCCGTCCCCGCCTCTCCTGCCAACTCCCTCTCGGCCTGAATTAGGGTCTCTTCAACACCGTGTCTGGGCCCTCCCATACGGGTGAAGTCTGTGAACGCTCTGCACAGGGTGAAGGATTCTGGGAGTTCAAGCAAAACATGGTGCCATTTGCATTATGTAACGCTGGGCAATTTCAATCATCCCTAGTCTCGTCCAACCACGTTTATCTCACCTAACCTCAGCCTCAAAAACACTCTCCAGTTTCAAGCACGCCATCCTTGTTCGGCTTCGGCCGTTTGACACATTATCGCCTTGCCCTGCCTGGTGGCCAGACTTCTGTCAATTCACTGACGCCACCTCAATCCCTTGACAGACACTTGGCAGCCGCCTCACAGTTTTGTTTCCTTCTTTGCACCATAGGAAAATTTAGCTACATTACAGCTAACCCATTCATCCCAGCCATGAATTTATGTTGCTCTCTAAGGGACCAGCGATCACCGTTACTGCTCTTTCTATGTACTTGGGGGAACTTCCATGGTGTTTTATATATATATATCGTGGGCAAATTTATCTCACTGTCTTTTTACTACTGAACATTTGGCATGATGAACTATTGTTCACACGCGCACACACACACACACACAAACACACACACACACAAACACACACACACAAACACATACGCAAACGTTATCCTCGAAATTTCTTTCGATATGTAAGTAATTTAACGTGTAGATTTCTGCCCAGTTGTCTGACCTACTTTTAATCAAGGCAGCATGGTAGATGTGCTGTCATTCATCTTTAATTTCCTGAGCACTTCGCGGATGTTGGATCCTTGTCCCAGATTTATTTTTCTGGCTTAATACAACACGATAAAATTTAGAGTGATGAAATATCTACCTTAATGTCTGCATTGTTCTGCTGTCGTATATGTCAGCCAATTTCCACACATTACTTTAAGCATAGCTGTTTAATGCCTCATAATTGTCGTCACTTAAGTTTAGAGAATTTTGCAAAAGACTCAATTGAGGAACGCTCAGTCTGATTACTTGCGGGGAATCATACAGTGCAACGGAAAAAAAACAGCCACTCCCTTTAGCAGATCTGAAACTTGTGAAAGATGCATTCGACTGCAGATGAACAATATCAAAGCCCCAGTGGTTCAGCACTGACACTGACGGTAGACTGTGGTTTAATTTGGCGCTCAAAAAATGTTCCGTATTCATTCAGGTGGAATAGTTTTAAACAGGTGCGAATGAAAGATGGCCTAAATGTATCGTTAATGTGAGCAATACATGTCTGACCACAATATAAAGCCAATATTCTTAATTTGTTTCCTGCGTTCACATTCTCAGCATCTCTGACGAGGTGATCGGCCATCACGGTTTAGATACAGATCAAAGGTATGCGTCTATGACACGAACTTCTATTGTTTAGTGGGTTGGACATTTGCCTCGCAGCAAATTTGAGACATTGGCAGTATATTCAGAAGCTGCACATCTGTCAGTAAAGGAACAGAAATGCGAACAAGAAATAAGGTAGTGAAAACTTCCTCATCCTTTAGCTGTCATGAAAATATTTGTCCAAAGAAAAAAGAATCTGGATTGAAGACCAAACTCCAAGACTGTAGTCAGAAAACCTCAAAATAAAAACAAACCAAAAGGTTGCAGCTTGGTCTATTGGCGAGCCAGCATGTCATTGGCGTATATATATTTGGTACCAATCGTTCACACTCTGGCAGCAATTACAGGGGATTCGAGCAATCAGGAAATAGATTATTTGCACCACTGTAAATGGTTGTGCTGATTAAACTGTTTCTATTCCACTTCATTATGTGTCAAAATACTGAACCACATAAACTGCAATCTCCAGAATGCACACCAACACTTCAACCTCATACAATCAAGAACAGACTTGTG